>OU015752.1:20286005-20338485 GCA_907169655.1 Acomys percivali
CCAGAGGTGGTGGTGTGGCATATGATGCAACCCAACACTCAAGAGGTAGGCCAGGAAGATCAGAAATACAGTGTCATCTTCAGCTACATAATAAGTTCAAAGCCAGCCTGGGTTACATGAGACTTAACACAAAATATATGAGGCAAGTGAGAGGCAGGGAAAGGAGGAGAGAGAGAGAGAGAGAGAGAGAGAGAGAGAGAGAGAGAGAGAGAGAGAGAGAGAGAGAGAGAGAATGACTACAAGAGAATAGAGAAGCAGAAGAGTTAGTCCATGTGTATCTGTCTGAACATGTTCCTGTCTTAACATGCCCATGTCTTATGATGGTCTTCTCCCTTTTCCACAGGCATTTCCTATTCAAAACAGGGACAGGGACGACACCACTGTTCAGTACGGCAACCCCGGGATACACAATGGCATCTGGCTCTGTTTATTCACCGCCTACCCGGCCACTTCCTAGGAATACCCTGTCCAGAAGTGCATTTAAGTTCAAGAAGTCATCAAAGTACTGCAGCTGGAGGTGCACAGCACTGTGTGCTGTAGGGGTCTCGGTGCTCCTTGCAATACTCCTGTCCTATTTTATAGGTAAGAGCAAGGTTTCAAAAGCATGTTGTCTGTAAACGGATGCATTTTACTGTTGCTCTGCTAGCCTTGTTTATCTATGAGGAGACATTATTGTGTAAAGGCAGAGTTACAACATACTAGAAATGGTGAGAGTTTTAAGGAATTTCAGGAGATGTGATAAGTAGAAAAACTGGCTTAGAATACAATTCATTTCTACAATGCGCCAAGTGTATTCTTGGGCATAATTGTTATTGTTTGTCATTGGTGCCATCACTCATGAAATATTGATTAACTGTGACATTTCCTACACATGAAGTCATTCACGGACCTACAGGATTCAACACATCCATGCTCTTAATTAGGGACTTCCTGCTCTCTACAGTGTTGTGTGTCTTACCGTGAGCTCAGCTGTCTACATGTGAACCTCATCGCACAGGACCATTATCTTCTGTTCAGGGATGCTCTAGAGAACGGAGCCTTATAAAATAATGAATGGTCGCATATATGTGAGGTTGTCCCCACTTCTAATGCATTGCTCATGCTTTTCACTTAGTCATAATCCAGATGCTGGGAGTGCCTGTCTTCCACTGGTTTATTTATGAAACACACTATTTCATAATGTATTTGGAACATCCATACTGACGGCGATGGCTTCCTTAAACGTCGGAAAGACCGCATGATATTTTGATCTGCTTCTATGGATAAGGGAAAGCCCTCCACATTGAAATGCTAATGGTATCTCCCCCCCCCAAGATAAATCACAGACCGTGTGGTTTATACACCGAGAACAACAGCCAGTGATGCATCTCCAAGTTTACAAAGCAATTTGCGATGCCCCATGAAATTCCATCGCTAAAGACAAGTATGCCAGAGCCCTGTATGGAGCGCCCTATGCTCTTGCAGCAGGGCCTCCGTCCGCCTGTTCCTGCAGTAGTCCTCAGATATAAATTATGTACTTCGGGACGTGAAGTAACCATTTCGAGTCTCTGCGCTTAATGGACATGCAGAACTGTAGTGCATGAAAGAACCTGGGAGATAATTGAGTCGGAGGTGGCAGCCATGTGGCATGTTATGGACTGGCATTTCCAAGTCTTAGACCGTGGATGACATCACTAATGATTCAGAACTCAGTTTCAGTCTGAACATGGAGACATCCTCGTTATCCTCATCACAGTGCTCAGACAGCCCCTCCAACAGTCGCTACCCATCACTCAGAGGAAAGCAAGAAGAAATCCATCCAGCCATCATTTTTTATTTTAAATCCAACTCGACTTTTTTCTTTCCTCCTAAGACAGACAGACCAAATCCCACACTGTCACAACAGAGCACCCCAGCAAGACCGCACCTTACTTGGGATGTTCTCAGGTGGACAAGCAGGCTCACAGCAGCATCAGTATTCAGAGTTAATTTCTAGTCCCCAATTAGAAAATGCCCCGGCCATTAAGAGAATCCTCTCTAGCTAGCTGCATAAATTATTTGTAGCTGTCAGAAGTGAGCCGCAGAAGAATTTTAAATGAATTTGAAATGTACGAGTCTCAAATGGAACGTGATCAATTACTCATATGTGTTTGTAGGATTTTTTTTTTTTTTTAAAGCATGGTGCACACCAGATAGATGCTGGGATTCAGCATTGAGATGACTGGTTTGGTGTCTGTTGTGATTGGCAAGTGAGTATTCTTTCAGTGGTTTGAGGATCAGCCTGACGTGGTTTCAATTTATTTTGGTACTGCGACTGCCAGGATATGTTATCGTTCAGTGTAACATTACATTACATTTCTGTTACTTGCATTCTTTTTCAATAATCCTTTCGTGAGTATAATCATCAAACTTCTAAATCAAAACTCAAATTTCTCTGTGTAACAACCCTGGCTGTCCTGGCCTCGCCTTATAGACCAGGCTGGCCTCGAACTCACAGCAATCTGCCTGCCTCTGCCTCCCAAGTGCTGGGATTACAGGCGTGCGCCACCACGCCTGGCTCTTCTGGTACTATTAATGCACACTTCTCCCTTTTCTTTTCTTTTTCTCCACATGAAAACATGAAGAATACATAGCTAAAACACTCATAACCTCCCTTAGTAAACACTAAATGCGAGTGTTTACGGGACATTTGTTTTGATTACGCTGATGTCCTGGGAAGTATAAAGACAAAAAAAATCCCAGTGCTTTCTAGCAAAATTTACTTCAATGATGAGAAAATCTGCTTAAAACGTTCATTCACTTCCCAGCATTTATGTGACTATCACACTAACATGATTGTTTTTAAATCAGTTAAAGCATTTTGTGTCTTCGTCAGTTAGTGTGATAAATCTTTTTTTCTTTTCATCGAAGATGTTACCTTCACCTTTGAGAAAAGAAGAGGCCACTTCTCTCAGGGGACGTTGTCCTTGGCTACTAAGTGTGCCTAAGAAGTGTGGTTTGCTTGGGCGATGCCCACCTGCTGGTGAGAGCATCCCGATAAAACATGAGCATCACCGGGTTGATAGTGTCATCCTCTGATCTTCTGCACCCCGTTCATATAAAAGACACCATTCCTACACCTTGTTCTCCAAGCTCTCGGGTTAATTATTAATATGAAGCAAAAGCTTAAGAAATGAGTGTGAGGTGTTTTTTTTTTTTTAAATAGCTGAAGGAATTATTCCAGAATATTTAAGAATGTTCTTTGTACCTTCCAGTATGATAACGAAAAGTTAGGAGGATGTGTCTGTACCCTGCCTCTTCCCTGAGGTGATGTCCGGGGAGGGGCAAGGTAGATAAGGACAGGAGGCGGAGGCGGGTAGGCACAGACTTTGTTCTTTGTTTTTACCTATTTCTATCAAAAGTTCAAAGAACACAGAAAGACCTGTGAAGAAGGAGAAAGCTAATGGCAGTCACAGGGCACCACGCTTAGCTTTTAGGTAGGTAAGGCACCTGCCTTTGAGCCCGGCAGTCTGTTGGATCCCTGAGACACACGGGGAAAGGAGAGACCTGGCACCTCAAGTTGTCCCTTGCAGCTATTTTTCTGTGCATGGATGCTGCTTGAGATCACGTCCTACATCAGCTTTGACCAGTCGTTCCTTGTTTATTCACTAGATACTGTCTATGTTTTGTTTTGTTTTCAATTCATCAATGAGCCCCGAAAAGGCAGTGACTATTCCATGCATGTGAAAACGTATTTGGGTACCCAGGTGTGCTCATTTGTTCAAGTTTACCAGTAGAAATCCTTGGAAGAAAAGTTGCTATCTAGGAAGGCAGGTGCACTTTGGACCTTGTCAACCATTTTAATGTCACTATCCATTTACACAGGCACCGCTGTTCCTGTCATCTTTATATTTCACCATTATTTTTAACCATTGTTAAACTTTTAGATTAAACATTTTTGGTTTTAATGTATTACTAGGTATATATTTTAATATTTATTGGTCATTTGAATTTCTTATTTTGAGAATAGCCCTGTTTCCCCCCATTAGCCATTGAAGGTTTATATACATATATATTTTTTACATGTATGTATTTTTATTTCAGGAGTGTGTGGCATGCACATACTGCAGCATGTGTGTGAGGTTAGTTCTGTCCTTTGACGAGTGTGTTCAGGGATCAAAGTGAGGTTGTTGTGGTTGGCAGCAAGCACCTTCACCCACGGAGTCACCTCACTGACCTTCTATTCATGTGTGTGTGTGTGTGTGTGTGTGTGTGTGTGTGTGTGTCTGTGTGTGTATGTATGTATGTATGTATATATGTATGTGTATCTGTGTGTATGTATGTATTCATATGTGTATGCATGTATGTGTATGTATGTGTCTGTGTGTGTGTATGTATGTATTCATGTGTGTGTATGTGTGTGTGTGTTGAAGGGTAGTTAGGGACACAGTCATGATAAATATCCCTGGCTGGCGTGATGCTGGCTGTATACAGTAGGCTGGCCTCAAACTCAGAGAAATCCTCCTGTTTCCTCCTTCTGAATATTGACGTTGCTGTGTGATCTGCCACACCTATCTCTTCTGTTTTATTTTCTTTTTAACTTGAAGAAGTACTTATTAATTATATGAATATTTTGCCTTCTATGTTAAATATTTTATATTAATCTGGTCATATACTCATCTTTGCCTCACACCATATAGAATTGTTAGATATATCAATTTCCTTACAATTCATAGCTTCCACGCCATACCTGTGAAGTCTAAGTAGCATTCCAAAGATACTCTTAGATTTATTCCAAAATTCATTACTTGTGGTTGGTGCTAAGCATAGCCCCAGGGCCTCACGCATACCAGGCAAAGGACCTGTAAGCCTCATACAGGTGAGCCACAGCCCAGCTCCCCAGCAGCCCTTTTAAATCAGCATTTTCCTATATCCTCTGATTAACATTAAGGGTCCAGGTTGACTCATCAGTGTAGAAACATGGAATGAACGTCTCAAGAGCAAAAGAGCAAAGAAGGAAAATACGTAGCTTTAGCTAAAATACTGAACCAAAACTTCATGTAGCCAGTTTTTTGTTTTGTTTGGTTTTGCCAGCAGGTAGGGTATCTATGTGTATATAGATGGTCACATGTTACATATGTGTGTGCGTGTGAAGTCCATATATTGTCATCTTTACTCTCCACTTTATTTTTGAGGATTTTTGAGGCGGGGCGTCTCGCTGAACCTGAAGCTCGCTTGCTGTATAAACTGACTGGCCTGAAAGCTCCAGGAATCGGCCTGTCTCTGACTCCACAGCACTGGGATTATAGACATGTGCCACCACATGGGTGCTGATGGCCTGCACTTAATTTCTCATGCTTACACAGCAAGCACTTTAGTGATTTTGCCAATGTCCCCAAACCCTGCGTCTAGCATGTTTTCTTAAACTGGAGCTTGAAAAATATCATGGTGGGGGCTAGGGGTGGGGTGAGTATTGCCTGATGTTAGTGATGGGTCAGTGAAGAGAGGCTTATGAAGAGGAGCTAAGACGTATCAACAGTGGTGCCTAGCAAATACACGTCAGGCATGGACTTCCTCATTTAATTTTCACAACTCAATGGATGATCTCCATTTAAAAAGGAAACCTGACTGAAGTCACACAACTAAGACGTGCTGGAGATGGGTTCAGAAATTATCAAATACACTGTTTTGTTGTTGTTGTTGTTGTTGTTGTTGTTGTTGTTGTTTTTACTGTATTCCATGAGGTTTCTAAAGAAGCAGGAACAGGAAGGAAATTTGAGAAATTTAAACACTGGAGTGAAAACTAACTGATCTGTGTTTATAAGGTTGCTTTGGGGGCATTCCGGAAGCAGGAACTTGATGAATGAGGTCCAGACTTGTGCCTTTCACACTTGAGTGTGCCCAGGTGCCACCTGGGGACTCTCACTGAGATGCATATTCTGAGTCAGCAGGTCTGAAGTGAGAACTGAGCTTGTGAGTTTCCAACAGGCCCCCAGATGCTGCTGCTGGGGTCCATAGAACGCCTGTAGGCATCAGGGCTCTCCGTAGTGCTGTCAAACACTCCGACGGATGACAGAAGTGCCCTGTTGGCACACTGTCCAATTCATTAGCCACCAGTCACATCTGGCTGTTGAGCACTTGAAGTGTGGCTCATTAATTTAATGAACTCAAGTTTTCCTTTTCCTCTTAATTAATTTAAACTTGAACAGCCACAGGTGGCTAGTGGCTACCATTCAGAGACAAGAAGACAAGAACACTGGGAGGAAACAGTGTCTTTAAGTGGGAGATCATGAAGCCAGTTGGAGTAGAAGGTAAACAGTATAGAGGCCCCCTCAGATGGTACATAATAGGGTACATGCATTGTCATTTTGCACATCCCCATTTAAGGAATAGCGAAATTCTTCTCAGGAGTCACATGGTGATTTCCTTTATACAACTTAGCTCCCAATTAAAATCCTCTCTGACCTTTAAGGCGATAGGCCCTTGCACAATGGAAGGTCTTCTGATTCATAAACACAAATGTTAAGTCTAAGGATAATACTGATTTTTGGAACTATCAAAAAAAAAAAAAAAAAAACCTGGCCTACTTTGATATCCCGTAATATATTCATTCTCCATTTTTTTCTCCAATATTGTCATTTTAAACCAGTAACCAGTAGAATGGGTAGGAAAATGGTCTGTTCCTCACTTTTACAGCTGTCTGGCCTGCGCCTACAGTTATACAGCGAATGGGAGCCTTGGTTCTGATACCCTCTTTACAGAGACCTTCCTCCCTCCCCCCGGCCCTTGGTGAAGAATAGCCTAAAGTTTTGATAGAGAAAGATCCAAAGGGTAAATCTTGAAATGTATACATTGAATACAAGTCAGAGTCAAGGGTAGATCAGTACCATGTACAACTGCAACAAGCTGTTGACATCAGCCTTGTAAGAAGCAACGTCACTGACACTCGACTCTGTAGTCCATGTGCCACTAGCAGAGTCTGAAGAGCCTGCCTCTTCCCCTCCTAGGGAGCCTTGAAGGTATTTTTGCACATTGAGTTAGTTGATTTTTCTCATCGCTGGGACAGAGGGCCTGACAGAAGTAACTTGAGAGAAGCAAAGGTCTGTTTTGGCTCACGGTTCGAAGTAGACCCAGTCTGTGGGAGAAATCATGGCAACTGGAGCTGCAGGCAGCAGATCGCGATGCACTCACAGACAGGAAGCAGAGAGACATGAGCACCCATGCTTAGCTGGGGGGCGGGGTTCATATCATGTACTGTGGGGTTCTGGAACATACCAGATGTAGGATGGCTCCTCCACTCTCTGCCTGTCATTGTCACACAGGTGCTTAGAGATTTGTCTCCGTGGTGACTTCAGATGCTGTGAAGCTGGCAGTAGTAATCATCACACATGTGTTCTTCCAACTTAAGGAACACTGAGAAAACAAAGAATCCTATTCAAACATGTTATGCTAGCGTAGCTTCTTAGGTTCTTGCCCTTTTGACTAGGTTTTTCCCTAACCAGTAATTCATTTGACAGCAGATGTTTGTTCCCCGTTTATAATATGTAATTCAGTGGTGGTTACATCCACCCAATTTTGCAACTGTTATCCCAACCCATTTCAGAACGCTTCTAACACTCCCTAAAAAGGGACATGGTCTCCTTTAACAGTCACTTCGCATTCTTTTTTGTAACAACAGTGAGGTGTGCCCCCCCCCACCCCATAGTGGAAAAAAAAACTGAATTTTTTTTTTAGGTTTATAATCTTACTTCCCGAAAACTATCCATAATTCAGCAATATTTTTCTTTTGAGCTCCTTCCTGACATGTGCTATTTACCAAAGAAACACACACATTTCCAATTCTCCTTTCCATTTAAAAAAATATTTTTGTTGTTATTTATTTCCATTGAACAGCTTCTACCAAGTGAGTCCTAAAATAGATGTTGTCGGATGTCTGCTAAAAAGGGCCGTTTAACGACAGGAGCCTTCCCTGAACCTAGTAAAAAGCAACCCGCAGAGCCGGGCTTCAGTGCAGTTAGGATTCCTCAGCCATTATCTGGGCTACTTTTGAGCATATTTGCATTTTTTGAACATCTTTACCTCTCTGTGTACCTTGAAATTGATTATAGTACTATCTCTACATAGGCAGCTCAGGGTCAGAAGGAAATTCATGCCAACCCTTTGTGCGTCACTGAAAAAAAAAAAATCAACCAGTTAAATATGTATGGTAAATAAAACATGTGGTGACATTCTTTTTTCTGTCTCGACATGTCCGTGTAATAAAAGTGCTATTTTAGTGGGCTGTAGAACACAGCCACGCTGTGAATTACAACCCAGTTTTTACCATAGCTCCTTCCTTTAACTCTTTGATGCATTACATTCAGAAAAGGAAAAAAAACAACATGCCTTTTACCTGAGGTGGAAATGGGAGCATTTTAGCACTACGGTGATTGCATCGTGTGATGAGAAAGCTGTGTGGCCTGGATTTTCCAGGGGCAATATTGTAAAGCTAAAATTTTGAAATCAATATTTGATTTTTGTAGCCATGAAATTAAGACACATTTAAGCCTGATTCAATGGTGGGATGGAGGCCCAGAATAAAACAGCTTACTTGAGGGTTTGGAGAAAAATAGTAATTTGATTAAATGTACCTCAAGAGTACTCTGAATCTTTGAACCCAAAAAGGAGAAAGAGGTAGCAAAAACTGGATTCTGTAAAGCTCTGCATGTATTTTATTTTGGGTTTTTGGTGTTTTGTTGTTGTTGTTGTTGTTGTTTTGTTTGGTTTTGTTTTTTTGGTTTTTTGGTTTTTTTTTTTCCTTACTAAGAACAGCGCTTTTCATTGTCGCACTCCTTCCCCAGTCACTGAAGTCTGGGCGTATCATTCTGTGTTCTATCCCTGCTTTCAGTAGGAAATCTTATTGGGAAATTATCAAAAAATATTGTTTTTCCATTTATAACACAAAAAAAAACCATAGAAAAATGGGAGATCACTTAAACCCCAGTGCAGTCTGCTGCCAGCCCTGTAGTACCACACCACTGATTCCTGAACTGAACTCCCCTGGGAAAAGCCTGTGTTATCTGTAGCTGATTTGTGACTGTGTCAACTTTTGTTACTTTTTCTTAGCATATTTGGTTTTGAGTTTACCCTGCTTTTTATTATTTCCACAAAAAGAAAGCCTGTAGGAACTCTTATAAGCTTTTACGCCTCTACCCCCACTACCACCACCCCATACCACTACCACCACCGCCACCAGCACCACCACCACCACCACACCACCGCCACCACCACCACACCACCACCCTACACCACCACCACCACACCACCGCCACCACCACCACCACCACCACACCACCACCACACCACCACCACACCACCACCACCCTACACCACCACCACCACCCGACACCACCACCTTTCCCCAGGAAAGTTTATTTTACCTTATGCTTGGTATGAGGCCAGCTAAAATCAATAATATCAAAAATAGTGGGTTTAGGCAGACCATTTTTTCCATTTGAACATATGGATCTCTTGACTTGAAAAACAGTCTAGATCATGAACAATTAGAAATAACTTTAAATTCAATTCATCTTCAGCTCACGCTTGTGGGAAACAGCTTATCTGTGACATCCAAGTGATGTTCTCTGTCTCAGGTTATCATAGTTTTGTGGACTGTAGCCTAATCTTGAAACCATGACAGCCAAGAAGAACAGTGAAGCACTTACCAGTTCCCGTGCCATGATGCATAAATCTTGCGCTGGTGTTGCCACATCATTGGCTTTTATGTTAGTGATACTGAGAGCAGAGCTCAGAGAGAAAAACCCAGACTAGGGAAGGACTGCCAGGGTGAAAGGATGTCTGCATAGACTGCTAGGCCTTCTCAGTCACTTTGTCATGTTCCACTGACTCCGTAGGCAATGGTTCTGTCTTAAAACTTAACAGATGAAATAACGCTAAGCCATTTTTGTGCTACACGTTTATTGGTCCCCCGTTATCTGTTAATGTCTCCAGCCTGTTCACCCTGCCCTTCCACTTTGGTACCTTTAGTTATAAAGCCAGCATCCATCCAAATAGGAAGCATGCGTTCATCTGCTCATCCAGAGGCCATTCATTCATTCATTCATTCAGCAGCTGTGTTGACTGAGTTACTGCTGTGGGAGGCACGCTGTCACAGAAAACAATGACAAGGTAGCATAGTCAGTGCCCTCTTACAGATTGTACTGTTTTGGAGGAAAGAGACACCTAGCAGCTTATGACAGTTAGCATCGCTATTTAAATATAAAAAGTGAAGAAGGCTGGGGGTTGGGGGTATGTGAAGGGTATAACTCAGCAGTAGAATGCTGGCATGTGCTGTGCCCTCAGCTCCGTCCTCACCAGGAAGGATATGGGGGAGGGGAAACAGAGAGGGAGGAGGGAGAAAGAAGGAAGAGGTGAGAAGGAGAAAAGAGGAGAGGAGAAGAGAAGAGGGGAGGGGAAGAGGAGAAGAGAGGCAGGGAGGAATTACAGGAAGATCACAGATATAAGACAATCAAAGCTTATTGAATCTGAGCATTAGAGAAGGATGTTTCTGCTAAGACTTGCATTTTGACTTAGGGACAAACTCTACATTTTTACCACATGTCCTAACTGTAACTCAAAAAGTCAGTTGTTAAAGACAGAATCTGCATGCAACTTAGAAGAAAGTTAGTTAGAAGCTGCATTTTTTTTTATTCTTTGTTGATTTGGCTAGAACTTTTGTCACAGTTAGCATAAGTGGAAAAAAATGTTACTTTAGAAATTTTGGGTAACTGAGCTAAAATTACCACAACAATTTATAGACTTTTTTTGTTTCTTTCTATAACATACATACTCTAAAATGTTTATTTATAAAGCACTTTCAGAGAATAGTTTTTAAAACTGTTAAAGAAAAGCAGTTCTGAGTCCTTTTAAAACATTGGTTGAGCACTCTGTTGTAGAGAATTTCTTGGTGTGTGTGTGTGTGTGTGTGTGTGTGTGTGTGTGTGTGTGTGTGACATATATGTATGATGTGATATGTAGGGGGTGTGTGTGTTGTGTGATGTGCATAAATGATGTGGTATGTGGGTGTTTTGTGTGTGGGAATGTGTTTGTGTGTGGAGTGTGTGGTGTGTGAGGTGCATAAATGGTGTGGTATGTGGGTGGTGTGTGTTTGTGTGGGGTGTGGGGTGGTATGTGTTTGGGGGTTGTCCTATTTCAGAGGCTGTGCATCGGTAAAGTGGTGTTTTCTGTTTGATCACAGAGGAATCGGCATGTTAATTTCTGCTGCTGGGACTGTACTAAAAGTGGGAAGAGCGGTACTTTGAGCTCCTCCTGTTGGGCATCTTGCTTGGCTGTTTTAAGGCAAAATGTCAATATGTGGTTCAGTCTGGCCGCAGCTTTTGCTCCTCTAACTCTCGAATGGAGGGACTTAGAGCATTCCCGATACAGCCAGCCCCCGTTGTACATTTTAAGCACACATCATCCGATGAAGCAAAGAACAGTTGTATTTTCCAGCAAGGCCTCCTCTACGCCATGCTAAAAAAAAAAAAAAAAACTATTTAGTCGTTTCAAAGTGTACCACACTTCTGGCCTTCTCTTCCCAGCTCCATTTCACAGTGGTGATTTATCCACGTTTCAAACAAAACCAGCGTTCCCACCCTGTGGCTTTCTGTGCTGAACGCAGCGTGACTTAGGCTGGCTGGCAGTGGGGAGAAAGCTTCACCTAAATGCTTCAGCCTTAGGCTCATCCTATCCCCTGCCTCCCTCTCTCTCTCTCTCTCTCTCTCTCTCTCTCTCTCTCTCTCTCTCTCTCTCTCTCTCTTTCTCTCTCTCTTCTCTGCTGTAACACACTTTCTCTCCCGACCATCTTCAGTAAGGCTTCCTGATTCTCAAGAGAGTAGGCCTTTTATACCCAATCCTCCATTTCTCATCACGGCAAAAGCACGCCCGTAGAACCAGCACAAGACGGATCCTACACACGGCTTCTGAAATGTGAAACTCTTGGTTCTGAGAGGGATCTTTTGATTTTTGTTTGCTTTTCATATTTTCCTCTTAGTTATTACCAATGCTGCAGTCGGTTTAATTCCATTAAATATAACTATGGTTAATATCTCCCTTAGGCATTAATCCCATTAGACATAACCAATGTTGGATATCTCTTTTAGATGTGGAATTCAAAAGTGTAAGACACAGTCTTCGCTGCAGTGATTTCACAGTCTTATATGTGAATAAGAAAATCTGTCAAAAGTGCATCTTGCGTTGTAAATTTTTCTTCCACACCATGTATTAAGTGTGTGCCTCTCAAGACTTGAAACTTGGAAGGTGCATCTGCGCTGTCATTTGCTAGCTCTGTTAATCTGAGCATGGCGCTCTCATAAACCTGAGGTCCCTCAGTAACATGGACAAACTAAGTAAATGGAAGAAAGACTTACATGATCTGAAGAAAAACTAGATTATGGTAAACAGTACGTTTAGTAATAATAATGTAAGGCCACTTTTGGGGGAATATTTAGCAAAATAATCGAGTGTTGTACAAAACTGCAAGTGTTTCCTTAGATTTAGTGACTGCCATCACTCTCCCTCCTCCATGTTCTAGCCCAGGCTAGCCCAGAACTCACCATGTAGCCCAGAGTGATTTTTCTTCCTTAACAGCCTGACTCCTGAAATTAGAGTGCAAGTCACCATACCTGGCCTCATCTCTGTTTCTCATAACAACCCGTGAGCCAAACATTCATGTCCACAGTTGTTTTTTTTTTTTAAACTAAGGGTTTTAGATGTATAAAATCAGTTATTTGTTCATTCTTAGAGCCAGTGAGTATTGCATCAAGGGACCGTGTCTAGACCATCTCAATTAAAATCTATATTGTAGGCTTTTTTTTTATCTGCTCAGATATCAGAATTTGAAGGTTGTATATGAACAGGATAATTAACATTGAATGACAACAAGGGATTTCTTCCATTTTGAATTCTTGTTCTGTGGTATTTTATGAGAAACGTCTTGGTGGATGGTAGAGTTTCTCTGATGGATTCTGAAACTTCTTTCATGGAAGTTAATTTCGTAGGCATGCATTTCTATGTGGCTTTGCTAATATTGTCTATAGTCCATTCCATTCATCTTTATAATGCTTTCTATTTACATTGAGATGTTGCTATCAAATTTATATTAAGAGATCATGCTATCAAATTTCCTCTTAAAGCACAAAAAACCTTCTTCCAACCATATCATAGAGTAGACAGGAACGTCTTTCCCATGTCTGTGAATCTCTGCTTAAGGAAATAGATAAACTGCTTGTCTTGGCTTTCAGACACTTCATTTGAGATCAGGGGTTCTCAGCCTGTGGGTCGTGACCCCTTTTGCGGCGGGGGTTGAACACAGCGGTCGCCTAAGCCATCTGCATATCAGATATTTACATTACGATTCATAACTAGCAAAGTGACAGTTATGAAGTCGCAAAGAGAATTATCTTATGGTTGGGGGTCACCACAACACAAGGAACTGTACTAAAAGGCCACAGTATTAGGAAGGCTGAAAACCACAGTTCTAGATCTTTAATCTTGTCATTAAAAGCATTTCTGGTTGTAACAAGCTGAAAGCACAGGGCGGTGGCTGAGCCTGTGTGAGTTACACTGCATTTGTAAACAGAACCCAGCCATATTATTTCAGCCATCTCAAATAATCATAACTTTCATCTCTATTTTCTATTTCCAGAGTAGAGATATTTTTAGATGCTTTTAGCTTCTTCAGAGAAGATCTTTCTGGTCTCAGAAAGGGATCGCACATAGAAAAGAGATGCATGCTTAAAGGGGGAAAGTGGGCCATTTATTTTTAGACAAGGAGAGTGAGACCACCAAATGCAGAAGCAAGCTGCCACTGGAAACAAACCTCCTGGGGCCAGACGCTGCAGCTACCTCTGTGTTTTCGTTTGGACCACATCCAGAGATGCTTTAGAAGAAGTACTCATTAATAATAGCTAAAAGAACATTAATAATTACGCAAAAGCGCTTTCCCAGGTGAATGATCCCAGGTGATCTTGGGATCACGGGCTTTCCATGACCTTTTCTCACTCTTTAGTAAGGGGGTGAGATGACAGTCAAGGGAAAGGACGGTACTGGTATCTGTCCCATTACCTGTGTCTGCTAGTTGCTGACAGATAACAAGGGAAGAAAGTCACACCCCAAATCATTCTCCAGGAAGTGCCACCTCGTACTGGAACTGCACTGCTACAAAGGGTACAAAGGGGCCGGTTTTGTAGATTTTTGTCACAATTTAATATACCAACATTCTTCTAAGAATCTTCATATTTTACTAGTTGGATAATGGTAAGGTATCATTTAATAATGGCAAGATATCTTAACATTGCAAAGATTTCTCTTTTGGGAAGGATGGAGCCCTATTTTCCATGACTTTTACGTGTGTGTGTGTGTGTGTGTGTGTGTGTGTGTGTGTGTGTTGTGGATCCACCGGGCAAGCGCTGTACCACTGAGGTACACCTCAGCCATTCTCCCTTTATGAAGATTCAGTTGAAGCCAAGGGGCGGGAGGGGGGAGGGGCAGAAATAGGTTCTTAGTTAAGTCATTAGCATACATAAACATTTGTTGTGTAGTTCGGAAAGCTGCTGTGGAAGAAAGCAATCCGGATGAAGACAGAGTCCACACTACAAGACTGAGTAATGAGCAGGAGCTATGGGGCTTCGAGGCAAGCTGCTAATAATTGTCACTAATGAGTCCTCTGCCACCTTCGCAGAGAGAGGCAAGTGCGGTGCATTGGCAGTCAGGGAATAGTATACAAATCACATAAATGATTTCACTCTGTATTTTTGAATGTTCTTGAAAATAGCCATATTCTTCAACATTGACAACTGTCCCAACAAGATCCCCTGGCCTGATTATGGCTCGTCCCCTTTGGGCAGGTGATTGTGTTAGCAAGGCATTCTTTCTATTAAATGGGAGAATGAATGATTCTTTCAGTTAGCCCCCACACTAGAGAATTCTAGAAACAGTAAATAATAATAATATAAGAAGAAGAAGAAGAAGGAGAAGGAGAAGGAGAAGAAGAAGTAGTTGTCTGCTTTAGAAATCCTAACTTCATTCTCTCTGTGACTAGAACAGCAGCTTGGTTTTCCTCAGCGTCTACACTGGTTGTCAGTGGGCAGTGGAAAAGAGCTCCTAAGTGGTAATTATAGGGGCTTTATACTACACCTATGGAGTAAAGAAAAGAAAAGAATGGCTTTCAGAAGTAGACTTTTAAAAATTTCATCATATTAAGCATTCTCTCTAGGGTCCTCATTGTTACTTAGCCTCTTTGGGTTTGTGGATTGTAGGGTGGTTATCCTGTATTATGTGGCTAATATCCACTTCTAAATGAGTATATACTATGTGTGTCTTTCTGGGTCTGGGCTACCTCACTCAGAGTGATCTTTTCTAGTTCTATCCATTTGCCTGCAAATTTCAAGATTTCTTTCTTTTTAATAGCTGAGTAGTATTCCATTGTGTAAATGTACCACAATTTGTTTATCCATTCTTCAGTTGAAGAACATCTAGGTTGTTTCCAAATTCTTGACTATTACAAATAAAGCGGCTATGAACATAGTTGAGCCAGTGTCCTCATAGCATCTCTCAGGAGGATGCTTAATTCTCATCCAGAAGGGCAGATAGAATAGACACCGGAAGTGCTTGAAGAGAAGGAACAGGACAAGAGCCTACGATAGGGGTCATCTGTAAGACTCTACCCAGCAGGGGATCGCAGCAGATGCTGAGACTCACAGCCAAACTTTGGGGCAGAGCACAGGATGGCTTAGGGAGGAGTCGGGAATAGAAGGACCTGAAGGGGACAGGAGCTCCACAAGGAGACCAACAGGGCCAACAACACACCTGGACCCAGGGGGACCCACAGAGACTGATGTACCAACCAAGGACCATCCATGGAGAGGACCTAGACCCCCTGCTCAGATGTAGTCAATAGGCAGCACAGTCTCCATGTGGGCCCCATACTATGAGGAGTAGGAGCTGCCTCTGACATGGACTCTGGTGCTCACTCATTGATCACTTCCCCCTGGTGGGGTAGCCATGCCAGCACACAGAGGAAAAGGATGCAGGCAGTCCAGATGAGACTTGATAGGCTGGGGTCATATAGTAGGGGAGGAGGGCTCCCCCTTTCTAGGCACTAGGGGAGGGGTAAAGGGGGGAACAGGGGGGCCGGTGGGACCAGGAGGAGACAAGGTAGGGGGCTACAATAGGGATGTAAAGTGAATAAATGAAAAATAAACCAATTTATAAAATAAAATAAAATTTCATCATACATAAAATAATATCAATCAAATGTGGCAGAAACAAGCATATGAGCTAAATCTGTTAATTCCCATTGAGACATGTTGATGATGGCCACTTATTTATGACCTCATGACAAAAAAAAAAGGAGGAAAAAGAAAAATACAGTACAAATATAAAATATTGGCAATTGTTTCTGTGCCTCTTCTCTCTTCCTCCTCCTCCCTACATCTGCTCATTTATAAAGCCTGTGATTTTATAAATCTTATTGTAACTTCTCAAGGGAACTTGCCACATCAAACATTGGTTCTTTTGAATACAAAACTATCATGTAGTTGATAAAGAGAATAATTTCCTTTCTCATCATGACAACTGGAGAACATATGGATGTGAAAGCTTGTGCGAGAAATACTGATTTTTTTTTTTTAAGAACCATATTTGGGTCAGGAAGGTATGAGCTGTTGAAATAATATTAGCCTTAAAAGTTAATAACAAATAGTAATGGATTGGAATGCCAGAATGTTGCCTAACACATTTTGTCAACATGCATATAAACACAGCAGGAAATCCAAAACAAAAGCTAATTTATGACAAAACAATGTCCTCCTAATGATGGCGTAGACCGTGGGGGTCCGCGTTACAAATACAGTCTTTGCATGAGCGGGTTCATTTTACATAGAAGACTTGGGTGCTTTCTGGAAGTATGATTCAAGTATAATCATTACCCTAGATTTAAGAGTATCTTTCTTATTTTTCCCTCTAAAGCCTAGACATCCCACATGTGCATCATGCATATGTAGATATTCATGAAATTAAGAGGGAAAAAATGAGAACTCCAAGATGGCCCCAGGAATCATCATGTCATGTCATACTTTGACCTAAGCAGCATAGTTTTTAAAATAAAAATAAAGGAACAAAGATGTAGGTATTTTCTTGATTCCCAGAGGTGGGTACTTTTGTCATCACTCGAGGATTTAACCTAAACATTTATATTCTTAAATATATTGACGCATCATAGAAAGTAAATCAGAGCAACGTCGTAGGGAGCATCTCGTCCAGACTTTTCAGATTTTCATCTAAATAAGATGGAAGGCCCCAAGAAGCCCAGGAACGCCTGCTGGGATTCCTCAGGTGGATGGAACTGGAATTGAGAGTAGCATGCGGGCTCCTTTTAACATAAACAGAAGATACCTCGGGCAATCCATACTGCAACAGCCCCCTTTAGTTGAAAAAAGCTCAGCTCTCGAGTTGATTTTTACCCCTACAGCTTCTTTCTATTAACGGGTTCATAATGACGCTTCCTCCCACAGATTATTTTGGGGAAGACATCCCATGACGGATGAGAGATGAATGACAAGAGAGGGGAAACTAGACCTCTGCTCACTTGGGTGAACATTTCAGATTTGGGAAACTAAAGAAGACTGAATCCCAGATACTGAGGATGATATATTTTTAAAGTTCGGTGTTTCTCGCCAGACCTCAGTTCTCGCGTTATCTTGTGCATCATGTCTTTTTGAGACGGCTCCCTTGCGCCTGTCCTATTAGACAGCAGTTAGGCCGTAATGGCAGGCCTGCTAAGAGCCGTGTTCTCTGTTGCCAAGACCTCGGAGGGGACGCCTCAGGCTTCAGGTAGCTGATGGCAAAGGGTGCCCGCCTCTGCGTTCCCTTCACAACATCCCCCTGTAATTTGCTCCGAGGCTCTGGCACACGGCTGGACTCTTGTCGGCAGCTGTCACCACCCCCTTCCACACTTGGCAGGATCCAGGGACTCAGACAGCCAGTAGAAATAATCGTAGCTGTGGTAACAACTTCAGTGGCACGCTCCCCAGGGACAAGATCAGATTTGGCACCTTTTCTCTCAACGGGAATCTAAAAATGGCACCGAATTTGCTACTTGGTGGTATATATAATTTTATTTAATTACACATTTTTGGTTTCAAGTGTTCCACATGCTGGCTCCTAAGTGTCAAACGAACATATATTGGTTTTAAAAAAACACTGGCATCCCCCCCTTTTACAAGGTGGAAGGAATTATAACACCATGGGTTTGCTCAGTTCCACCCACCTTGAAAAATTGAGAGAATGCCTGCTGTAATTTCTCTCACTGGAATAGTCTTCAAATCCAAAAGAAAATCCCTTCATAAAATTTTACTGATGCATCTTTACTCACACACTGTCTCAAAATTATTTCAATTCACAAGGGTTTACACCCCCCCCCCGCCCCCTCTTTTGAACTTATACTAGAAAAACCTACGGGGGGGGAGGATATTAAGAGGTTATAGAGAGAATGTTTTTCAACTATGCAAGAAATATTTTCATTTTTAACATTATAAAACTGGTTACAGTCCAAGAATACCGTAGGCAGCCTAAAAAGCGACATTCTGGGGCTGGCGAGACGGCTCAGCAGGTACGGGCCCTTGCCGCTCCAGCCGGAAAGCCTGTCTTCAGTTCCCGGGACTCACGTGAAAGGTTGGAAGGAGAGAAGCAATGTCACAGAGTTGACCTCCAACCCCGACACAAGTGCCGGTGAAGGTCGCATGAATGCGTATACACACAATAATGGTAAATGATTTTATAGACGGAGCTGAAGCAGTCTGGCTGTAGACTAGATTTCTATATACAGTGTCTAAGCCACTCTGAGAATTGATATTATAATAAGTTTTTGTCACTCACTTGAACAGTAGTATTTTTAAAAGCTCTTTCACTTCAGAAGGGAAAAACGTCAGATGCTTCAACTTACTTAAGAGATGTATCAGGGGGGAATCATCTAAGACAGTTGTCCTCAACTTGCCTAACTGGCACCACAACCCTTTACTACAGGTCCTCATGTTGTGTTGACCCACAGCCATAAAGCTATTTTCATTACTGCTTCATAACTGTACTCTCATCATAGTTGTGCATTGTTATTGTAAATATCTGTGTTTTCTGATGGTCTTAGGCGACCCCTGTGAAAGCGTTCTTGGGTCCCCCCAACCCCCAGAGGAGTCACAACCCAAGGTTGAGAACTACTGGTCTAAGACCCCCCCAATGGTCTCATGCCTCTAGAAAGAGGGTACAGTAGCTGCTCCTTCTGAGTATTGCCGGGTCAACACGGGGTATCCTCAGTCACTCTCCGCCTTATTTTTCAGTCATTCTTTACAGGCCTGTGTTTCTGAGGTGGAGTAGCTTCCTGAGAACTTGGGATGGCAGGACTTCATGCTGAACTTGGAGTTCGCCAGCCCTGGGATGGCAGGACTTCATGCTGAACTTGGGGTTCGCCAGCCCTGGGATGGCAGGACTTCATGCTGAACTTGGAGTTCGCCAGCCCTGGGATGGCAGAACTTCATGCTGAACTTGGAGTTCGCCAGCCCTGGGATGGCAGGACTTCATGCTGAACTTGGGGTTCGCCAGCCCTGGGATGGCAGGACTTCATGCTGAACTTGGGGTTTGCCAGCCCTGCTAGGCTGGCTGGTAGATCAGCAGATGTTGAGGATGCTGTGTCCACCTCGGCAGCATGGGATTGCGAATGCAGGCTCCCACACCCAGGTTGTGCTGGGTGATTCACACTCGGGTCCCCCATGCTTGGTTGGCAAGCCTTTTAACGACTGAGCCATCTCCCAGCCTTGGATGACAAGTAACAATAGCTACCATTTATTAAATACTGCCACAAGTCTATGGCCTTACAGCCGCTCTTTATTTGATTTTACAATCAATATATAAAATAGAATACTCATAATTTCTGTTTCATAGGCAGGGAAACTGAGAACTTCAGAAATTATAAAATAACCTGGAACCGAGTTAATATAAACAACAGAGCTATGATTTAACCTCAGCTTCTGCCACAGCTAAAGTGATAGGGTGAGGGAGAAAGGAGACCCAGGAAGCAAAATAATAAAGTTCTCGAGATATGCCAGGTGTAAAGCCGAAAGTTAAAAGTGAAGCAATTTACAAAGACTTTTATTAGAAATACGAATCCCCAAGTCATTTGCCCACACGGAATTGCAAGTTGAAGGTATAAACACAGTTAAGATGAAAGAGAGATCAAGGCCAGGCCTGGTGGGTGTTCACACTTTGGAGCTACATGAGAAGAACAGTTGTGTAAGTCAGCAGGGAGCAAATCACCTCTGATTTTAGCAGTTTCAAGCAGCGCACACTTATCTCGAGTTTCTGCCTGTTGTAAGGCCTGGTTTCCGTGGAGCGGTGTCGTCAGACTGTAGGCTGGGATCAACGTCTCCTTTGAAAGCTTAGCTGGTGCAAGAGGAGGGTGCTCGCAGCTTGCTCACAGGGGTTTTGACGGTCCCCTCTCTCAGCACATGGGCTTCTCCGTGGGACTTCCTGATATATGAGGTGACAGCTGCTTTTCCCCCCTCCCCCATGGCAGGCCTTGCAAGGGAAAGATTTGAACAGCGAAAATAGAAGCGCGAGCCTTTTATAGCCTATGTTGAGAAAAAGACGTTCCACGATGCTCATCTTCTGCTACCCATTATAAGCAAGTCACTAAATCAAGCCCACATTCAGAGGGTCTGTATGAATACCAAGAGACAGGGATTACTTTGAGCCCCCCCCCCCCCCCGCTCCGAGGTATCCCACTACAGTTGACTCGCACGCTGGCTTACTTTTCCTTAAGTGCCTGTGCAGTGTAAAGACGGTGCTCACTCCAGGACCCATGCTAACAGCGCTGTTCCGTATGCTTTGGGGGTCTATGATTTGTATGCAAATTACCTAGGTGTTCTTGAAGCTTAGCCCGAGAAGTATGGCACCTTGACTATGGCCACATTTTATGGTTGAAAACAGTCACAAGGCTCCAACGGACCAGACAAGAAACACTCCACAATAGCCTATTACAATAGCCTGTCAGAGCACTCTCGTGGGTATTGTTGAGAGCAACTGAGAAACAACAGTCAAAGGGCTAGGGGGAAAACAGGTGAATTACCAGAGGAGGCTAGGGCAGTGAAGGTGGGTGGCTAATGTTGAAAGACACCGCTGATGTGTAAAGAGAATGAGTCTCAAAAGAGGCTACCAGATGAGGCAATTCAAGAGATCTCATAACCACTGAAAGGGGTATCTTACATGCACCCCATGGAGCTAAGGAGATGGCTTACAGTGCAAACATGAGGACCAGAGTTCAGATCCCCAACACCCACATAGAAGCTGGACAGGTATGGGTACCGCTGTAAACCCCAAACCTTGGGGGCAGAAAGCGGAGCCATAGGGCAACCTGGGTAGCTCAACTAGCTAGCGGAGCAGCAAGCTCTGGGTGCAACCGAGAGATCTTGTCTCGCTGTATGAGGTAGGAGAGGGATGAAGAACGTGATGGCAATTTGGAGCCTCTACCCACACTCAGAAACGTGCCCCAGCAGGCAGACAAGCAAGAGCCCACGCTCTACGCCTACACGTAGAAGCATAAATAATAAATAGTACAGAATAGAACATTTCCAGCTTCACCAGTTAATTGTACAGTTCGGACATACTAATTTGCATTTGCATTGTTGTGTGGTCAGTCTCCCAAGCTGTTTCAAAACTCGAGACTAAAGCTCCGTGCCCATCAAACACCTCTCCATCTCTATTGCCACCGTGTGCTCTGTTTTGCTCTGAGTTTGAAATTTTCAGGTGGTGCATGAGTGGAACCGTATTTGCCTTCTTGCAGCTAGTCTAGTCCACTTGACATAGATCTTCACATTCCATCTATAATTACATACAGCAGTATGCTCTCCTTTTAAGGATGGATAATATTCAGGATGCATATGTACCCGCACTTCATTTACCCCTGTGTCCATCAGTGTAAATGGCATGACATCACCTCCTTTGCTGCTTTAGACAAGGCTGCACAGTTAGCTCGGAGATCTGGACTTCAACTTTCACTGTCTTTGAGGTATAACAAGTGCTGGATCACACATTCTGGTTTGTTTGTTTGTTTGTTTGTTTTTTGAGTGATCACTGTACCTTTTTCCATAAGTTGTAACATTTTACAGTCTTACACAGGCATTAGGTTTCCCCACCGCTTGCCAAGACAAATCATAGTTTCAAACTACAAAGCAATCTGGGAGGCCATGGGCTGACGATCACTAATACAGCACATGCATTTGCTTGGTCATATGATTTCCTTCCTGACAACCCGGGATTTACCCTACACAGAATCTCTCCTGCTCTCCCACTGTCCTGACCCATGATGGAGTCGGTTCGATTCTGCTCTGCAGCCACACTCTACAGCAAATACTTCCCCATGGCTTCAGATCTGCGTTCCAGTTCAAGATGGAACAATTGAGCACGCCCATCTTTATTTGCAGATGCAGTTTATTAGGCTAATTTCCCCTCTGTTTGTCTGCCAACATGTCCCCTGTAGTTTTATTACACTGCTGCTTAGTAATTTCAGACACTTTTGACTTTGAGTTTGTTGCCTGCCCCTCTCTTCTCTCCACATATGGATACATGTGTAACTTGAGGTATGTAAGTGTCACTAAATACCAGACTATGGCAGTTTTAAAGTAGGTAATATCCTAAGGCCAAACAACTCATAGCCTTCTGATTTCAGTGTGATATAGTGCAAGATGTGATATTATTTGGGTGTGATGTTCATTATACAGTGCATGCATGCACATGTGAGTGTGTGTGTGGAAGTGTATAAATAAGTAAGTAAAAGAGCTGTTACCCATCTGGAAAACAATAAAATCGCTATCCTAACACAAACATCCTATTATTCTTTAACAACTAATATCTATTTGCAATTCCATAGATTATCTCTACCCTTCAAAGTCTAATAAAACCAGATATGATCACATCTACCATCCAAGAAAATGTAATGTCCTTTTTTAATATGAATACATGACAATGATGATATTATTTCTCACAGAAAGTCAACTCCTATGGAATACAGGTAATGGTTTGTATCCCAATAAGCCCACTGGACATTTAAAACCATCAGATGTCGGAATGCTCTGAGTACATGTCGCCTACCAAACGTTGCGCCCCAGCTTAGCAACAGGATGCTGGAGAGCCTGTTCCTGAATTGTGAACCTTGAGTAAAGACAGTCTGTAGCCCAGTGACCCTGGCAAGCACTGTGAAAAAGTATCCCACCCCATATTGCTAGTCCAAGGAAAGACTGAAAATCAAGCCATGGTTTCTGCAGTAGCTGTGTAGGTTCTGTACTCTTATAAAGTTGAAAACTCAGAAAGCAAGCCATTCAGAGATGGTCTGTATTGATTGTCGCTGTGGTAGAGTACACCTGTCAACCTTTTGCCGTCTGCAGAGCCAGCTCCCATTATTTCCTTCAGAATTTGCTGAAGTATGTAAAACCTTGAAGAGTGTGTGAAGCGATAAATGTTTAGAAAGCTCCTGACATTTAGCTGCTCGCACACTATGTAATTTAATGCAAAATGACATATGAAGATATACCCCCTTGTAAGATGATGACTTATAAAGTCAAGAATTCTAAAGTCTATATCTTAATCCATGAAAATCAAGAGTTTAGACAGAATCACTGGAGGCCATAATTTAAACAAGGGGTATGCATTCATGCATTTATTACAAATATACAATGTAGACATCACTCACCATGCTCATTTTATTTTTTACTAATATGCAATTATTTCAGACATTATTAACAGGATGTAGTACTGATAACAACATCCTGAAATTACTGACATTTTAAAAACATTGTACCTATCATCATCATAATAATAATAAATGTAGTAATAATTAATAATAGTAATGATAAAGACTTTCACTCAGCTGCTTTTCATCTATTCTGAAGGAGTCACTTATTAATTAATAATTTATTAATTAAGTAATAATATTTATTCATAATATGCTCTTCATACTTATCCACTGAAGATTTATTTTATGTTTGCATTTTTTATAAATTACTATCTTACCTGCAAAAGTGTTTTCTTAGATTTGAATTTTCAGAAGTTGGAGGTATTGCTCACTTTAATTCATTGATTTAACAGATAACTACTGAAATGCACAAGGCATCCTTAGTAGTAAACTTAGCCCAAGCCCATGTCAGACAGCCTGTGTCACCTGTAACTCTATCTAGCTCCAGAAGACCCAGTGTCCTCTTTTGGAGTCTGGAGGAACCCCCATGCGCGCACACACACACACACACACACACACACACACACACACACACACACACACAGAGTTTGTTTTTTAAAAAAAAAAAAAACCTTTAAAACAGAAGAAAGATATCAACACCATCTGGCTTCTCCCAGAAGCCAGGTTCCACCATCTTAAATGGTAAAGTAGATTCTATATGAGTTGGCAGCTTTGTGGTTAAAGGGGATGTTTACTGAAAGGTGCCATGGTCTGGTTAGGCAACACCAAATGTTTTCATGGTCTGGAATCTAGGTTACATAAATATACAAAAAATGTTCTCCTAAATGACCACTCTACTTCATATACTCTATCAAGAATTCTTAACATTAAATAAGCCAGGCATGCCTCACTTTTACATAAACATAATATGTATCATTAATTTTCCAAAGATTAAATGCTAGACTAAGGATTGAATAAAAGTCTCAGTATAGACAAAGACAGTGCCCTTTGCCCCTGTTTTTTTTTTTTTTTTTTTTTTTGGTTGTTTTTTTTTGTTTTGTTTTTTTTCTTCTACATTATTTGGATATTTAACAACAGTTCTCTGTTAGGAACAGTCATCACAGTACTTCTGAGATGGTTTCTGAAAACATCTGTCGTTTTCCAGATCACTTGTAAATTGGAATGTACATAATGATCAAAATGTCAAAACAGAGTTCTCTTTTTACAATTCACTAATGTAGCCAGCACTGGGTTTCCTTCTGGTTATGTAGCCTTCCTGAGAAAACCATTTCAAAACTCTGCCCCATGGAGTAGGGGTGAGTGTCTAGCCATTGTTAAATGTTAATATGGCAGTGACGTAGCCTTCTAAATATTTTAGACAAATTAATAAAAATAATATATTAAAATTTAATTTATATTGAATTTATACAGTCACAATCATATAACATGTTCTCTAATTATCTTTTCTAAGTATTTTAAATAAGGAACACTGATAAACACAAAAATGTAACAAATGTGTATGACTTATAAACGTATAAAATTATCATTACTACTTCAAAAACTCACATGAATTATTCAATAGGAGCACGTTGTTTGATCGAATCATATGGTAAAAGTTCAAAATTGATTCATCTCAATTTAAAGTGTTGCACTTTTAGCCAGACGTGGTGGCACACGCCTGTAATCCCAACATGCGGAAGGCAAAGGCAGGTGCATCTCTGTGGGTTTGAGGACCATGTGGTCTGTGTAGTGAGTTCCAGAACAGGGCTATGTAGATAGAGCCTGTCTCAAAAACAAAAAGAGAGAGACTAAGTGCGACACTTCTTTACACGTCTAAATCTACTCTGATCACCCCACATGCCATCAAGTTCCTCTTCGAGTCTTTTGCTTCTTACCACAGTCCAATGGAAAGCATCACGGTTGTAGAGAGAAAACAGAGCAATTATAGCAGCGTCATAAATCTTCAAACGACCCAGAGAATTCTACAGCTTTCTTACAATGTGGAGCACAGACAAGGCAGAGTAAAGTGTTTTACACTTAAGTCCTTCCTGGTACCAATTAACCGAGTAAACCTCCATCATTGTTGAAGAGCTGTCATTGTGCACAGCACTGCTATGTCGATTGCATGTGTTTGAGGGGTTCTGTTTATAGTTTGTGTTGCGCCATTATCCCTGTTATTTCAGAAGATGGAAATTTGAACTTTACATCTGAGTCTTGTTATAAGCATGCTAAGCACTTGCCTTTGGAGTTTGAAACAGCAGACTTTTTAAACAACTCATATGCTTTACCCCCAGCAATGCATCTATTTGGCCTCAACTGGCACTTACAGCAGAGTGAAAATGACACATTTGAGAATGGAAAAGTGAATTCTGACGCCATGCCAACAAACACTGTATCGTTACCTTCCGGCGACAACGGTAAGAGAAAGAAACACGGAGCCTGTGTTTTCTTTTAATGTCCTTTTCCATAAACTTGGTTTGAAGCATGCTTGCATTCAGCTCATATGGGATAGAAGAGAGGTCCGGAGGTGGTAAATATCATCTGCTCATGACTGGTTTTATTAATTTACTTGAGAAGTTGAAAATTCACATTTATAACAGGGATAATACAACTGTCTGCCTTCAGGGGCTGGCTGTTTGGCTTTTTTGCCATTCACTCTTACAAGCATGACTGACTTGGTTGTTTTTGTTGTGATTGTTGTTTTGTTTTTTGCTTGCTTGGTTGGTTGGTTGGTTGGTTTGGTTTGGTTTTTTAGTAGACAACCAAAGTACAGTTCAGAATGTCAGCTCTCATGGTACCTGGTGTGTACTAAGTTTTCTTAATTGGACTTAGGTATGAAGTTGGGATATCATACTAATTTTATTATTAAAAGCTTTCAAATACAAACCACATTAAAGGGTTCTAACTTACTGACCTTTCCCCCAGTTGCCCTTCCTCCAAACCTCTTAGAGCTTGCACTTTGAGGTAACAGAAACTTTTCAATTGTCTCTGAATAAAAATGGGACTTATGTGACTAGAGAATGCTGCACTTGGTTTTTCCAACAGAAACCCCTCAAAATGGACACATGCACACACAGACCTATATGCCTACATAAATCTGTGTGTGCATAGCTGCCTGTTATTGATGTGTGCGCCGGCACACACCTTGGCCTCCTCTGACACTTTGAAGAATGTACGGATAAGTTATATCTCAAAGCAGCCAGCAGATAGCTTTGTCTTGTGTTATGCTATGAACTGTTTGCTTTAAGGAGTCTCCTTAGCTCCACTTCCTCGGCTCCCTCTCTGTGGTATTTGCAGTGCGTTTTACCACCACCCATCTCCATCCCACACGCCTCAGTTCTTTGGAAGACTAGAACAAAGCTAGTTCCTCTTTAATACACAGCTGTTTCTTATGCTCTCCTTTAGAGGTAGGCTCACGATCTGAAAATGCTCTCAGTTGCTAGCCTCTCATCTTTTACGTGAACGATAACACTGTACGACAGTGGTTCTCAACCTTTGGGGGTCGAATGACCCTTTCATGGGGGTTGCCTAAGATCATCTGCCTATCAGATATTTACATTATGGTTCCTAACAGTAGCAAAATTACAGTTATGAGGTAGCAACAAAAAGAATTGTATGGCTGCTGGCCAGCACAACATGAGGAACCGTGTTAAATGGGCCACAGCATTAGGAAGGCTGAGAACCACTACTCTAAGACTGTGGCACATAACCATCCCACTTAAAGAGAACTATAAATTGGTATCTGCCATGTCACCACAGAGTGGTGGTCACTGTAGAGTGGGTTAATGGCAGAGAAAAAATTTTTTTAAATTGATACTGCAAGTACCATGTTTCATATAGTAAACTTTAATAAGCATTACCGCTGTGGGTTTTTATACAGCATGTGTAAACAGATCAAGAAACTACACAGAAGTTAAAATCTATCTTTTTGTGTTGACTGAAATTGAGACTATCTCTTAAAGTGGATGGTCGCCACAAAGCTAATCAAATAGTCCTTATTAATTACAGCAGGGATTATTATTACAAAAAACCGATCATAATTCTAAAGAATTCCATGGGCTTTTCTGTGGATGTTTTATTTATTGATAGCATCCATGCCTATCAGTATTAAGATGAAAACACTGTAGCTAGTTAGTGTCACTGGACTCAAAATGTGGGATACTGAGAAAGCTGTGAGTGCAAAGATGCTCATTCCGGGCTCAGTTGTGGCTGCTGACATTTCTTTTCCAGAGGATATCAGCTCACGCCATCATCTCTCAGTGCACGCAATACATGTTCAAATCCTAGTTCCTCCACCTAGTCACTTTGGTACATTGGGCAACATGAATAGCCATTCAGATTTGCAAGAAAATGTAGACTAAGCCTGAATGGACTATCTGGGACCATATGGGCACCACAGCATTAGCAGCACACCATAGGAATACAGTTTCTAAAGAATATAGCTCTCCAAAAGATCTCTGGAAACAGTTACTAAGCCTGTTGACTATAACATCAGTAAGAAAATACACATTTGTCCAACAAGCACATTATATATAAATGAAATTCCTAAATTGTTAATATCTGTCTTTACATTGAGAATATGCGCCAATACTTTCTATTGTGTTTCACTGTATTTTCCCCAATACGTGCTAATTATAAAATAATTTCATAGTTTATGGAGAACTAAGGTTTCAAAACCTACTCCTCTCACCAGACACACAGGTAATATATGCCACTGGAGTAACCGTGTATAAGTTTATCCACAGTAGCTTTTCCCTTTGTTGTGTAAAGAACTCTCTCCCAAGGTGGATGGTGACACTCCTCCCTTTCCTGAGTCACTTCTGAATGCCAGAGAGCTGGCCCTCATGCCTCCCAACAGAACCATGCATTTATGGACATTTCAGATCAAAGGGGGTGGGGACCAAAAACCATAGACTGTGTCTTAGCTCAGACTTTGTTGAAAATGCAACTTAAACAATTCACTTGTCTATTATTTCTCAGCTAAAGCCAAAAATCCCCATAGGGTAGAGTAATTCCTTCTGTTTTTTCAAGTAGAGACTCTTGGTATTTAGTTCTCCAGTAGGGCAGGAGGAGATTCTTTGCAAGAATAGAGGAACCTATAGTGTGTGGTCAACTTGCAATATCTGTGACCTGTCACCCACCATTTGTGATTTGTGAACTGTCTGGACTAACAGATCACATAATCTCCTTGACGGTTCTATGAGACCACAACCTTAGAGAAACCCTAAAAATCTGGCACAAAGCCAGGCTTGGGCTCTGTGGCGCTCGCCTGTAATCCCAACATTCAGGGAGGCAGAAGCAGGGGATCACTGTGAGTTCGAGGCCAGCCTGGTCAACAAACCAAATCCAGGACAGCCAAGGCTACACAGAGAAACTCTGTCTCAACACCCGCCCCTCCCCCCACCAAAAAAAAAAAAAAAACCACAAAAACTGGCACAAAATTCTCTGGAATTAACTGTGCTAAGCATAATGAGGAAATCACTTCCCAGTTTTGAAATGCAATCCTCTTCTGTGGTCCTATTTCCTTTGTATTTTGTAAGCATCATTCAAGAAACAATCACTGCGTTAATAGCCCTGTAATCTCCCTGCCTAGTCTCAGTCCTGCACCGAAGCTTCTCAGAGGTGATTACTATCTAAAAGGAGACTCCGTGTTACAATGTTATCCTTTTTTCATAATTCCTAGCACTTTGGCTGAAAACTGTAGGGATGATATAGCAGAAGTGGGGGGAGGGGAGGAGGCCGGGGTCTCTGGCAACACTAATAGAAATGGACAATGTGGATAAATAGATCAGATTAAAAGTTTGCGTCTCAAATAGCTTCCTTCTAGAAAGTAAAATTACTCCCTGGACCAACAGATTCATTTAGCCTAATGTACTGGAAAGAATTATACAGGACTGTTCTGGGATGCTAGCCCCTTCACTTACTTACTCTATAACCAGTTACTTAACCTTCTGAGCCTTGGTTTCTTCAAGGGTAAAGAGGGTCTAACAACACTTACCTCTTGGCTTACCAACCTCAGCAGCCCGGCTCCCCCGCCGTATTTTCCTTGGTACTGTTCCACCTTCTGTACTTCCCAACAATTATTTCAGATCGCCCCACTCTGCCCCAAAGCCCACCTTGTATTCCTCTTAAACAGAAAACTAGAAACCTCCAGCACGCATCCTCTTGGACTCCTATAAGCAAATCTGGATTCATACATATAGTAGTTTATTTTCTCATTGTTGGAACAAAATACCAGACAAAGGCAACTTAATGAAAGGTGTGTTTGTTTTGATTCATGGTTTGACCGGATGGTCCAATGTGGTAGGAAAGGTGTGAGGGGCCTGAGGCAGTGATTACATTGCATTCGTAGTCAGGAAGCAGACAGAAATGGCTGCTGGTGCCCGGCTCACTTTCTCCTTTTTCATTCAACCCAGGACGTCATCCCATGGGATGGTGTCCTCCATATTTAATGTAGTTATTCCCACTTCAGTTAGCCCAGTCCAGAAACTCAACTGCACACCGCCCCGGAGACTTGCCTCCTAGCTAATTCCTAGCCTCTGCTAATTTGATAGTGGATCTGAACCATCACACTGCATGCTTGGGACCCCATGCGTTCCCTGCCGTTCAGGGCATTTATTCTTTAACGCCTCTTGATCCTACTCTGTGTTTAACATCTCTCCAGGGATGGGGTGGAGAGGTGGCTCAGTGGTTAAGAGCCTGTATTGGCCCTCGCAGCCGTCCTGTCCCAAGTGCCATTCCTGGCACCCATATCAGGCAGCCCACAACCAGTTGTAACTCTAGCTCCAGGGGATAAGATGCCTCCGGCCTCTCAGGCCAACTGGGCTTACGGGCACATAGGCACACACAGACTCACATACGTGTGCATAGTTGAAAAGTAACAACGAAAATAAATCTTTTTGAAAAAAGCTCCCCAGTACGCTGGTACCCTCCAGCCAGCATATGAGCGTTCTCTTGTTCCTTATATTGCGTGAAAAATGAAAGCCTTTGATGTCATTATTTTCTTTCCCCTCCAGTCTCCTTTCCTTACAGGCAGCTTCTGAACCGCCGTGTGTAAGTCCCCTGTATACCATGCCTTACCTTTCACGTGCATCTCTGGCAGTCTTGTCTCTGCAGTATTTCTTTCACACGGCTGCCCTCACCGAGCGCATGATTTGCAGGTCATCCAGCTGTTGCCAATGGCACCCAGCAAACGGTCCTCTCTTCGCCACGTATTATTTGAGAATCTCTGTGTTACTTGAAATATTCGTGCCCTTGGAATGGACTGTACCACAGTGGCCCAGATCTTTATTCCATTTTCCAGTAGCAACATCTATTTGTTTATCTAGCCCATCCCCTTTCACCTGGTCACCAAACAGCACAGTACCTCAGGACCCAGGTCTATCACAGCATACTTACACTTGCTTTTGCCTGCACTGGTCTTTAGTTAATCTATCAGTAAGCGCGTGCTAGGTTGCATTCCTCAGCTGCAGACATCGACCACGTGAAACCAATCAGGGCTTCTTTTGGAACATTTCCACCTGAGCATCTTCTTAGCCCAGCAAGTTCCAAGTGTTAAAAATCTGAGCGCATTGCCTACTTTGGTTTTCTAGTGCTGCCTAAGAAACCATACCAAAGTTCACTAGTTTACAGAAACCGCTTTTCATCCCTTGCAATCCTGTCGGTTGTCTAGGCAGATCGTATATTTTTGGCTAGGACTTCTCATGCAATTGCCTCCAGATGTCCGGGGCTGCCTGAAGGCTCCATTAGGCTGGGAGTCCAGGACGGCTCACTCAACTGGCTAGCAGCAGCTGATGTTACGTGTTTACTTACGCTCAGCTATGCTGTGGCTGTGGGAAGAACCGTCTGAACACAGCCCTTCCATGTGGCTTAGGTTTCTCAGAATGTAGTAGCTCAGTCTAAGGAAGAAGATCCCAATGGGGCTCATCCTCACTGACCTTCCCAGAAGCCCCAGGCTTCTTCTGACTTAGCATCAGACGTTCTACCACATTAGGAAGTCAAGTGATCTCACTGAGTGGCAGAGTGCTTGCCCAGGGTATTTGTGACTCTGGTTCAATCCCCCCACCCCCACCACCACCACAAAAGTGTTTCAGCTGAGATCGTCCAAGCTTCACAAGAAGGGGTCTTAAGCTTCCAGTTGTTTTAAGGGAACTTTAAGCTTTGGTTTTTTTGGGGGGGGGGTTGGTTTTGTTTTTTGTTTGTTTGTTTGTTTGTTTTGTTTTGTTTTGTTTTATTAATTTGTTTTAAGTCAAACAAGAATCAAGCTTCCCTTCTCTTTTTTTTTTTTTAAGTGAAGCAACTTAGATTTTTTTTAATCTGGTTTCCTTTTCCTTAACAGCATTGCTGCTGCTGCTGCTGCTGCTGCTTTTAGTATATATATATAATTTAAACTATAATTATATCATTTTTCCTCCCTCTGACCCCTCCCATGTCCCTCCCCTCCAATCTTTCCCATGTTTCCCCCTTCTCCGTCTCAAATTGATGGCCTCTTTTTCTTTGATTATTGTTACATAGATGTACATGTGCATATCTATGTATACATGTATGTGTGTATATCCTTCTAAGTCCATTTTTGCTGTCTCTGTGTGTGTATGATTTCAGGACTGACCGCTTTGTATAAGATAAGCAGTTGGGGGTCTCTTCCCTGGAAGAAGCTAATTCTTTCTCTTTCTCAGCAATTATTAGTTGCCTGTAGTTCTCTGGCTAGGGGTGGGACCCCTGGACATTTCCCGCTTCCATGTGTGTCTGCTGCTACTGCCATTGTTCCTGTCTTGTGTGTGCAGCCATTTCCAGGATACATGGCCTCTTGGAGGTCCCCTCACACTCACGCCCCCTCTCCTGAGATGTTCTGTGAGAATTAGGTACAGAAGTTGTATTGAAGATGTACTTGTTAGAGCTGGACCCCACCATAGTCCAATTGCATTGTGTGAATTGCTGTTTTCCTGTATGATACATATAAGTGTGTATATACGCATATGCTATATGCATTGTTATACCACTTGGGCTGACAATGTTCCCCGAAACCAGCAGTAGACTAGCTAACAAAACCCCACCATCATGAGTAACCTCCATTTGAAGGCTATTGCTGTTGCCCACGGCGATCTCTAAGGGACTGACCGTAAGTCACTGCAGACTTACGATAAAGGTCCCCGGTTACTTTGAGCCACATCTAACCTGAAAGCCTCCTTCCTGCCTGTCAAGTTTTCATACGACCAGAAAGTACTGTGCAAGCTTCCACGGGAGGGAAGCAATAACCCTGTCCAGTTATGAAGCCAATGAGCCACACACGGAGCAGCATGGCAAGGTATCCTAAAGGTGCAGTAGTGGCACTCGTACCATGGCAGCAACCAACAGCCATCTTGACTGGACTTAAAGCCTACTCAGCAGGAGGGAAATCATGCCTGCTACAAGAAACCTAGCCAACCACCCAGAGCTAGTGAGGGCACAGACTGTAGAAGAGAGCTTTCTGCTAGGTCAGCATAGTCCCTTAACTGCATTCTAAACCTCACACCACCCCTCATCCAAAGAGCTTCTCTTTCTACTGAATGGAGGCATGACAGAAAGTTCCCCTGCTTAATTACGTATACAGGGAGATACACACCGTACAAGAGCATGTGGAATAGAGACTATGTCCATCTTTGGAAAACACAACTGTCGTATCTTTCTTTCCAAATTTGCGTCTCCTTCAAAGATTTCCCTATCAGGAAATAACACCTTGTTACCTGGTTGAGAAGTGCAGTGCGAGCTCTCTATGAAGCCTATTTTCTTATATCTTCTAGTGAACCCATTGGCAAGGCCCAACAGCTCTAACTCCCTGTCTTGTGGATTCTCTCATCTTTCACCTGGTCTACAGCAGCCCCTTGCTTATGATGTCTCTACTCTTGCTTCATCAATTCTTCAGTGACAAACAAGATAACAGTATCTCATCTGACCCCCTTCAATCACCTAGATTCTCTCTGCATGCTTTAGGTGACTTAAAAGTCTCTCCACAATCTGGCTGCTCACCATCCTTTTAGTGCAGATGTGATACAGTAGAGAGATGACGTCTGTGCATTCTGCAGCCAAACCGCCTGCTTCGTATCCAACTTGTGACGGTTTGTGTCATTTCTAATCACTGCAATACTAATATTGCTAGCGTGATTACCTAGGGCAATCCCTCTAGTTGCTTTTTTTCTACATTTTCTTGCCAAAAGTAGTTTTCAGTAGTGCTGTGAGCAATGTGTAACACATAGTACATTGATGAAAAACATTAAGATATTTACCATTATTACACTTTCCTTGCTAAAATGTAAGGCAAAGGTTATTGTCTTTCTGCCACTCATGAGCTATTAGCACAATCCTTACCCTAGAATAGTTCTTTTCACCAGTGTCTGCCAAAATCCTCCACAAGTAGCGTATATTGAGTGGGAAAAAAAAAATGAAAAGAACAGGTTAAGTATAGAAAGAGTCAGGACAGTATCTTGTCTAACGTATATGCAATGCAAATATCGGTGACATAAAGAAATTAAGTAAAGTTCTGTCACATGTTGGCCTTTAGACAAATTGCCTTGTCTGACTTCTCACTTCTTGATGGAGTATGACTTTGCTTTGCATCTGATAATGGTATAGGAAACCAATCTGTGACGCATGTCACTAATTTTTGGTTTTGCATTTTTTTCCTTTAATCCAACTATGCGTTTGTAATTTACAGCAAAATTCCCTTAAAACATAGATCCTGAAATTAGTATCAATTATATCTTCTCAAACTGTAGTAGAAACCCTTTAATTATTTATATGTTTGGTTACTTGGAGGATTGGAGTTTATGAAAAGAATCTTATTCTTAGTTTTCCTTTGAATGCATAGTGCTAATTTATTTCAGATATTTTTTGAGCATATATTATACAGTATACAGTAACCAAGGCACTGGAGTGAATAACAGTTTAGGGGGAGAAGAGGCACACAAGACTGTCCCAGACACTTATTTCCAAAGCACCTGGATTGTTAGGCAGGACAGAAATCAAGAACAGAATTACAGTGAATTAGAAATTCACAATAAGGAAAAGTAGGCGAGATACGGCGGGGACGTCACATTTTGTTGACATCTGTCTTAGAAAGAAGCAATGGGATGAATGCTGAGCTTTGATGCAGGCGAATCTGAGATGATCTGAGACTACCTACAGTGAAGAGCCACCAAGGCTGCTTAGTGTATGAGTGACTTGCCATTCCTGACATGAGCACTGTTGCAGTGGAAGGATGCATTTTGGCTTCTGCTTGTAGGGATGTCAGTGTTCTTGCTTTCTCCATTGGCTCCTTTTATCCCACCCAGAAGTCCCACGTAGGATGCTGCTGCCCACTGAGGGTGGAGCTTCCCTAACTTGATCCTCTCTGGAAGCATCCTCACAGCTCTGGCTGGGGACTCCTCTCACAGGTGACTCTGAACCCAAGCAGGTTGGCAGTGATTGGTCACCACTCTCAGTGTGACCGCCCCCTTGTAACCATGGCAACTGGCTCCTCCAATAAAAACCAAGGGAGCAAACACAAGCCTTTCCTTTTATAGGAGTAGGACTTGGAAGCCTGTGTGTATAAATACACACTTAAGAGAGTCTCCTATTTAAATCGAATTACAGTTGGCGCTTAAAATTTATATGACTGTGTAACAATTTCCTCATGTATGAGACAGCTTCAGAGAACTGAACTTTACATCAGATTACTGACCGCACATGCATTGACGAGATGGGACTAACACAGCAAGAACACCAGCTTCATTCAATATTGTTTATAGCATTAGCGTTATTGTGATGTATACTATTCCTTAGTTAGAAGCTGTATTGATTTTTGTCCATTAAACTAGTACAAAGCACCTATGTTTTATTCTATATTGATTGTAATAGAATACTCTGTATCTGCATGTTAGGTCATGGCATGTGGTCCTGTATAAATAGGTATGTTCTCCCAGAGCTCTGCAAAGTCTGGGTTATGAGTGCACCTGAAGTTAGGACATAGAATTGAAATGTGGGCTGTTCGTTGTCTATAGATGCCTAAGCTTGCCTCCTGTCATCGCAATTATTAGCGCCTCTATGGGACCTAAAGTGAATATTATTATTTGCCCTCCTTTGCAGTTGTAGTTACACTTCGACACTTGGACTTTCTTTTCTATCTTTTTTTTTTTTTCTTTTTCACTTTAATCACTATAGTCTAGTTTTCTCACATCCTATATAGAGGGCAAATTTGTGGTATATATGAGGAACTGTTTAGTATTTCATAACCTTGGTTGACTTTTCAGTATCATAAAATAATTTTCAAATGCATACCAAACTGCATCATTACCAACATGGTTTTAAATAACTCTGACTTATCCTAATTGGCTAACATCTACGGGATGTTCTTCAGAGGTCAAAGTGCTCTTTAAAAGTTTTCTTTAAAATACAGCTGTGGTGATGTTTTCCTGTAAGCTAGGAAATCCATAAGGTGAGGAGTAATAGCTTTGCATACACAGTCTCTTTCTGTTTTCCCACACTGACATCTGTTTTTAGACATTAAGACGGTTGATGAGTTTTCCTGTTGATTGTGGAAAATTTTAAAGCAGAATATAGAGATTAGCAGAATAAAAAATATGTGCATGTTACTGTGATTTGAGAATGGTTAAAAATTATTTGTTTTAACTATACTATTTTAAAATGTGATTTCAAATAAATTATAGGCCTCATTACAAAGGAAAAAAAGACTGTTGATGAAAGAACTTGCAGTTAGTGAATAAAAAAGGCAGCCAGTAGCTCCCTCGTTCAGGCATGTTCTTCAAGATGGTTGGCGCTCTGTTGCATTTGAAGACTTGGGGCATCTCATTCTCCATGTGAAGGCTCTCATTGGTTCGATTTGTAACCCAGAAGCCTTGGGTTTACATAACTCCAAGCTACTCTGTGTGTCCTCCCATTTTTCCTTCTTTTCCTCTTAGCAGACCACCTTGTGTTTCCTGCGCACACAACCTTGCATTTCCTGTGCACACAATTCTGTATTTCCTATGATCGTTTCCAAGTTCAGGCTCTAGGGGTCCGCAGACATAATGATCTTAGTGAAGGGCCCGAGAGAGCTGAGGCTGCCCTTCCTTTTATTTCCTCTGAAGCCAGAGTTCTCTGGAATTCGGGATAAGATGAAAGAGTTCTGTGTCCACGCTTTTCTCTGAGAGTCCCAAGAGCTTCAGACAAGGGCTCTGCAAGTATTTACAAGCTGATCAAATAGTGCCAGTTGCTTGCTCGATTCCTAGGATGTTTACAGTTGTAAAAGAACATTTGAAAAACACTACCAGAAATAGTGAGCACTTGGACAAACTGCAGAGGTATGCTGACTTGAAGCACAACAGGATGTGTTTCCAAACGCTGTTAACAGCCCTAAAGCTCACCTTGAAATGCAGAGGAACAGCTTAGGCAAAAATAGTGCCCTGACCTAAGCAACCACTCTAATGCAAAAAGCTCAGTAATGTTCTTCCATTGGCACACTGCTGAATTTTATCAAGAGGCCTGCTCTGGGTTTCCCTGCTAGAAGAGCCACATTCTAAGGTTTTAATTTAAAAAAAAAAAAAAAAAAAAAAAGCAAAATAACCTGAAGCAAATCAAAGTTAACAGGTACTTAGAGACCAGACTCCTGTTTCATAGAAGAATCTAGAAGGCTTATAAAAGACTTTCAAATCGTATTGTACTTATAACCTTTTAAAACAAAACCTATACACAATCCAGGTACATTTAAGTTCTCGATGTCATGTGATGGGTTCTGTTTTAAATCTTTTCCTCTATATAAAGATGTGGTTACAATTATTACTTGAACAGATTCCTCAGAATATGATGTGGTTATTTTATAAGTGTGTTAAATGTTTGGGTGATTAGCATAAAGAAGAATAGTAATCAGAAGTAATTGAGTGAAAGAGTGAGGGCTTTTTGAATAGCTTCAATATCGATACACAAATATTAAAGAATAAAGCGAAGCTCTGTATTGGTTCTATGCCTGGCTTTCTTTCTTAAGGAAATGCATCATGAGAGATCTTGCTACAAAATAAAGGGATGAGGATGGGAGGGTGTCTTGTAGCTGTTCAGTTATTCTGGAATGTCAAAAATCACATTACGGGCATGCTCACCAGAAGTATGTGAAAGCCCCTGCAAGGTAGTACTTCCAACACATTTCCCTTAGTTCATTGAAAGCAAATGGGCAGCTTCCTTCTTGGTAAAAGATGTGTTACAGTTCTTAGCATCACTTCTCTGCTAATGATGCATACCATGCCAACAAAGGCTTGGCCAGGCCTTAGCAAAACAGGCTGAGTTGCATCTCTTTTTTTTTTTTTTTTTTCTGCACCACATCTTCTTAACGTGGTATACTTACCATGCAGTGAAAAAGTGAACCATTGTCCACTTTAATTCACCTTTGCTATTATAATATTTTTGAATGCTTTCATCTCATTATGTGCTTTAAATATATCTATTTACTAGCCCATTTAATTTATGGGAAATATCTACTCTGTAATTTAACTGACAAAGCTTGTATTCATTAAAATCAAATTTACTCTCTGTCGGTAAAAAAAAAAAAAGCCTAACATGTTTTCCAGTTCTGATAGCTAATCTGGATTTTGTCACAGCCTCTATATTCTGAATTCGTGTTCTATATGGAGACAGAACTTTACCCTGAGCTTGACAACTGGAATAAATAAGACATTGCTGTGTTTTTTATTTATTGCCTTTTCTCTGTGTCAGTCCGAAGCCAAAAAGCATTCTTGGACAGTGCCTGAGAACAAATTAGTGCCCTCATTGTTGATCTATCTGGTGTCAAAATATGCCAATAGCCCCCAGCACTCCATTCTGAACCTCGCTTTAGCCTTCATGAAGGAACCTATAAGACCCAGAAAGACTTGGCCTTATTGTGTCTTGAATAAAGGGGGCATCGTGAACCAAAATACCTAAACTTTGCCTTTGTTCAACCTGGGGAGGCTTTACGTCATAATACAGCTTGGTGTGCAAGGTGTCGAGGGTGTGAGCCATCCTACTGTAAGTGTACACAGGAAGGTTGCTGGAGTTCTAGAACTCAGTTCTCTGAAAATGACCCCTTTCCTGGCTGACTAGTCTTCCTGATACTCTCAGAGCAGAACAATGCACAGTGACCGCCAAGGTGTGAGGGTTCCTCCGCACACCGAGCTGGCAAGCAGTTGTACAAATGACACAAGCCCCAAGTCTACTACTCATAGTTTGTTCTGGCTTCGAGGAGGGAGAAGCCGACCTCATCAAAGCTCAGTCTCCAAGACTGTCCCTCCCAATCCCAAGACAACTGCAAATCCAAGATTCTTTGCCGGTGCCTCTGTCCAGTCATCTACACATTTGGGTTTCCCCTAATACCCTCCCTTGGTTGGACTGATTTGCTAGCCTGACTCACAGGACTCAGAAAAAACACATTTACCAGCCTGTCAGAAAGGGTATCACAGAGAGCACAATGGACTGATGCATAGGTCAAGGGGAGGGAACAGGCACAGTCTCTTCTTAGAGCCTCTGGGTGACCAGATGCCCAGAAGCTCCCTGAACCCTTCATTTTGGGTTATTATGGAGGTCTCATAACATAGACATGACTGATTAAACCAGTGGACATGTGTTGTCAGCTCCACCCTGGTGGTTGTGAGACTGGAGACCTGCTCTAACCCTGGGTTGGTTTAGTCCATCCTTAAAGCCTCCTCTGACCACTCAAGACCCCAAGTGAGCTCACTATTCAAGACTCCATATAAAGACACTGTCACTTCAGAGCTTCTAAGGGTCTTATGACTTATGTCCTAGAAAATGAAGACAAATGCCAAAAGTGCATCTCATAGTTCCCTGGCCTCATGACTGCAGTTAATGGACTAGCCCTGGTCTAAAAGACCAGCACCCGGCTTCCTAGATCCTATAACATTATGACATAACCGGCTCTTTCCATTTTGGGTACAGAAACATCTTTACATCGAATACTCTTCAGTCAGGTACATTCGGTCAACCTTGGTTTTTTGTTTTGTTTTGTTTTCGTTTTCGTTTTCGTTTTCCTTTTGTTTACATGAAAAAGAACCCTCTTTCTGAAAAGAGGCACCTGTTAAGTGAGCTCTAGCACTAAGTGAGTAAGTTGAACCACTAACTTGCATCACAGTGGGCTCTTATTATTTCAGTGAAAAGGATTTGACTTCTTAAAATCAACAAACAGAGAAAACAAGAAAGCAAAACTACCCACATATTGAGAGACAGTGAAACCTTAAATCCAAGAGACCAGAACTCCATTGCTGTTCTCAGAGCTGATATCCTTGGGCAAAGATGAAGTATTAGGGAAAACAAGTTGGGGGTCGATGCCAACTTATAGCCAACGGCTTCCAAGCACGGGTGTACTCATACACTTGCTAACATTTACTTCCATCAGCATCAGATGAGACTGTCACCAAAAAGTAGACAGAATCACCTGTATAAGCTTCAAACGCACCAGGGTGATTGTTAATAACAGTGTTAGGCATGTATTACCCTGACAGGTGAGTCCAAGTGTGAGCCACAGCCACATTTAGTAGGGTGTGTACATAGGGGATATTTGTGGAGGAAAAGCAGATGCTATCTTCAGCATCATGAAAGTTGCCCATGCTGCATGCCAGCAACCCCAGCCGCTCTGCAAGCTGAGTCCAGAGGATCTGCAGAACAAGGCCTGCCTAGGCTGCAGAGAATTGCCAGGGCAACTTACACAAAAAGTCTCAAACGTCAAAGCCAAATGAGACCTGAGTTATATACCTCAGTGGTGGAACACTTAAGGGCCCACCATGTGCAAGGTCATAGGTTCAATCCCCAGCACTACATACATACACACATACACTTTATGTGGGAGTCAATCAGAATGTAAATTTATTAACCATTTATGGTGAATTATAAGAAAGAATGATTAGCTTCTTTTTAACCAAAAAAATATTCCTATTAAACTGATTATTTGGAACAAAAATAGATAGATCACACCTTTAATCCCAGCACTCAGGACACAGAGACAGGCAGATCTCTGAGTTCTAGACCATGCAGAGAGACACTGTGAGACTTTTTTTTCTCCAATAAAAAAAATTAATTATAACCTTATGTCCTATACTTGTAAGCTTTATGGATTCTGTGGTATGGTTGAATAAGTTAAAGCATCTTACATGAAGTAAGTGAATAGGTTTAAATGGTCATTTAAAAACAGTATTTTTGTTTTAATTAAAAAGTATTTTGTTTAATTACAAAAATGATTTCTACTGATGATATGAAAGACATGATTTGGAAACTTGAAGCATGACGCCATCTTTTCCTTTGAGCACACACTACTTCTCTGAACCTTAGTTTTCTTCTCTCAACGTCTCAGCCTTGCTGAGTTGGTTTGAAGTTTAAAACAAACAACATAGGTAGAACTACTTCCATGCTCAGAGAAACTAATCCCATTGCCCCAGCACCTGAACCTTTCATCGATGTGAATTCACTATGCAAACACAGGGTTCTGAGCAGAAGTTCCTTAATGAAAAATACTATCAAGTATTTTAAAGCAGCATGCCTGTCTAAATAAGAAGGAAAAACGTCTTCAGAGTGGAGATGGTCTTATCCTCTTTTCTTTTAATCATCTAGTCTAATTTTGCTTTGGTGAGTGTGTAGTGGTTATAAAATGATGTTACGGCCGGGCATGGTGGCACATGCCTTTAATCCCAGCACTCCAGAGGCAGAAGCAGGCGGATCGCTTGAGTTTGAGGCCAGCCTGGTCTACAAAGTGAGTCCAGAACAGCAAAAGCTACACAGATGAAACCCTGTCTTGGAAAAAAAAAAAAGTGATGTTATGTGAATGGGGCAAGGCCTATGACCTAAGTGTTCATAGATGAAAAGTCAATTTTGATATTTCCTTATAGTATTTTATAATACTAAACTGGTTTATGAAAAATAGACCTTCCTGCTTAAGGGTTATTAACTGCTATGATTATGCACCCTGAGAAAGAAGTAACTATATGGAATTATAAATAATAGCATTTTATTAAGCTTTCTTGTCTAACCCCTCTCTGCATCGTACCTGGGCTGTCGGAGCCATTTCCCCGTTCTCTTCTTCATCTCCAGGCTTCCTGTACTGTGCACTTGAAAACTCCTCAAGCAATCATTTCATTTTACTTTTAGCCTGCCTGAACTTTTAACAGGTCTCCATTTAGCCATAGCTGTCCTTTGCAACTGATGGTGTATGTGTCACTGTAGGACACAGTAGTGCAGCTAAAAAGCAACCCTGACATTTACTAGAGACCTACTCTCTCTCAAATCTCACCTTCATCCATAAGAGTGGATGCGCTGTGACTTGCCCCCACACCCTCTCAGCCGTCAGCGGGCACCTGCCGTACTCACCTGACTGTGGGGACTCTTTCCTAGTCATCTTGAGGTGTTTTTTTTTTCCTCTGATGCAGAGAAGTGGGGAGAAGGGGTGGGGAAGATGGTGACAGAGGGAGGACGAGGAACACAGGAACATTTCTGCATTGAGAGCCATTTATCTAATTAGACCATTATACAATTCTTAAAGCCTCTGTTTTTAAACTATGCCAGAAATAGCATGCATAATAGTAAATATACGCATCTCAAGGAAAGGTATAATAATGCTCCTTGATAGAAGAAAGGGGAAAATATCTGTACATCAGAAACCCCAGCCATACAGGTGTAAATAGCATATTCTTTAATGTGGTTGTACTGTCTTCCCTTTCCAATCTTACATTCCATTACGCTCCCAGTAATCCCAGTGATGTCTTGCATTCATTTGGAGCATGGCCACTGAGTTGAGCCCTCACAGTAGATCAGTGGTCATGTGGCCATCCCCATTTTCCAGATGAGTTTTATGTCCAAGGTTTTGGTCTCTTCTAGAAGGTCCCTCAGCCTCTGACATGGCCAGGATTCAAACCCACATTATCAGATTTCAGTATTTCTTCTCTAGCAAACGCATCTGAGCACACGCCCATCTCCCACCTTGTTTTTGAAATTGTGACGTTTATCCTAACTCAGGTATCTTGTTGTACTGGTCACGGTTCTCTGAAAAACCAGAACCAATAGAATGGATATGTATCGAAAGGTTATAGACTGACACACACAAAATAGTCTGCTTGGTCCGGCAATGGCCGTCTTCACACTGGAATAGCCAAGAACCTGGTAGCTGTTCAGCTCATGATTTTGGGTGCCTCAACGGTCCAAACCTGATACCAAAGACCTAGAGAACCACTCGCCTTCAGTCTAGATTAGAAGCCCAAAGAACCTGGGGTCTGAGATTAGGGAAGGAATATAACACCACCACCGGCGGTGGCAGTGACAGAGCAGATGAACTTGCCAGTAAAAGAACAAGCAAACAAGCCAAAGAAAAGCTTTTCTGTTCGTTAGTTTGTTTGTTTGTTTGTTTGTTTGTTTGTTTTAAATCTAGCCTGCCCCAAGGAAAGTTACTACCCACAGTCTTATGAGGAAAATTCTTCCCAGCTGGGCCTCACCTCGCAGCTTGCCTTTTTAGTTGCCTGCAGAGCTAGTCAAGTTGCCAACCAAGATTAGCCAATACACTTAAGCCACCTGTCCTTCAAAGTCCCGCTTGCAGGGGGCGTGGCCTTCCCCTGACCCAATCATATGAAGCTTGAGGTTGTCACTTAGTCCATCAGTTTGTACAGCCTGTCCCCTCAACCAGGCAATCAGCTCCGTGAAGACTAAGCTGTTTCAGCCATATAGTAAATAGTGAAACCACTATTCCTTGGTTTGTATTTCTTATTACATACGTCCGTGTTCTGTCCCTGGCAGACACTTAATAAAATGGAAGCAATATTAAATTAACAGCTCTTCACAGATAGAAGGCTCTCTCCTCTCTTTAGGACAAAATGTAATACTCAGATTTGAGATTAAATCTTAAAATTTTTGAATTAACAAGTTCTCTGGAGGCTATTTCCAGTTTAATGAAAAAAAAAAAAGGGAAAAAAGAGAATGGTAAGCCAACGTTGTTACCGCGTTAAAAGGGTTAGATCTGATGGAAGATAACTTGCTTCTGTCTCTTCAGCTTCTCTGGACCATTTCTTTGGTTTTTACTTGCAGTAAATTGTAACACACTCCACCTCACCCTCGTTTTCAGGAGAATGACTAAGAAAGGACCTTGGCCAAGAGGCAGTGGGGAGCACCTTTGCTTCACAACCACCTTGGATCTATTTTCTAGAACCAGGTCATAGAGCTAGGAGATCCAGGCATTCGGGGAACAGAGGGTCTGTTTGTTCATTTTCCCCAAAGATTGAAGGTCTTTGGGGAAGGGTGGCATAATACATACACTAATACTCATGGGGGGGGGGGTATAGTGTGGTCAAGAAATGGGAAGTCTTGTGATAGCCTACATTAAAACTTAGAAAATTTGAGCCAGGCATGGTGGTGTATGCCTTTAATCCCAGAACTCGGGAGACAGAGGCAGGCAGATCTCTGAGTTTGAGCCAGCCTGGTCTATAGAGCAAGTACCAAAACACCCAGGGCTACACAGAGAAACCCAGTCTCAAAAAAGCTTAGAGAATTTAGCCCTGCCCTGCATTCCTGTTTCTTGAAGCCCTGCTCCCCCTACTTACCTCTTTTGACATGTGGTTTTCTTTTTCTTTTGTCCTCTGCTGTATGACTTCAGGAGGACTACGTGAATCAGTAACATTGATTGGTTGCTCTTATCCGCTTGGAAATCTCTATAATCTGTTCTTCCTTAGCTCACACTGTGCAGGATTGTGGTATGGTTAGAATAGCAACAGACTGAATCTCTCCCAAGAAATAACAAGGCATATAATTTATAAGACATTTATGTTTCAAATAAATGAGAAACACTGGCGGTGTGGAAACAGCTTCAGCAAGCAGCTTACCTTGGGGGAAGTCGGAGAGGTTTGACTTAAATGCCTTAAAGAATGTTAGATGGGAGTTAGTAAAACAACACTTCACAGAAAGAAAAAAAAATCCTTAAAGTGAAAACTGGCAGGAATTATCTCACACATGTCAGAAGAACTCCTGAACAATGAGGGGGAAGAACTCCCTCGAAAAGAAACTCTGTTATTTTAATGTTTTGTTCTTCATCGCTGGGTCTCTCACATTCAGGAAAATTAGGTGGAATTACACATGAAAATAACACCATAGATTCTGGAGAACTTGATATTGGCCGGAGAGCTATTCAAGAGGTTCCCCCCGGGATCTTCTGGAGATCACAGCTCTTTATTGATCAGCCACAGTTTCTTAAGTTCAACATCTCTCTTCAGAAGGATGCATTGATCGGAGTATACGGCCGGAAAGGCTTACCACCTTCCCACACGCAGGTGAGTCGCCAATAAAATGCAGAAGCCCAGTTTGCCATTTCTGAACCTTACTCTGTCCCTCAAACTCTTTGTCTGTTGGGGGAAGCCGTCACTTCTCTGTGGATCTTGTACAATAGAAGTTTTGAGTGTAGCTCCTGCTTGTTGGAGCCTTCTGACTCACTAGCAGGAAGAAGAGCATGGCTTGTGGTGCTAATGATTGGTTAGAATGGCTTAAAAACATCTCAGGAACCTAATAAGCATCAAGTGGGTATCTTGTACCTACTCCAAGATGCTGTTGTAATTTCAGGTGGTCTTATACCTTTCATATCACTGGTGTATACATATTCATCTTAAATCTATTGCTTTTCTTAAAGCAGGTTTTGAGATTTATGTCGGATTTATTTTTTTAGTGAAGAAAATATGGAAGTGCACACATAACAAGCATGCTAGTTAACCACAATTTCTCTTTGAAAACAAGGATGACTAGGCAGAATGTTTATAGAAAACCAAGCGTGACGGCATCAATGTGTTCCTCAGACTACTGGATCCATCACATCTTAAAATATTCCCAATGTAACAGCTGCCCCTGGAGAACCACTACCAAAATGTCCATGGGCAAGCCAGTGACTCTGAAGGCTGAGGCAGGAGAGTCACAAGTTCAAGGCCAGCCTGGGCAGCTTAGTGAGATAAATTACAAAGTTAAAAAAAAGTAGGCTAGGAATATGACTCAACAGAAGAGTACTTGCCTAGACTCTTTGAGGCCCTGACACCCTGGGATCAATCCCAACCACCACAAAAAATAAAGTCCGAGTCACAGCATATGTGGCTTGGGAATTGTGGGTTTGTTATTTCAAATAGGTTTCAAATGAGATAAGATGTAAGTTTCAATCTCTATCAGCAGGAGGAAAAAAAAAAAAGGCCCATAGTGTCTAAAAGGAAATTTTTGAATTATCTACAGTAAAATTGGAAAAGAGATTTTTCTAAGGTATATTATGCTAGTAAGTAGAGGAATTAAAAAATTAATTAACACTTAGATGAGCTTCACATGCTTTATGATAAGTTTATTTCCTTGTGGAATTCCGTATTACGGCTTTTTTTTTTCATTTATAAAAGACTGAGGTTTTCATACAAACTACATACTCTGTGATTATTTTCTACAATCCTCAGATACTAGTAAAGAAATCACAACTTGAAAGAAATGCTGAAATTTTCAGCATGCTTTCTAAAATGCCTTTCGATTCAATGGCTGTGTAACTTTTTCCTAATAAGTTACAATATATTCTCAAATTTGTGCTGTCAAACGGAATGCCTTGGATCCTTCTATGTCAAATACTTGGTATGATGTAAAAGTGTCGAATTTAAAGCTTTAAAATTTACCCCAGTGTAATGTTGACTTTAAACCTCTGGGGCAGAGAGGGGACGGGGACATAGAGAAAGACACTGAAAAATGGAAAGCCATCCCATGCTCATGGATTGGGAGACTTAATATTGTGAAAATGATGATTTTACCAAAAACTATTTACAGATTCATTGCAATCACAATCAAAATTCTCATCTCGTTCGTCACAGAGCTAGAAAAATACTATTCAATGAGAGTGAATTTGTAGAACTTTGGTTACCTCAGACAGATTGTACCTATGTCAAGTGAGATGCGGAAACCTCTCTTTACTGAACCTATGTGTGAAATTAAATTCTTTTTCTCCCATTCAAGGAAGAGTCCTCTAAGTTAAACACATTCGTGAATGTGCAATTTAAAGTCATCTGAAAATAATTTTAGGTGAAGCAAGTGTGCAAGCACACATGCTTGTGTGCGTGTGTGTATACATGCATGTTTTATCCACGCATGCGGGTGCGTGCACTTGGGAGGAGAAGGCTAAGGAAATGGCCGATAGAGGTCAAGGCCAGCCTGTTCTATGTAGCAAGTTCCAGGCCAGCTAGAGCTGTTTTAAAACATGTGTTGTGCACTTTAAAAGTTTGTTTAAGGATATATGGCTGACTTCTTGCAGGAGATGCGTACCACATACAATTAGCAAACTGAAAGGTGCAGTTTTGTGTTTTCTTACAATTGCACCATTATTTCGGTACAGTACCCACGATATCCAGCCTTCCTTTCTAGCACTATATATTATTTGTGTAGCGTATGCTCTTTCTTAAGCCTTGTTATTAGACTTCCTTCCTCCAGTTTATTCAAGATCAGCAGAGCAAACAGCTGTTTCTGAATCCAGTGTTTAAACATGAAATATGCTATAAAGCAGCCCAAATTGAACATTTCTCTGTTCCTGGGGAGCATTAAATAAATCAACCTGAAATAATTTAAAACGGCCAACCCCTCAAAATAGTCACTTGAGTTTTGAAAGTCAAAGTCTTTGCGACCCTTTATAAAACTGTCCATTTGATCGTTGCCAAGAATCCAATTGACTTTCTTCTCCCTGATGGCCGATTTATTCTCCTGGACAGTTGGAAGCCTACAGAAGCCATTCTGTGCTCTACAGCCCTGTGCTGTGGCAAACACATTTGCCTTCTGAAGGCTGTTTTAAAAATAGAAGGCAGAAACCTGAGTTCCAAACACTCCTGTATGACTTTTTTATTTTATATTGTGTGACCAGGTGCAAGTAACTTAACTCCTCCAAGATTCAGTGTCTATTGGTAAAATGAGAGAGTTGAATTGAGAGATTTTTACATTTTCCTTCTGTGTTCCAGTGACATACAGCAAGACTACGCCACCACCAGAAACGTGGGGAGGAGATTTCTAAGGGCTGGGTGTGATGGTGCATTCTTATCATCCTAGCACTTGAGAGGCAGTGAGCCCCATCCAGGACTACATGTCTCCAAAAAAAAAAAAAAAATAGTTAGAGGACTCAATCAGGCATTCACTGACTGATGCTCCCCTGAATTAATAACAGAAATTGAATTAAACAGATGGTTAGATAGTCTTAGCTTTTTCCAAAGTAAACTACCAAGATACCAGGAAAAGTCTATTTGCATTCTTACATGGCTGATTAAGTAGTAAACTGCAGAAAAAGAAACAGGAGCAATCCTTTCTTTTATTGAGTTTACAAAGCTCCTTGTTAATACATTGACGCTCAAAGCAACTTTGAGAATTGTAAAGTTTATAACACATACACACACACACACACACACACACACACACACACACACACACACACGATAATAACATAAGAATATAGTGATATCATGAAAATTGCCCTTAAAGCAGTGGTTCTCAACCTGTGGGTTGCAATCCCTTGGGGGGGGGGGTCATATATCATGTATCTTGTGTATCAGATATTTACATTATGATTCACAACAGTAGCAAAACTAAAGATATGAAGGAGCAATAAAATTAATTTTATGGTTGTGGGGCTCACCCAAACCTGGGGAGCTGTATTCAAATGGTCACAGCGTTAGGAAGGGGTAAGGACTACTGTCTTAAAGGGAGATGAGATAGTTCCACTGCATCATGAGATGCAGATGTTGTTCGTGAGAGCTACCCAGAGTTTGAGATTGAAGAGTAAATCTAAAGGATCTCATGCTGAAAATAACATACATTCTTAAGACTTCTCCCCACCCCCACCCCAAAAAATATATATATATACACATTTCTATATTAGATTTCCATATACAGTTCAGTTTATAAGTAGAGCAAGGCTCAGACTTGCCCAATATATGATCTCGTTATGCCTGAAGAACAAGCCATATAATTTGGTTATTTGCGAGTGGAGATGATTACAGAGTAAAGAAGGTCATTTTCTTCAGGTGTTTTGAGTAGCGCTCCTGAAGTCATCTACGAAATGTCATTACAAAAACCTAGAGCTGGCACTTAAAGCCATCAGCCACTCCCTCCCCCTCCCCCATGCTACCCACCGCTCTAGCGGTCCGGAGACGTTCGGCTGTGGCACAAATGCCCATCGTCGCTGTGTTGCGGTGGCATTTGACTGTAGACTTGAAAGATGACTTAACACTCCAAATGTCTGCCCTTTTGCTTCTTCAGCTGCTGCATATCATGATAGAGAAGTATCCGGGTTGAGCCGCAAAAAGAGGCTTCCCCCCCCCCCCCCCCGCTTGCTTTGCCCTGAAAATATAAATATTTAAATCTGATGAGAATTTTGGGAGTACTTCTATGAGATGGAGGCACCCTTCAAAACCAGGCTTTGTTCTCCTCCAACCACAAGGCAGGAGAACCCCAGCGAACTTTCTGCAAATAACCGGAGACGTCATTATTTTCATCTTCAGAGGAAAGGTGAAAGTTTCTTGAGTGCTAATGAAGTTGGCATATATCTTACCCAAGTGGGCATATTGCTACCCAAAGAACAAAACGCTTTCCTTTAAATAACGGCTTTAATAAGTCACAGACTGAATCACATATTAAATTCTCTTATTGCAACAGCAAATGTCTTTGGACTGCACAATGGCACTCTGTTTAAGTATAATTCCCCAAAACTCCAATAACTAATTTTAGTTTGATTTGATTTGATTAAGAAAGCCATATAATAATTTTTTTTCCTCATACAACTCTCCCATTTAAAGAATTAGTCATGAAGTATTAATGGGGCACATACATAGTGCTACAGTTATGTGTTTCAGGCACAGTCTGTACACATTCTTGTGAGCTTTTACCTTAAATACGTCTCAGAAGTAAAATGAAACTGAACAAGCGAACAGCAAGAGAACCACTGTACTTTATTAAGACGCTATTAACTAGTAAATTTATTAAAACCAATACTGGAGAATCTTTTTAGCGTCTTCCAAATTCACTGCCGTTTGTTTTACAAAGTTTTACCCTTTGTTGTCAATCATGTTCCGTAGTTCGAATTCTCCAGTTCAACTCTCTCAACCTCCAATGCCTGTGACTAAATTGTCGTTAAACACACACACACACACACCAAAAGGGCACTTCAAGGATAGATGATGCCATCATCACCCTCACTCTGCACATGGTTGTTTCTCCAGCACATGAAACCCTCAAGTAATCGGTTTATTGGCTTTAATCCAGGATAGAAGTGTAGTGCTGTGGTGGAAAATGGCCCCAGCTTTGCAACAAGGAATCACCCGAGTTCATAGACCAACTGCACCCCTTCCCAGGTACTAGGTCCTGCGGAAGATCCTGAAAAGTCCCCAAGAGTAACTATGAATGCCTTTGCCCAAATAACTACTTCCAGGATTAAGAGTAATCCCAGTCCTCGGTAAGCAGTTGCAATACAGAAACATCACATAGGAACAGCTCTTAAGTTATTCACGGTCTGAGTAAAAGCGAATAGATGTCACGTTTAGATCCCTAAACTGCCTAAATTTACCAAACTTGTCTTTGGGCAAGAAAACGGAGTAAATTTGGAAGGCTTAACTCCCTAAAAAGGAAAAGCTTATCATTTTAGTTTACATACAAGGGGATGCAACAGGTTAGTCCTTACTGCCATAAAAATCCATGCCGGGAAGGCTTCTGCCATTTGGACCTGTCAATCAAGAGCTTCTTTTCTTTTTTTTTTTTAATTAATGTATTCATATTACATCTCAATTGTTAGCCCATCCCTTGTATCCTCCCTTTCTTTCCTCCCTCCCGCTTCCCCCCCCCACTCCCTTCCCCTATGTCTGTGACTGAGGGGGACCTCCTCCCCCTGTATATGCTCATAGGGTATCGAGTCTCTTCTTGGTGACCTATTATCCTTCCTCTGAGTGCCACCAGGCCTCCCCAGAAGCAAAAAGAGTCAAATGGTATATACTCACTTATATCGAGACACTAGTCCAAGGGGTACGCCCCCATGAAAAACTTTACCTACCAGGAAAGTGGGTCAGAGGGGAGGACATCCTATTGAGACTTTAGGTGTGAGAAGCCTGGGAGAATGAGGAAATAGAAGGATCCAGAGGGTCCTGGAAAACTACAGGCGGGTCTGGGCCCTGGGGTCCTCCTCGAACTATGGCACCAGCCAAAGAAAATATAGGCAGTAAAGAGCTTCTTTTCTAACGTTGTGTTTACTCTCAAAGAAGAAAAGCTTGAGGAAGCAGCGTGGTTTCTGGGGACTAACCCTGTTTCCCTTGCCCCTCGTCCCCAGTACGACTTTGTGGAGCTCCTGGATGGCAGCAGGTTAATTGCAAGAGAACAGCGGAACCTGGTGGAATCCGAAAGAGCCGGGCGCCAGGCGAGATCCGTCAGCCTGCACGAAGCTGGCTTCATCCAGTACTTGGATGCTGGAATCTGGCATCTGGCCTTCTATAACGATGGGAAAAACCCAGAGCAGGTGTCCTTTAACACCATTGTTATAGGTAGGACCCTCTTCAAAGCATCCTTTCCCACCTCCAGCCTAAACTCGGCGGAGTAGAAACTAGCTTACCTTTACCACACTCGAGCGGTTTCTAGAGTTATAAAAAGCCCGTGTAAAATGAACCATTTCTGAATTGCTCATTTGTGACTAGGTGGCAAGCCCTAAAGCTCTGTAAGAAAGGCTGTAAATTACGGTGGGGAAGAAAAGCACCTCAAGAGAACACTTTAAAAATCTGCATTTTGAAGCGTCACTGCCTTGCGTCAGCATGCAGATTATCTTATATAAATGAATCGATTCGGGGTTTATGGAGTGAGCCACCCATAATCGCATCGACACCTAACTAAAATGAACAGAGTGACCACTTCGGGAAGAGGTGGGCGCCTCACAAATGCTCCCCCTACCCTGTCTCTCCTTCAGAGTCTGTGGTGGAATGCCCCCGAAATTGCCATGGAAATGGAGAATGTGTTTCTGGAACTTGCCACTGTTTTCCAGGGTTTCTGGGTCCGGATTGTTCAAGAGGTATGCAAGTTAGACTCTCTCCTTATGCCGATATAAATAAGCTGTAGAAATACATCAAACTGAGGAAAACTTAGCAGCACGGGAAAGAAGTGGGGCGGGAGGGGGGGGGTTGTAGCCGGGAGGGAATGGTGCATCGCTTGTTCTTTCGGGAGGCTCGGTGGAAAAACATGGCTGTTGAACCTTCTGTCCTGTGTTATTTCACAGCAGCCTGTCCGGTGCTCTGTAGTGGCAACGGGCAGTACTCCAAGGGCCGCTGCCTGTGTTTCAGTGGCTGGAAGGGCACCGAGTGTGATGTGCCAACTACCCAGTGCATTGACCCGCAGTGTGGGGGTCGTGGGATCTGCATCATGGGATCTTGCGCCTGCAACTCAGGATACAAAGGAGAAAATTGTGAAGAAGGTAAACACGTCAATATTTACTGAGCCCTATTGTTTTCTCCCTAAAGAAGCAGATTAAATCTGTCATCTTCAGTTTGGCAAGTGACTGTCTCTTTCACGTGCTTTTTAGGAAAGCAGTTTTTATTTCCATATTTATGAATGCATTGTTCTATTAACATTTTAACTAATAAAAAGAACAAATACCAAAGAGCCACTTTTGCTCTGTTTTCTATAGCATGAGTAATTCTTTTTTTTTTTAACTGTGAGAAAGTAAGCAAGCATTTGTGTTTGTTGTTTCTTCTTCTTCTTCTTCTTCTTCTTCTTTTTTTTTTTTTTTTTTTTTTTTTT
>OU015752.1:20338585-20375008 GCA_907169655.1 Acomys percivali
TTTTTTTTTTTTTTTTTTTTTTTTTTTTTTTTTTTTTTTTACATTGATGCTGACTTCTTTGGCATCTCTAGAAAGAAAGAATTGAATGTAATGTAATGAATAAGAACAACATTGTGGATTTGGTCCATCACTGTATAGGATGATGAGAGAAAAGACACTATACTGTAAAGTGCAGTTAAACTGGGTTTTTCCCCCCAGAAAGCAAATAAAGCACCATTTCCGTTCTCCAATCAAATTGATTTTATTGATCTACACTCACGAAGTAATGCAATTAAGTCTCTGGAATTAAATTTTCAGGCCATTGACCGTACAAGTGTAAAGTTTTATTGAGTCAAATTGCTAAATTAAATCTCATCTTCTAAAGCACATTAGAGTGAATTAAGAAGGATAGAGTGGGCGACTCATTTATTTCTCAAACAGTTTGAGGATCGCATACAGCTGTCAGTGGCCAGCATTTGTGGAGCAGGTCAACGTGTACAGGGTCTGTTCTCCAAAAGGCAGTAGCTGTACCTCCGCTTAGGCACAGCACAGAGCAGTTGCCTAAAGCCTCCAGAGCGCGTTGGTCTAATCCATGAAAATGGCAGATTCTCACAAAGGTCTCAGTCACCCAAATGGCATCAGCCTGGTTCTTAATGCTCGCTTGCACTACATACAATTTCCCGCTCTTTCAGAAACAAGTTCTTGAGAACGGTAGATAAATGTTTGATCATCTAAAACATTCGTATGAATTAAACTAAGAGTTGATTCTTAGCCAGGTGCCATGGCACGTGCCTGTAATCCCAGCACTGGGGAGGCAGAGGCAAGTGGATCTCTTTGAGTTCAAGGCCAGCCTGGTCTACAGAGTAATTCCAGAACAGCCAAGGCTCCACAGAGAAACCCTGTCTCGGATAAAATAAATAAATAAAAGTTTATTCTCTGCCCTGCATTAACTTTATGATATCTTTCCTCTTTAATAAAAGCCTGTTCTCATCTCTTGACTCTAGCGGACTGTCTAGACCCTGGATGTTCTAACCATGGCGTGTGCATCCATGGGGAGTGTCACTGCAACCCAGGATGGGGTGGCAGCAACTGTGAAATACTGAAAACCATGTGCCCAGACCAGTGCTCGGGCCATGGGACATACCTTCAAGAAAGCGGCTCCTGCACTTGTGATCCAAACTGGACCGGCCCAGACTGCTCAAATGGTAAGGTCAATTAATTCAATAGAAGCAAGTATTTACCGAGATAAATGCTCAGGATTTGGGATATTTGATTCTCTCAAGCACACTTATTAAACTGAATTACATAATGTTTTTTTTTCAAAGATATAAATGTCTAAAGGAATGAAGTAGTTACTCCTTATCAAAAAGGAAATAAGCTCCAGTAACTTATTATTATTAACGATTTACTCTTCTCTATTATTGGCAAGTATTGTGTCTTGCATCTTCACAAGACAGTCCTATCTTCTTCAGTCTCATGGTATCTGTACTACGTAGATGCACTAGTCCCTGGCTGGCCTCAGACTTACCACCTAAAAGACTGGCCCTGTACTCACAGCCCTATGCCACCATGCCCAGAAATTCAGGCACCTTTTGTCAGGGACAAATACTCTGCAATTTAAAATAGTGAAACTTGTCTGACAACAGAAGGCTGAACATGATCACACTAAAAAATACATACAAATGCACATTAAGGGTACTAGTTCAACACAGATTTTAAATTATATTAAAAGAGAAATCACAGAAATCGTAATCACTAGTATACAGATGCATACACATACTCGGGCATTATGGAAATGGACATTGTACAAAATGGTACTTGCTGATTATTTTTGTCAAATGCCATCTTTTTTTGGGGGGGGAGGGGTAGGGTAGTGCCGGTTGCAACTCAGGAACTAATTCCACAATATTCCCAGTCATTAGTCACACAGTGTGAGAGGATGCCATTCAGCCTAGAAGATTACAGTTTTAATTGGGAGCTAAGATGAGCGCACGTGAAATAATTAGACGCCAATATAATATCATACCAAGTGTTACATGGAATAATTTGCTAAACTCAGAGGGGTGATCCCGTCTTGATGAGCACTGGAAATTTTCTCAGGGAGTTCTATTAACACTTTTGCCTTCATTTAAACTTGGCAGTCTCGAGGGAAGGGCAGGTAAGGGGCCATTTGTGCCTAAGGAAACCGTTTAGGAAGTGTCTGAGGACTTGGGCTGTGAAGTCAGATACATGTGTTCACGGCCAAGTCTATTTCATGGATCTTTACTCTTCAGAAAATTACTGTGTGTCTCAGTTTACTCACAAGAGGATTGAGCAGAAACATGGACTGAGGAGAGACAGCAAGTAGTTTGGAATCAATAGAAATGAAAAGGATAAAACAAGGGCAACATTTTAAATGAACAACAGTTAAGACTTTCTAAGGGGAGGGCAGCAAATAAGATATACAAGTTTGGTGAGAAGAGTTGAAAGTCCAAAGCAAGGGGAACTGGGATCCATATCAGTATTGAAAAGGGGCCCCGAGGTCAGGAAAGAGACATAGCAGAGGCAGGTTGGTATTAGTTGAGAGGAGAGAAAATGAAGGACACTCAAACAAAAATAAATATTTGGGGGGTGGGGAAAGGAGAGGAGAAGGAATGAGCGAGATGAGGATGGGAAAGGACGAAGAATAGACTAGATTGTTCCAGCAGTGCTGAGTAAATGAGAGCCTAGACTCGGGGCAGCATCTTTCCGCTCTTCCGCCTGCCCCCCCCCCCCCCCCCCCCCCCCTTCTCTCCTGACCTTATGAACAAGAGTCAGGCTGTTCAGGTTCAATCAATTTTTGTTTTGTTTTGTTTTGTCTTGTTTTTTTTTTTTTTCTTTCTTTCTTCCAATGCTGGGTATCGAACTTGGGGACCTTGGGCAAGTGAGCTTTACCCCTAACTCTGGGTTCTGCTTGTAGAGATTGGTCATTCAGTAGCTATATTTGGGTAGGGCAAGTTGTATAACTTCCCTGGGCCTCTGTTGCTTTATTATAAGGTGGGGATAATAGTGCCGCTACTTAGAACATGGGCAGTTAGGTTCAGATGCACTAGCCAAGCATCCATGTGTGGAATAGAGTCTTCTGCAGTGTTAGTGCTGATACTGTGGCACTGCGGACATCAGCAAACAGTAGTTAGAAGCATGTAAATATGAACTATAGTTTGTTTCCATTTCTCATCCATTCAGAGGAGATTTCAATTTTAAGTATTCAATGTATCCCCCAGTTATCAGGGCCATGAAACGAAATTATTTTCTTTATTAATGTGGCCTAGTAGTATACAATGAAACAAAATACTTCCAGGCAGCTAATTCACATTGCTGGGGGGTTTTCCCTAAAGATTCATTCATTTATTTTTCTGTGTGTGAGTGTTTGTATATGCACCTTGTGCATAGCAGTGCCCACAGGGCCTGGGAGAAGACATCGGATCTCCTGAAACTGTTATCGCAGACACTTGCGAGCTGCCATGTGGGTGCTGGGAACGGAACCCAGGTTCTCTGCAAGCATAGCCAGGCCCCACAATTGTTGCTGTTTTTAAAGACAGAGTTGGGGAAAACTGGTGAACTTTATAAATTCTGCTTTCCTGGAATTTTGAGAAACTTGGGTGCTGTCTTTTCCTTCCTGTGATTCAAAATCATCTCTGATTCTTCAAATGCAAACCTGGAAGTAAGCTAAAAGAATTGTTTCTATAGGTTAATTTGTAATAGTCTTAAAACGTTTCTTTTCAGCCCAAGAGTGACTATGTTTTCTCATTTCCCCTCTCTGTCTCTCCTCCCTCCCTCTCTCCCTCCCTCTCTCCCTCCCTCTCACACTCTCTTCCCTCCCTTCACTCTTTTCTCACTCCCTCCTTCCTCTCACAATCTTCTCTCTTCCCTCCCTTCCATCCCTGGCAAATACTTCTGAAAGCAGACAGAATGTATTATTCTGCCTGTGTTGTAGAAATAATAGCAGGGGAGAGAGACACAAATTTTTTCCAACCAATATTTATCAAGCTTGAGTCCCTGACACTGTCTATATTCATTTGGTTTGTCCAGTTTTCTTTAAAAATGCCATATTTTAGCTGGGCAGTGGTAGCGCATGCCTTTAATCCTAGGACTTGGGAGGCAGAGGCAGGTGAATCTCTGAGTTCGAGGCCAGCCTGGTTTATGGAGTGAGTTCCAGGACAGCCAGGGTTACCCAGAGAAACCTCGCCTTGAAAAACCAAAACAAAACAACAAAAGAGAAAGAAATACATATTCAAGTTACAAGAATCAAAATAAACAGTTATTTCTTAAATTTTGCTTAATTACATTTCTAGCTCCTGTACTTTCCTTTAAAATGCATTCCACAAAAGAAAGCCCAGGTTAGTTTTGTAGGGGTGATTGCTTGAGTAGTAAGGGCTCTGGGTTCAGGTCTGTCCTCCCGCGGGAGCACCAGTCTAATCACACTTACTGTACAATAGCCCTGGCTGGAAAGACGTCATCCCAGTTTGCGTCCCACTCTCATCCAAGCAGCAAAGGAACAGACAGAATGCCCACTGGTTTTGTTCCATATAAATCTTAAAATGACTAAAAATGTCATCCACCTTCATAACATCATCTTGCCATGAAGAGTAACAAATAAGTAAATAAATGTGACTTCACAGATTAAATTGCCTATCCATATCTATTATTTTATGTGTTTGGGTTTTATATCATCCATGCTGATGTAACTAGTTTATAATTGAGAATAAACAAGAAATTCTATCCAAAATTAAAAAATAAAATCTGAAAGTAGAAAGTGGGTGGAGAACTTTGTTCTGCTCATGTTTATAACCCCACTTCAAAGCAGAAGTGTAGGACATTAAACTCAGTGTATAGAACAATTGAGAAAAAGAAGTGTTCTTTGGGAGAAAAAGGTTAAATATAGAAAAATGTTAGACTTAATTATCAGCTGTGAGAAGACAGAAAAGATAAATAGCAATGACCTCACTGTGGTCAGGCTCACCCTGTGATCGCATCTTGTCCTGTATCTGCCCAGTACTGACAGCTGTGTAGGTCTTATTTACAGCTTATGCAAACATTACTGTGTGCTTACGTATGTGGCCCAGCGTTTGCTAACAATATAAATCAAAGGTTTTAACTAAATGAACCCTAAAGGAAAACACTGCGAGCTATCTCTTTTGCTATTGAGAACATGAGCTTCAGATAAATAGATTCAATGAGAGCATAGAATTTATAACAAGAGCATTGAGTGAAGCTATTTAAAAAAAAAAAGAGGGAAAAAATGAATTATTTCCATGATAGAGTTTATAGGTTTGAAAGCAACAGTTTCCCTCTATCTCCACCAGCAGTGTGTCCATTAATTAGCCCTTCAATTCCACTTCAATTAAATTAACTCTAATTAATAAGTTCATTACAAAGATTGACGCACCTTGCTCAAAGCCGGTGTGTTAAACGCTGATAAACAACTTCACCCTAATGAAAAATTGATTCGATTGAATAAAAGGGGGACCTCCAGAAACCCCCTCTTCTGATGCTGAGGTGATGATGCTGTGTTGCTCTGAAGTTAATCAAACCATCTTGGTCTCTTAATCAAAAATTTAATTCAAAGGAGATAGAAAAACATGGTATGGGGAGAAAAAAAGAAAAAGAAAAAGCAGGGACACAACTCTGTCCCAGCTAACGTCCTGTGCGTTAGCTGTGAGGATGTTACAGTTCTCATAATGTCTTACTGTGGTGACAATAGGAGGCAAGGATGATGCACAAGAAGTGTCATTTGGGGACTGAGTGTGAGAATAAAAGCGTGTGGTGATACCAGAGCTTGCTGCTTTTAAAGAAACAAGGCAGCCATCTCTTTTCTATATCTTAGAAATGGTTTTGGAATGAAAACCAAAACTGGAACAGCAGTTTTGCAGTCTTAGGACAAAACCCACAGTTAACTTCATATATAAAGAATAAAAACTCAAATGTTCGTTAGAGTTCCTTCGCCCTCTCTTTCTTCCTCTTTCTCCCTTAGACCTAGTTAAAAAATAAAGCTCTTAAGAAAGCTTTATTTAAAAAAAAACAAAAAACAAATTACTTCAGATATCTGAATTCTTTTTAAAGGCTTAATCTAATTTTATACAATTTGAAGGCATTTGGTCATTGTGCGCCTTTCAAAAATTCGAGTGGATGAAAATCTTTGTTTTTTCAAATGACAGAGTCGATGCGTGTGTGTATATATATCATTAAACTGGTTTTCTATTATGTGAGCTAGGCAATTTGTATCTGTCAAGAGTACAAATTTACTAAATAGGAAAAACAACATTTCCTCTTATTTAACCAGCATGCCAGCATGTGTGAGCAAGCTAATGTACTTTCTATTATGGTCTCCCTAAAGTTTCTGAATATTTAAAAGAATTTTAAGCCATGGCTTTAGCAGTCAGCCCTTTTCACTTCTCAGTAACCGTATGTAATGCAATTCCTGTTAAGTCCCTGACAGACTTCGCTACTCAAGTATCTCATCATTTGGGTGTGCATTTTTTTTCTTGGCTGCCAAGGGGTAGCCTTATATGTTTACATATGACTATTCTATATACTATATTCTATATACAAAATACTATATACATAGTATTTTGTGTATAAAATAACTATAAAGAAATTTTCCCAAACAATTGGCATGTTTTATGTACTTGCATAGCCAACGTGTAAAATTAAAGATTGAAGGAATGTAAAATTTTTACCATTCACAGTTGCTACTGACTGATGTTGAAATTAACAATGACTTTGCTTTTTCACTTTGACAGTTAAGGTGTCACTCCTAATAATTCTCCTTCTCACCCCCCAACCCGTTCTTTTTCTCTTGCCTGGACTCTTCTTTTTGCAATATAGAAATATGCTCGGTGGACTGTGGCCCACACGGCGTTTGCATGGGGGGCACTTGCCGCTGCGAAGAAGGCTGGACAGGGCCGGCGTGTAATCAGAGAGCTTGTCACCCTCGCTGTGCTGAACATGGGACGTGTAAGGACGGCAAGTGCGAGTGCAGCCAGGGATGGAACGGAGAACACTGCACGATTGGTAGGCCGGCCAGACTTCTCACTCTCTTCTCTTTCTTTTCTTCCTTTCTTTCTTTCTTTCTTTCTTTCTTTTATTTATTTATTTTTTTTCCCCCTGTGCTGGGACCAAACCCAGAGCCAGCTACATGGTAGACAAGCAGCCTACGACCGAGCCCCACCCCCACCCCCACCTGTACATGATTTCCCCTGTCCTCCATCTACTGCAAAAGAGGTCAACTTCTTGGCTGTGTTTTCGACTTTGAAGAAGCTCCCCTCTCCAAATTGTTTTTTTTTTTTTTTAGTTTTCTTATTAGAGAAAGGAGTTTTGTTTTTAACTGCTCTCGTCATTTCACAATGTTCATTCATTTCTTGTTAGAGAAGCTTGCCTGAGTGTGAGAAAGAAAACTGTTTGTATTTGTTGCTTATTTATGGCGGCCACAGGAATGGACTCACGTGAAGAGTTTTCAGTTCTTGGTTTACAAGCCGTGCATTCTGTCTGGTCAGCTATAATGTACCTATGCAGATTGACCACAGAGTGCCCGCCCGGCCGCCATAGCCTTCCTTTATCATTACATACTGTCTGCTAGTATGTATACTGATATTTCCTCCTAATAGCAAGTATAGTCTCTACATATTTTTTTAATTTTCCCAAATACCTGTCCTTGCTGATCCCTAGAAGATCCCATCCCAGCATCTTCTCTCTTAGTCTTTTGGTTCAATGAGTTTCTACCAAGAAGGTTTGATTTTTTTTTTTTTTAATGGCTTTATGTTGCGATTTCATTAGAAGTAAAATAAGAACAAGCCCAAGTGTAGCTGTTCCTGATACGACTGACATTTCTTCAAACACGGTGTTGTTCTCAAACACCCGTAGGTTGAATACAATACTAACCATATTTTTCAGACCAAAAATGACTTTTGTAAGAAGGAAAAAAAAAGTGGTGAGAGAGGGTGGTCCCTGACCAACACTTAACGTGGATTCAACAGTATCAAAACCAAATAAGCCATCTTTTCAACCTATGCGTATTCCTTTACCATTCAAGCTACAGGATTAAAACGCTCAGCTAATAAAGTGCGTAAGAAGGCAAAGCATGTCATAAATTCCTGCCTCACTTCATTAAAGGTGTCCGCCACTGATTATAAATGACAAACATTGCAGAAGGTAAGGCGCCGTGATTTGTCAAATCTTTTGTGATCGTCGGGTGAAATCGGATGCAACTGTTTGGGAGCGTGTCAGGAAATTAGTGTGTATGTATGATGCCCTTCTTATTCTGCTTACAGGGACTGGGCAGCAAGACATTTCATCATGAGAAATTGAAATCACACATGTCTTATAAAAGAGTCACAAATCTGCAGCCACATGCACATACCTACCCCCTCCCCGGACACATAATTAAAAGTCCGTCTTTTTTTTTTTCTTTTAATTTAGCATAATTCTCCCTTTACCAACTTTATATAAGGTTCTTTGCAATGCTCTTGACATCCCTGAGATCTGTTTCAAGAGTCCCACCACATCCGCATGTTTGATGATCTCCCTCGACAAATGTTTCAGGGGTCCCAGCACCGCAGAGATAATTGGACTCATAACTATAGATTATAGTGATAGAAAGAAGGAAGGATGCATCGGAGTCTGGAGTTGCGTGCAGTGCTAGCTTTTCCCCAGGTTGAGATACAGATGTGTGTGTGCAGAATTTCGGCCAAGCAGCGAGCATCTGAGACACACAGTTAAGGATTTCTGCCCCGGTAGCTGTCTTCTGTCTGCCATGATCGCTAACATCTTAGGCATCAGAAGAGCAAGTGTTTAGGGATCCTTGTGGACATGGGACCTATAGCAATACAGGGAGCATCCAAATGTCCCCATATCACACAGGACCCAGCCCTGCCAGCTTCTGATGGTCCCATCTGCACCATCACCTGTGCAAGCCCCTTGGGGTGATTTGATGGAGGGGGGTGCTACTGCCTGACTGTGGGGGAGGTTCGGTCTGCTGAATTCATCCACAGACAGATATATTCACAGCTCTTTTCCCAGTGTTCACCCTAGCTGTGACATAGCTCTCCCTTCTGCTGTCTATGAGGCTTCTAGAGCAGGGCCCACAGGCGGCTCGTGAAGCTACATTGAGGCAGGACATGATTTGGCAGGCAAGATTTCTCTCTCTTTCTCTGGACACGCCAAGGACAGCGCCGCACTCCTATATCCAAATAGTTCCTTGTTGGAACCTCAGGGTACTCACACATTGGAGGCAGGACTACAGAAATCTGCTTCTTGCATCACATGACCTCATCACAAGTTACTTCTAGCTAGGAGCAAAAAGATTATAGGTCTCACTATATATATATATGTATCTTAAAGGAACAGCAAATGCATGTACATAGTTTTTTTTTTAAATCAGAAATGAACCAGAAAGCTACTAATAGGCACATATGACTTATTACCCACTAAGCTATTTTGTTGCAGTGCCCTCACTGGCATTGGCAGTTTTATATATAGTTAACAGTTTCCTATGTGTAGATTATTCCTAAGCAGTTCCCTAGTTGTTTGGAAACAAACAGGGTTTTTGTTAGTACTGGGTCTTGTTTGTTGGAGGTCTCTTGCAGTGTTGGTTAACAATTCTGTTTTCTGTTGTCTACATTAATTGTGTTGCTTTATCCAGTACAGGAAATAAAGGACCTGCTTGGATGTGAACCTTTTCAAAGATGTAGAGCCCCTCTTGGGCTGAGGATATAACAGCTGTGGTAGAATGTGTGCCCAGTAGACACAAGGCCCTGGGCTCAATTCTCAGCACCACCAAAATGGAAGGCATAGAGACTCTTTTAAATCCTACTCTGCTCTTTCATGCTGTTAGAAGGATTCCAGTTTTGTCACACATAGATGCAGTTGCCCTCTGTCTGCTTATGTCAGTGCTACAATGAACTGCTGGCAAAGCAACCAGGAAATGGGGGGGGGGGGAGACGGGAAGAGCACTCTCTCATTTGGGATGGTTACCGTATTTTTCGGACCATAAGAAGCACTTCCACCCCCCAAAGTGGGGTGGAAATTAGGGTGCACCTTATGGTCTGATTGCTGTTTTTACTCTTTTTCTTGTTTTACTGCTATAAAAACTAGACATGCCTTATGGTCAGGTGCATCTTATAGTCCGAAAAATACAGTACTATTCTGTGCAGCTCCTCTCAAATCAAACACCTATCTGGCTAAAAGAAACTGTCATCTTATGCGAAACTACTCATAAATCAGCGAGATTTTCTCTTCATTTCTCCATAGTATGTGTCATTTCATAGAATACAAACAGGGAGGTTAATTGGAAAAGAGGTGGAGGCGAAATTAAACAGTTAGAAGGAAACACTGGTTCTCAACTGAAAACAAAAGAATATTCATTAGTCATCTTACTGTCTTCATAAACTCAGTTCATGCTTCCATAAAACCATGGGCCTGTTGATAGAAAATTAGGAACGCCGAACACTCGCAGGACGCTTGCTCTTACTTCAGAGGGTTCCATCCTGATATTTTTATTAGCGGATCCATATTTTCCTCTTGTTACAAATCACAAGTTCTGCAGATTAGGCGTGTTCATCCATAGGACTCGTGCCGAGCCCTCTTTCTCGGGTTATGCTTTTGCCAGTGGTGCGCGCAGATGGAAAATAAAGCAGTGGGGTACTGGCTTTCAGCAATAGTGTGATTAAAAAGGGGTTTCTTTCTCTTCCTCCCTGGAAGGCACTTAGGACTGTTGGGCCCTTTTATGAATAAAGAAATAAAGAGGGTTTTAATGAAAGAGCCACACCCGTGAGGCTTGTCATTAACATGGTGTGACAGTAACAGCACACAACATGAGCACAACTTTGAGGTTGAAATACCATAGTCTTATGCTGTGACGCTGTGGCTCAGCCACAGGGGACAGGATGGCTCCTGTATTTGTTTTTCCTGAGCTAGGAAGCGTGTAAGGATGTCATGGAGGGCCCCCTCCCAGAAGCAAGCTGAAAATAATGTGAAATGGAATTAAATATCTTATAAGCAATAGTTGGCATGGTTTGAATGCCGTGTGGCTGTCGCTGTATCAGAGAAGGTTAGCCGATTCTGTTCTGTGAGAGTTAAAGTGACTAGTCAAGTGTAAAACTAGTATCCAATCATTCACATCTGTGAACTGCGAGATACTAGTGAGTTGAGATTGAGACCGAACTGAGTGAGCTCCTGCCACGGCTTTTTAGCTGGACTTGGAACCTATAAACATGTGAAGGCAACTCGGTTGGTTTGGTCCGGTCTTCTGGCTGAGGAAAAAGAGGGCACAGCCATAGGCGCTTGGCCTGTGCCTCCACTGAAGTAGCCACGGAATAATGCAAACATTGTACCAGCATCTACTACATGTTTTTCTAAGCAGACTGCAAAACCATCTGAGTGTCCTGGGCTGCGAGAAGTCTTAATGGCCTCGTTTTGAGTACTCATTTAATCTGTAACTTCCACAAGGGCCTTTCTTTTTAGTGTTTGCTGAAAAGATTTTTCCCTGTGTTAATCCATTTATATCTGAGTGCACTGGAGACTAAAGATGAGCCTGAGGCCTGAAGAGGCCACATCAGTGTTGAATAGCATTTGATTGTTCTCCACCATGGAAAGTTGTCACAAAGGACAAGAAGGCTCAGCCAGCTCTGCGTGTCTTCTCAAGATGGTCAATATTTTCCATTTCTCCAGGGAACCAAAAGTGAGGGCATGGGCTTGTGTTAGTAAGAGTGAAGAGCCACAGGTTAGAGAACGTCCTAGAACAAGCTCCCTCGGACATACTTGACTCCCCAATCCAGTAAATCTTAACAATCCCAGAATCCCATAGGTGTGAACAGTTGAAGGTTCTGTCTCCTCCTTTGTGATAAAGATTTGGGTTTAATCTTACAAGGGGGTGGGTTTGTAACTTCTCTCTACTCCATCCATGATCCCGAAGGATTAAGTCTTTTGGATCTTTGCACTATCTGGAAGACACTCGAGGTCTTTTGCAATCCTAGGATGCCTTACCTGCTGAGGCTTTCTGCTGAATATGCAAAGGGAGTGTGGGAATCACCTTCCCTTTTCAAGAAGTCTTGAGACTCACTTTGTAGGCATCGCCTGCACCATCACTCTTTACGTGTAAATCCACTTCGTCTCCCATTAAGCATCATTAAACGGCTTCTCTACGATGCTTATCGAATACTGTTCCATTTAAAAGGCGATACAACTTTTTCTTAATACACAGGCTTCTAATGTCGTCCTTAAGTCATTTCTGCAATTCGGTATGCCTAATACTGAACTTACTGTTGGAGTGTTGGAGTCTTACTGAACCCAGTTGGAATCTTTCTTCTAATATAAAGGGAATGCAATAATTGATATTTATGTGGGGTTTTAGATTACAGTAGTCTGATGTCTGAGAACCTGTGGGCTTGTGTGCTTGCAAAACCATTAAGTGACCTTGAGCAACTCATTTACACTCTCTACATATGCTTCCTTTTACAAAGAAGGTGAATGTTCCATAAATCAAAGGATTGATTGAGTTAAGTGAAATAGTATCTTATGAATTATAACACTTCAATAGTTTTAAATTTTAATTTTCTTAATAAGTATGAATGAAGTAAAATGCAGCTCAGACCATGGTTTAGGTGTTGACATTTTAAAAAAATTGTGAAACCAGGAAGGTCTGGTGGTACAGGTCCATAATCCCAGCACTCAGGAGGCTGATGCAATGAGGATCACAAGTTCAAGTCCATCCTGGGTATGTAGGGATGCACAATAAAAATATTGCCAAAGGCATTTACTTAAAGACTTAATAGAATTCCTGTTGAGTTATAAGACAGAATGTTATGGCAGAGTGGATATTCTTTAACAAGAATTTGTTTGGTGTCTGGGTTAGGGGCTAAAAGAGTTTTTGAAATCATGATATAAGAGAAAGGTAGATATATTAAAGTAGTTTTCTTAGTTATGTCTCAAACACAGAGCTGTTTATTGGACAACATTGATTTTTTTTTATGTACTTTGAGGCAATTCAAATGGAAATTTGACCTGGGGAAACACTAATTTTTTAAGCTACAAAAGACCAGCTATTTGTTTTTATTCTAACTCCTTAGTACATTGTACCACGAGTGATCACAATGAGGTGCTTGGTTTGCTGAGATACAGCGTAAGTATACTGTACTCCACAATTTCTATTAAACTGCATGGCTGCTCTGAGCTTTGAAATACCAAGGACAAGACACAGAATATGAAATGTGACAACTAGGGAGTTACCTACTGAGCAGTATGGGAAAGAAAAGGACCGAAACCTTTGCCAGTGTGGCCAAAGTAGGTTGGTGTTCCGTTCCTATCTCAGACAATAGTCTAATTCCATAGTTAGAATACACTGGGTAGCCAAGTGTGGTGGCATGTGCCTTTCAGCCCAGCACTCCAGAGGCAGAAGGAGGCAGATGTCTGGGAGTTCTAGGACAGCCAGGGCTACGGGGCTGCACTGTGTTGGAAACTAGAATTCATATAGTTTTGTATGTGTTATAACTTTTTTTTAGGTAACTCGTCCTCTTTTGATGAGGTAGCATGAAATCTCTGTCTTTAATAATGAGTCATTGCTGGTGAGGTCACATATGCTTGGAAGTTCAGCGTGCCACTGAGTCACGATCCCCTTACAAAAGGGTTTCCTGTTTCCATGGCACGACATACTGACATTGGCAACGATAACAAAATCGACAACAAACATGCAAAAACATGTCTTCGAGAAAGACAAAGTGGCATCAATTTAGAGTATGTCAGACCAGACTTGTCACACAATAATGTCCCGAAATCTGAACTAGTGCTGAAAACTTATATGACATCACCAATAACAAATTTCAGGGTCTAAAGAAACTTTTCTAATCAACAGTCTAATCAATAATGAAACTCATGTTACACGTCACATTGACTGAAGGCCAAATTACCTTTCTTAACTCTCTAGAAATATTACGTATACATTATATATTTGTACTATGTAATATATAATATAGAAACATTACAAAATCATTGTCATTTTAAAGAGAGTGACAAAGTAGTGCTGTCCTGCAATCAGAGAAAAATAGCTGTTATATAGCGTTTCTGATACTGATGCTATCCATCAACTTAAAATTTTTCTGCTTTGTGATGATTTTTCCTGTTCCAAATACTTCTTTGCTTGTGCACAACACTTCATCTATCTTCGTGGGTTTTTTTTTAAAGAGTCACCTCCCAAGGTTATAAAAGTTTCAGTCCCCCCTAAAAGACAAACTGTATCTACCCTGGCCCCCACTGTACCATGTGCTGCCTGTGGCGTAATAGCAAGTTGTCCATTCCCTCCGTCGTCAACTGCCTTCCTGCTGGCATATTGGATGGCTTGAAATGGCAGTGGGCACAGTCCTGGCATGAAGTAAACACCATGCAGCGGCAGCTTGCCATCACCGCTGCTCCTGGAGCATTTGGGTTGACATTAATGGACCGAGACTAATGCTTTCTTCCTGGGTCATCTCTCGGCCTCTACTTATTCCCTCTGAGAAACGGGGGTGCCTGCTAGACACAAGGATAAGCTCCGCTTTCCGGTACACTGGAAGTAAAGCCAGTAATGCCAAATGAACTGTCCTCCGTGGTGCAGGATGATGGGTCCATCCCATCCCGTTAGGTATGGAGTTGATGGGAAGGAAGTTGCCCAAAGCCTTCTGGGCAGTAGAGTCAGACAGGCTGGAAAGCCTTCCATGGAGTGCACAGCATGAGGGCTTGGTGAGAGGTGTCCTTCTCCTTCTCACTAATGCTACGTTGATAAAAGCTTGGATGGGACTGGGGGATGCTGGTCCCTGGGAGAATAGGGGGAAGCCTCTTTTGAGCTCACTGGGCATCATCCGTGTTCTGGGAACCAATGTGGTTTTCTGATGTCTTGATTTCTTCTATTGCAGTACCCTTAGTGTCCATCCGGGGACCTCTCTGATATTATTTTTCTCATTTAAGCCCTGACTTACTCACTTAACAGTCTTATATACGTTAATTCATGCTCCATAATACCTTCAGAATTGACATTTTCTTAAATGAAGTCCTTTGCTCTCTTTGCCACAAGTGCAAATCTACTTCCTCTGACCTCTCTAAGAGATGGGCTCCCTCTTCGGTTAGGATGTCATTGCTGCCTTTACTTCTTTGCGGTACTCGAGAAGCCGCATCAGAGATGTTCGTTCCCCCCACCCCCCAGCCTGTATCACTTCTGTAGGGAGGGGAAGGAATGTTGGGTGTCTACCCATCTTCATGTGGTTTACTTCACCTTCAAATCATTCTCCTGCCATATGAACTGTCCTTTGTATTAATTTGTTTTGGGTTTGTTTTGTTTTGTTTTTGTTTTTTCACATAGACTGATTCCATCACAAAAGGCCATGGGGTTGTGGGTTCAATTCAGTGATGGCCCAGCCAGGGTTGCAGGCAGGGGCAGAGCTGTGCTTTCTGCTGATGTCATTTATTTAATGGTCCGTAGCTTGCTGACTGAGGGTAAAGTCAGCTACCCAAAACTGATTTGGTGATTCTGGTGGAACTTGATTAAGTTGGACTCGGTGTTTCTGGCTTGACTTAGTCTCAAATGCTACATTGCCCAAGTTTTTGAGTCATTTGATTTCTGCCTTTATAATCCATACCCATAAAGCGACAGAGTTGTAATAAATTTGTACTCTTCTATGAAGTTTTTGTGAAATATGTTGCAACATTAGCTCCATAGTATTCCATCCCGCCCTTCTGCATCATTGTAGCCTTCCTATCTATGATGACTGTATGATGATATAAGGTATGTATAAAGTACCAAATGATTAAATTATATCCTCATACCATTCAAATTCTCAACAAAAAAAGTAAAGCTTGGAATCGAATTTGCATTTGCATTTGTACCTGGCTTGCTGTAGAGTTGGTAGAATCATCATCTAATGGGTGCCTTGAGGAGGGCATATTTCTTAGGGTACCCATTACTTTATCCCTAAAGATGGGATAAAGTGAGCATAATCAGTGTTTGCTGTTGGAATGTCCTTGTCTTCTGCTCAGTCTCACTGTTTTCTGTCCCATCCTTGATGCTATGATTTATTAGGAGGTAGCGGCATCAACGGCATGAGACGGTCAATCAAAAGGTACCACAGCCGCTGAAAGGTCCATCACGTGACAGGCAGATCGCTTAGGGAATTGTTAGTGTGTCCCATGCTTTAGGAAAGGAACAATGTTTAGGACATCTCAAAGTCAATCAAGGGCATCAGTGGTTGATTGTGCTGTGGGTGAATGTTTCTAGTAACATAAGTGTTTCCAATGTACACATTTCCTGTAAGAATAGAAAATTCAAGCTCTTTCAAAAGAAGCTTTCTCACCTGCTTTCCCAGCCCTGGTGGGAATTGCATCTTGTGCTGAAAGAAAAGTTACGCTCAGGTTCTGCTACAGTCTACTTCCTCTCCTAGAACTCAGGTCCCAAATTTGTGCCTAAATTAAGCTTTTTCTCACCCAACTTATTGGAAGGCATTCTGGCTTCAGAAACATCAGCTTTTAGGAAAAAAAAAAATAGAAGGGTGAAGCCCTGAGAGTTTTCTCGAGTGGGAGCAATACAGACGATGATGCCAGTAGCTTGTGTTGTTTTATGATCACTCATAATAAGTTAAAAACAGCCTCTCTTCACCCGAAAACAGTCTCCTTTGTACCTGCCTGATTTTGTTGTGATTTGCTTTTATTTTTTCATCTACATAAATTTGTTTATTTGAGGTTTTTGTTTGTTTGTTTTTTCAAGACAGGGTTTCTCCACGTAGCCCTGGCTGTCCTGGAACTTGCTTTGTAAACTAGACCGGCCTTGAACTCAGAGAGATCCGCCTGCCTCTCGAATGGTGGAATTAAAGGCATGTTGCATTTAAAGGCATGCAGCAACAACACCCAACCTATATATATTTCTTAAAGTTCATTAGTCCTTTGAGCATTTCATACACATTTTAATAGTATTCAGCCCTACTTCCCTAGTCACCCAAACTTTTGTCCATTTTTTTTTAACCCATCAAGACTAATTTGTACTGCCCCGATATTCATAGGTGTGTGTTTTCCCACTGGAATGTGGCCAACTTACCAGAGCCTTCACCCTCAGAGAGAACTGTCTGTCTGTCTGTCTCCCAGCAGCCAGCAGTTGCCAACAGCTCCCAGGTGGGATTTCACGCCCAACTCCCATCGCCACACTGAGATTTGATCTGGCTTGAGCCCACATGGGTCTTGTGCGTGCTGTCACAACCATTGTGACTTCATGCGTTCAGCATCCCCGCTGTGTGCAGAAGACAATGCCTTTGCAGTCATCCACCACCTCCGACTCTCTCTCTACCTCCTCTTCCACAGTGATCCCTGAGCCTTGGGAGGAGGGAGTCAGGTATACATATCCCAGTCAGGGTTGGGTGTTCTGTAGCATGTGAATACCCCGTTGCTGTATTCACAGATAAAGGTGTGGCTGAAGGTGAAGTTTTTAGAGGGTAGATGACCCTCTACTGTTTGAGTGTCTCTTTAATGAAACTGGAAAACAACTGTCTGAAATATGGCTACCATTTCTGGGATTTAACAGGCATGTGCCTTGGGTAAATTAAGGAGCAAAGGAGGTCCTTAAATATGAATACATTGCCAGATGCTTTTCCATTAAACTCTGTTGGCTGAATGAAATTAGTAAATAATTATGTTGGTGGGGAACCTACTACCTCCAAATGTGATATAATGCCTTCCTCTAACAACTGAGCTTAATTTTTTTTCCTATACACCAAATTAGTTTTTTAGGGCAATCTACATTGCAAATTGACCGATTTGCATTAAAACTATGCCTACTTGTTCTGATTTGTCAACACCTCTTTTTTTTTTTTCTTTTCTTTTTTTTTTTTTTTAAGTCTTTAACATTAAGCATGGGTGGGTAAAGCCATCTGCTTATGGAGCTCGCCTGCAGCTCCATCAGTTAGCACATGAGACAGGTTACAGCTGTTTAATTGTTACAGTGCCGAGTCATTCTCTTTCTATCCAAAGTTAATATTTATATATGCGTGCATAGAAAGCATGTGGTTAAACATAAGTAATCTAATTGTGAATTAATGACAGCAGGTAGTCATTCCAGCGTGAACACTGAGGTGGAAAATAGTGCATCTGACGTCCAGTCCAGCTCTTGACTTGTAAGCTAAGTCCCCGGTAATGCTTAGCGAGCCATCTACTCCCCATCCACTGGTCCACAGAAAGGGAAACAGCACCGGATAGCTGCCATACAGTGTGAAGAGATAACAAGCTGTGTGGTGATTTCCCAGACTTTAACTCTTTCCGGCACTCCAGTCTGGCACCCTTCGAGTTGTGACCTGTGTAAGCCCAAGCCAGGCAGTGAGAGCCTAGCTGTGCAAGTTCATGTACACGTGTCACTCATACTTCTGAAAAGCTTGTCGAGGCTGAGAATGGTCTTCTTTGACTCCAAAATGGCGAGGGACAAATTTAAATTTATAGCAGTCTGCTATAAAAGTTAACAATGTATATTCCATCTGTTCAGTACATTTCATAGTGAAAATAGGATGGAAAACACACACTGTATGGATAGAGACTTGCATGTAAAAGAGGATAGTGTAAGGCCCTGGTTCCCATAGAGTTCCTGCAGAACTAATTTAGGCTTCTGACTTATTTCGGTATTTATGTGGACACTCAGACACATTTATAAAATGTTAATGGGCTTTCCTGAAGTGGTAGTGAATCGGCGGTGTGCTGTCAATCGGGAAAGCTGCATCACAAATTGGCTAATGTTGTGCAGCTACATCAACAGGAGCATTTGAGTGTCATGGAGGAGGAAGAGGAAGAGGAGAAACCTCATGGGTCTTGGTTTTACAAATATAATCTATGTTTTTTTCTGTTTTTGTTTTTGTTACTGAGACGGGGTTTCTCTGTGTAGCCCTGGCTGTCCTGGACTCTGTAGACCAGGCTGGCCTCAAACTCACAGTGATCCACCTGCCTCTGCCTCCCAAGTGCTGGGATTAAAGGCGTGCGCCACCACGTCCAGCCCCTATAATCTATGGATAAGATGAATTAATAATGCCTAGTATCTGTTAAGTGTCTATTATGGGCTGAAAAGAAATACAGAGAGGTTGTCATAGATTCGCTATATTGTAAGGTAAAGCTATTAAAGCTCAGAGAACTTCCTCTGGAGACTTTTTCTGTGAGTGTATCGCTAGCGTATGAGAGGAACTCTATTCCAAAGCCAGAAGAGCCATCCCCAAGCTCATGTGCTGAGGCTCCCTGGCACATCGGTTTCAGTTGTCCATGCATATGTGTATATAGTAGAAATTTTTTCCATAACAAACTAATAACTAACTGTCATAAAAATCTGAATGGTTATAGAAACAGATGAAGTAACAGTGATGACAGTGATTGTTCAATAATAAAATGCCATGTGTTTACGAATCTTTTTCAGAGAAATCTGAAAGATTTTTCAGGAAGGCTTGAACTGCATCTGTTAAAAGAACTTTGAGTTTGTCAAATAAAAATAACAATTACCAAAAAAAAAAAAAAAAAAACAAAATAGCTTAAAGAGCATTCATTTATACTGGGAGGGAGTTAAAGAGTTTGGGAGCTATTTATTGAAAAGTATATTTAGCTCCTTGCATAATTTAAGCTTATATCCAATTTTTATGTCACCTGAAATCATTAGGCTAAATACTTTTTTTTTAATAAGTAAATGAGATCTTTATTTATTTATTTATTTATTTATTTTTACCAAAGAGAGTTTAGTTTACTGGCACATTATCCATGTGATGCCATGACATCTGAATGAAAGATATGACACTTAGTATTCAGATTCTTTGCTTTCCTAGTCTCATCTGGACTTGTTCTTAAAACTGTCTGGTTTTGCTGATCTACTTTTGTTTTTTAATATATTTTTGTTAACACCGTAATTATATCACTTTCCCCTTTACTCCCTCCAACCTTATGCTTCCTTTCTTAAACCCTTTCTATGTCCCCTCCCTTAAATTGATGACCTCTTTTTCTTTGACTAGTATTCCAACATATCGAGAGATGCGTCAATATATAACTACAACCGAGTCCATCATTGTAGTCTGTGGTCATATTATTTCAGGCTAATCCCTTTTTACTGGATTGTCAGTTGAGAGGCTCATCTCTGAAAGAGGCTAATTTACCCTCTCTTAACAATAAGTCCTTCAACAACCCAATCTTGAACAAATTAATACCTGTAGTTCCTTGTCTAGGTTTAGGAACCTTTGTGTTTTTCTTTTCCATTTTATCATGTCTATACATACTGTCGTTCTTTGGGTTTTATTTATGCACCCAGTTCTAGGTGATATGATGTCACAGCATCCTGGTCTGCAGATTCTTACAGTCTTTCTGCTACCTTTTCCGTGATGCTCACCAAGCCTTAGGTGCAGGTGTTCTGTTATAATGTACCAATTGCAGTAGCTTTGCCACAATCTGTTGATCTCTGCATTGTGTCCAATTGCAGTTTTCTGTAATGGTCTCTATTTTCTGTGAGAGGTGCTTCTTTGATGAGGAGTGAGAGCTACACTTATCTGTGGGTGTAAAGATAAGTTTTAGAATGTAGTTAGAAATTATGCTGGTCAAGGTAAGTAGCAGTAGTTGGTTCTCCTCGGAGATCCATGAACTCACTTGCCATGGGTAGTTGATCAGGTTTCTGGACCAGGCATGATTTTCCTCCTATTGAAAAGGCCTTAAGTGCAATCCAGCTGTTGGTTCCTGTCAAGATATGAGTGCCACTATTCTACCCTTAGGAATATATGCTGGTCATTGCTGTGGTCCACTCACATCACAGCTGGACAGGACTACTGATTGTTTCATTCCTTAACAGCTTGAATAGTACTTTCTGCTACTATGAAAACTAGACCATATGAAGACCATATACCCAAGTTTAATAATTGGAGTCCTGAGTCCTCAGTACATGATGTCTTCAGCACTAGTGACTTAGCTTCAGTTTCTCTTTTTTTTTATTATTTTAATTTTTTTTAATTTATTTATTCTTGTTACATCTCAATGGTTATCCCATCCCTTGTATAGGCTAAATACTTTGTGCAGACATTGGCCACTAAACAATTTACTTGTAGGAATTGATAGATTATATGTATCATTACTGTCTGCTTGGGACAGGGCATAAAAAGTTCATATGTTTACACATATGTATACACACGTGAACTTCGTCACCTCAGATATAGAAAAATGACATTCTTTATAGGAGCTATGTATCTACTTCTACATTTTTATAAATAAGTTATAGTTTATCTGGGCTGAGTGAAAAGGACAGTTTGGTCTTCTTAATTAATGTTTTCCTAGATAAAAAGAAAACTGATGGAAGAACAGCCCACTGTGATTTACTCACCTCATTAACAAACACCCTACATTCTTTTCTTTCTTCTTAACTTTGTAACATTAATTATTTATTTAGTGAGGCAGGATTCCGTGTCACCTAGGCTAGCCTCAAACTCTGTAAGTCACGGAACATGACTCTGAACTTCTGATAGGAGGTGACTTCTATCGCCACCTGAATGCTGGGATTGCAGGCATGCACCACCACACCTGGTTCATGGGAACCAGACTTCATGCATCTTAGGCAAGCACTCAGCTTGGCTACATTCCTGGGCCAAATTTATCTTAAGTCTGAATTTCCCAAATAGATAAAGACTAGTCAAGTAGTGATCACAGATGACGTGTGCTCCATTCTGAACAGCTCAGTAAACCATTGTTGCACTTTCCTCTGATTAGGTCTTTTTGGTGGTGGCAGATTTTGTTTGGTTTGGTTTTATTTTACCAGACAGGGTTTTTCTGTATAGCCCTGGCTATCCTGCAACTCACTCTGTAGACCAGGCTGGCCTCGAACTCACAGAGATCCACCACCTTCCTCTGCCTCCCGAATGCTGGGGTTAAAGGTGTGTGCCACCACTGCCTGGCTCTGACTAGTGTTTTTTTGTTTTGTTTTTTTTAGCAGTACACAAGCACTGTTCTTGTCTCAACATCTCAAATAGCAAACTCTTGGTGTAAAAATATATAGCATGAATATGTATGTTCTGGGCCTTGAACTCAGGGCCTTACCTGAGCAAGCATGAACCTTACCACTGAACTACCTCACAACCATCTGTACTCTTATGTACTTTTGAGAGTGTCCTGGACCTTATACTTAGTTAACATATACTCTGTACAGAGTTACACCCTCAACCCTTAGGATATTTTTATTAACATTAAGCAGTGCTCCTGCCTAGTTTCATTCTCACATCAGAACACTCAAATATACCTGTCCTTTCCCCCTTGAATCCACAAACTCCTACATTCCCGCGTGTCATTTAGTAAGCTCAAGGACTGAGAACCAAAGGAGACACGTGTTAGTAACATGCTTCTGTATGTGGTGCAGTGGAAGGAGCCGTGCCCTATGCAAGGACTATTACAAAGCTCACCGTGCTGTGTGCCAGACAAAAGGCTTCTTTATGGACAAGCTCTGCCTATGCCAACATCGGTGCATCTGCGCCAGCATTCTAAGAGTCCCTCTGTTACCCCCATTGCAAATATATAGTTCTCAGTCGGTTGTATGAGTCTCAACTGAAGGAAATATCAACTACTGTCCTGTAGGATGCCCCGTAGCTCATAATGACACTTTCCCAATAGTGCTGACCTTAGAAAATGTGATTGATCTCAACGTGTCTTTTCTCTGTGATCTCAACTATTCTAGCCTGGTTTAAATTAGAAAGTGTATCATTTCACTCTGTGGGAATGGCTTGTGTTAAGTAACATTCCAAGTCAAAGCTTGGTCTTTTACTTGTAAATGTGTGTGTGTGTGTGTGTGTGTGTGTGTGTGTGTGTGTGTGTGTGTGTAACATAATATATATTATATTTGTCCAGAAAATACATGCACCAAATTTCCAAACAGAGAATGGGGACGAGGAATGAATACAATACCCAAACTGTCAAAGACATTTGAAGCAGGTCTTCCTGTGAGCACCAGTTTCACATAGTAAACGGCCTCTAAGAAAGCACATATGCTCACAAGCTATTTTTCATTGTACGACACCATCTCACACTTACTAGATGTTGAAATTCAAATTCATTGGCTTTTCCTAGATGGTGTAGAATATTTTAAATGCTTTCCCCTGATGTTAGACTATAAGAATTCTATGGGGTTTTTTAAAACATATTTTAATGGCCCTAAGTAAACTCTTAAGAATATAAAATTATTTTATGGTGTTTAAAATTATGTCAGCGTCATAATCCTTTATGGTGTGGTAATCAGTAATAAAACAGTGCTGTGTGCCAATTAAGGAACACCAACTCAATGGGTATGCAGCATGCACGCTGATTTAAACGGTGGTTGATTGGAATAAATGGATTTAATATGTACTTATTTGCAGACGGTAGCTTCTGTGTCACCCTACTAGGACTGGTACATGAATAATCTAAGAATGATCTGTACTTACAACTTTAATGAGATACTAATGTGAATCATTTTTTTAAAATCCATGCTGTAGAAGTTACCAAGTGCACAATGCTAAGTACAAAATCTGCCCTCCACACCAAGGACTTTGCAGTTACAGCCACAGAGAAGAACGGGTCCTTGGCTTATCATCTGACTGAATTATCCTCTTCTGAAGATAGGCCCCTAAGACTTGATTGTTGTAATTACACAGGGAAATATTTCCAGCATTCTCTGCCCTCTATTATTTGCTTATGTTTGACTTAAACCTGAGAGAGGGTTCAGCAGTCCCAGTGAAAATACAGCACTTAGTAATGTGTTCCAGGCAAGCACACTGTCGACAGCATCTTTCCCTAACTACACACATCAGCAGCTCCACACAAGCAGACACTTTCTGGTTTCCCTCGTGAGTTACTTAATAAACATGGAACCAATGCGGTGGTTGCCTTTGTTTCTTCTCCGTGTTGATGAGAACCGGTGTGGTGGTGAAAGGGAAGCAGATTTGGAATTAATACCATTCCAAGTAGTCTTTCAAACATCCACGCTCCTTCCCAAAGAAGGCACGTGCACTCTATTGATCTCATTTGCGAGGGAACAGTGTTTATAGTCAGCTGAACTTGCTTCCATTCTTCATTATCTTTTACACTTGTTTTCATCCCTTTTGGTTGCATGTGTGTTTTTAGTTGCTTGCCTACTGGTTTTCCAGACTGCATGTTACAACTGTTCTTATCAGAAAGCTGTGAGGTACACCTATGAACCGGGGGGCGGGGCGGGGCGCAGTTTAATCATTCAAGGTAGCTTGCCCCCAGTCTTATTACTTCCTTTCCTCTTCATCTGCACTGATGAGCTAACTATTTCCCCTTCGTCAGATGTTTTCATTCAAGTAAATCCCTTGACCAATACTGGAACAGACGATGCACGGGCTCTGCATCACACAGGTGCACACAACTCTGGGTCGTCTGGGCTGTAAACGTGACTCACTGTGTTAAAAATGTGAACTTGTGTGTCCACAGATTACATGCCTGGGGGTTTTGCCTGTGCCAATTGCCAGCAATTTCATCCTAGACAAGTTAATTCCCTGTCCTGTGCCTCGGTCTCTTCCTCCCGAAAGTGGGAAAGATAACAATGCTACACATCTTCACCCATGGGAGGGCCAAAAAGATGCATCCGCTAATGTATTGTAAATGCTTAGCATAGTTTTCACGTATAATTAACAGCAAGTGGTAGTTACTGTTCACACCGCCATGTGTGGGTAAGTGGATTAGGATGAGGGTGAGAAACATGTGGGTGACAGGGCAGAGCAATGCCTATTTTCTCTTCTTTCCCAATAGATAGACCATACTAAAGCCTTCATAAGACATGTATTTAATCTCTTTCTGCAACTCACGTTAAAAACTACAGACCAGGCAACAAGAATACATTAATCATCCCAATTCTAATGGGGACTATTTCTATACGTTAAGTCACATCCATCTATAAGATTCATTAGAGCTGTATGTTTCATGACACTCCTTAGCTGAACTCGCAAAGTGATGCTGTACCTTCCTACTGGGCATGCTGGGACGTAAATGGAACCTGTGAACTGGTACCCTTCAAAGGGCCTTGGAGCCCAAGCCCACTACTAAGTGGAAGATAAAGGGAACCTCAGTCTTGGGGTCCACCTGTCTCTGTCTTCCTCCAAATACAATGAGAAGGCTTAAAAAGAGAATTCTTTTTCAAAAGAACACCGAGAGAAGCGTGTGCAAAGGATGCTGGGCCAGCCCTTTGCGGTTTGATTGGTTATATGATTCGAATCGTTTCCATGAGCCAACTCGCTCCCACCCAGTGCCCACTAGTGACAGTGAGTAGACTAGGGACCCCCTAGTGCATAGACTTGAAGCCTGCAGAATTGTTTCATTTGCTGTGGCCTAGGGGTGACTGAGACAAACCAGGAATTGGCCACAGCCTTAAAAGGTGTCTGCCTCCTGACATTGAAAGTAGACGTCCTGTGGTGGTTAGTATTCGCTGTCAATGCGGCTGGCCCTGGAGTCACTAGGAGAGTGTGGCATACCTCTGTGTAGAACTATAGGGGCTTTTCTAGGGAGGACTAAGGGGGAAATATCTGCCCAGGATGGTACTACCATGGACCAAGCACTTGAATGGATTAAAAAACAAAAAGGTGGGTGGGAGAAGGCAGCTGGGTGTCTGTGCCCATCCCCCCCCCCCCCCGCCAATGCTTTTTCCTCTGCTATGATAGACTAGTACCTCTGAAAGACAGAGCTAAAATGAATCATCCAATCCCTCACTGACTGGCATTTTTGTCTCAGCATTGTATAGTTAACTTATATACTCACCTCACATTACTCAAAGAAGCCATGTAGAATGCATCTAAAAGAAGGTGGTGCTACCCTACGGCTTTCGTAAAGATATATCTTTAGGTCAAGAATGGCTGCACCCCATATTTGACCACCTCCCCTTGATGGGGAGATCTGGTGGCCCTCAGAGGAAGGATTACAGGCTACCAAGAAGAGACGTGATACCCTATGAGCTATACAGGGGCAGGAGGTTCCCCCCCCCCCAGTCACAGTATAGGGGAAGGGAGTAGGGGGTAAGCTGGAGAGAGGGAGGAATGGGAGGATACAAGGGATGGGATAACAATTGAGATGTAATATGAATGAACTAATTTAAAAAAAGATATTAATTTTAAAAAAAAAGAATGGTTGCACTGTACTTCTGATGCCCCTTCAGCAGTGCTTACTACTGGAGAAAGACATTGTTGCTGAATCCCCATGAGACTGCATCAGGGAAATGGTTCTTAGCTGTGCCTGGAGCCAGGCAGCCCACACTGCTGGCTGTGTACCCTGCACTCCCATGCTCCTCTTTCTCTCCTCTCGTCTGCATTTGCTGCCTCAGTTACACTTACATCCAAAGCTGGTGGTGAAGATTAAATAAATGAATAATAAAAGCGCTTAACCTAATAGCACAAACTAAGCCTTTTAATAGCATCCAGGAAGCGAGGCTGGGAGGAGCAGAGCACCCCATGCATGTTCTAATGTCAGTCTGAAACTGGTCTAAACTTAAAAGACCAACCTGGGTCAGGGGTAGAAATGTGAGAGCAAGCCTTATTCCCTCGGTCCTAGAAACCTACAAGTAGAACATTATGATGGGCAGATCTGGGCCCAGGGGTCCTGCTCAAACTATAGCACCAGCCAAGGACAATACGTGCAGTAAACTTCGAACCCCTACCCAGATCTAGCCAATGGACAGGACTCTCTTCACAGTTGAGTGGAGAGTGAAGACTGACTTTCACACGAACTCTGGTGCCTCATATTTGACCACGTCTCCTGGATGGGGAGGCCTGGTGGCACTCAGAGAAAGGATAGCAGGCTACCAAGAAGAGACTTGATACCCTTATGAGCATATACAGGGGGAGGAGGTCCCCCTCAGTCACAGTCATAGGGGAGGGGAGTAGGGGAAAAGTGGGAGGGAGGGAGAGAGGGAGGAATGGGAGGATACAAGGGATGGGATAACAATTGAGATGTAATATGAATAAATTAATAAAATATATTTAAAAAAAGAAATGTGAGAGCAGTTAATATACATGCCAAGTACTCATAATCTACAAGGCATTCAGAAGCAGAGCTGATAGAAAAATCTGGACTTATCTTGACCACTTGTATTTGTAGTGTGTGTAGTTTTCAGAACCTATCTGTCACTTCTCTCAGATGTGAAACCCAAAATAAATTTTAAGAATCATCACCCTACAAGAAATGGAATAACTCTTTCCCTGTGTTCTACATGGATCCTCTTAAAAGATAAATGCTCTAAACATCAAGGAAAGTATCTAATGAATGGAACTTAATAACAGCTTTTTTTTTTTTAATGACTAGCACCCACCTATTAGAAAGTCCCGTTGGGGTAGAAAAAAATTTTACAACTTAGTTGAACTAGTTGGTATTTTTTTTTTTTTTTTTTGGTTTCTGAGACAGGGTTTCTCTGTGTAGCCTTGGCTGTCCTGGACTCGCTTTGTAGACCAGGCTGGCCTCGAACTCACAGTGATCCGCCTGCCTCTGCCTCCCAAGTGCTGGGATTAAAGGCGTGCGCCACCACGCCCGGCTGGTATTTTTTTTTTAACTTTAAGTTAAAACATACACTTTCAAAGTAATTTCTCTGCAACCCAGTGTGCATCTCAGCAACTGTTAGGTATATTAATTTTTAACTATACTGTATTGTTTTTATGATTATTATTCCTAATGGCTTCTTACAACATGCCTGCATTTTTCTGATTATTTCCTGAACAGGCTTCTATAATGATGTTTTTATTGTTGCAAGTATTTTAATAATCATTTTAACTTCACGTATCTACATTTCCTTTCAATTTCTTCATTATTTAGAATCAGGCTTTTGAGGTATTGAGTTTGTTGTCTTTATTTTTATTAGTTTTAGGCTATCAGTGATTCTTTATTTAATATGTTTCTTGTGATATGAAAATGATAAATCTTGGTATCTTATGCTTGGTATAAATCTTTTTATGGCTGCTTTTTAGTTTTTCATGAATGATATGTTAACATGTCTAATATTTAAAGTGCTGTGCTAATTATGATCTACTGTGTGTTTTCAAATGCATTTTCTAATTTCAGCTCCTCTTATTGGTTTCCACCTGACCCAACGATAACCCTATCTTTACTGTAAATCAGCCCATAGCTTTGCGTAATTGACTCTGTTTGCTAAGCCAACCAGGACTGACTGATCAAAAAAAAAAAAAAAAAAAAAACCAGTCCCCCTTAAAATGACTAATCGAGATCAGAATTTAGCTGTGTTCTTTCTTTCGGTTGCATTAACTGTAGCACATTTGATACAAGAGCACATGATATACTCGCCAACTGTAATCAGGGTAACTAATTTTTATAAACTAAGAATTCCCTTGGAAATACTACCCTGCCTAAATCAGAAACTCTAGATTATTAATATCATTATGGGTATGTGCAGATCATCGGATGAGCTATTACAGAACTCTTGCAGATTATATAATACTTAGAAGGAATTATTAAAAATCCGTAGCAGTGTCATGATGCAGTAATATATTTCTCTTTTAATGCTTAAGAGATGAATTATGCTTACTAAGTTATGATTGCAGAGCAGGACCTAATGCCGTTTCTTCTTTCACCTTAATTTCCCTTGTAATGTATTGTCAATTAGCCATAAACGTTCTTATTTTTAAAGGCAATTCAGAAGCCTCTAATGGAATCCTGTGGCAAAATGAAGAATCCTTTTATATACACAGTACAGATGTGTCAAACCACTTAAGAGTTTGTTTACCCACATGACACAGCCAGCAGACCTGAGTGTCTCATGTGAAAGTTACAATTTAAATCATTCTGTTAAGAGTACCGCTGCCACTTGCATATGTCAGTAATGAAAAATAATCAACATAAGCATCTTTGAAAAGCAATTTTAGATCATTAAAGATGTATGAATTTTGACAAAGCCAGAAGATTTGAGGCTTATTAAGAATATATTATGTCTCTACCATGGGTGAAGGGAGAGAGGCTCTGTGTCTGGGAAAGCTAAGTGGTCCAAGGACAGCTAGAGACATAGTCTTGGTCCAGCTGGTCCTGTAAACCTGGTGAGAAAAACAGAGCATATTTTAAGATGTTCCTTGAGACGAAACAATGTCTTGGACCATTCCTGGGCTCTAATGGACTACATATGTGATACAGCTTGCCCATCTGACATGGATCCAAAGGCTACTGGAGACGCCTACAGGGCTCCACACGCCTTTTTCCGAGTAGAATGGATATATATTTGTCCGGTGGTCCTTAATTTCTTTCTTTTCCTTATTGCCTATTTACTTATGAACTGTTAAGCTTTGATTGCTGTGACTCTCATAGCAGGACACTTCCGAATGTCTCTAACCATAAAGGCTCGATTGCACTGATTCTACTTAACATGTAGTCTTCCCGAGAGCGAAAGTGGCATGCATTCCAAGAGCCCGTGCAGCAAAGTGTTAGCGTCCCCCAGACTGACCTTTAAAGTGCTGCATGGTTCCTGGCGTCAAGACCACATTGACTAAAATTAACCGTAGTTCATTTTTTAGAAGGTTCGAAGTACCTCTCTGTCATGTAATGTGAGTCCCATGTCAGCTGCAGCTACTGGATTTGCATGTGAATTCTGAAAATTTTCCTTGTCCCATGTGACACTTCTGAAATGTCTGTCTGTTCTTTTTTTCCCCCTTTTTAATTTCCCAAGCTCACTATTTGGATAAGATAGTTAAAGGTACTGTATATCTACTCTTTGTTGATATATATGCATAGATAACGATATAGCTACGTATCAGATCGTCCTAGGTGTTGTAACACTAGACTTTCTCATGCATATTTTTGTAAATTATAACTTGGGCTTATAGTATGTGAAATGCCTCGGATTTTAAAGTATTGAGACTTAACTTGTCTGTGTCTCATTTTTATAATTTTGGGTTCTCACAGATTCCATCCTTATGTAAAACAATAGTTCTCACTAAAACCGAAACTGAAGATTACAGTACATTTGCTGTTTTTTGTTTTTAATTTTATTTTGCTTCAAAATCTTTGTTGTTAGTAACTCAGCCAATGAGCTTTAAATTATAAATTAAAGACTCATAAATACTCTTATCACAGAATAAGAATTGTCACTCTAAAGAACATTCTGGTTAACAGGTTGAGAGAGAGCAAGTTCTCATTTATCCTCAGATGGAAACTTCTTTGGCTTTTTCTAAATGTGTCAGACTATATATATATATATATGATGCCATAATCAAAATTTTGTTATTCTTATAAACTGCAAAATCCCATGCATGCTGTTGCATCACAACTGATAACAGTTGCTCCGAAAAAAAAAAAGCAAAACAATAAGAACAAAAAAAACAAAACAAAACAAAAAAAACAGCAGAGTCTCACGTCTTCAGTTACTGTAGAAATAGGTGGAAGCGTGTTGTACGCAGAGCAAACCCCTCCCCCTCTCTCCCCAGATTACCTATCTTCTTTCCCTTGTTTGTGCTTTCCATTAGAATATGAAAATATTCATGGCAATATCCAGGCTTTCCTATCACAGTTCCATGTGCAAGCAGCAACTGCTGCACATTGGTGGTGAGGCAGTTAAATACTTCTGTTTCAGTGCAAGGCACAAAAGAACCCATCTATAAAGAACACTTACCTTTTATGTATTGAATGATCCATAGATACAGACAATAACTGTCAGAAAACAAAATAAGCGTCTCGCCCTGGCCTGATGCTATCATAAGTATCATTTTTGTCAGAAGACAACCTGCTTTCAGTTGATTGTAATTGTAACAGCTTCACAGACAGAGCATCTCTTTGAGATACTTCCTTCTCAACTTCCGCACTGGAGACGAATACTGTGAATAATCACTTAAATACAGACTTGAACATCTTACAACATGTTGCTCCCTTAAAATCTTAAGTCCAAAACTACTGGGGCGTTCTCATGATGAGAAGTTATAGGACAGACCCCCAAGTGCCGGAGCAAGTATTTTATTCCATGTATTTACACCAAATGATTAATAAGTAGCCAAAGAGACTTGAGTACTAGCCAGGTCCTTGCAGGAATTTAGAGCACTTCGTCCTTGCTTCTGTGGTGCCATGTCACACTCAGGAGCAGGGACTGCAGGTTCCACCTGAGTGTCATCCTTCATAAGCAGATCATGTTGGCCGCATGCCAGGCGTCATCAGTAGGAAGTGACAAAATTTGGTATTTTGGGGTTAAAAAAAAAATATGTTAGACTGGAAAATTTTTTCAATTCTGGATATATTAAATTAATTATCTCCCAAATTTTCCCTTCTTGCCCATAAAAGCAGACAAGATAGGATATAAAGGTAACAGCATAAAAGCCTCAGGGAGATTGTCACAAAATATCACCCCTCGCTATCTGTCTTGAAGCACGTCACTACCGTGTTTTTGTTCAGTCTATCAGTGTTTTCTATTGTGGTCCTTATGGTATTTCATTTTGTCCGTCCTAAGTAATCAAATATGCACAGCTATTACATTGAGTTGGAAATCCCTGTTGGTCCCGTCCCATCCGTATGCAGCCTGAATCCTAATGTTTGTTAGAATAGACGCTAAAGCTGCTTCACTATTTCCTGGGCTTTGCTTATTCTGTGAAAAAGGAATGTACTCTTGGCATAAAGTATAGTCATTAATACTGACCTATACTTTGTGCAGTTACTGAATACACTGTAATTTCACATGCATACTCGGCAACTCTGAGGCCAGATAAAATTAATGTTCTCTTTTTCACATCATTCATACACTCAAGTCCACACTCATGCTCTTGAATTTAGGGGAATTATCTTTTTTTTTTTTAAAGCAACAAGGTGCTTTTAAAAAAAAGAAGAAGAAGAAGCTTCTAGCAATGTTTGCAACAGATTAAAATTTGGAACAAGGGGGTTCTGAAATTATTTTCCTGAGATGCTTTTCCAAATCATACCTTGTTGCTTTGTGAAGGGGGGGGTGGGGGGATGTCGGATGTCGAGTTAATTTTGTCTGGCCTGAAGCTATTTAGTGGATCGTTGCATATATTTCTGTCCTACGCAGGTAAGTGGTGTCTCAAGGGTCAGGCCAATCAAAGATGCCACTTGGATAAGAATTAGATTCCTTGGATAACGTTGCTGTTTCTATCCATGTGCAATTACAGTCTCTGTGCTGTTTACAAAGGCCTGTTCCCACTAAGTGTCCTGTATCTGTTTCCTTTTTAGGCGCAAAACCCTTTCAATACTCAAATCACTGGTGCTTTTCCTTCCTTGTCTTGACAGAGGGTTGCCCCGGCTTGTGCAACAGCAATGGAAGATGTACACTGGACCAAAATGGCTGGCATTGTGTTTGCCAGCCGGGCTGGAGAGGAGCGGGCTGTGATGTAGCTATGGAGACTCTCTGCACAGACAGCAAGGACAACGAAGGAGGTAAGGAACGGCAGAGTGCCAGCGCCGAGCTCCGAGGCTTACGGTGACCACATAGATACCTGTTGAAAAGAAAAAAGCAGATCGCTGTAGCTCAGATTGGTTGGAAATGTATGAGTGCTGATGGATTGATTGCGCTCCCTGACTTTCCTGGCTGGCCCTCTCGGAGAAGGCAAGGTGACTGAGCTACTGCCTAACATCCACTGTTCTCCAGTTCCTTGTTGTGATGCTCCGGGGACCGTGCTCCCTGTTGGAGCACCACAGGACTATTTTAATACCTAAACAAGCCAGAAGATACCAGGGAGGTGGTTTTTTTTTTTTTTTTTCAAGCTCTTCTTTTGAAAGCCATTGTGAGGGCGGCTGGGAGGGGAGGGGGGGAAATGGCACACAGCAACAGAGAACAGGCCCCTTGAAGCTGGATTCCACTGTCTTTTTATCCTAAACTTTACACCGCTATAAAAGGATTGCAGTGTTCCACCCAATTTAAGCCTTCAGCTAGGCCTAATTATTCTCCCCTTTGGGCACATCCCCGCCATGCTATTGTATTTTAATTTCAGAGAATAAAGGGTGGGAGGCAGTGATAGAACGGTTGTCCCTGACAGCTGTTTAACTTTGATGAACCATTAGGAGCAGATCTGGTGGCAGGTGGAGGTGCTCTCTGAGTCTGAGCTCACCTCCTGAGGCCTCCCTTCCCGCTCTTCTGGAAGATCGTCATCCCAGACAGTAGTGTTGGGTAGAGAATACAGATTTTAGAGGTGGGCAGATCTTCACTGTGTTGGCCACTACATGGCCTTCCACCAGATCTATAACTCAGCTCTTAACTGCTCCGCCTACAAAACAAGAATAAAAGGTTTTGAAAGTTTTTTACGTGGAAAAATGTACACAGATTGCTCAGCGTGGCGCAGCCAGTGCTACTCGGTTTTTCTTTCTTTCATTTCCGGCATGCTTATCTTAACCAGTCATAGAAGGCTGTCCAAGAAGACAGAGTGAGACCTAACTCTTCTTCTCCAGTGACTGAGTCGTCACCCCCTCTGTGGCCACATTACCCTCCACCACAGGCGACTTGTTAACTTTGTCACAGGTCCTTCCTACCCGTCTTCCTGGTGTCATTTTCTTGCCAATCAAGACAAGCCAGTATCCCCCACATAAAAGGCTTCTTCCCTCCCCAACCCCTAATGGATTGCGGCAGTCTCTAGCCCTCACAGCTTTCCTAGCTAATAATACCTTGTTGCCCAAACTCCTTGCGATCACGTGCATACAGAAGTGACAGCATTAATCCTCTCTGAGACTTAAGTCCAGATGGCAACCTAACTCCTTGCTTTCCCCCAAAGAGCAACAACCCCATTGTGTCTGGTGCCAGGGGAGGAGAGTGACTCTTTCTCCTTGATTTTGCATTTTTTTAGATTTTTGTCGTCTAAGAAGAGATTGCTTTCAGGAGGTCCTCCTCTCTCTCAGAGGGATACAAACTGAAGGGCCAAGTCTGTAGAGACAAGGCACAGTAATTTAGGGGCTAATCAACTCTTTGGTATTATTATCAGCCAAGGAGGGTTTTTTTTTTTTTTTTCCTCAAAAATTTATCAACTGTGAATTGGCCTCATTCCCCTTTGTTTATTCTGATTAGCATGAAGCTCTGCTGTCTCCAGGCTTCTGTCTCTGAGGGGAAATCTGAGCTGATAGAACACCTCCTGTGAGTCCTCTACTTATCTCACATAATTTGCATGGCTGTCCCTAACCTAATTTTGTTGGTTTTCAAAGAAGGAATCTCAGGGCTGGCTTCATCATATCTTGGAGGTGGTAACCTGGGTGCCTGGTAGCCCAAGCTAGAGGGTTCTGTGAAGTCTGCATATGCTAATGCCTTGGAGACAGTATCTTCCATGCCAAAAATAAAAAAAATCAAGCTACATGATCTGTCTATTCAGGATAGTGTGACAGAAGAACAGTAGAACAGAAGGCTTAAAATTAGGGCAATACCAGAAATTCTAGAACATGCGGAGAGTGGAGCACTGCAGAGCCATTATCCGAGCTGAGCTTGGTGTCAGAAGGTTGGCTTAGCCAGCACGCCACTAAGTAACTTGGTTCAACATATTAACTAAAGAGAAGGAGTGGGTGGAGACGTTGATTTCTCCCTAATCAGAAATTAAACAATTTAAAGACTGTGTGTGTGTGTGTGTGTGTGTGTGTGTGTGTGTGTGTGTGTGCGCGCGCGCGCGCACTCTTGTCTAGTTCAGTCTTTGTAGAAGATTAAAGTAAAGTAGGATCAAAGTATGTGATGTCTTTATGAAACCCATCACAGTTTATAATGAATATACACCAATTAAAAAAATGTTTAGAATAAAGCAAGTACATATAGGGGAAATAGCTAAATATACTCCTCAGACAAAGTCTTCTCTTGTACTCCAAAGTATTTTCTTTTCCTGCTATGACCAGCCCCATCATCAGTGTCTGATTATTATGAGCCTTGAAACCCTGATCTCACTAAAAACGCACCTCTCCTTGCTTTCCTGGGTCCTTCCTTTCCTGTCGTCTTGAGGACATGGTTGGCTCTTAGGAGTTCAAATAATCGACAAGAGCTTCAGAAGGAGCAGGAAGAAGGGACACTAATAGACTAGATGGAGCCAGGCATCCTTATTCGCTCGTAATACCTATGCATACATAGGAAGTAAGCCTGCTGCTACCTTGCACACTGGGTGGCTGTGGCCTTTTGAAGCTAAGGGCAGTCTTTTTCTTGTGATAAGGCCCCCTGACAAAGAGCTCACTCTGGAGTCAACGTCCATCCCATCCTCAAAAGCAACTCCAGATTTCAGAGAGAGGCCACGGAAGCAAGTTTAAAAGTAAAAGCTAAGTAAATAAGACGGTGGGTAATAGCATTGATAAGGGGAATGGGTGGTAAAAAGCAAGCAGAACCATCAAAGATTGGTAAGCCCTTTCTCCCAGAGACTGCTAGTATTATCAGAACCTAGAAATGGCGCTCAGAATCTAGGCATTGCAGTGTGGTGGTAGAAGGAAAGTGGGGAAAGTGATTATTGGTTTGGAAGACAATGGGTTCTTACTTTAGGTTAGTGATTTGGTTACCATGAACCTTTTGGCCGTCCACGTGGATGTCCTGATTAATCTGACTGATAGTACACTATTAGTAAGTGAGGTTTCTGTTGCTCTTACTTTTCTCCGGGAATATAGTAATTGTGTGGTGAATTTATGTGGTGGTTTTTACTTAATCCTTTGACTCTGAAATGTATGTATGTATGTATGTATGTATGTATGTATGTATGTGGGGCATCTTTTGCCATATGGACATTTTCTCAACTAATATAAAGTGATGTTTTATGAAAGTTAGCTTTTCATTCATAAACTCAAGCTGTGGCTTCTGAACAAGAGCCTTGTAAGGATTAGACATAGAATTATATACATGTCATAGTTTCTTCCAATTTTTTTTAAAAAAATTTATTTACTTATTATGTATACAATGCCCTGCCTGCATATACACCTGCAGGCCAGAAAAGGGCATCAGATCACATCATAGCTGGTTGTGAGCCACCCCATGTGGTTGCTGGGAATTGAACTCATGACCTCTGGAAGAGCAGTCAGTCCTCTTAACCGCTGAGCCATCTCTCCAGCCCCTATCCAATTTTTTATATAATTCTATAGCGATAGAATTAGCATTTTAATATCCAGTTAGTGAGTAGCACTTTTAAGTAACTATTGGAGTGAAAAATGTACAAGAACTCAAGGGATAGACAGTGTCTGGGGTGGGGAAGATTGTACAGGAAAGCCAGAGGGCACTCCTGAGCTTTGCTTCTACTTGTTTAGATAGAGTTCTTGCCTGCAAAGTCAAGGACCTGAGTTTGATCTCTACAGCACATGTCTAAACAACTTGATTTTTTAAAGCTAGGTATGGTAGTGCATGCATATAATCCTAGGGCTGGAGAGGCAGAAACGGAAAGTCTCTGGAGCCCAGTCGTTGGCCAGACAACTTTATCTACTCAATGAGCTAATAAGCACTCACATTCTCTCCCCCTCTCCCTCCCCCGCCATACACACTAAATAAATAATATAATATAATATAATATAATATAATATAATATAATATAATAT
>OU015752.1:20375018-20389696 GCA_907169655.1 Acomys percivali
ATAATATAATATAATATAATATAATATAATATAATATAATATAATATAATTTTTCTATAATTACAAATATAATTTTTCTTATTATAAATATAATTTGTAGGTAGATTGTTGGTACTGTTCATTGAAGTTGGAAATACAGGGGAAGGAACAAGTCTGGAGAGAAAGGGAAAGATGTTGTAGTTGATATGTCTATCAAATGGGTGAGACATGTTGCATGGGTGAGACATGTTGGGCTTTAGATGTCTGTATACTGTGCAGTTAGAAATATCTGGAAGGCAGATTTTCTGGTACGTCAAAAAAAAGTTCACTCTGGAGTCCATAGCATGGAAATTATATGAATGTGAACCTGAAGGCGGTACCAGTACAGCACTGGTCCCCATACGCCACGAATGAACTGAAAGCCCCACATGTTGCCAGATGCTGCCTGGCAAGAGTCGTGAGCCATGCACCGCATGCTGCTACCGTACTACCATACTGCCTCGGGATTAGGACCTTGTAGTAGGTGGAAAGCAAAGGTGACAGACAGTAATTATCTTTAAGGTAAACAAAGGTTTATAGCTTTTTTTTTTCCTCCAGTCAGTAAATAAAAATTATACAAACAAGTTAAAAATGTCTATACTTCAAAAAAAGAAAATGAGAGTTTTGGGAAAGAGAACAAAGGCAATATCAAAGGTAATCTAGAAAAGCTTGGGATCTGAGTTTTAATAATTTGACCAAAGGTATACTGATAGAATATGACATAAAATATATCAAGAAGTATATAAAGTGATTGAAAATGTTATAAACATAGTACAGGGTAGAAACCTGGAAACAAGACCAGAGATTAGCCATTGTGGCCACAGGGTGATATTTGTAAATAAAGTTTTATTGAAACTCTATGGTTGCATTCATCCATTTATCTATTTTCAAAGGTTTTTTTTTTTTGCAGGGAATCTATAAAATAAGAATACTAACTACTATTGAACGCCAATGAAAATGCCTCAGGAAAGACAAGAATGTGTTTAAAATATAACTATAACTAAAGCATATAATGTTAAGAATCAAAAGGAGGAAAGCATAAATTATATCTCTACTTTATGTCATACATAGTGTCTCTTATAATGCAACCTAAAGTGAAGAAGGGTTCTTGACTAATAATCAAGGTTGCTATTCAATGAGCTTTGAAATTTTCTGCTCTTTAGGGTTTTTTTTATGATTAATGCTATTAAATATGGCTTCTACTCCAGACCAGATGTACACCAACGTAGCAGTCTGGAGATTACAATGGAATCCTAATGATTTTGAGAAGCTATTCCACAGAGACAATTTTGCAACTCTGTACATTTGGGCAAGTGGGTAATCAACTTAGTTGTAGTGGATAGGCCTCTCTGCTCTGAGTGCAGTTACAAAGAATGAAAAATGTTTTCTCAAGTTATAGGAAGCCAGATTCATAACCATCCGTCACTTGCTTGGGCAAGTTACTGATAAACTCTACAGGAAAAAAAAAAAATAACAAACAGTGTGTCCCTGCATCTCGCCTGTTGAAAATGAGATTCTTTCTCTGATGGATGCTAGCAGAGAGGCTTGTAAAAATGCATTTCCAACTGATTAGTTCAGAAGGTGTCAATCTCAAGCAGTTTTATGACCTGCAGACTACATGCCAGATGTACATTTGCTTTTTATAAACTAACAAAGATAAATGACTAAATCTGAGAATTCCTCTTTGGCAGCTGTACCATATATTGCCTAAGGGAAGGCACTGTGGGAGAATTGGGATGGGGCAGTTAACTGTTAATTTGCCAGATTAATGGAGATAAAATATAATATTTGAAATTACTTTCCCTGTGAAGAAGTAGTGGGTGGGATACAGCAGTATAAAATAGTAGTATTTAATTAGTCTCTCAAACATATATAGCGACAGTCTAAATCTACTCACTAAGTATCTAAGTGAAATAAATCACAGAGTATACACCGAAGAGTCCCCATAAACACTCTACATATGATCACAAGTCACCACTTAATGGTTAAAGGTGGTTTTAAGGGGCTGTATTATTTTAAGCCAAAAAAAATGGTATTGAAGCAATAGTCCAACCATCTAGTGCTTGAGAGAACTCGGTCTTGAAAGCCATGCTTCCATTTCGAGAGAGACAGAGGAAAAAATAATCCTATCTCTTATGTTATTATTCTAATATGTCCTCATGAAGAGGAAGGCCTCATCTTTCTTCCACTAGGAATAGTCAGACATTTTTCATCTTTATGGCTTTTTCAGTAGGAAGGAAGAAGTATTTTGATAAATTCATGTGAAAGCTCAAAGCTCAGCATCATTTGATTATCTTAGCACATGGTTTTAGGTTTTCTGCCCAAGAAATAAGCATGATGCTCCAAATAATCAACCACCTGTGACCTGAGGAATCAAAATGGCAGCTCTAAGGAAGACTACACAACGAACGTCTCTCCTCAGAAAGTCGGAGCCATTCATTTCTGTGTAGACAGAGATCATTTAAAAATACTTAGGTAAAAAGAGGCCAACATCATAAATATAAGTCCAGTGCCCCTAACTGAACTCATTTCCCCCAACTTCAAATGAAATAAGAAAGAGAAATTTAGTCGGTATCTGTGGATAAGCTCAATTTCTTCTACTTTCAAGGGATTAAGAAAAATCCAACCCAAATAGACTTAAAGTAAAAAGGAATGCCTTTGCTGCTAGAACTGAGAGACCCAGAAGGTCAAGTGCAGCTTATTAAAAGACCCCAAGGAAGCCACTGTGTATATGACCTGTTGGTTCTCGTTCGAGCTTTTGACTCTGCCTTTTCTGGGATGGACTGATTTCAGATAGGTCCTGTGGAGGCAGAAAGATGGCTGCAGCAATCCTTGCTTCACAGCCTGAAAGCCTCCTTCCAGTGGATGTTGGGGACAGACAGGCAGCGATTCTCCAGGTAGTTCCTGGAAGTCATCCTGACACTTTAGGTCTCCAGAAATTACTGAACCCACAGTGAAGGGACTTCGTGGGCGTGTGGGCGTGGTCTGAGAGCTGGAAGAGCTGAATACGGAAATGAAAGTCAGAGCACGGGGCACAAGCAACAGAAGCAAATGCAACGTTTGCTGTATTCCCCTTCGCATAGGCAGAGTGACTAAGTCCTACCCCGTCCGTCTCTTGTGTCTTACCTTTCCTGCGTTGCTGTTGACCTCCCCCTCAGATGGAAATGTAATCTATTTCTTTTGTAAAATAATTTAGAACATTGTGTTTCTTCTGTGAGCGTGAAGGTTTTTTTTTGGGGTGTGTGTGTGTGTGTGTGTGTGTGTGTGTAGTTACTTCTCTCCTTCCACAATGTGGATTTTGGGGAATCAACCCCAGGCTATACATAAACCCTGGCAGCAGGCACATTTACCCACTGAGCCATCTTCCCAGCTCATCAGATACCATAAGGGCAAAGTAAGTATGGTATTAGGCAAATGCATTATTAGAATAGTTTTTAAAAACTGAAAGTTTTCTTTCTTTCGTTCCTTCTCTTTTTTTTTTCACTTATAAAAATGAAGCATAGACATCATGTAAATATTTTCATCTGAGTTTCCCATAAGGTCACATAATGGCCTGCTACTTAAGTGTAAAGTAGCTCGGAACTGTCAGGTCAGTTGCCCAATAGTGTTTGATGTCTTCACACTACTTTTTAGTAATCTATTCTAAGTGATACAATTACTAAGCAGTCTTAGCTGGTGAATAAACAACGTGCTTGCAGGGCAGTGTCGTCACGGTGACGGACAGCCACACGCATATGGCATGATGGCTGATATGCCTCATGGAGAGCATATTCATGCCTCGCTTCATGGCGGAGATGCACCCCGAGAACCGCATCGCTACAGCATGTGATCGCTGGGCAGACGTCAGAATGTCTCATACGAACCTAGACACACAAGGCCGACACTTGCCCTGTTCTCCTAATATAAAGGAGAGACAATGATCACAAGACACGCGAAGCCTCTGTTGCCCTAACCCGTCCCATCATTTAAAGTAGCCTTTCCATTACACAGGCAGGGGTATACACACAAGTGAGGGCGAGTGATATCGTAGAACAAATAATGAGGCAGCAGCATCGCCATCTATGGTCACTGTTAAATATTATGTGCTCGGTGTCATATTGCATGCAGCACAATTTTATATGACTGACAGTGCCCTTGGTAAGCATGCAGCATTGGCAGACAGCGACCCTAGATCTTTAGAGACCACTGACTTACATGCAGTGTTAACCTTGTTAACAGGCATGTGTCATGTGTCCTTCTTGGAGAAGACACTGGTGATTGTATCATGGGTCCATGTTTCATGGCTGATTTTTTTTATAACCTCCACTGTCATGACTAGTACACATTTGCCTTTTTTTTTTTTTTAAATAATACTGCATTTTAGGGGTAGCCAAGTAGAAGGTCATTTTGAGACATGCCTTACTCCCCGCCGGAACGTAATTTACCCTTCTTGGGAGAACTGTTTCTGTGGGATGCGGCTGGCTAATCTCATCCATTTTTGGGTTAGCTTGTTTGTGTTAGCACCTTCCCCGCTTTCACTTTGCAGTACTCTCCCTAATTTTAGAGCTTCGACATGAATGATACCCACCTGTCTTCTCTGTGTGCTTAGTATGGGAACTCCTAGTGCATTTCTCTAAAATAGAGACAGCTTCAGGCACTGTGTTTACAACTGATCCTGATTCCTTCCTACTAATAAGGTGTTCTAATCAGTAATGCGTATTCCTCACTCAGAATAAATGTTACGTGATTGCTTTCAAGCCGTCCTCGATCTAGATCTTTCCTTTCCGTGAAAGCAGATGCCAGTGTTGTATCTATTTCATCTGCCTTCAAAAAGGATGCCTCATAGAGACAGCCATCAGATACACAGTGGCAAGTTAATGGAGATGAAACAACCCCACTGCTAGGCCCAAGTCGCTCCACGCCTCGCCGTCCCCAGCATAAGGAGCAGATCCCCGCTAAGTGGTTTGCTGCTCTTTCCACAGACGGACTCGTGGACTGCATGGATCCTGACTGCTGCCTACAGAGTTCCTGCCAAAATCAGCCCTACTGCCGTGGCTTGCCTGATCCTCAGGATATCATTAGCCAAAGTCTACAGACTCCATCTCAGCAAGCTGCCAAGTCCTTCTATGATCGAATCAGTTTCCTGATTGGATCGGATAGCACCCACGTGCTCCCTGGAGAAAGCCCGTTCAATAAGAGGTTAATGCCTGCTTTCCTTATATAGACTCAGGAGGGTCTTGAGAACAGTTCTGTGAAATGTTGACCAGTGTGTGTTTGAGAAAATTGCATATATATATATATATATTTCATAAAATTCTTCATCAGAGTTCGCGTTTCAAGCATTTTTGGCACAGTTCATATATTTTGTCAATTTCAGTACCCGAGCCATAACAGGACATCCCGTTAAGGGGTCAATAAATCTTCGTTTAACAAGTTGATTTTTCGAGCGCAGTTGGAAACATTTTCAGAAGGCACGATGAAAAGACCCCAAAAGGCAAAACAGAAGTGCACTTTTTTTTTTAGCTGAGCTCACTAAAAAATATAAATTATGAATTAATGTAATGGAGCCGCTAACAGTGTGGCAGTGAGATTGCATAGGCTGTTTGACTGGCGCTTTACAGAGCAGTAATGACCTGAAAATCAACCAGTAACTGAAAGCAGGTGTCTCGTGTCTCGCTGAGCAAAAGAAGATGATTTACACAGAACTCCTGGGTCTTGCTGTCATTGAACAGCGCTAATGCACTGAGACCCAGCAGATTAGAAATTGTTGCACACACGTTTCTTATTGCCCCCTTAAATCTTGTACTTTGTGGTCATGGCAGATTTACAGATTGCCCCAGAATTAATTGGCCAAGTATACTTTTCCTCAAGTACGTCACATATATGATATATGAAAAAAAAGCATCATTTATAACTTTTAAAATTCATCTCTTAAATTATTAGCCTTGATATTGCTCCCAGAAACCAGATTGCAACAAATTAAAACCTCAGGCATTTAGAGAAGTAAATTACACTGCGTTTAAAGAAGCATTATTTCGGGGTGGGGTGGAAGGGGTTTCGGGTCTGCTTTTTGTGACTCACCCTTGATTGTTTATGATGGTAATATTTTATCTTTGGCCTGAATTGTCTATAAATCGTGAGGATGCTGGCCTGAGAAGACAGAGGCTCATTCAGACTCTTGTGCTTTTCCCACAGCCTTGCATCCGTCATCCGAGGCCAAGTTCTAACTGCTGACGGGACCCCGCTGATCGGTGTCAACGTCTCGTTTTTACATTACTCCGAATACGGGTACACCATTACCCGCCAGGATGGAATGTGAGTCTGTCACATCGCGCTGTCTCTGTATGAAGTCCTTTAAGCATCAGACTGGGCAGTCGTCTGCCGCCGCCATCGTCATGGTTTACTGTCTTTTTTTTTTTTTTAATAGAAAAGCAACAGCTCTCAGACTCTTTTCAAAACCCTGGGACGGTGCAGCAGGCAGAGGTGGCAGGCCATGTACTCATGTGCTATAAAAGCTCATTTCGTTTTCTGAGGCATGATATAATACTGTGGTTCTGTCGGAGAATGTGTTTTTGTCTTTGAAGACTCGTGTTGAAGAGTTTATTGGTGATGTTTCTTGGTGTCTGTGGCAAAGGACAGATAGGAAGTTGGGAAAACACAAATAATCAGTGGGTAGAAAGGGGATGTGTGAATTCTTGCTATGTAATTCCGTTTGGACATAGGTCTGGAGATATTTCATGTGAAAATTAGGAAGAGAGAGGTTCTTTTCCTCATGAGTCGTCTTAACTTGAGGAGAGCATTAGTACGGTGGCAGCTCGCTAAGCTTATCCTCATATGACGACGACGATGACGACAGCTCTCTAAGCTAGTCATTACACAGTGGCAACTCACTAAGTGCGTCTTGTCTGTTCTTAGGTTCGACCTGGTGGCTAATGGTGGCGCTTCCCTGACTTTGGTGTTTGAGCGCTCCCCGTTCCTCACTCAGTACCACACGGTGTGGATTCCTTGGAATGTCTTTTATGTGATGGACACCCTCGTCATGAAGAAGGAAGAGAATGACATCCCCAGCTGTGACCTCAGTGGGTTCGTGAGGCCAAGTCCCATCATTGTGTCGTCCCCGTTATCCACCTTCTTCAGGTCTTCCCCTGAGGACAGCCCCATCATCCCCGAGACACAGGTACAGCGTTACAGCTGGCTGCATCTCCACGCGGAGGCATGTCCAGTCTTGGGTTGCAAAGAACACTTTCAATAAACAGGGGCAGCATTCTAGGGCTAGCCTACTTCCGTAATGTGTGGTATGTGTGCTAGAGTGGAAAATATCTTGGAAAAGATGACTTTTGACAGGAAACATTAACTTTCTCCAGGCATTATCTACAAAACTTAGTTATCATGTTTTAAAGGCTAATAATTTTATATCTTAATGCCCTAGTCTCCACGGGAATAAAATATTTAACTTTGAAAGGAATAGTCATGTTAAATATTCATTTTATCTCTTGAACTATCTAGATTGTTTGCCTGTGTTTAGAAGTAACTTTCAGATCTTAAAGGTAGGACATTAAGTCCAACAGCAATGGACCTTATGCTAAAATGCAAAAATGTGAGGTTCAAAGCCAGGCCAATGGTGCAGGTCTGTAATTCCAGCCAATCAGAGGCTGGGGTGGGAGCATTTTAGGTTCAGGGCTTTCCTGGACTGCAGAATGAATTCAAAGCTACCTTTGGATAACCTAGTGAAACCCTGTTTTAAAATAAGAAGCATATGAGGCTGGAGAGGTGGTGACTCAGCTGCTAAAAGCACTTGCTGCTCTCTCTGAGGACCACACAGTTCACTTTCCAGCACCCATGTCAGGCAGATCCCAGAAACACATATCTCCATCTTCAGGGCCTCCGTCACCCACTTCTGGCCTCCCAAGGTACCTTGGCATATACGTTAAATAGTCACAGAGACACATACATAAAAATTTAAAAATAAATAATTTCAAATACAATAACAACAACAAAACAAACACAAAAATATAAACAAAAAAAAATTAAATGGAGCAGCACATGCCTGTAATCCCAGCATTCAGAGAGGCAAAGGCAGATGGATCTCTGTGAGTTCAAGGCCACCCTAGTCTGCATTAAATTCCAGGACAGCCAAGGCTACACAGAGAAACCCTATCTTGAATAAAACAGAAAAGATGCTGAAATTCGGGGTAGAAATCCTGGAGCTCTCGCATATAAATGCATTTAAAACGTGGATGAGATGCCCTATCAGAGAAGCTCAGACAGAAATGTATAGGTTATAAAAAGGCTCTCAGGCAAGCACTGTTTAGAAATGACCCTAGGAAGATTTTTAACTCTGAGTGAACTCTGAGCAGATGCTCTGAGAACTCCTCTGTGGCCTTTATTCAGTTTGATGTTTCCTCTTCCGGGTCCACGCTGAAACTCAGAACTTCTTACTGCTTACACAGCCTTATTCAGAAGCAGTCTCTGCCCACACGTAGACAGATTACTAGGGAGATCCACCCACAGTGATGTGTTTCAAGCAGTCCGTGAATGTGTGTGTGGCCCTTTTGCTTTTCATTCGCATAGTAGGTAAACGTGTAGTAAAAATCCTACTGAGCGCCTGTGATGTTCCAAGTGCTCAACAGGGATTTAAAAATGACTGAGACATGAACCTGTCATTATAGATGCAGTGGGTATGTGAGAGAACAGTGGAAAGTTCAGGAGACAGGGCAATCCCTGGGTGAACGAGACACGTCATTGCTGAGGGGCTTGGTTCTACAGAGTGATAATGGGGGCAGGAGAGCACAGTTCATGTGGCAGCAGCATAGTAGTTAGAAAAAAAAAAAAAAAACAATATGTGTAGACATTGGCCTGGGTAGCTCAGTGAGTAAAGCTGGTGAACTGCGTCTGACCCCCACCCCCACCCAGCACCTATGTGGTAGAAGGAAAACACCAACTCCCTCAGACTGTCCCCTGACCTACATCCGCATCCATCCTCCCCACCCACATGCAGGATAAACGGGTAAAAGTAAGACAAAATTAATCAAAACAGGAAAATAAGCAAAGTGGAGGAGGAAAGGGGCAGAAGACGATCCTTTCCCAGAGGGGCTTTGAACCCTGTGCAGTATGGAACCACGGATCTGGCTAACTCAAGTCACAGGAGACAGAACTAACGGACAGGCTCCCACCCACTTTATTTACATGGCTGTCTGGCCAGAGCTCAGGTAACAGGAGCGCTTAACTATCGCAAAGGGGAGAAATAGCGGCAAGGGAACAGAATAGACAGACACAGGAAGTCGAGTGGCAGTGTGTGGCTTCTGAGTGCTTAAAAGGGTCAAGAGTGGGGCTAGCAAATTATGCAGCTGGCACAAGTAGGCTTAAGGGTGTGTTTTCCCATTTTGGCAGGATTTATATTTCCTAGTAATAAAATATAACATGGTAAGGTTAAATTACATAGGAGAGATGCACGCCTTAATGAACTAAATTACAGATATTTGTTCCGTGGAAGTAGGTTAATGATGACACAGACAATAGTCGGTTATTAAAATTAGGAATAACATGATATTTTGAAAGAGAGTAGCAACTCCTAGCAGGTCACAGGAAGTGGTTATTAATCATTTCCCTTGCCAGTAGAAAGACTATCAAATGTATGGGAAATTATTTTGAAAGTAAATTAAGAGGAAATACCATTTTGGGGCCTCTCGGGATTCACAGACGTCTGTTTTTCAAACTAATGCATTGACATTTCGTCCTAGCACAGCAGAATGAGCTCCCGTCTATCGCCTGCTCTTCATCCTGTCCTCTTTTAAAAGTTCCATTAGCATTAAATTTCCTGGTTTTCTGGAATTAGGGGAGTTTTTGAGTGGATAAGGTGCAAGGATAAAAATAAAAAATCTGCGACCTCTTCTTTAATTATCGTTACATATATCCATACATGTGTGCACATAAGTAAGCTAAGTAAGAGTGTTTGATATTGCTCCTGTGTGTCTGTGTTTATGACTGGCTGCTTGGAATTGGACAACTAGTCGGGGGGGGGGGCACTCCTTCCCGAAAGGACTGATTCCTCCCTCTCAGCGGCCATTAGTTACCTGTAGCTCTTCACCCAGAGTGAGATTTGCACACACACCCCTCCATCCGCGTGGGCATGTCAGTTGGTGGTGTCATTTTTCAGGTCTTATCTAAGCAACTACGTTGTTGAGATTTCACAGGTGCGGTTTCCCCGACATATATAGTAAAGTGTCCTGGTCCTCTGGCTCTTACAGTTTTTCCTCTCCACCTTCTGTGATGTCCCCCAGGCCTTCCGTAGATTGCTTAGCGCTGGGTATAGCATGGTCAAGTGTCCTCTGAATTTGGGTCAGGTGTGGGTTTTGATAACGTATTCATCTGCTGAAGAAAGAAGCATTTGTAATGGTGAGATATGCACAGGTTCACAAAGGTAGCCTTGCACATTACAGTGTACATGGTAAGCCTATACAGATCTATTATTAGTCACAAAAATAATAAGAATATTTGTAAGCATCTCTTTATAAAACTCTCTAAGATTCTTTATATACTAGGCAAGTGTGTTTCAAAATGGTTAGGTTAAATTTGGGTATGAGGTCCTTTTCATCCCGCATAAATTTGTTTCCATCCATTGAGCTATTCATATTGGAGCTAAGAATGGGGTTAAGAATATGTTTAACATAGAAGAGAGGTAGCCTTACTGGATAAAAGTCAGAAATCAGAAGTATGTTTTATCGTCCGTGCAGATTTTAGTTACTCTCTGGGAAAAATAATACGCACGGCTTTAAAACATCAGCTCATTTACCATGTTATCAAAACTCAATGGTTCTGTAGTTCAATATGTAATGATGCGACCATGATGTCATTACTCTGCCTCTCAGTGTGTGTCTGGGGTTGACTACAGTTTAACCCAGATGGCTCTGCTCTCCCTGTGTCATCCCTATCTTTCTATCAGTGACCTAGGTAGGCTAATGAGGCCACAGGCTTAGGTCACTAAGAGACCAGCTAATGGCATCCCTGCTCTGATCTGACCATTGTATACGGACGTCAGCTCTGGTCTCTGAGTGACTGGAATAGAAGACACATTAGTGAGAATCTGCTGTGACGAAGCCGACACGTCAGGGTACCAACAGCCGCATGGGGAGTGTGATTAATTCAAATAAATGATGAGGAGCTTTTTGGAGGAGAACATTAGGCTGGCTGCCGAGCTGTTTATAATTATCGGATAAGATGTTTGTGGGTAGTGAGCCCTGCTGTGTCTTATTTTCACGGGCTCCGTTGGGTTCAGGTCACCGTATCTTCTCACGTGAGGCCTGCACGGTCCCACTGAGGAGCTTGTGCATATCTCCACCACAGGTTCTGCATGAAGAAACCACAATTCCAGGAACAGACTTGAAGCTTTCCTACCTGAGTTCCAGAGCCGCGGGCTACAAGTCAGTTCTTAAGATCACCATGACCCAGGCCGTCATACCATTTAACCTCATGAAGGTCCATCTGATGGTGGCTGTGGTAGGAAGACTCTTCCAGAAGTGGTTTCCTGCCTCGCCAAACTTGGCCTACACTTTCATCTGGGATAAGACGGACGCGTACAATCAGAAAGTTTACGGCCTGTCTGAGGCCGTCGGTAAGTTTTGTGGGTTTCTTCTCCGCACTGAAAAAGTGGGTTCGAGGTCAGAAGAATAAAGAAATCGTCAGGAGCCTGGGACAAGTGGCAGGATAAACAGAATCAGTGGCAGCAAGTTCACCCGGGGAAGTCCCAGACAGTTGGTTTTCATCCACAGTGGGAAAAGGACTGAGTGGTGGGAGGAGGGCCGTCAGCATTTCTGGCTGGAATCATCTTACGATTTCCGGGTTCTTGAATTCTTTCTCCTTGTTGCTGTTTTCCTGTTTCTTTCTTTTCCTGCTCTGTCCTTTTCTGTGTGTTTTCTTCCTTTCCCTCATAACTTGTTTTCAATCATTGCTTTAATTTTTTTTTTCTGTATGTCACAATGAGATGTTCATCAGATTATCAAACAAACTTTGGATCCGAGAATTATTTTCACCTCCTCTGACCAGAGAGCCAGTGTCAGGGTGATCTGAAGACATGGGGCCACTGGGTTTACTGAATGACTGGACAGTACCATCAAAGCTTTGCCATGTCAAATGGCAGCTTCAAGCTCAGGCCAGGCCACCAATAGCTAAATGAAAACATGGGGTTTATAGCGTCAGTTTTACTTTAAAATAGATTTTCTTGTTGTTGTTCTCCAAAATTAAAATCTAGTGTAGATTTGAATTAGTTCTCATCAATCAAAGAGTTACCAATCCTTGGTTCATTGTAAACTCTGAAGTCTTAATTGTGAATCAATACCAATTCACAATTAAAGTGTAAATGCTTACCATAAGTATTTTCCATAATAAAAGTTTTTAAGAACTAAACCATTTGTATCATTTATATATATTATATGTAATTTTTATATATTTATATATATGTTTTTATATATATCATATGTATATTATATTTGTAGTTGGTTTTGCCTAATCAAAATTTGCTGCTAACATACTCATTATAATTATTCAACTAGTCTTCCAATTTGGACCTAATATTGTGCTAAGAATCCCCTGTAAGAGTGATGAAGGGCCTTATTTTCTATTAAATCAGTAAAAAAAAAAAAAATCAACATTTGGAGACAGTTGTTTTTAATCCTGAGATGATCAAATCTTACATAAAAAGGAACACTTCTCTCAGATCACAATTGTGAGTCCCCCTCCAATTCATGAAATAGCTTCTTTTTCCTGTACTGTTGGGAGGATCAGCTCTGACTTGTTTTGCTTACAGTGTCAGTTGGATACGAATATGAGTCGTGCTTGGACCTGACTCTGTGGGAAAAGAGGACCGCCATTTTGCAAGGCTATGAGCTGGACGCTTCCAACATGGGCGGCTGGACGCTGGATAAGCATCACGTGCTGGATGTTCAGAACGGTAAACTCTTGCCCGCTGGTCACTATGCCCATCCTCGCTCTGATTACGCTGCTACCGCGTTTTACCCTCGGTACCCTGTAGGATTGGCGTTAGTAGAACAAAATGAAGATAAAGATATGACATGAAGGCCACAGAAGCCTTGAAATCACATGATTCTAATGCTGGGTCTTAAAGTGTTCCTGTGTTCATTGTGACAGTAATTTCACCACCAGAGCGTAAATCCCTGACTTTCATAAAATCACTCTGTCTCTGTGAGCATCTTCTCTACAAATTAATCTGTGAGTGCCTAATTCTACACAGAAGTTTTTGCAAAAAAAAAAAAAGAAGAAGAAAGAAAGAAAGAAAGAAAGAAAGAAAGAAAGAAAGAAAGAAAAAAGAAAAAGAAAAAATGGGAGGGCTTTAGAATGAGTTACCAAAACTGGAGGCAATGTGATTTATTGTAAGCCAAGATAAAACCCCATGTGACTTTACCAAGAGATCTCCAGTAGATTCTTGACTCTTGGGCAATTAGTCTGTTCCAAGTGTCTAGCTCTGCTCTCTCCCCCAACTTTTGTTTAGCCTGTATTGAAAAAGAAGGAAAGAAAGAAAGGAGGGAAAAGATCTCTCACTCAAAAATACTGTAGCTTGATTTTGTGAGCATTGGGGGCAATATAAATGAATAATGTGAGGGAGAGGGAGGGAAAAAACTAAAATGCTACTTCTAGCAGGCCTGATAATATGATAATCCGTGTGCTCTGGAGAAGTATATTTTGGAAGTCCGAAACCAAGAATACATGCCCTGAGAAGTGGGAACCCTTTCCTCACATACAGAATAGCTCTGGGGGAAGGAATTCTGTTGCCTCGACTGTGTCTGACATTCTGTTGGCTTGCTTGTCCACAATCAGAGCATCCAAAGGTGTTTTCTTGAAGAGGCAGGGCCACACGGTTACCAACTCTAGCCTGTCTTAAGCCTTCTCATACTAAGAGGCCTCCATTGGCCTTCCATGACTAGCTCGTGTTTGCCAAGTAGTATCCCTTTGGACTCCTTAGAAGGTTTGGGATGTTGAATTGAGACTCTCATCACACGATTAAATGCTCATGATTGATGGTCACTTTCAAAGTGATGTTTCTTTGATGTTTGCTTCTGTCTTTAAAAATAAGAGTATTGGGAAGAACGCATCTTGACGTCCTAAGCATACTGACTCAAAAGTAGTTTTCAAGTCAGTATTTTGAGAATGCTGATGCCTTGCCTTGACATGATGAAGGCGAAAGAGTGGATCACTTCAGAAGAAAAATAACTCAGAAATACAATAATTAATAATAATAATAATAATAGTAATAATAATAACTCAGAAATACTCCTCACGCCTTTACTGGCTCTGCAGCAGTGTTTAGGTCTCTTCCTTTCCCATATACCCTGGTCATCAGTTTATATTGCAGAAGGTTGGGAACGCAGGACATACATTATAAATGTAGGGGTGTAGCTCAGGTGCCAAAGTGCCTGCCTAGCAAACACAAAGCTCTGAGTTTTACCCAAATCACCACATAAGCTAAGCTTGGTGACCCACACCTACAAATCGTGTTCTTTGGAAGAGATGAAGGTAGGAGGGTCAGAGGTTCAAGAGAATCTTAGCTACACGTAGAAAGCTTGGCACTATCTAGAAAGCTTTAAAACTTGAGGAGGAGGAGGAGGAAGGGGGGAGAAGAAGGAAGAAGAAGAAGAAGAAGAAGAAGAAGAAGAAGAAGAAGAAGAAGA
>OU015752.1:20400440-20413225 GCA_907169655.1 Acomys percivali
TGTGTGTGTGTGTGTGTGTGTGTGTGTGTGTGTGTGTGTGTGTGTGTATCCGTCCAGTTGGTGGCTTATGGCGGCTTCCTTGGGGAAGACTATTTCTCTTACTCTCTGAGCTTCTCAGTTGCCTGGAGTTCCTTGTGTAGGGTCAAGGCCTAAGCTTTCCTCCTTCTACGTTAGCATGTTTAAGGTGTCATTCTTGTTTAGGTAGCCACGCTGATAAAGCCTTCATATGTGCAGCATCTATGGCATTTCTTCTAGGAGTTACGATCTCACAGGTGTTCACATACAAAATAAATGTAGACAAGTGTATAACTCTTTGTGTATCTGACTGTGAAGAGATGGAAGAGAGCAGGGAGGCAAGATGGAGAGAGAGACAGAGACAGAGAGAATACGAAACCAAGCTTGTTATCAAAAGGTGTAGGTTATTTGACGAATTCCATCATTGCCATCCTCATTGAAACACCAAATCATTTCAAGTATTTTCCGTCTTTTCAAGACCATATTTGCACATGGTCTAAAAGTCACATTCCTAAGAAGCTAGCGTTCGGAGACGGCGTTCTACAGTTGAATACATTATGCCATTTATTCCTGTCGTTCCGAACAGACATTGAGCCAGCACCATTTGCTTTCCTGGATTGTGAGAGGGCAACTGAGATGGGCACAATGCTACCTTGGGGGGTGAGGGATGGCCAGGGTTGTTTGTTGTGGTTTTTATAGCAAAACCAACATGATAATCCCTGCACCAGTCATATGACGGGTCAGTGGAGAATGTGCCCTGGGATAGCTTCATCTGTCTGTCAGGGCAAAAGCAACATAGAGAACTTGCATCTTTGTTTTGGGCTCCAGCATGTTGCCTCCAAAGGCAATTGTTTTTAAGAATGGCTGTTGGTGGGGGCTGGAGACATAGCTCCACAGTTAAGAGCACTTGTTCTTTCAGAGGACCACATTTGGTTCCTCACCACCATGGCAGATCCCAAGTGTCTGTAACTCCAGGTCCAGGGTCTGATGCTCTCTTCTGGCTTCGTTTGGCACCAGGCATACGCACGGTACACACACATACACTTGCAGGCAAAACACCCATACACAAATAACAACAACAACAACAACAATAATAGTAATAATAATAACAACAACAACTCACATTAAAAATAATGACTGACAGTAAGTTGTGGAGTACTCAACATCAAACCAGAAATAAAAATATCACAGGATCAAAAATATCTCAGAGACTTGCTGCCACAGACCACAGCCTCTGCGGTCACTATCATTTATCGTGCTCCTCGACCAGCCTTTGACAATGGGCTCCAGTTTGTTTGTTTGTTTGTTTTGTTTTGTTTTCAAGACAAGGTCTCTCTGTGCAGCCTTGGCTGTCCTGGACTCCCTTTGTAGACCAGGCTGGCCTCGAACTCACAGCAATCCACCTGCCTCTGCCTCCCAAGTGCTGGAATTAAAGGCGTGAACCACCACCACACCCAGGTTGGGGGTCCAGTTTATAAGCACTTCCTCTTGGTGTGTTTTATTTAGCCTGTCATTTCCCTCGGTGCACAAGGAGTAGCTCTCTCCTAATATTTACACACGAATCTTTTTACAGTAGCAACCCCGCTCACAGATACTACCTGGCGACGGATCCAGTCACCGGAGATTTGTACGTTTCGGATACTAACACCCGCAGGATTTACCGCCCAAAGTCACTCACGGGAGCCAAAGACTTGACTAAAAATGCTGAGGTGGTTGCAGGGACCGGAGAACAGTGCCTACCCTTTGACGAGGCCAGGTGTGGGGACGGAGGGAAGGCCGTGGAAGCGACACTCATGAGTCCCAAAGGTACCGGCAATTATCAATTTAAGCTTTTCTTTTTACTTTTTTTTTTTTTTACAAAGGTAGAAAATCCATTGAGTGCCTGATTGTGTTCAGTGCCGAGTCCAGCGTTTTATCACCAACTATATTCTGGAAAACTGCGTCACATCTAGTGTTTTAAAAGCCATTTAGCACGAAGCTGCTAGAAAAGCCAAGATGATTTTTTTTTTTACATTAAATATAAGGCTCTTGACTTTTTAAAAAGTGAAAATCATTATGCTATTTTTTCTCAACTTTTCAAAGACTGAAGCCATTAGCCTATACTATTCAGGTCACGTCCTGTTAAACTTGAGATTCCTTCATTGTCCTGGAATTTTCTTGTCATGAATGAGTCCCAGGCCCCTTTAAGACCATCGCTAAGCAACCCTATTAGCTCTCACCCACTTCGGAGCTGTTCAACTTTTGTCTGTATGCCATGGGAAAAACTGCTTGCTATGAGGAATCGGGGGAGGTACTGGGCTACAATTCTATGTGATAAAAGCTTTAAAAGAATCAAGATTGAGTCCTTGCCCCAGTATTACGCCATCCATTACAATGGGAGTTGGTTTAGAAACTTTTTTTATTTTCATTATAACCAGTGAGGATTATGTGAGCAGGGGCTGGAAAAAAATATTTGCTATACTGAATTATTCATAGTGGCAAGTTTCATTGTAAGAAGGTCAATTAAACAGTAACCTTGCCTCAGATCTGTCTTTGTTGGAAAGAATGTCATGACTATAAGTCGACTCTAACAGAATCTAAGCCTGTCTCTACAATGTATGGCCTAGCTTGGGACCGTAGACGTTAGTTTGTACTAGAAACTTACAAGTACTCTACCTATGAGGTTCATACACTTGATAGAGACTCCTAGAGATTTGAATTCTTTATTGTGTTTCTTTATTTACTTAAATGTATATGAATTATAAATGACTGTGTATAATTTTTTTTCATGTTTTCTTAAGACTTTACAATCAACAGCCTTATCTGCTACCTACCACCCATTTTATTACCAGGGCTAAATTTTGAATTTGTCCCTGGGCCTAAGAATTTAATCAAAATTAATCATTTAAAAAACAAAAACAAAACAAAAAACCCAAAGAGTAACAGTTGCTTCTCTTGGATAAAGGATTGGCAATTGATAAAAACGGACTGATCTACTTTGTTGACGGAACCATGATCAGAAAGGTTGATCAAAATGGGATCATATCAACTCTCCTGGGCTCCAATGACCTCACGTCAGCGCGACCTTTAACCTGTGACACCAGCATGCACATCAGTCAGGTACTGTATTAAGCCCAGCTGTTCCAGCTGTTTGTCTTGCTTCGGAGTGACTCACCTCGCTCTGTCTCAGTGGTGTTTAACTGCTTCTATCAGGCATGGGAGTGGTTAGGATAAAACTGTTCTGTTTTAATGTATATTCTTTAATGTAATTCTGCATTTGAAGAATTCGGGGAAATACAGAACAATTAGCGCTAAGATATGCTAAGCATGTATAATAAAATTCCACTAAAGTGGCAGCATGCAGATACTCCAAAAAGAACAAAACAGCTTAAATCCCTAATCTTTTGATTGCATGGGCTCCTTGAGTACAAGAGAAAACACACTATGATTAGTCCCAGGAGGCTTTTATTTAGAATTAGGAACTTAACTATTGGCCTGATTGAGAACACAATAGAATACTTATGTATTCATAACCTAGGATGCCCTGGCATTTGGCTGTTATTACTACTACAAGGAGCATATGTGGTCATATCTCAGCAATATCTGCATAGACGTGCACTTGCTGTCTGGCTACAATATAACCAGCAAATCTTTCCATGCACTGACTGCATTTTAAAATAAGATGCTATTTCTTACATTCATCTCCACTCAAAAATTTTAGGTTTGTTTTACCATGGCTTTTGAAATAAAAACAATTTTAAAACAGTTTATCAAATTAAGGCTCATTTCCCTAAACGGGTCTAATTTACCCTCCTAGCAGATTCACTGCAGTGTAGTAACTAACTGACCAGATCGTTTCTTTCTTTATTAAGGTACGCCTGGAATGGCCCACTGATCTGGCCATCAACCCCATGGATAACTCCATTTACGTCCTGGATAATAACGTAGTTTTACAGATCACCGAAAACCGTCAAGTCCGCATCGCCGCGGGACGGCCCATGCACTGCCAGGTCCCTGGAGTAGAATACCCCGTGGGGAAGCGTGCAGTTCAGACCACACTGGAGTCAGCCACCGCCATTGCCGTGTCCTACAGCGGGGTGCTTTACATCACGGAAACCGATGAAAAGAAAATCAACCGAATACGGCAGGTCACAACAGACGGGGAGATCTCCTTAGTGGCTGGGGTACCTTCAGAGTGTGACTGCAAAAATGATGCCAACTGTGACTGCTACCAGAGCGGAGATGGCTATGCCAAAGATGCCAAACTCAACGCACCATCCTCTCTAGCCGCCTCTCCAGACGGTACACTGTACATTGCAGATCTGGGAAATATTCGGATCCGGGCAGTGTCTAAGAACAAGCCTTTACTTAACTCTATGAACTTCTATGAAGTCGCCTCTCCAACCGACCAAGAGCTCTATATCTTTGACATCAATGGTACCCACCAGTACACTGTGAGCTTAGTCACGGGCGACTACCTGTATAATTTCAGCTACAGCAATGACAACGATATCACTGCTGTAACAGACAGTAACGGCAACACCCTCCGAATCCGAAGGGATCCAAATCGGATGCCCGTCCGAGTGGTGTCTCCGGATAACCAAGTGATATGGTTGACCATAGGCACCAACGGTTGTCTGAAAAGCATGACCGCCCAAGGACTGGAACTAGTTTTGTTTACTTACCATGGCAACAGTGGGCTTTTAGCCACCAAAAGTGATGAAACTGGATGGACCACATTTTTTGAGTAAGTATATGAAAATTTCACTCTGATTATAAAATATGGGTATTATAATAGTACTGTACAAATACTACTGGAAGGAACTATGTTAGTGAGGTCCTAACATTTCTATAATTTTCAGATCCTTCTTTGGGGGAAAAAAAGATAAAATTATGAAAATAAGATGCACAGCTCTGGAAGAGACCCATACAAAACTCGTCAGAGATTAAATTTCATTTAGCACCATGGTAAATTTACCTCTCCTTAGGAACTGACATTTTGCTCCGAGGACACTTAGCAGATTAGCGACAAACCTTTCAAAGAACAATCCGTAGCTTTGGTTTTAGGCCTAAACCCTCTGGGTTTGGATTTGCCTAGTTGCTAAAGCTGACTGGTGAAAGCTCTCATTGAAGAAAAACTTTGAAAATCATTTACAGTGAACTTGGCTGGTTACCTCAGCACTGCAAATGCTACTCTTATCGAATAGAGGGCTTAGCCTTTCACGATCGGTTATTGGAAAAAGATAAACCATACTTTAGAAAGGACTTTGCAACCAAATGCAAAGCAGGACATCAGCCACCATTTGAAAGCATGTGAGAGGGGGTAGGGGCTGAGCCAGGGCGCTTGTGTGGATAAGCGGTCCAGGCGATATGCTCTCCGGTCACATTTTGTGAGGTCAGTGAGGGTGAAATGAAAATTAGCTGCTGTATATTTTATGCTGTGTGTACTTTATAGTGAGCGCATGTGTAAAATCATTTTCAACTGCTTATTCACCTGACTAACTTTGCACAAGTGATGAAAAAAATTAGGTGCACCGAGATGCCATGTTGACAAATGCCGCGCACACTCGTCCTTGGCATGAGTATTTTGAGTCCCTTAGTTTGATTTTTCACAGTACTATACTGAAGCATAAGTATTTTCTCCAGGAGCACACCTCTACTAAAATCACAGTAACATTCACCAGAAAAAGTCATCCAATACACAAATATTTTTCATATGATTTCTCTGGCATGGGTCCCACCCAGAAGGCTTTGTTCTTCTGTAGTTTGAATGGCTTTTCTTTCTTTCTTTCTTTCTTTCTTTCTTTCTTTCTTTCTTTCTTTCTTTCTTTCGACAGGTTCCCTTTTAATAAAACGAATACTGCCCCCATCAGCATGATTTTGTCAGATGAACAAACCTTTTCAGTTGAATTACATTAAAATTCTTTTCTTAGCATTCCTTTTCCTCATTTCGGGATCGCAATGGGAAAGGAATAAATTGGAAGTTAATGGAAGGTGCTTCCTTTGCAGGCCTTTCAAAGTGATAGCGGGGTGTGTTCCCATAGAGGGAGCAGGCAGAAAGAGGGGCGCAGCCATTTCATGGGCCTGGGTGGGTCCTCGTTAGAGGATCCTCCGCCATGGTAGGGCCGCAGGTAGGGTTCCGCTTTAGTTGAAAGAAGGGAGAGAAAACAGAGCTAACCTTCCAGTACTGTTGAAGACCCAAACTCTGCTCTGTGGGCCACTTTTGAGCTTGCGCCATTGCTGGGTCCAAAACTGACCCTGCACAGTTATCCGTGGGATGATTGCCGACACACGAACTGGAAGCTGACAGGAGGGTTTACTGAGGGCGCACAAATTCACCCAAGCTTGGAAAATCCAAGAAACGTGTACACTGTATCAGTGGGGTAGATTTGGATGAGTTTAAACAATTTTGGGTGGTTTTTTTTGTTTGTTTGTTTCGTTTTTTGTTTTTTAAAGAAAGCATGGTGCACAAAGAAGACATACTTCTCCGTTTAAAAAAGAAAATAGCCTTTGAGAAGTGAAAGTGCTTTCAGGAATGGGGCTTTGGTTAGCAAGGCAGTCTTGTGACTATAACGGGAAAGCGTTGTTGAGCACACAGCTTCTCACCCTTCCAATGCTGAGACCTTTTAAAACAGTTCCTCATGCTGTGGTGATCCCCCATATGCCATAAAATTATTTTCATTTTGCTACTTATTAACTACTGCTACTGTTATGAATCGGGATGGAAACATCTGATGCAGGATATATGGTATACGTCCCTTTGAAATGGCCGGTCGTTAGAACACATACACACACACGCACGCACGCACGCACGCACGCACGCACGCACACACGCACTGGGTTGAGAACCACTGTTCTAGGCAGTCATAATTGTGTGTTCTCCAGGACAGATTCATTACACACCACGTTTGTGCGGCCGTTAGAAAGTGTAGCTAGAAGAATGACAGCAAAAGTAACTATTTCAGAAAACTATTATGAGGACATTTGAACCATAACCACACAAACTCTCTCAAGTATATTTTAAGAATATGTTCTGTATTTGCAAATTACCTTTCTCATAAAATTAACAGAAGTGTTGGTTAAAAAAAAAAATCAGTAACACAGCAGGGCATGGTGGCACTGAGGAAGCAGAGGCAGGCGAATCTGTGAGTTCGAGGCCAGCCTGGTCTACAAAGAGAGTCGAGGACAGCCAAGGCTACACAGAGAAACCCTGCCTCCAAAAAAACAAACAAAACAAAAACCCAAAAAAATAACACTAATACATATGTGTAATTGCAGCGCTCAGGAGGATGAGGCAGGCTGTGAACTGATGAGGCTACCTGAGTGACAGAGTGGGTTAAGAATCAGAATGAGCTATGTCGTAAAAAACCTCATTTCAAATTTTCAATTTTTAAAAGAAATGTATTATTTTCCTCTACATATTCTCAGCAATATATATGTGCATATATATATATACATATATATATAATTTTTTAAATCACCAAGATGCATGTATGCATTTTTAAAAGGGGGTATCTAAAAGTAGTTAGCCTGAGGGATCCAAAAGTACCAGGTCCAAATGAGATGGTTTTGCAGTGCTGCTACTCTGCACATACAGATGAAAGGAGCCTCTTCGTCCAAGGGTCAGAACCTGTACAGCCGCATTCCCGAGGCTTGAACACACGAAGCAGAAGGCTTGTCCTCTTGGGGCAGGCCTCCCGGACCCCTTCTCATAGAATGGCACATTTTTGTCTGGGAGCCTTGGAGGTGAGAAATGGGCAAAGCTAAGCCCTACTTCGACTCATAGGCACTTTGACCAGTTCTTGCTCAACTGTATCCTGACCATCACAGGCTATTGCTATGAGTGCCTTAGTATAGGATGGGGCCTCTGAGTCCCTGACAAGATGATGCAGTTTTGTTGGTAGAGTTCATCTTTGGACTATCCTGGGCCATGACACTGATATGATGAGTGCTTGTCCCCTACCTGACCCAACTAGAGAAACAGTCATGTGCTATTTACGAAACTACCCAGTTAGGAGTGGTTGAATCCTAGCTCTATCCATCTCTGACTCCAGCATTGACCTTAACAGTCTACTACCTGTTAGTCACTGGACCAGTGTTAGCACCTGCCAGCCTTGCAGGTGTCTGTCCATCTTACTAAGCTGTCTCTGTTCTCACATTTACGTGATCAGCTTGTAGCTTTTCCTTGGTGGCAGAGTTAACTCTGTCCCAACCACCAAGGCAGAGCAGCAGCCTTTTGCTGCTATGTTACTTGTCTGCAGGATGGTCTGGGATGGTCTGTCCTTGCTAGCAGCCATCCTTACTTACAATTTAGTCTGTCGCCGTTAGCTGCATTGGGAACAAGGCTATAATGAAAGAACAAGAGTGTTTTCCTCAGGGGACTCAGGGAGCCAGGCAGCCTGCAGTTACCAGCCCAGAGCCCTGTCCCTTTCTAGCATGCTTACCTCATACCCAACTAAGGCCCTCCATGTTCCTCTTCCTTGGTGCCTCGGTCTTGGCCTGTTAGCCCTTCATCTTCCTCTTGAGACGCCAGCCTGTGTTCTGGCAAGCTGTTCTCATTACAGACCCCTTTGCCTAATTATACTTATAGGAGCTAGCTCCTCGGGCCTTCCACAGCTTTTGAGGTTATTACTGAACTGATATCTCAGAAAAATTCCTACTTCCTGTTTTTGGAGTACTGTGTGTCTAATTCAGACACAGAAAGATACTTGGTAAGTTCATAAAAAAGAGGATTTGATGGGTTTGACAATAGCCAGGGTTTTACCAAAACCACAAGGAGATTGTAGCAAGGAGAAAAAAATCATTGCCAGCTGAGAAACATGTTTTCTGTGACTTTCACCACACCAGTCCCTTAAGCTGGTAAATGGCCTATAATCATCTTTTGGCATAAATACTTTATACAAAGAAATGGCAGCTTTCAGTCCAAATCCCTATTTGTTTATGGCCAGCTTCTCAGCTAGCCTAGTATCTAAAAAAGCCTGAAATTAAAGCTTTTATCAAATAGAAACAGATGGAAAACCTGGAATCAATCAATTTGCCTACTGTAAAAATATGGTTACCATAGTTCCTGCCAAAGAAATTCTTAAGGAGAGAGAGTTCAAATTACTTACCTAGCATGTTTTCATCTTATTATTTTTTGTTGTTGGTACAAACTTTGGTATGTCATTAGGATGTTGCAGTACTGGTGTGAGTACAGAGAAAATGGATATATATATATATATATATATATATATATATATATATATATATATATATTTTTTTTTTTTTTTATTTCAAGCTGTTCTTTCATTGGTCCCTACAACTCATGAAATGTTGCTGTGTACACACAGTGTTCCTCATAGTTTTTTATTGAAGAAAGATTAGAGGCAAAAGCCAATGATGTAGTCAGGTGAATATTCATTTATTGAGCAGAATCTGATGGAATCTAGAGCTGGCTCTCCCCCAAAGCACCTTTGAAAAATACTGTATAAATTATCTCTTGCTCTCTGGGATGGTTCAAACCTCTGCACCAATCGTTAATACAGAAAATGTCAATATTTCCCATTTTTCTTGTCCGTCTTTTGATGTTTATACAGTAGGACTTGTTAGCTTGCCTTCTTTTTCTTTATACGATTAGAACTTCCTTGGTTGGTCCTGTTGCTTAAATAATTGAGTGAGAAAAGTAAAGACTTCGTATCAGCAGCATTTTGTTCTGAAATACTACTTTTAAGGAGCAAGAGCAGCAGGAACAGTGTGCGTGCGTATAGCTGTCTATGGCAACATACCATCATAATCCCAATAACCAGGAGGCAGAGGAGGGAGGACTGGGAGTTTGAGGCCAGTCTGGGGTACATCAAAGGTTCGACGGCAGATTGAACTACATAGCAAGGCCCTGTCTCCCAAAAGCAGGGGTTAGAGATAAACTCACTGAAAAACTTCCTGCCAAACCATTATAGGCTCTAGACTCCTTCCCTGCAAGGCAGAGAACAAACAAAAATTACAAAGGAAGCTCTCTGTCCTCCAGCCAAGCAAGGTGTCCAAAGGGAAGAAGGTGGCCCCGGCCCCTGCCGTTGAGAAGAAATAGGTGGCCAAGAAGGTGGTGAATCCTACTTGAGAAAATGCCTAAGGACAGGGCATTGGACAGGACACCCAGCCCAAAAGTGATCTCACTCGATTCATCAATTGTCCCCAGTATATAAGGCTGCAGTGTGGCAAGGGTGCCTGGTCTATAAGCGGCCCAAAGTACCTCCTGCCATTAACCAGCGCACCCAGGCCCTGGACCAGCAAACAGCTACCCAGCTGCTTAAGCTTGCCCATGGGTTCAGGCCAGAGACAAAGCAGAAGAAGCAGCTAAGATTGCTGACCTGGACTGGCAAAGGAGATGTCCCAGCCAAGAAGCCACCTGTACTGACTCCAAATACAGTCAATACAGTCACCACTTTAGTGGGGAGTTAAAAAGCTCAGCTGGTGGTGATTGCTCGCCTCCCCCCCCCCCCCCCCCCCCCCCGGGAGGATGTAGACTCCATTGAGCTGGTGGTCTTCCTGCCTGCCCTGTGTTGTAAGATGGGAGTCCGCCACTGCATCGTCAAGGAAAGGGCCAGGCTGGGGTGGCTGGTCCACAGGAAGACATGCGCCGCTGTTGCCTTCGCACTGGGTAACTTGGAAGACAAAGGCGTTTGGGCTAAGCTGGTGGAAGCTATCAGGGCCTATTACCAGGACAGATACAGTGAGATCCACAGCCACTGGGGAAGCCAAGTCCTGGGTCCTAAAACTGTGGTTCATATTGCCAAGCTGGAAAAGGCAAAGGCTGAAGAGCTTGCAGCTTTTAAACTGGGTTAAATGTATACACTGCTGAGTTTTCTATACATAAATATAATTGCAAAATCGTCCTCCAGAAAAATTAAAGGGAAAGCAGACGTTTTTCCATTCAAATACAAGTGCAGTATGTTTGTACCTGGTACCAGAGAGGACGGGGGTCAGGGTGGGGCTTGATTCCCAATCCCCAACTTTACATTTTTATCAGCCACCAATAACATAGGCAAGTGAGTCTAATGGAGGATACTTGAGTGGTTTCTCAAGGATGAGAGGCTTGGTTTCAAAAACTAGAGTTGCAGCAGTTTCTCTCCATGGCACCTGTGGGTGCTCTGTCCCTATTGTGACTCCTTTTTTTAAAAAAAATATTTTTAATTTTATTAATTAAACATTTTTTTATTTTTTACACATACACTTATATTATTACACATATATACAATATGTGTATACAATAAACTACCTACAGCAAGAAGGACCATGACACAATCAGGAATTGTAAGAATATTGTGACTCCTTTTTAAAATAGCTGGTATTTTAGACATGCCACCAGAATACAATTTATGGTGGCTTTCACTCAGCTTTGACGTCTCGGAGCTAACCTAATATGTCTCAAGGGATGAATAATTATAAGTGGCTGTTTCAAGTCTCCTCTTCTCCTAACTCAATGGTCACCAGAAAGGAAGCCCACTGTGTGGCTGGACACTGATAAGCCTACATACAAATCTTAGTCCTGTTTTGTGGGGCTGAGGATGGGGCAGAGTTTCTCTATGTAATCCAGACTGACATGGAACTTGCTCCATAGACCAGGCTGGCCTGGACCTCACAGAGATTTGCCTGCCTTTGCCTCCAGGGTGCTAGGATTAAAGGCGTACGCCACCACACCCTGCAAAACAACGGGTCTTAGTCTTTACTTTAGTCTCTTAGCTATAGTAATCCCAGAGAGACCACAAAGATGTCACCTGCTAAAAAATGTATTATTTAAAAAGCTCATACCCAAAGTGAAACTATAGTTCTTACAATTGAATGCACACAGAAGCAAATCCAGTGTATGGAATTGGGCGATGGGATAAATTATTTACTAGTGAACAGCATTTCACAGCTCTCCGCTTGCTCGCCCACATAAAATACAAAGGGTTTGGGGATATCTAGAGGCACCTCTCCGGGGTAAAGTAGACAACGCAGGCGAAAGCTGTGCATTCTAGCTGATGTGCACACACACACACACACACACACACACACACACACACACACACTGGCAGGCTAGTGGCAATTTTCCTGTCTTGGGAGTTTGAATATTTCTGGAGCTGAGTGTGATGTTTTGTGAGCTATATTCAGATTTACAGAGCAAATAAATGGGTTTCTGCTTCCCCCCTCCCCCCTCCCCTGCCCCCTCCCCTCCCCCCTTCCCCCCCGTTTATGTAGGTATATATGGGTCTCCAGCTCCTCATTTGAGTTCTTTATTGCCCCTCATCCAAGCTTTGCAATTTCAGAATGAGCTTCGGAACCATTTCTTTATAATGAGCCTTAACTCTGCGCCCACGGCACCAGCCCACAACCCACCCACCCCCACCTATTCTGATACCCTAGGAGAACAAGGGAAGGGGGGGGACCCTCAAAGAAGAGCAGGATGTAAATGCCAGCTAGCTATGTGCCCTCAGGGCGCTTCCTAATCCAAAACAGTGTACAGAAGGCGCAGATAAAGTAAGGAGACTCAAAGGTAATTATTCCAAATTAGGAAGGTTTGTCCTTTGCTTGTTGATACCGAATTGGCTGGAATCACCCAACAGGGGTGTCCTGCTGTGTTCTTACACAGGTGTCCCTTTGATCCCGTCAGATGAAGGAATTGATTAGAGGTGGCTTCCATCTGACAGGATTGAGGATAACCCTAAAGGGCGGAGGAAGGGGATAGCAACCGGAATGTAATCTGAATAAATCATAATAAATTTGAGAGAGAGAGAGAGAGAGAGAGAGAGAGAGAGAGAGAGAGAGAGAGAGAGAGA
>OU015752.1:20425320-20439250 GCA_907169655.1 Acomys percivali
AAAAATGTAAAAATAGCTAAGAACTGTTAAATATCAGGAATTACTGTATATCATTTCACTAAATATAATAAGTCAGTTGAGATAGCACAAACTCTTGAAATAACAGTATAGATGAGAGAGGCTGGGGGCTGGGGGCTCCACACTTAGGAAAACTTGCTCCTCTTTCTAAAGGACCAGCTCAGTCCCCAGCACCTACATCAGGAGACTCACCAGGGAGTCCAACACCCTCTTTATTCTGCGGGCACCTTCCTGCATGTGCACACACCCCGACGTGTATACATAATTATATATATATATTTTTTTTTTTGAGACATGGTTTCTCTATGTAGCCTTGACTATCCTGGACTCACCTTGTAGACCAGGTTGGCCTCGAACTCACAGGGATCCACCTGCCTCTGCTTCTTGAGTGCTGGGATTAAAGGCGTATGCCACCACCGCCCAGCTTTAAAAATAAATTTTTAACAGCATTTTTTAAAGAAAAGTTATCACCGTCATGACCACGGAAGTCCTAATTTGCCATAAACTATCTTAATCACTGAGAAATTTTAAAAGTCTTTAGGGCTAGAGATACAGTTTAGTGACAGAGCATTTACCCTGGTGTTCATTAGGTTCTGGGTGCCAGCCCTCAACACTGTCCAAAAAGAGTCTTTAAAAGGCCTTTTTTTTTTCCCCTCTCTAATTTGTTGGAAAATGTGTCAAGATGCTAAAACAATACTTTAAATGTGTTTGAAGGGAATGCACACAAGTGTGCGTGTTGCACAGTCGCAGATGACTTAGTTGCTGTTAACTTTAAAAGCAGGGAGCGTTGAATTACCGCTACTTTGCGGAAAATATGGAGGAGCTCTCAGGAATTTCGTATCAGCAACCATGTTCCCTTTGAAACAGCAAATTAGATGTGCAGGTGGGTTTCGGTCACACTTCAAAGACTAAAATGCTGAGATGGAGGACTATTCTGTTTACTCTCGCTCTCACCGGTGAGGTTTTTCTATGTTAAACAGGCTTTTGATTACTTCAAAGCGTGTTTGAAGTCCTCACTCTGCATAGCCCGTGCACAAAGACAAATACCTCTCCAAATGTGTGCTGCTGATTCTGGCGTGCCTTAAACGTCTAGGTAAAAAGTGCCTGCCGCTCCCCTGTTAACACCACGTGATGCCTCTCTCACTCAGCTACGACAGTGAAGGTCGCCTGACGAATGTCACGTTTCCAACTGGAGTGGTTACAAACTTACACGGGGATATGGACAAGGCCATCACGGTGGACCTTGAGTCATCCAGCCGAGAGGAAGACGTCAGCATCACTTCAAATTTGTCCTCCATCGACTCTTTCTACACCATGGTCCAAGGTAAAGCCAGAGCATAATCTGAAATGAATAATGAGCGAGTTCTCAGTAGCCCCCAAGGAGAACATGGACTCTTGCGTTCTAAGATAAACCAGATGAAGGGAAGAGAGAGCAGGATACATAGAGAAACTAGTGAAGTAATCAAGGCCCTGCAGGCAGTATTATGTATGTTTGCACGCACACACGCGTGCGCACACACACACACACGTATCATATAGTGTGTAAAATAATGACAACCTTGAAAAATGTCTTTTTCAATTATTTAATACATCTTCATTCCAGCTTAGGTGTCATCCCACCAGTTTTGTGTCATCCAACAGTTTTGGAGTGTACCCCTTCTCCTCTGCCATCTCACCGCAGTGACCTGGGGTGTACATCACCGTAACTATGATGTGGCAATTGAAGCTACATGTGATGGCAATTTCACCCCACACCCCAAGAAGCTTTTTATATATAATATCTGAACTCTTTCACAGCTTGGAATAATTTCTCAATCTGCATTATACCTCTCTTACTTTGCTTGGGTTTGGTTTGGATTGACTTGTGTTTGTTTGTTTGTTTGCTTGTTTTCTTTTTAAAAGTTTACCCATCAAACAACCTCTGCAATCATCTGAAAGTGATAGTTCTTGGTTGTAGTTCTGATACAAATGGTTCCATATTACTCCAAAATCTTAACACTGCGACAGAGACACTAGTTAGTCTGTAATATGAAAACAGGTGTTTTTTTTTTTATATATATAAAACATTAGGTGAATCCTTTTCCATTGGTGGACCTCCCCAAAAAAAAGTCAGTTGGGAGGAGAATATCACTTTGCATTTAGTCTATGCATGCTATGGGTACTGATTTTCCAAAGGGTCTTTGACAAAAGACAACAGAATACACACAGGGACAGGAACTCCTCTAAGACCCTGGAGGTGGACACACCCACCGTACTGACCAGCCTGGTCTACTGAACATCCCAAAGAAGATAAACTTTCATTCCATCTAATGAAGTCTCTGGTACTTTTAAAGTCTCCTAAAAGGTCACCTTTGAAATTCAGCCAAAACTCTAGTAGCGTGAAATGCCAAAAGCCCGGGCTGTTCTGTTACCCTCAGGAAGGGCATCTGTGGTTATTACCTTATTCTGTTACTTACATTACCTTACGTATTACGTTATCACGACTGTGACAAAACACAGTGACAAGCAACAGGAGGAAGGATCCGTTTAGCTCTCGGGTCCCGAGGTTTCCGACTATGGTTGCCCACCCATGTGGCTGGGCAGAACATCGCGGCAGTGGAAACCCGCAGTCGAAGAGTTTCCTGTCTCCTGGTGTATGCGAAAGAAGGCTATTGGAGAGAGGGATGGAGACAGGAAAAGAGGGAGGGAAGAAGAAGGTAGGTAGGTACCTCGGTATCAGGCACCTGCCTGCAGTTACGTATTTCCATCAGCCAGGTGCACTACCAAAACTGCCAGAGACTCCAAATCTAACCCTAGAAACTAAAGACCAGACTCCAACACCTAGGTCATTTGTGAGGGGACGCTTGCTACCCAGACCATACAAACATCATTAAGTGCCCCTTTTGTTTGTGCTTGGGACCCTTTTCCCCTGCTCAGTTTCCTTGTCCAGCCTTGAGATGAGGGACTGTGCCTAGTCTTGTTGTAATTTGTTACGCCATGTGCAGTTGATATCCCTGGGTGGCCTGTTCTTTTTTTTAAGGGAAACTGAGGAGGACTGGATCTAAGAGAGAAGGGGAGAGATAGATTGGTGGGCAGGGGGACTGGGAAGAGTGTAGGGGTAGGGAGAACCAAGGTAGGAATGTAATGTATGTAAAGAATAAAAATTAAAAACATATTATATGAAAAATGAAAAAAAAAAGTCTAAAAAGAATGTCTGCCTCAGTATGTTAGAAATATTTATCAGTTCTGAATGCATAACTGTCAAATATTTAATATAGACATAATAATTCACCTTTTCTGCTTTTGCTTTTCTTTTCTTTTTTTTTTTTTTTTTTTAGACCAGTTAAGAAACAGCTACCAAATCGGATATGATGGCTCCCTGAGAATCATCTACGCCAGTGGTCTAGATTCGCACTACCAGACAGAGCCCCACGTTCTGGCTGGCACGGCAAACCCCACGGTGGCCAAAAGAAACATGACTCTCCCCGGGGAGAACGGACAGAACCTGGTGGAATGGAGGTTCCGGAAAGAACAAGCACAGGGCAAAGTCAACGTGTTCGGCCGAAAGCTGAGGGTAAGGGGTGCTTAGAGAGGAAGAGGAGGGTGTCCAGCAACGTGCTGTGGAGATGGCCTGCAGGCCACCTGCCACCCTCACCTGCCTACACCAAGCGTATGTCACAAATCACACCAGCCATCCAAACCTTCAAGAGGAAATTCTCTGCTGGGAAACATAGGAATTGCATGTTACACAGGGTTGCACGCAATCTCTGGGGATCAGCTGAGCCTTGTCCTGCTAACGTCACCCTAAGAATTAGGACCATAATCTTCCTTCTGCCACTCTGTGAGCAGCGATGGCTCCTTCCTGCCTAGGTGGGGATAAGTTAGACTCGCCTTAAATAGCGACAGTTTTCAAAGTCACAAGAATGAATGTTGAAGGAGATGAGCGAGCCGTTGAGAAGTGTGTTTCCTTTGCAGTCTCTATATGTTTACACGTATAGGAAGACTTCCGACCTCAGAACCTCTATGCTGTCTCTTTGCTGAGATTGAAAGAAGCCCCTACGTGTGTGTGTGTGTGTGTGTGTGTGTGTGTGAAATGTGGTGTTTCTCATTATGCTGGTGTAATTGAGCTTTGCAAAATGGTCTCTGCATTTAGTTGTTGGGTGCTTTTTTTTTTTTTTTTATCACTCTTACATTACAGGCCAAATGCATCTGGAAGGCAGGCTGTGATTTATGGTAGCTATTTGGTAAAGACAATGTAGATTAAACACCAAAGCGCAGGTTGCAAGAAATCACCTTCAGCCACAGCAAACTGAGCCTGATTCATTCTTTATATTTAGCAAACAAGGTTTTAGTTTATCAGGTAAATGTAGATAATCCTCCCCAACATTATTTCCCTTGACATTAACAAAAAAAGTAAATAAATAACTTCAAATCACGAAGCGAGAACCAAACATGAAGCTGGCTGGTAATTCCTCTCCTCCTTCTCCCTCCACTCAAATGGCTAACTTATTACCCTGAGGGGCCAGCATTATTTACCTTGCCAATTCTTCAGGGTGAGAAACAGCAACTAAATATTGCTCCTGGCTATTTCCAAGAAAAAGAAATAAAATTTTTCAAAGAATCAGCGGATCAAACACATACTCTCTCAAGCTTGTGGGTTCTATTCTGATTGCAGTCAATCACAAGGCTGGGGCTTGGGACCAGAACACATGGTCTCGGGAGCCAGGTCTGAATGTGGCCACCTCCTCCGCACGCCTGGCTCCAGCCAGCCCCACATTGGTTTTGGCTGGAGGGAGGTTAGGACAGTGAGAGGATCAAGAGGAGCAAATACAACGATCACCACAGAGGAAGATAAGAGAGGGGTCAAGGCAAAGCACAGACAGAGAAACACTCACAGCTCTTGGCTGGTTCTCTGGGACCGTGGTCGCTATCTCCCTCTCCATCGTACCTAGTTGGCAATGGCCGCCTACTTGTTCTTCTGCAGCTGCCATTTCCCGTCTCAGCCCGGGCCCTCCTTCCTCAGCCACTGCAAATACATGAGCTTGCAGGCTTTGCCTTTCTTACTCAGTGGTTCCTGAGTGCATATGCACACATGAGTCACAGAACACACACGCACAGGTCACGGGCCCACACGGATGCTCAAGTCACCAGGTCGCACACAGATACACACAGGAGTCACAGGCACACACACAGATACACGCAGAAGTCATAGGCCTACATACAGACACACGCATGTACACACACACACACACACACACACACACACAGGAGTCACAGGCACACACATAAATACACACACAGAAGTCATAGGCATACATACACATATACACAAGAAGTCATAGGCACTCTCACACAAACACATGAGTCACAAGTGCACACATGCGCGCACACACACACACACACACACACACACACACACACAAACAATGATGGCCTTCATCAAAAAACACAAAATCCCTCCTTCGGTTTGAGTTTTCCCAGCCCCGAACAGCAAAGGCAATGTAATATACTTATCTAGAATTCCAAAAACACAGATTCTAGCCTCAGGCTCCCGTATTTTTAAATTGTTGGTTTTTTGTTTGTTTATTGAACTGGGCAATATGAGGCAGTTTCAGGCAGGCATATAATGTGCTTTGAGCACATCCCCTGCCCGCTCCTGTGTCTTCCTCCTTCCCATTGTTAATCCCCTTTGTTTCTCCAGCCAGCTACGCTTCTCCTTTGATGGGACCGGTACATAAATGAATCGGTATAAAAGCTAGGCACCACAAGTGAAGGAAGACATGGGACATTTGTCTTTTTGAAACGGACTAGCTCCACTTAATATGATTACCTCCAATTGTATCCTTTTCCCTGTAGACAACGTAACGTCCCTCTTCTTTATGGCTGAAATAATACAAAATCTCATTGCGTATATGCCCACGTTGTTCTTGCCCATCCCTTTCTTGTGGCACATGCAGGTTGGTCCCATAACTTACCTGTTGTGAATAACGCTGCAGCAAATGGGCTGCTGACACGAGCAGAGCAGATAGTTCCACAGATATGAAGTACACCATAAACACATGAAAAACTGTTTCACTAGCCATGTTAGCTTTCTGTTACTATACCTAAAACACTATGACCAAGGCAACTTTTTAAAAAAAAGCTTTTAATTTAGGGCTTATGGTTCCAGAGGGTGAGAGTCCATGCCCATCATGGCAGGGAGCATGGTGGAAGACAGGCATGGTACTGGAGCAGCAGCTGAGAGCTTGACCTTCTGATCCCCAAGCATGAAGGAGAAACAGGGAGGTAACTGGAAATGGAGTAGGCTTCTAAAACCTAAAGCCCACCCCCAGTGACACCCGCCTCCAACAAGGCCAACCTCCCTATCCTTCCCAAACAGTTCCACTAGCTGTGGCCTACATAGTCAAATATCTGAGCCTGTGGGGGACATTCTTATTCAAATAACCTCACTACGTGAAAATGACACTGACTAAGGAAACAGCAAATACCCAGCATGTAGGGAAAAGGGGAGTCATCATAAACTGATGGTGGGACCATAATCTAGTTCAGCTACTGTGGAAATCAGTTTCAACTTTCCTCAAAAAGGCAAAACTAGATGTAACATCTGACCCAGTCCTGGGAATCTACCCAATGGTGCCAGGTTTTCATAATAGTATATGTCATAGGCCTTCTGTGTCCTGCCCTCTTCATTTGCTTGTGCACATTACATTTATATAGAAAATAAAATATATAATATTATCTAGATATTAGTCACAGCGTTTTATAATCTAGATAGGTTTTATATTGCTATGTTACAGACAAGAGCTTCCCTGTTCACATAGTCAATACAGGCATTAGTGAGCCAGCGTGAAAGTGCACTGGAAATAAAAAGCATGGTGACACATCCCTAACCCTAACCCAGGGACCCTCAGCCACGTGTGCAGGATGCTGAGTGTTTCTACCCATACAGCACATGGCTAGGAGAGAGCTGTGCAGTGTTCTGTAAAGGCCAGTGTCTGTGGAAGAGGGAGACACTTGGTTCAAAGACAACATGGTGACTTCCATGGCAGCCCAGGCTACACTGAGAGGGAGGGAGAGAGAGGAGAGATGTAAAGTCCCTGGGCCTGCTTCCCACTCTAAATAGAGACACCACCTATGCAGACAGAGGGAGGGAGTCGTGAACACAGGCACAAGCATTGATGTCTGTATAAACAGCAGAACCACGCAGTCTCAGCAAGACAATCTAGCCAGCACGCTCCTTCCGACAGCCTGTTCAGTCCCACTGACAGGAGATCGCAGCTGATAGGTGTGATTGCTCTCCCAGAGACAATGCTGAGACCACAAAGGGGAGGGATCTGATGGGATGAGCCCGCTCTCTCGCTGCTAACTTCATTCCTCCTCTGTGGGTTCCAAGAACAAAATCCCACGGAGAAAGTACCGGTGGGAAGGGCTTGTTTGAGAACCGAACCTCAGGCCCACCGAGATGGGGCAAAGAAGGGAGGTCAGGAAGCCTGCAGCCACGTGGGACCCGAATGAGTCAGAAGGGCTGTTCTCAGCCCTCCCCTTCCGGAGGCGCAGAATATCGCCACTGTCCTTCTCAGTATTTCCTAGCAGAAGGTTCTTTTCACTTTCAAGTTGGGTGCTTAAATTTAGCTACGAGCCTGACACATGGTGGACGCTCAAATATTTATTCAGTGAATGAAGGGATGAGGAAAGACAGCCTTGCAATATGGATTGTCTGCGTTCCGCGCCATCTAGATCATCCAAGGAAAGAGGTCGTGTGAGTACTGTCTGGCCTTGCTGTTGTTCACTTGCTGTAAACAAACCTAACAGTGCATTTAATGCATATAGCAGACAGGCGACTGATGGATGGGTAGCTACTTATTATACAGTGTGTTACATAAAAGATTAAAAAGTTAAAAAAAGGAAGGCACAAAGGAGGAAAGAGAAATTCTATTAGAAAACTAGCAAGTACATTTTCTATGAGACAGTGCGCTGGGGACAGGAAGGATAAATACAGTATGGACACATGGAACCTGGCAGCGATGCAGGAAAGCATGACAGAGTAAAGATCATTCAGTGGCTTGCTAGCTAGTAGCTACGCTTGAAAATAAAAATAGATGAGAGCTGGTGAGTTGGCTCAATGAGTAAAATACTTGCAAGCGTGAGGACCTAAATCCCATCCCTATAAGCCACTTTTAAAAGCCAAGCAGGGGTGGCACACTTGTAATCCCAGCACTGGGGAGGCAAAGACAGGCCTATTCCTCAGGTTTACCAGCCAGCCAGCTAGCCTAACTGTCAAGAAGAGATCCTGGTGAAAAAAAAAAAAAAAGAGGTGAACATCCAGGCTATCCTTTGGCCTCCACCCACGTGCACACAAACACACTCACAAATAGATGCATACGTGCATGCGTGCTTGTGGTCTCATGATGGTAATTGGTAAAGAGGAGTGGACCTGGGGCTGCAGAGATGGCTCAGTAGGTAAAGCCCGTAGGCATGAGTGAGGAGCTGATTTCAGATTGCCAGAATCCTCCTAAAGGTAACTAAACGCGTTGGTTAGATTAGCGCACATCTGTAAGGGGCAGCATTTCTACAACAGACGTGGATTAGCACGCATCTGTAACCTCAGCACTTCTACAGCAAAATGTGAGGCCGAGTCGGGAGAATTCCCAAGTGCACACGGGACCAGTTGGCCTTGAGTGCCAACACCCTCTGTCAAAGATGAAGACCAGCACCCAAGGGTAGCCCGTGACATCCACACACAGGCTCGGCATAAGTGTAAGTGTGTCCATCTTCACACACGCACATACAACACACACACAAAACAGTTGGCCTTAAGTGCCACAGGCCAGTAATCCCAGCATTTAGGAAGCTAAGGCTAGAGAATTATGAGTTCGAGGCTAGCCTGGGCTACATAGTACAACTATCTCAAAAACAAAGTTGATATGTAATAGTTCTAAGTTTTGTCCGTGCTATACCTCGGGAGCAGCCATTGCTCCGACAGCAAAATTCACTTCTTCCACCTGCCCAGACTTCATGTTAAAAGAATAATCTTGGTGAATTGTGTCAAAGAGAAGCACTCCGAATTTGAGAGTCCGAAGTGTATTTGAAGGCATACATAAATACGATAGCAGGTTTGAATCTCGCCCAGCCTATCACATTTGTGTGGTATTTTAACGCAGTGTTCTGTCCTGGAATGGGATCACACATTTAGTTAGCTCTCATGACGAGTTGAATATGGAGACACAGAACCATCTGTGGTGGTTGATGTTCCGACAGGCCACTGAGGAGGCTTCATGTTGTCAGTGAGTGTGCTGGGTGACAAGCCAGCCCTCTTCTCCTCCCCCTCCTCCCTCCTCCCCCTCCTCCCTCCTCCCCCTCCCCCCCCCACCCCCCCCCCCCCCCCCCCCCTCCCCCCTCCCCCCCTCCTCTTCCCCTCCTCTTCTCTTCTTCTCCCCCTCCTCCTCCTCACCGCATCCTCCTCCCCCTTCCTCCTCTTCCTTAGCAACACTTTAGAAAAGTGTGTGGCCCAATTGTGCAGGCTCCTCCTTTTAGGCAAATTGTTTAAGGTCATTATGAGTCGAATTCTCAAGCACTCCAGAAGGAAACGTGTAACTGTTCTCCTCTCACTGTCAGAGGACGCTGTGATTAATTACAGTCATGCTAGACATAGCTATGAAAATGGAGATTTCCGTGCTTGCTTAAGGGAGATAAAGTCCATCACAGAGACAGTCACAGTAGCCCCTTAATCGTACCCAAAACCGGAATTCACTTCAGGCAGATAGAGATTAAAGGTTAAAGGTTTTCATCTTGAGATTAGGTTCTCATTCTAACCTCATTTTTGTCCTTGTGTGTGTGTGTGCAGGCGCGCGTGTGTGCATGTTCGTGTGGAGGCCAGAAGTGAACTTTAGGTGTCATTCCTTAGAAAATGTCCACAGGTCCTGTCCCAATGACCAGCAGCTAATTGTCTACTAGACTGGCTGTCCAGCAAGCGCCAGTGAATGTCCTGTCCCTGTTTCCCCGGGGCTAGGGTTATAAGCACATGGCAGAATCCCCAGGGTTTTTGTTTTGTTTTTTTTTAATATGATCCTAGCAATCTGAACTCAGGTGTCCACACTTAACACAGCAATACTGACTGAGCCATTTCCCAAATCTCATAAAGCTGACATTTTTTAACTTATTTATAAAATCCCCCACTGAAACAATGTGCTTTATAAGTACAAGAAAAAGGTTTTAGAAGAGGCTTTGTTTAGGGAAACAGGACTAGGTCTCAGAGTGGACATGACCCTTGGACACTGCAGTTTGTTTACAATACCCAAAGAAGGCATGCCTGAAAGGGACAGAGTAAGCAAGAGACATGACAGCATCCTTTGAAACTTTATATTTTTCATAACATAATATCTGCAAACATTAAGAATGCTTAATACATTACCAGGCCATGTGGCACATACCTGTGGCCCCAGCAACTTGGAAAGCCAAATCAGGAGAATTGCTCAAACCTAGGAGTTTGACACCTCTATAACACACATACATACATATATACACATATGCATGCACACGTACACACACACCTTGGTTGTGTTGAAATGTGGAGAAAAAATTCATTATGTCGGCTTGAGGGCACACAATATTACATACAGTATTTGTCTGGATAAAAAGAAAAATTAAAACATCCATCCCCCATCGGGGTAAGCAAATCCAAAGCCAGTAGCAGGTTGCAGGTGAGCAAAAAGGAGTTCCAGACCCATCTTTTGTTATTCAGCCTCCAGCCACTGGTCATCACAGAGAGGCGGCCCAGAACTCTGGTACTATAGCCGGAGGAACACTGCAGAGACAGAAAATGGGCTTAGTGAAGGCAGTAAAGAATTGAAGTACAAATTAACATGGATGCAAACTAAAATACAAACAGATGGGCCAATAATGCGGGCAGTGCTGTGGAAACCACACAGTCTTTCATGATTATTCATGGGATGCAACGACCTAAGGATTTTTTTTTCTTTTCTTTTTTTTTTTTTAAAGAGAGAACCCTGAAATTGGGAGTGGGGGTGGGGCATCCGTCTAAAACACATGCTGAGAATCCCAAAAGCCCTAACAAAACCATTTAAACTGTACAAAATCCTCTTCGCCCCCTGCCCTTTAATACAGCGTTCTTATTAACTGAGAATTTCATGCATGTGTAGAATCTATTTGATCATATCCATCCCTGGACTCTTCCCCCAAGTTCCCAGGGACCCACCCTCCCTCCGCCTCTCCCAACTTTGTCTTTTTTTTTCTTTTCTTAAATAACCCACCAGGTATATTCTGTGCTGCCCATATACACACACATGTGGGGCCGTGCACTGAAGTTTGGTTGACCTACGAAAGCTTCTTGCATCAAAAGCAATGTGCATAAAAGCGGAAGCACTTGATCCTGTCAGTTACCGAGTTGATTCTATATCAAATCTTTCTACAGCTTTAAGGAAAAATGTCTGTGATACTCGCCATCACTTCTTTCCAAAGCATCCTGCAAACTGTGCCAGAACTCACCTAGGCAGGGGAGCAACTGAGCAGAGGCAGTTCTTCCTCAGAAGAGGGAGAGGCAGGAAGCCTCCAGCTGGCTGGTTCACAGTCCAGGAAAATCACTGAACAACAGTGCCTCGGGGAGATCCAGTCCCCGCTTCTGTATTTGCAGATGGACAAAACAGATGCGGGGGGCTTCAAAAGCCCAGCGGCAGGTTGCTCCTAGGCCTTGTCAATCCTGGAGATCAGGCTCTGGAACTCCTGGGACTTTATGTACATGCGCGTGAGCGCGCACACAGGCCATATAGACCTTGATATGCACAAATGTCTGCCATGATATAAGGTAGTGGTTTTCTTCCTCCTTATAAACCCTACCTGAAGGGACAGAAAATGCAGGGTCACTTCACCTCACGCTGCCTTCTGCCCTTATTATTTGTAAATCACCTCTTCGAAGTATTTTCCCCAAACGCCCATTTCTTTAAGACTTACACCACACCTCTCCATGGACTTCACACCTCTCCCTTTGAACAGTAATTAGAAAAGTTTAGACTTAAAGAAATAGTTCTGCTTGGAGTGCAACTAATATCAGTGATAGAATTCAAAAGCTAATTTTAGCACAAGTTTTACACAAATGTACACGTATGGCATATACATACCTATGCATACATCTGTTGTGGTTTAAAGTGATGTATTTGGGTATCTCGGTGACATGGGGTGCATTTGTGGTGGCAAATCCCCAGTCAGCCTAACTGGAACAGGATCTTCTGACTGAAGCACACCCCTGGATGTTTCCATAGACAATTAACTGAAGAGGGGGAAAAAAAACCTACCCTTTATCCCTATGGGTTGAACAAAACGTGGAGATGAGAAATTGAGCCTAATTGCACCATTATTTCTTTCCACTTCCTGAGTCCCTCCACTGTATTCTTTCATCCTCGATTGACTGAACATACTTGAACTGTGAGCCAAAGTCAGTCCTGCCATCCTTAAGTTAGCCTTTCAGTAACAGTAACAAGAAAACTAAGATGGTATGTACATACAGGTGTTACAGATGTGAACATTGTGGGGGGGGTGTATATAGAAAGGTAATATGTGTTTTATTTTGTTCTCTGTTGCTATAACAGAATGTCTGACACTGGGTAGTTTACAACTGAAAAGAGGTTTATTTTAGCCAGCCATCTTAGAAATCCAAAAACATAGCAGCAACATCTGCTTGGGTTGTGTGAAAAACCTCAAGGCAGGAAGTAGAAGAACAAATACTTTGAAAGGGACAAAGAATCCGCCTATGAGAACCAGACCTTGAGAGAACAAATCATTTCCCATGAGAACTATTTCAATCTCTTGAGACATGAGACTCCCTTCAAGGCTCCAACTCCTACCAGCCACATCTGAGCTGGGAGCCTAGGTCCTCTCCATGCGTGGTCTGTGGTTGGTGCATCAGTCTCCACAGATCAGGATGTAAAGTAAATAAATCTTAAAAAATAATTTTAACTAAAAGAGAAAAGGCTCCACCTCCTTACCCTGTTATATTGGCAACTAAATTTTATCCTAGGTTTTAGCAAAACAAACCACATACATATATATAGTTATAGATATATATAGTTAAACATATAAAATCAATCACCTCAAGATGTTCAGTTGTCAAGTCTAAAAGTTCTCGTTAAAATGTGCCCATGCACCATCAAGGTTGTGCCATTTAATTTCTAACAACGTAAACATCTATTGAGAATTTTGGTGCATACCGACTGCCATCCCCACAAAGGTTCCATAGAAGGCCTGAGCAAGAGTTCACTCTGCAAACACTGTCAGCTACTTGCAAAGTAGAGTGTCATCAGCACCTCACTTGCAGTGCAGTGGTGAGTGCTGGCTCATGTATATGTGTCTCGCATCACAGCCAGTAACAGCCAGATTTCATCAGAGACCCTGGACATGGCAAGCAGCCATTAAAAGACCAATTGCCACGATACGATGCTAAGATTACAATTTAAGTGCAATGTCCAGACTGTTGGATATGTGGTAGGAAAGAACTCTAAAGTCTTGGCCAGTTACCCAGATGTTATCAAAAGAAAACAACACTCTAAAAAATTGTGACTTTTCAGTACTGAGCCCAAAGCAATGATCATGTTGTAACCTCCTGCTAGTTCAACTCATTAATAATTTACAGTAATGTGGGCTCCAACTTCTACTTAACTGCGCTTCAAAGGGTTAGAGTCACATTTACCACTGTTTTATTTAATGTAGCCATGATTAATTCACTAAGTAATTATTTTTTTCTTTGTCCTTTTGGGGGAGGAACTTGGCATGATTACACAGGGTGTAGTGTTCATCACGTGAAGAGAAAATCTTTAAAGCAAGCACATTTTGAGCGATATATACACACATATATATATATACACACACATATAATATCTCTCTCTCTCTCTCTCTCTCTCTCTCTCTCTCTCTCTCTCTCTCT
>OU015752.1:20447669-20459556 GCA_907169655.1 Acomys percivali
TGTGTGTGTGTGTGTGTGTGTGTGTGTGTGTGTGTGTGTGTGTGTGTTTAAAGGTAGGGATGTAAATTCGTGAAATCCCCCAGTAAACTCTTAACACCTTTGACTCCGCATGTGCTCCCCCTAGATGTTAACAGCTGGCTGGTGACATTCGGCTTCCATCTGCACAATGCTATTCCTGGATTTCCTGTTCCCAAATTTGATTTAACAGAACCTTCGTACGAACTTGTGAAGAGTCAACAGTGGGACGACATGCCGGTAAGAACCAGGAAGCAGAAGGAAGAGAACATGGTGGAGGGCATAGTTGCGTCTTGCTTACCGAGATTTCAAGGAACTACCCTTATGAAAGCTGTCCCAAAAACAGATTTTCTTCTCCCTTTACTTCTCTCTTTTTTTTCCCCACACTTTCGAGGAAGGAACAATGACAATTCTGCATTTCTGTTCAGCATGATAGAGGCCTCTTAAACAGGCCAAATCTGTTTCTAGGTAATGCTAATAAAAGCATCGAAATACACTATGAAAAGGTAATAAAATGCAGAAGCCTGTGTTTTTGTGTAGGGCTTCTACAGAGAACCCCAGGAAAAAAGCATTTATGGCACCTGGGAGCTGAGGGCCAGATTCAATAAACAAGAGAACAGGGATTCAGATTTCAAATTAGCAACCCACAAACACTGCCACAACAGTGTTTGCAGAAAAACAAAAATAAAATAAAAATGTCCTCTAGTAAGGCTCTGTCTGTGAGCAGGTGTTCATAGAGTTTTTCTGAAAAATAACAGATCAGGAGGCCTGACCCCGTTGCGAGAAATAAACTAAGAAATAGAATGGAAAATTGCGGAGCCAAAACTGCCGTGTCAGGAAGTGGCTCTTTAACTCCCATGGTTCAGAGCTCAGAAAAGAATCCACAACAAAACACCGGGACTCCTCGCTCAAAGCAGGAACAATTAGAGATCAAGAAACTAGGTTACCTCTTAATGCTAAGCAAAGTGCGGAGTTCCTAGGAAACATAGTCCCGCCTGGAGCAACTTCCTACCACTTCCGTGAACACAAAAAGGCAGTCACGATTAAGACACGCAAGTACACACATGGCATAGGCAGTGCTCAGAGATACATTTTTCTGATAAAGTTTCATTCTTAACATAAATAAACTGTCTCAGTGGCGTCTTTATTTAATAAGCAAAATCCATCAAGCCTCTAGGGTCTGGGAGCCATTTTAACATTGCTTCCTTTTTTTTTTTTTTTTTTTTTTTTTAAGTGCATCTACAGAGGTGTGCATCTGTGAGTTGCAGGTCCAGAAGAGGGTATAGGATCGCCCTGGAAATGGAGCTATGGGCAGTTGTGAGCCGTCAGATGTTGGTGCCAGGAACCTAACTCTGGTCCTGTGCAAGAGCAGTGTGCTCTTAACCCATGAGGCTTCTCTCCAGTCCCCATTTTTACATTTCTAACTGCAGCTGTATCTGGCACTGACAAAATGCCTCGAAGACACACCAAGGCCTCCTAATACGTTTGAGCATGCACGTCCTAACTGTATGACTTCCAAAGATGTCTGAAAGCACTTCAGTCTTCTGGTTCAGACAGACATGCCAACTTTTTTCCTAGGCAGCCTTTCAATAGGCTGGAGTTCTCTGTTAAGAAAAGCGCACCCTAAAGACAGTATAGGGAATCACACGTAGACATTGGCCAGCCTCCCTGGTGCAGGAGGAAAAGAAGGGTGTTTAAGTGCTGCAAATGAAGCAGGTGTTTCCATTTGGCTAGACAGACTTCTGCTGATATAAGCAATGGCTGGATTAGAATAACACACACGGGGCTGGAGAGATGGCTCAGTGGTTAAGAGCACTGACTGCTCTTCCAAAGGTCCTGAGTTCAATTCCCAGCAACCACATGGTGGCTCACAACCATCTATAATGAGCTCTGATGCCATCTTCTGGCCTGCAGGTGTACATGCAGACAGAACACTGTATAATAATAAATAAATCTTTTTTTAAAAAAAAAAGAATAACACACACACATGCACTCCAGTTTCAAGGAATTTGCCATCGGAGATGGTCCAGTCTCTATATCTGCATAAGATACTTGTTTTCCAAAGTGTAAGCACTCATGCCTTGCTAGTCCACAGACCACGCACACCTGCACATTTCAGTTACCAGTTACACTGGTGACTCTCGGCCAAATCTGTGTTCCAGGAGACAAGAGGCACAGGGGACTTACAGCACAGCCATTTCAAAGTGTCTAAGAGCCTGGTGACTCCAGCCCTTTCTCTCTGTCTGCGGCGTTCTCCAAAGCATCCCAAGAGAAAGCTACTGCCTCGGGCCTGCTAGAGTGATTTGAGAATAAAGCTAGGAATTATAAGATGAAAGCTAATAATATGAATAGTTTGCCTGCCTTGGGAAACTAAAAAGGCTGCCAGAGATATGTGAGATGTCCTTTAAATTTTTTCATGCATTTTCATTTTGTGCAAAAACATATACCCCACGCGACAGCACATGTGTCAGAGGACAATTTGGTCAGGCTTAGCAGTAGGCACCTTTATCCAATGAGCCAGCCAATAAACTCCCTTTTTGAACATTTTAAACACTAGTAGAATCGCTACAAGGGAAGGAAATGTCATTCCATCCTGGCATTCTAATCCCTATATAGCCCAAGGAGTTGTGGGTAAAGACGTCTGCACCTCCACTCAGACCTGTTTTGTTTGCTTGTTGGGGTTTGGTTTTCTGGGATAGGAACTCACATAGCTCAGAATAACCCTGAACTCACTGTGCAGCCAAGGGTGGCCCTGATCCTCCTCCCTCCTCCTCCCCGGGGCTGGGGGAGGGGGCGGTTTATTTCTGATCAGGAATGGGGAAGTCGCCAGCAAGCATGGCTCCCACCAACCAGGATCTACATAGTGATATTCTTTCAATCTCCCTTCTCTTGTGTTTGCTTCTCAGCCCATCTTTGGAGTTCAGCAGCAAGTGGCAAGGCAAGCCAAGGCCTTCCTGTCGCTGGGGAAGATGGCGGAGGTGCAGGTGAGCAGACGCAAGGCAGGCGGCGAGCAGTCGTGGCTGTGGTTCGCCACGGTCAAGTCGCTCATCGGCAAGGGCGTCATGCTGGCCGTGAGCCAAGGGCGCGTGCAGACCAACGTGCTCAACATCGCCAACGAGGACTGCATCAAGGTGGCGGCAGTGCTCAACAACGCCTTCTACCTGGAGAACCTGCACTTCACCATCGAGGGCAAGGACACGCACTACTTCATCAAGAGCACCACGCCCGAGAGTGACCTGGGCACGTTGCGGTTGACGAGCGGCCGCAAGGCGCTGGAGAACGGCATCAATGTAACGGTGTCGCAGTCCACCACGGTGGTGAACGGCAGGACTCGCAGGTTCGCCGACGTGGAGATGCAGTTTGGCGCGCTGGCGCTGCACGTGCGCTACGGTATGACGCTGGATGAGGAGAAGGCGCGCATCCTGGAGCAGGCGCGACAGCGCGCGCTCGCCCGGGCCTGGGCGCGCGAGCAGCAGCGCGTGCGCGACGGCGAGGAGGGTGCGCGCCTCTGGACGGAGGGCGAGAAGCGGCAGCTGCTGAGTGCAGGCAAGGTGCAGGGCTACGATGGGTACTATGTACTGTCGGTAGAGCAGTACCCGGAGCTGGCCGACAGCGCCAACAACATCCAGTTCCTGCGACAAAGTGAGATCGGCAAGAGGTAACCCCTGGGCCACCCCTGCGCAGATTCTCCTGTAGCACAATCCGAACGGGACTCTCCAAAGAGCCTTCCAGAATGACACTGCTCTGCAGACACACACACCGCATACACACATGCAACACAAACCAGAAACAAAGACAACTTTTTCTGAATGACCTTAAAGGTGATCGGCTTTAAAGAATATGTTTACATACGCATATCGCTGCACTCATTTGGACTGGAAGTATGAGAAGAGAAAAAAAAGCATTAAAAAGGCAACATTTTGCCTTGGCCCTCTATACCTTCGAGGCACTGTATTTAACTAAGGTTCAAAAGAAAAAAACAAAAAACAAAAAATGCGTACAGTGTTTCCAGATATACTGAATTGTCGACCTTTGCTTACAGGAAGTAATCTCTACTTAGGATGTGATATATAGAGATCTGTTCATTTTAAAATGTGGGGCAAAGTTATTGTTTATAGAACCCAGCTGCTTTCCTGTGCTGCTTTGTAAAAAGGACATTGGCACAAGGGACGTCTGCCTGGGCGGGGATTCTACTAACAAGGCTCGCCCTGGGAGGGAAAAACTGACCAATACAATCCTTGTCACTGATAAGCAAAGGAGACCCTGATTTTTTTGTAAATTATGTGAGACAAGTTGTTTATGGATTTTTATATGAATTACAATTTACTGTACATCAAATATTAGTCTCAGAGGAGTTAATTTATGTAAAGTGTTTAAAAAGTTTATACTTAAAAATAAAATGATAAAAACATGTGAACTGTGTGATTTTTTTAAAGGGATTGCACCTTTTGTTATCTGTTATAACTGTACAGTATAACTTATTATATTGTAGAGATATAACAACTTATGCCTATCATGTCCAGAAGTGTTAATATTTTTGTATTAGGTTGAAAAAAATGTGCAACTTTCTATCACTTAGCTGGATAGGACCGTGCAATCCTACATGGGTGGCTAATCAGAGAACTCCTTTTTCTTCCTTCTCTTTCGCATCAAGCCGCTGTCCTCAACCATTAACAACCAAGAGGCACAGTAGACGTTCAAGGCTGGTGGAATGTGATGGAAGCTACCTGAGGAGGGGAGGAGGGAACACACAGAAAACAACACAAGGGAGAGCACGGGTTCTCTGACCCTCCCCCTAAAAGTCAAGCTGACTTAGCTGACCAGAGCATTTAAGACTGTATTGTTGTCCCTCCAAAGCTCCACTCGAAGGAAAGAAACCACAACCTGATGCTCGGAAACATTTGTGGGAGGGAAGGACTTGATGTCATGGTAACCATGAACTTGTATCTTAAGTATCTAGGAGAGTGAGCAGAAACCGAGCATCAGTGAGGCAGGGAGGACCGGCCAGTTAAGGTCACTTTCTGTGACCTTGGACCCTTAGGCCAGCAAGTGGGAGCAAGGCAGAAAGGCAAGCTCCTGCAAGCCCACATGGCCCAGCCATGATAAGCGGCTGACTTGAGTGGCAGCCTGTGCTGGCAAGGGGTAGCCTGGGGTAGTGGGTAGAGTAGGTAAGAAACTGATCAGTGCCCCCTAAAAGCTTGGGGTTCCACCATAGACACCATGTGCACATCTGTGCCAACCCAGCCACTCTGGAGAATCTTTCATGAGCACTAGATTCAGCCACAAAAATATTTTTAGAAAATATTTCTCAGTTCATTGAGCTATATAGTACACACTGTTTTCCTCTATGTATAATGGTGATAAATATAGCGGGTGAACATGTCGTAAATATAAAGGTTCAAGTGATGTATTGAAGATAATTTTCTAACTGCTTTGTATGTATCACATACTCTAAATTGCACAGTAGGCGTGTTTATTAAACAGATTGGCTGGGGAAAGTTTTGAAATAGCTACTGAATTTACAGTCTCAGTGCTATTCCTGTGGCTGTGTATGTGGTAGAGCATACCGAAGTAATTAATCTTCTAATGAATGCTGATATTTTATTAGAATGAAAGCACAGATTAGCATTACTATTTTTTATCCTGGAAATCCTTTGGCAAGTACTAGGAAGCCCAAATTTAGAAAACTCTTGAGATTTCCAACCACATAACCATGGCTCTGTTTGACATTTTTTTTTTTTTTTTTGAACTGTTAACTTAGGTGTCCGAGGCTCTGTGGAATGGGGCCTCTGCAGGGCTGTATGTAGCATGCTTTAAGTACTTTCGGGTGAGAGAGGCTCCCAGTCTAAAACTCATCGATGTCTGTGATGTACTGACCATGAATAGCGTGCACCACGTGACGGAAGTGAATTTACACGCTCAAGCCCTTCTCAATGTGGACTGGTCTTTACAGGGGCACCAATAAATGACACATTTGGAAAGTCTCGTGGTGCTTATTTTAGAAGAAGTCAAATCAACCCAATTAGTGTCTTGTTAGTAGGAATAATGAGCCTATTTCTTTCTAAAAAAAAAAAAAAGGCTTGTGGTCTGGACGTGCTTTTACAAGAAATAGTGACCTTGGGGAATATGTAAACAAAAGATCTTTTTCTAAGAGTTGGGGGGGGAGGTTGGGGGACTGTATAATGACAAGAATTAGCTTACAAAAAAAACCAACAAAAAAAAACAACAAAAGAAATTGATATTCAAAGTATTTTAGGCAAAGCCAGTCAAAATGCTTTCATGATATTTTGAGATGTAAATTTTTGTCTGATTTGTATTGTTCTTTTCATTTGCCTTCTTAACTTTATATGTGACCTGAATTTTCCATAACTTGATGGCTATAGATTGCATTTAGGCATCCCAATAAAAGCCAACCCAATGTGTGTGCGTTTATATATTTTTTTCTTTTTCAAATCTTGACTAGCCAGATTTGCTTTCGTGTTTGACATGGATGTAGAAGGAGGTGGCAGATCTGGGGGTGTGATTCATCTGCAACTGGACTGGCGATAGCTTTTATTACTGGTTTTGGCTCTTTGCTTTTGTATTTACTATCAAAATGACAGCTTGGAAGGGCACATTTCACAGAGGACTCTCCCCTGGCCTACTTTAGAAAAATATTAACTACACCTCCACAGAGCCAAACACTAACTGTAAAGAAGAATTGGGAGAAAAAAAAAAAAAAAACCCACCCATTACTACTGCAAAGCAGGTCTCATTCCTGGGATGTTGGCATTGAGTGTGCTTAATTAAAACACTTGATTAGAATAATCAGTTTGGGCCTGTAGGTTCCCAGCCTCCTGGAGATGTCTAAATCTACATATAGACCGACTGATTAAGGTTTGCTTTGTTCAGCAATTCCAGGCTGACAGGCCAAAGCTTTGATTTTAGTATGAAAAAGGCAGGCTTCCCCATGCTTGCTTTACAGTGGCAACCTCGACTTGATAGCGTGTGGGTGCTACAGGAATCACGTCGCTCCACCCGGCAAAAAGGATCTAGTTTTCTTCTCAAATTAGAGTTTAATGTGCTGGAAGCACAGGAACCCAGCAAAACACAGTACATTCCAAGCCTTCCTTTCCACAATGCTTTCCCTGTCTGAGCAAGCACTAAGAACAATAGTGGAAGTGAGTCCTAGGTAATGAGCTGGGTACCAAACAGGCCACTCCCACAGTGAGATAGATGTGGTACCTATCAGTCACGTGACTCCTCAAGCACTTAAAGGAAATGAGGAGAGGATCCTGCCTTCGAGACCCAAACCATGCTCATTCCTTTCACCCTACACACACCACCTTTTCTTTTGTCTCCTCTGACCCCCAAATGCAGCGCCTCGCTCACCTGGTAGACAGCCAATCAACTATCAGAATAAGGTGCTTTGGGGAGTAAAGGAGTCCAGAAGAGGGAGCCTGAAGGCCCTGGTCCATGGGATGCTCTGTGACAAAACCCACCTGAGCACTGTTCAGTGCTTTCTGTACTTACAAGACACAGCCCATCCATGAACTTCCCCCACCCAGCCCAGGCTCCCACGGAGCGAGATGAGAGCTCTCCTGGAGAGCCTGTGTAGTACCCAGATCGCCCAGAGACTCCCGAAAAGACCACCAGGACTCGATACCAATGCAACGCACACAGGGTCCTGTATTACAGGCTCAATCTCAGACCACAATCCTTCCAGATGCACCAGGATAGGAGAGTGGTGCAGAGCTTCAAGAGCAATGGGTTTATAAAGGGAAAAAACCATAAAGGGGGCGGGGGTTGTGGGTCACAGGAATGTCGACCTTTTTTTTAATCTCGGAGGAGCACTGGATTGTATCTAATTGCTCAGGTGGAGTCTCTGGAGACTGCTGGCAGGTGCAGTTTACAGCAGTACGTGGTCACTCCCAGAATGCAGGGAGAAGTGAGGGTCACCTAGAGGACAAGTTCTCACAGAAAATACAGACCATGGCATTTAGTTATAGCACATACAGAACACGGCATTAGTTTGGTCCTTGCACCTGGAAGGGCAGTGTGGCATGATCATACCACTTTCACAGATGCCTAAACTCCATCACACTGTCCTGCAGGAGCTCAGCCTAGAGCTCCAGTACGCAGCATGCAGTAGATTCTTAGAGATGAGGAAGAAAGAACTTAGAGAAATTTCAATGAGTTATCCAAGCAGTACGGAAGGAGTTCAAGCCAAAGTGGGCCAAGATTCTCTGTCGGGTGGTTGCCCTTCCTGCCTCGCATAGGCTCCTGATAACATTCCCCAGAAGGTTCTGGAAGTGTGTCACCAGCCCTATCTGCGTAGGTCATAAGACATATATCTCTAGCTTCTAAGCTTCCTCACGTAGAGAAACAAGTCCTCTGTGCAACGTTGGTGGCTGCCCATCATTTCTAAAGGGAGGACTAGAGATGTCCCATATGTCACTTGTTTGGTTTCCTCATCCTACCAAGGCCGTGGGAGAAATTACAAGTTGTTTATATCCATCCTGCTCACCTTAGCCACAGCGGTAAGCCCAAGTACCAAAGACGTACTGATCCACCACTGGAATTTCCTACCCTGCCATTCAAGTTTCCTACCCCACATAATGACTATCCTCTGTTGCCAACGGTCTCATTTGTCATTCACCGCCTCTGTGAGCAGTGGTCTCCTGGTGTCACTTAATTACTAATAACTTTTAGGTAGATTGAGTAAACCTTTTCATTTATGAACTGACTTAAAATTCTGTCATGGAGGGATGCTGGACTCTTATAGCCCTGAGTAGAGAAAATGTACTACAAACCGACGATGCTGGGCTCAAAGTAGCATCATTATTCAGTTTAGAGTTAATGGGCCCCACAAAGCAAATTTAATAAATCCTTCTGGGATCTAAGCAGAGGAAAGTTAAAACTGCAAGTATAAACTGTGAGTTCTAGGGCAGGAGGATGGCTTGGTTGCAGTCTTCCTCCTTACAGGGAAGGGAGGGAGACCATGTTCTCTTCCCACACGCTGTGGAGACTTCCTGAATTCCACCCGCAGTGGCCATTTCCATCTGACATAGCTCGCTGCATAGACCTGACAGGATTTACAAGTGGCCCACTGGGTGGAAAGGAGTTCTTTAAAAAACTTCACAAGTTAACTTTATCAAGGTGAGGGGAGCGGAAATGCCCAAGGAGGTAAAATGACAGGCTCTTTGACATGAGTAAAGGCTGAAAATAGAACTGCTCAGAGGAATTCTGAGGGAGCGCAACGACTAGCATCTTCCTCCTCAGGTTCTTGTCACATGTTTAGCAAGGGTGTAAGTGAAGGGCCACCCCATCCAAAACTGTCCTCCAAGATAAATGGATGAGAGGCCTAGCATACCTATTTCAGAAAAAAAAAAAAAAACACTCCTTTAAAAAAAAAAATTGTTGCCAGATCCTCCTGTCTCTACAGCCTCCCCTTTTCTTTCCCTTAATTGTCTTTTTCTGGAATGACCCCAGCAAGAGCTGCCTGGGTTGTGACCAAAAAGATTGTACCTGTTTTTCTTCCCCCTTAGGAAGAAAATCATGCTGCTGGTCCATTGATAAGCCAGGAGGTTTTGAACTGCTGGGGATATCATAGGAAAGTAGAGTCTTTTCATCCCCAACTTATTGACAGAAGGTTATAAGCAGGCAGGTTTCAAAGTCTCGCTTCAACTGTGACCTTATCTTCAAGGTCAGGCGCGAGATTTTTGCGTCACTCTCAAGCAACACTTAAAAGGGCAAGTGGAGGGAGGGCAGGAGAGTGTTTCAGGGCAGGCCAGCTCGCTTGAGGTCGGGAAGGGGGAGACCATCTTTCCACAAGGTTTCCTCCTTAGGTTTCACGACTTGGTTCTTTCGGAGTGAGAGATTGCCCCAACATCTGGTGACATGCTAGAGAGAGCCTCAGCTGAGACCTGTGTCTGGGTCATGGTAGCTGCGCAGCGCTTTCATAAAGGGCTCTTGCGACCCCTAGCGACGGGCACCTTAGGTATCGACAGTTTGTGCTAAAAGCAGCTGCAACGCCCAGAACCAGAAACAAACAAAACAACCACCACCAATCAAACAAAATCTCTCCTTACCCCTCTCTGGATGGGCCAGTTCAAATGATCCTTCCTGCTCCCATTCTTCTCTGCCCACAGACTTCCACACATAAAGTGATTCCTTCTACTTCACGCAGCGCCTCACGGAGGCCTGGTCCCTGCAAACCGCGGTCCCCTCACACCAAGCAGAAACTCTGTCAAGGCATGTACCTCTCGCCTTGGCAGATCGCATGATGGCCCTTCCTCCCAGGAGTTGTCCGCGGGCTGTCTGAGCTCCGCAGCCCACTCACAACAGTGATTTCTGAAATACGGTGTTTACTTTCTCCTTTCCATGTTAACAGCCCCGTCGCTAGGAAGACTTTCCCAAAAGGACAGATCATTTAAATTCAGAGCGGCATTTTTTTTTATTATTATTATTTCTGCCCAAGCTAGGCGCTCACGGAAAGTGCTGGAATGACAGGCAGCCTGGAAAAGCAAACTCCTTCCTGACTCCACCACTCCCTTCCTCCTCAGAGTGGCCTCACTGCCAGGGTGAGGGGGGGAAAAATGGACTTTCAACCTTTCGTCCCTGGGTTGTCACAAAGAGAAGCCAGTAGATGATGATTTTAAGTGACAGAATGTACCTGCCTTTAGAAACCATCCCTGGCTAGGTAAACACCTATTGACGGTTCTGGAGGCTCCTTGGGGATGCAACTATGGAGGACCATTTTCTCACTTTCTCTCTGAGATCAGCAAAGAAGACTAAAGATGGCATGTTGGAGTCAAAATACCATGGAAGACAGGATGAAGTTGGCAGCCTGCAGCATCACAATAAGATAAAAGCAGGCCACTAATTAGAGGTCCAGGGTAACCGAACATCCTGCCCTTTCCTGAAGGCACCACAGGGCCAGGCAGGCTGTCCATGGTGGGTGAGGCAAGAGAGGAGAAGAAACAAGATTTTTCTGCATGAGCCAAATATGTCCAGCTGGCGTCTTCATGGTTCACCAGTAAGGCTCCCTCAAGTGCCCCCTGGGAGCCGGAACGCCAGGGAGAGACGGAGCCAGGGTCCGAACACATACAGAGTCACACATCCACTCAGACATGCCAAGAATACCAAGGAGGCAGTTTTGTGCCTGGATTAGAAGGCGTACCGGTCCTGGTCTTGGGCCCCTGTTCTTAGCTGGGTGCCTTCCTCCCTGTGCCTTTCCTCATCTGGCCTCTGCCAAGGTACAAGTGGGACCCCCCCACACATGAAGCGTCTGCCTCCCTCTGGGCTTCTCTTTGCTGGCTGCCTTGGGAACCAGCCCTAAGACCCCAAGTCGCTGCCTCCTAAGTACAAACTGGCAGCGTTCCAGATTCCGAGGGCCATGCCATAAATCTACACTCTGTTGGAGTTCTCCGCTCCTGTCTCCAGACCACCCTCTCTCACTGTCACACCCAAAGGCAGCATTCTCTGCCCGTAGTAAGAGTGAGCGAGATGGGCTCCAGCTTGGCGCTCTTTGAAGGCAACAGGTCCCCAATTACTTCCTGCTCATTAAACTGTGGACGTAGACGTAGCCTTGCCTGGCTCTTGTAAATCAAAGAAAACACGACTAGCCTTGCCATACTCCGGCTCTGTCTGCAGCCTCCGCCAATTAGCACTCTAGTTAATCAAACTTTAGAAGGTCCCTGGAGAGGTGGTGAAACTGGGAGCAGTCCGGAGCAGAAAAGGCACATTTAGTCATTTAGCTCAGCCAGGCTGGAGGCAGCTACTTGCTTTTACCCAGTTTTCTCCATCTTTAAAGAGGGCTACTCTGTACTTCCCATAAGGTAGGGGTGTGTGTGTGTGTGTGTGTGTGTGTGTGTGTGTGTGTGTGTGTGTG
>OU015752.1:20481662-20497637 GCA_907169655.1 Acomys percivali
CACACATACACATGCACACGAAGCTTGAAAATAAAGACCAGTGTGATGAGGACACGCAAATGCTACTCATTCAGAGTTGGCTGTACAAAGAGGCTTGGCCTGTTCTGGGAAAAACTCCAAGGCAAGCATTGGAGCGCAAACCTTTCAGAATAGAACCGAGGGAAGGCTCCTGCCTGCCCCAGCTAGAGGCTGCTGGCGTAGGGAAATTTCAAGCCGGCTAGTAGAAGTGGGGCATCCAGTGTGGCGAGTTAGGGGAACACATTTACCTTTCTTGAGTTCATACTTGGGCTGTAAGCAGGAAGCAAATGAAGGCAGCTGACAGGTACTGACACGTTCTCACTGCGTGGAACCGACTGGCCGAGGAGTTTCCGCTCTAACTCCCATCGGGTTCGCTCCTGGACTTGGATATGACCACAACGGGCTGGTTTCCTGAGCAGCAAGTGTGCCTTATTTCCACAAAGGGTCTGGCTGCTGTCTATCCGGTCAGTCTCTTTGGAGGTACCAGTTAGCTTCCCCTCCCCCCACTCCTGCCTATGGCTTACCCTACTCTCACCAGCCATGATTTTTCTCCCGGATTTCAATTCCTAAGGCTTGAAGCCATCCAGTCAAAAGTCACCATTACCTCCTGTCTGAATTGCAGAGACTTCTCGTAAACACTAATTCGAAGGATCTATGTCTGTGTGAGATTTCTGGCTCAACCATGGGCAACAACAGAACGGCAATGGCTCCACTTCACAGATCCTGTGGAGAGGGTGAGAATGCCTTCTCTACTTCAACCTGGTGAACAGCCTTGCGGCAGGCCATGGAGGGAGTGTAGCAACGATTCCCTGCCAGGTGCCTTCATTCAGAGGCCTGGCCAAGAGGCAGAGTCCCAGTTCAGGCTCCCTCTAGGAAGCCTTCATCAGAGACCCCTGAGACACTCCACAATGGGACCGATTTTTATGCCCTTCCAGGCCCTTTTCACCCCTCCCTCCGACCCTGCATCCTGGGGCTCCTAGGGTACAAAGGGTTTCTGTCCCCCTGGCCTCCTGGACCATATTCTAGCTGCCTCCTCGGCCCTTATCAAATCTTCTATTGTGAAAATGGAACGGAACACTGAGTGAGCTGGCCCTACTTTTCTCTTTGTGGCCTCTTATGCACAGTCTTCAAACCAGGGAATTAACAACAACAACAACATGGTACTTACAGTTCAGCCGTAGTGGCAATTGACAGCTGGACACTTGACAATGCTAAGACCACATCGAGACCCACTTTCTTTCTTCAAACCCCTTCTTCATCTCCCACAGCCTACAGGGAAGGAACTCACTTCTGAGCACTACTGTGACACAGAATCACAAATGATGTGTCTGTCGCCTCCCTCACACTTCTGGCACCAAAGTCTGAGTGAGCTCAAGCTGTGCCCTCAGAACCGATAGAAGGATGCTGCTTCCTTGCCCCTCTCATCTGCTGGTTTGCACCTTGCCCTTGCTGGCAACTGTGAGCATAAGTCCACCCCGCACATGGCCTTCCTCTCCTTGTATCTCTCATCCAGGCCTCCCAGGCCTGGGTCCAAGCTTTCCCCTTCTGTAAGGACTCTAGTTTACAGTGGATTAAAGCTCACCCTAATGATCTCAATCTCATCTGAACTTGATTAGACCTGCAACAACCCCACTTGGCGACAAGGTCCCATTCTAAGGGGAACTTTTAAATGCCCACAGTGGGTCTACAAGCCCTACGCCTGTCCATCCTATCTCCAGCTCAACTTAGGACTCCATCCGCTCACACTGCTCGCTCTAGACACACAAATTTAGTTTCTCAGCCTCTGCTGTCAACACCCCACACTTGCATATACACAGAGCCAGGTGACAAGCCTTGCCCAGGAACAGAAGAATGGGCTCCCAGAGGGAAGATGTGAGGTAGGAGTTCCAGATGTTTTTCTGAAGGCCCCTTCAGGGGAAGCTACATCTGTCCTCTGTCTGCAGCATCAGCATGGCTCCCACCAATGAAGATAATCTTATCACGCCAGTCTGTCCTGCACACACGGGTAGATTCATCTCCTGGCCCGTTCACCGTGCTTTGCGGCTCACTTTTTCCTCTCTGTCGCTTTGGTGGCTCTTTGAAAGAGGTTTCCTGAATTCACTAAATGGAAACAGACTGCTCATGCTCAAGCATACATAATTTACCTGAAAATAATTCAGTAAGGAGGCAGGAGGCAGGGAGAGAAACGCTAATCTACTCTCTGGGAGAAGCTGTCAGCATTTTCGAGGCTGCAGCAAGGGTCCCCTCAAGGGCAGAGGCCCCACATGCTCGCCATTCTGGACCACAGGCTTCACTCATGGGCACTGGATGCGAGAATTTATCTTCCACTGTGCAAGGAATAGTGCTGCAGAGATGGAGTTGCCTAGAAACAGATTGTTTTCCTTACCAGAACAGGTTGCCTGAATGGGAGCTCTTCCTTATCATCCTTGGGAGAGACTGGATTTCCTCTTAGTACTGAGAATATGTCTTTCCAGATGTTTCTTCCAAGATATCCAACAGATTCTTTTAAGAGTTATTTATTTATTATGTATAGTGCTCTGCCTGCATGGACGCCTGCAGGCCAGAAGAGGGCACCCTATCTCATTCTAGATAGTTGTGAGCCACCATATGGTTGCTGAGAATTGAGCCCAGGACCTCTGGAAGAAAAGCCAGTGCTCTTAACCTCTGAGCTATCTCTCTGTTACTATCCAACAGATTCTGTTGCTTGATTCATTCTGAATAGCCCTGGATCCTGCAGGCAGAACATCCTCACATAGGACTCGATGGATCTTTCTGGAAGGTCAGTGAGCAAGAACCTCTTTAAATCCATAAGTCCAAAGAGTGCATTTGTATTTGGCCTGCTAGTCACTCCAGGCCTGGCAGCAACCAGTTAGAGACTTGCTTTTAGCACAACACACCATCTGGAAAGGGAGTTGAAAGAAGAGGACAGAATCCCCCCCACACACTAAATTGTCAAAGACTGGAGGTGTTTCCCAAGGAGAGTGGACCAATCAGTTCAGGTCTGTTCTTAACAGCACAATGTGGTTAGCCAAGCAAGAGGAAAACACTCCGGAGCTCACACCTTCCTGTCTCTGAAGAACAGGTGACAGTCATTCAAGTGAACTACTGTTTCTGCCAAAGCTCTTAGCTTTTGCTTGGAGATCTCCTGGCTGGTCTAAAGGCTAGCCAAGGCACGAACCGCATGCCATGCGCAGGACATGGTGGCACATGCCTGTTACCCAGCACTTGGGAGGCAGAGGCAGGCGGATCACTGATTTCGAGACCAGCCTGGTCTACAAAGCAAGTCCAGGACAGCCAAGATAGCACAGAGAAACCATATCTTGAAAAACTAAACAAACAAACAAAACAACAACAAAAAGGACCCGCATGCCATTCATCACTCCTTGCTTTAACTCTGAGCTGGTCCCCTGTAGTACTAGCTGGGCCTTGAACATCCAACAACTGGATGTGACAGTTCCTCCATCTTTACTCCCAGCCACGCCCAGAGCCCAGGACTGCGCATGCTCTGACTCTCCCAAGCCAAAACTGAAGAGTCCACCAGTGCCTCAGATGAAATTGTCTTGGTGCCTAGCTTGGTCCAGAAAAGGTAGATGGAAAGGCAGTGATGTCACCATGATGGGCTGAGAACAAATCGGTCCACTTTGTCCGTGTGGTTAATCTGCCTTGTCAGATTGACAGGAGCTGGGATCTACTGAGGGAGCATGCCTCTAGGCGGCGCTCTAAGGCCTGAGAGGAAATCAGTGCTACCTGCCTCCATGGCTCCATATTCCTTCTTGCTAGTGGATTCACTATCCCTGTTGCTGCACCCTGGTTGCCAGTGCTCTGTCATTCACTGACAGAGTAGATGAGAGAGACTCTAGCTTCCTTGGCTTTCTAACGTGGCCTGAAGACCCGAGACTCTCCAGGAATCTCGTAGACCTTCAATGCCAGACCGAGGTTGCTGAGATACCCAGCATCACAGAGTAGCTACGGGGTCCTAGGTCTCCCTAGCAAGCCGGCTGCCTTTGTTGGACAAGCCAGCACTTACTGTATCAGCCAGTCTTATACATCCTCGCTATAATGCATCTTCATTCTATCAATTTTGCTCCTCTAGAGTATCCTGTTTAATACAGCCTGCTTCCGTTTATTCAAAATTCTCTGCGGTGAAAATCCTGTGGAGAGGGGCCGGCAAGGTAGCTTAGTGGGTAGAGTACTTGGCAGCCAAGACTGATGACCTGAGTTCAGTTCTCGGGGCCCAAGTAAAGTTAGGAAAGAACGGACTCCACAAAGCCGCCCTTTGACCTATCCATACACATGCACCGTGGCTCACACACATATAAGCTGACAGGTAAACATTTAAATTTTCTTCCTTTTTTTTTTCTTCAGCTTTTTCTTTCCTTTTTCTTATTTTTATTTTAATTTTATTAATTTATTCAGATTACAGCTCAATTGTTATCCCATCCCTTGTATCCTCCCATTCCTCCCTCCCGCTTTCACCCTGTTCCCCTCCCCTAGGTCTATGACCGAGGGGATCTCCTCCCCCACTATATGGTCATAGGCTATCAAGTCTCATCTTGGTAGCCTGCTTATTCTTTATTTGAGTGCCACCAAGCTTCCCCACCAAGGGGAGGTGGACAAATATGGGGCACCAGAGTTCATGTCAGAGTCAGTCTCCGCTCTCCACATAACTGTGGAGAATGTCCTGTCCATTGGGTAGATCAGAGTAGGGGTTCGATGTTAAAATGTCTTGTAGAAAATAAAAAATAATTTATTTAGTGTGCTTGGGTTATTTTATAATACATTTTAATATTCTAAGTATGAATGTACATTATATAAACATTTTGTATTATACAATAAGCACATTGCATACAACACAATCTATATCATAAAACAAATACTGTAAGATAAAAAAACACTAAAATATATACAAGCAATCTATCTGTTTCTTAGTCACTTTTCTAGGGCCCAGAGCCAACACGTGAGATGTAAAAGCACTGCTGGAGTTTATGCAAATGAATGCAAATAAGGAATCTTAAAGAAGATCCTTAGCCCTTTGTGGTATGTGGAATCTCACTGAGAATTCCGACACACAAGGGTCCTCTGTTCCAATATGCCCAAAGGATCCAACCACCAGGCCTTCCAGAAGCTGCACTCTGCCCTTTGGGGATTCTGTGGCCTCTCTCAGGGTGGGGGAGGGGAGGGGGGTCCTGATGTATTGTGTAGGAGCAGAAAGTAGATCCTTTGTGTTCTTAGTCCCTCACTCTAGCTGTCAACACCAAGCAAGCTTACCTCTAAAACTTCAGTTGTTAGACTCTCAAATTGTAAGATCTGATAGTAACTAAAAGTGTAACGGGAGGGAGTCGATGAGCCTGGAGTAAACTGAACTAGGTGGGTCCATCTGAAGTACTTGAGTTTACTTCTGAAAATAGAACCATTATCTAAATTTAACCTGTGACTTACCAATCTCCAGACTCTGGCCCCAGACATTTTAAAATAATGTGCTGGGTCAGTGTGAAAAGCAGGTCACACAAAGGCAAACACGCGAAGAATGCCATACGAAGAAGGATCAATGTGACAGTGAGCTACAAGCTGAGCACTGGAGCTTGAGGCTAGAATGTCCCCCACAGGCTCAGCTTTCATGCACTTGTTCCCCACTTGGTGGTGTTATTGTAGATAGAAGGCTGCAGAGCCTAGGAGGTGGAGCCTCGCTGGTGGAAGCAGGTTATTAGGATTGGCCTTTGAACATTTTACCTGCCACTGGTTTAGTCTGCTGAGCTCCTGTGCCATGTCATCCTCACCGCAATGGACTAAGACCCTCTGAAACTGTGAGCTAAAATATATTTTTCTCTCTTAAGTTGCTTCTATGATGTATTTTGTTACAGGAACGTAAAAATGTAACTAACACACAAAGGAAAAAAAATGAAGACTGTTAGCAAACTACTAGAATCTGAGAAAAGACAAAGAGGGGGCAACCTACAGATTTCAGAGAGAGGTTTGCCCTGCAACTTCCAGACTACAAAACTGCGAGAATGCATTTCTGTTGTATCCAGCCAGCTGACGATAATGTCCTGTGACTCTTCCTAAGGATATTCCAGAATCAGGACCAAGGGATGTTGGTATCCTTTCCTGCTGCCTGAGAGTCAGGAAACACAAGCAACACAGACAAAATTTCATAGAGAAAATGTGCCTTTTCCTAAAGACATCTCAAATGAGGGTGTTAAAAACATGAGCTGCACCGGGTGTGGTGGCACATGCCTGTAATCCCAGCATTTGGGAGGCAGAGGCACGCGGGTCGCTGTGAGTTCGAGGCTAGCCTGGTCTACAAAGCAAGTACAGGACAGCCAGGGCTACACAGAGAAACCCTGTCTCAAAGCAAAACAAAACAACAACAACAACAACAAAAACCCATGAGCTGCATTTGTTTCACACCAGAATGTCATAACCTTGAGTTTTACATTAGCAACCCTCCCTCATCTCTAAATCTAAACAACACAATTACAATGTCATTGACAAAAGGAAATTCCTTAAGAAAAAATGAGCAAACCAACCCATATGTTTTTACTTCATTTTCAAGCTTTGCTAAATCTTTAAATCATGTGGATTATATTCTAAGAGGATTATAATTATAAAGTCATACTATCTCATATATAACCACTGCAAGGGCACCTTGCAATGCACGTGACTCTCTCCTGAGACGTGCACACCCATGTTTTGGGGTTGTGTTCTGTCCTTCTCTTGTACGCTGTCTTGTTAAATACTTCATAAGCTCACTAACATTGCTTCACTGTGGGTGGTTTTGAAATTCTTTTCTGTCTTATAGTCAAGGATCTGGCTTTAAGTATAAGTTCTTGAGGAAGAGAACTCCTTAGCCTGCTGGCAGAAGCATTGGGTTATACTTCCTGCTGTGCCACAAGTACCTTGAGCATCTCCCTGCAATGTTACGGTTACCATAGCAAAACAACGCAGGCATCTACCCTACTTCTCAAGACTCAACCCCAAGGCCTGCTCCTCACCAAAATCCCAGGCAAAGATCACACTTCACTGTCATGAGAGCACTGTGACAGCAATACAGACAAACATGCTTGTGTATTTCCACAACGTCAAATTTTATTGAATAACAGTGTAAGTGAGAGTGCAATCAAGAAACCACTGACATGGGCACTTTATGATTTAGAGTGAAGGTTTTTCACTACAGATAAGAAAGAGATAGAACATCCAGAAGCTTCTGGAAAAGTCTGGAGCAGAGAGAAAAGGAAGCAGACTGTACATGGTGAGGGCTATCTCCAGGAGAGAATGATGAGGAGAGAAGAGAGTTAATGAACAAGAACAGCAAGAGAAAGAAAACAGAGGGGCGGGGAGAAAACTGCTCTTAAGAAGAGGGAGCTGTAGTCTGGAGCAGCCTGGGAGCTAGCATAGTACAGGAGGAGTCCGGGAGGTGAGAGGGACCAGGATGCTGGTGTGGACTTGGAGATACATAGCAGGTACTTGTGAATAGAGACTGAAGGAGTCTGGGAGTCAGCATGGGCTTTGATATGGAACCACGGGTGTAGCCAAGGAAAGTGGCCCTTTCTGGAAGGCAGAAACAGGTTTCTGAGAAGTGCTGACAGCAGGCTTTTATCTAACCACCAGAAATCCTTCTATGGCTCAGCCTGAGCTGAGCCTACACTGTCATTTTTGAATATATGCACTGCCTTTTAGAGTGTGAGACCTAACATACAGTAAACTCACAACTTGGAGAAGTTTTAGTCCCAACAATTTTCCAGATACTTCCTCTTTCTTTGACAATCCTGGCTAAGACAAACACAAGTTCTTTTATTATGATCTTAATTACTAATAATCACTCTCAAATCATCCATTTCATACCACATAGTAAGTATATCTGTATTTATGTATTTATATGTGTATCTATTTAAGTTTCTACCTATATATCTATTATATATATATATATATCTGAATTGAAGTATCTATCATCTAATCTATGTATGTACATATGTATCTATGTTTCTATCATCTGTCTATGTATATATAAATATATCTATGTATTGAATTTTTCATCTATTATCTATCTCTGTATTAAATCAATCATACATCTCTGTATTGAAGTTTCTATCTATCTTCTCTGTATGTGTGTATGTATGTATAAGTTTCTATCTCTCATTCTATCTGGTATATATCTATGTACGAATTGAAGTTTTTAATCAATCATCTATGTATCTCTGTATTGAAGTATCTATGTACGTATATATGTATCATTGTTTCTATCTATTATCTGTCTATGTATATATGTGTCTATGCATTGAAGTTTTTATCTATCATCTATTTATGTCTCTTTCTCCCTATCATCTATCTCTGTATTGAATCTGTATTGAAATTTCTATCATATCTATCATCTATGTATATATGTATCTATAAGTTTCTGTCTACCATCTATATATGTATATATGTACCTATGTTTTGATGTTTCTAGCTATCAATCATCTATCTGTATATCTATGTATTGAACTCTCTATGTATATATGTATTGACGTTTGTAATCTATGTATGCATATATGTATATATGTATTGAAGTTTCTATGTATATATCTATGTATGTTTTATATATATAGAAAACCTACACATATATAAAAACCTGCATATATGTATATACACATGTGTATATATGTAGGTTACAGAGTAACTACAAGGAGTTAAGCAGTAAGCGGGCTTCAAAGAGATTCAAAGAAGCCTGAGAAGCAAATGTTTAGAAACAGATAGGGGTCTCAGAGTCTCTGTATTGGTAAGATAACAGATCAAACCCAGCAACAAGGCTATAAGCCTTGTTCAGGGTGAAACTAGGAGTTGCACAGAACTGCCTCCAAACAAAGGGACAAGAGGACAGATGGACAGGCAGATCCAGATGGATGGACAAGAAGACAGGCAGATGGCCATTCCACTGAAATCTCATGCTGGAAGTAGAGAAAGCCTAGTAAAGCCTGGCCTAGCCAGAGGATGAACTTTTCTCCTAGAAAGAGATTTACAACTTGTTAGACCACTTTACCTAGGGACAAAGATGGGCAGGACCACACTTGCCAGATATGCATAGCCCTGACCTTCTACTTAAATTGTAATCTCCACTTAGTGTTAGGGTTTAGCAATGGAAGAATACGTTGGCAGATCAGGGCCAAATAATGCCACAAAGTCACACTATCTAACAGACCTCACAAGAGAGATTTATTGGAGGGGGAGGGGAATATACAGAGGCTGAGGGAGGAGAAAGGAGAAAGAACCCAGGCTGTGAAGGCACTGGCTTTATAAAGGGGTATAGCATATGTTCATAGGAAGAATATGCAACTCGTGGTGACAGTAAAACTGTGTAGCGTTTGGAGGCTGATGATAACATGGCTGCTGGTGCCATGTATTGCTGAAGATCAGCTTGGAGGAAGTGCACCTGTGTCCCTCCAAGTCTACCACTACTGCCTTGCCACACCAGGAAGTGCATTTCTCCAGCAGGATGGTCCAGGCTCACTGTCTCAGGTTGTGCTTTTCTCGGGAACAGCTGGAGCGCTGAGAGAGAGATCTGTGTCCTGTGCAAGGCTGCCTGATCTCACTGGGGTGGGAGTGGGGGTGGGGCTGACGGTGGAAAAGAGTTTCCCACTGTGTTAAAGTTACCAATTTTTCTCTAGCCAGGTGGTGGCGGTGGATGGTGGTGAACTCCGGAGGCAGAGGCAGGAGGATCTCTGTGAGTTCGAGGCCAGCCTGGTCTACAAAGCGAGTCCAGGACAGCCAAGGCTAACACAGAGGAAATCCTGTCTCCAAAAACCAAAAACAAACAAACAAGTAAAGTTACCAATTTTTAATGAGAATGCTGGAACTAGAGGGCAGTGGAAACTCCGGTGTTCCAGAGCTGGTGATGAGACCTCAGTGTTACAGCCTTCTGGTTAAGCTGCCGTGCTGAGCATGGAGGATGGAACAGAAGAAGCCTGGAAGCAATGGCTCACCTCCTCTTCAGTGGTGACCAAGGCAACTAGGGCCAAGCTGACAGCCAAGCCCCGGGAGTCCAGCAGTGAATTCTTCAAAGAGAAAGGGAGCCCTTCATTCCCGAGGATGAATGACAAGTCTCAGAGAGTTGTGGTGGAAAAGCTGATGGCAGCCCCCTTTTATTTCCTGTGAAATAGGGACTTATAAACCCTGGGTAGTAGGAGGGGTTTTGCTGGTGAATGTGTTTGATTCGAGGGGGTTAGTGCTGCTGGGGATATTTCATTTACATGCACTAACACAGCCCTATCGTAAGACAGGGGAGGAAGTACTTAATTATCCTACAGGTGGGGGAATAACTCCAGGTATGGTTAAAGGTCATTTGCTGAAAGCTAAGGTCTCATTAGTATTGAGTGGGGTATTTTCAGGAATTCCCAGGTGCCTTCTGAACAGGTTCTACCTGGAGAAAGGGAGTTGAACCTGGTTTTCCCCTAAGGACTATGTGCCATTCCTCAGGTAATGGATGTGGGGATTCTGGCTCCCAGATCAGGCAGAGAAGACGGAGACGGAGACCCACTACAAAGGGAGTCCATCCTTTTGCACCAAGTCCAGGGGTTATCCAGTAATTTGAGACTTCAGCCGTAAGAGCAGAGTCCCACACCTAGTTATGGAATGTGGGTAGTTCTTGGTTTTCCAACAGTTAGGGCACTTCCCGACGACGTGGTCACAGTGAGTAAATCCCCTCTGTCTTTTTTATTTGGCTTCTCCATTGATTTAAGGATTGGTGGATAAACCTGGCTTAGTCTGGTAGCATTATTACCAGGGAATTTTAGGACTTCTTTTTTTGAGGGTTCATAGTCTTGTTCATTGTTTTTGAAAAAATTAGAAATAGACTTCAAGGAAACTGAAAGATGATTCTATTCAAGTTTGGGAGGAAAACAACAGGGAAGTTAAGCATAAATCTCTCCTGGCTCCTAGGACAAGGAAGTTGGAATAGATGAAGAATGAAGCTCTTCCTTTTTGTGTTAGAGTCCAAAAAAAGTAGGCAGGTTTGATAATAGATGTCAGCAAACAATCACATGGTGGAAGGCGGGAGAAGCTTTAAAAAAAAAAAAAAAAAAAAAGTGAGAGGTCCCAGCGTGTCAAAGAAAGCGTACCCAGGCTTCGGCCAGTGTCTAAAAGAAAAAGAGACAGAAAGGAGAAAACGTAAAAGTGAATTGTTCAGGAAAGTAGGCAAGCCTCAGTGCTACATGACAGAGGATCTGCATGCAGCTGGGGTGGGGGTGGACAGTTTTGGGGAGGATAAGTGCATTATTTCATTAGGAGGGTAATTATTCCTCCCATATCCTTAGTGTGTCCTCAGATGAATCAGTTTCAGGGGTGGGGGTCGGGGCGATGATCTCCCAGCCAAGTGATTGACAGACCCATCTGAATTAACTCTTAAGGAAGAAGACAATAGTATGTAATGTTTTAATTTTTTGGAGCAGATCAGAATGTCATGTCTCTACCCATAGCCAGAGGTATTCCATTCTGTTGGCTAAGAGACCTGCAGAGTGGTAAAATTAATGTTTTTGTTTTGTTTTGCTTGGGTTTTAGTGTTACCAAGAAAACTGGAGGTGGAGCTCAAAGTCCACCATGAAAGAGGAGTTCATCCTCAAAGGCTGTGGTGCCGCAGGCCTGTAATCCCAGAACTCAGGGAGGCAGAAGCAGGCAGATAGCTGTGAGTTCGAGGCCAGCCTGGTCTACAGAGTCCAGAACAGCCAAGGTTACGCAGAGAAACCTTGTCTCAAAAAACCAAAAAAAAAAAAAAAAATCCACTGTGACAATCCTTCAGCCAACCCAAAATAAAAGAACGTAACCAGAAAACATCTAAAACCTATTGCAGATTCCCCTAACACCCTCCCCTAAGTCTCTACCAGTGTTGTTGGAAAATGTCTGAATTTATGAATTTCCTTTGTCCTGAGGCTGTGGAAGTCTATATAACTGCTTTCATGTTTGACCATGTCTTTCAGGGCAACTGAAATATGGTTCCTGAGCCACTTACGCTCGGCTCCGGTTAAGCTGAGGTGAGAGTTATATTTTGTGTTGACATAAAAGAAGCAAAATATAGGGAGGTTGAGGGCATCTGCGCTTTCTGCCCATCTGGTGCCCAAGTCAGAGCCTTCGTAAAAGAGGAACATAAGTGTTTTGAGTCTGAATAAAGCTTGTGTAGAAACTAAAACTCACCAGTTTTGCTTCCCCCAAGGACTGGTGCTGTCTACATGGGCGGATCTAATCACTACTATTTTATTTCTATTCCAGCATCAAATAACATTTTTATCCCACAAACTTATGGGAAAGGACTCTCTCCCTGATACGTGCATGCTAATGTACTTCCTGCCCTGCCAATGTTTGCGAAAAAGCATTCTCAGCCTTTGACAGGTAGGAAATTTGCATTTCCATTAGTGAGGCCTTTGTCAGTTGTGAGTCATAAAAGCCCCAGAAGAATAGGCTAGGGGGAAATGTATTGTGCTTTAAAAAGGAGACTTTATTGCACAGTTCAAGGCGAGGTACCAAAGGAAACAAAGCACAGCGGTGTAGGCTGCTGTAAACCCCCACAGCCCAAGCGCTAGAGAAGGCTCATATGCCTGTCACGGGACAAGCAGAGGGGAGGGGAATCTAAATGTGACTGTACTCGCTCACCATTTCCGATGTTTAACAATAAAATCATACACTTGATGGAGGATGATAAGGGGAGCGCGGCATTGCTGGGCCGGAACAAGTGTTTCTTGTTCCTGCCCCATTAGCTGCAGCTGTAATAGTCTCATTTCAGATTTCTCCCGTTTGGCCACAGCAACTCCGGCGGAGCTGGGAGGTTTGATTTGTGTATGCGATTTGTTTTCCTCTTTATGTTGATACAGTCAAGATGCCCAAGAAGAATAAAAGCTCACGAATCCCTAGCAGCAGAAAGAATGATGCCGGCTGTGCTGCTCCGTTCGTTATCTCATTTGCCCTCCAAACTCTGTCCCTAAACACTTCCAGTTAAGTAATTCAGAGGCAGCACTAAATACTGGGGAGGGGGAGGAGGCGGAGGCGGAAGGGAGGACGCTACTGAGTCCTGGGATGGAAGGAAAAAAAAAAAAAAAAAAAAACGAGACTTCCATGAGGAACAAGCAAATGCAAAGGAGGGAGCAGAAGCATTGGGGGGGACCCCTCAAGGAGACCCCCTCCAAGCCTTCTCCAGGGCTCTCCAGAATCACCACAGAGTAGGAGCTCCTTAAACTTCCTGTGGTTTAAAAAAAAAAAAGATGGCCGCAGGGGTTAAGTGATGAGCAAAGGGGCACGCACATCTTTGGCAATGGGGCAAGCCCCAAAGTCTCACCTGTCTAGGCAAAGAGCAAAGGGTTTGTTCCATAGACGACTATTTCTCCTTCCCACGTCCGTCTCTTTGCAGAGACTCCATGCCAGGCACTGAGAGTACAAAGGCAAGGGTTGGGTCAGATCCACTTGAGAGTGGAGGCTAGGCAGAAAGGACTGGAAGGAAATGGCCCTCTGCAGCCATCTGCTCCCCATTTGGAACATTTGATTATCAATATGTCAGCTCTCTGAGAGACAAATGGCATGATCAGTGGTCAGTAACACCCTGGTAGATAGGGAATTATTTTTATTAAGGAGGCAGATTTCAAGCAGTATAATGGAAAATCTTCACACTGCTTGTAACTCATTTCTATCACTGGTCTTCCATGGGTAGATTAAAAACAAAAACAAAAAACCAAAAACCAGTGCCGTTTGCCAGTAAGTGATGGACATTCAAAGTTGGCTTGTAAATAACCGCAAGGTTGAGGATGAGCCAACGGTGGCGGCTTTAAATGGGCTACAAAGCTGTAAAGGGCAAAGGCTGGGAAGCTCGCTCCCCAGTTAAGGTTTTGCTGTGCGAGCATGTGGGCGTGGCCGCCAGCCTGAGAAGGTAAGGGCAGGGTATCCCCAGAGCCAGCTGGCTAGTGAGGCTAATTGTTAGTAATTAGGCAGCGGTACAGCAATCCCAAAGGCCCTGAGGACCATGGGAAAACAGGAAACCTCAGAGCCACCCTAAAATACATCGCTTGTCATCAGAAGCACATCACTGCCAGCCACCAGGATTCAGGTCCCCCTAAATTACCTGTGCACTTTTCTGCACATGCACCAGATTACTTTGTAATCCTCCCCCACCCCCGCCCGCTCGAATCTCCCCAAAGATCATCTCCGTATACCCTTCCAATAAAGCCTGCTCCATGGGTCTGTTGCATGCTGTGATTTGTATAATACATAGTTACACCGCGAGAACACTAACACTCGCTGATAGTACTACTTGCTTAGATGGACAGAGCCTCAGTGAACAAGATGGAAGGACAATTGTGCATGATTCTTGGCATCAAGCTCAGATCTCCACATGCACATGCACATCCATGCGTGCACGTGTGTGTGTGCACACACACATAAGCAAAAACATATAGAGACACACATGCACACCACACACATGCATACCCATATATGGAGGGGGACAGGGAGATAAAGAGTTACTGATGATAGTAAATGCCATGAGCTAGTCACTCTTGGTAAAGCTGGTAAAATTAAAAGGTAAACTAGTTACTTGTGGACAGCAGAGCCCAGTGAGAACCCTCAAGAATTTCTAGTCTTTTTTCCTAGACTAAGAAGTTCATAGGGATGCAAGGATAGTAGCAGAAACAGAACTAGGGTTTTGCTTGTGTTTTGTTTTGTTTTGTCTCTTGACAGGGTTTCTCTATGTAGCCTTGGCTGTCCAGGTCCACTTTGTAGACCAGGCTACCCTCGAACTCAGGGATCACCTGCTCTGCCTCTGCCTCCCTGAGTGCTGGGATTACAGACGTGTACCACCATGCCTGGCCAGAGAGAGTTTATGAAGAGAGTGGGCTAGAGCGATAATTCAATAGGCGAAGTCTTTGATTTACAATCATGAAAACCGACCTTCAATCCCCAGACCCCATGTAGAAAAGATGAACAGGGTGTTTGTAATCTCAGCCCTGAAGAGGCAGAGATAATTACTGTGGCACTCGGTGGCCAGCCATGACACCTGCTATCATGGGAAAAACTCCCGTTTAGTAGGAAGGTGACAATCATAAATGACCAACAAAAAAAGCCAACAAATACCCCTGCTGATGTCAGATAGTGCTCTATGTTGCCAAGATAACAAAAGGCTCATGGGAGAAAATGGGTAGATTTGGAAGGGATGAGAAGGCTGTCTGAGAGTAAAGGGAAGCAAAGACATCAAGGAATTTTCCAGACAGTGAAAAACCATCCACAAATTCCCAGGGCCCCATCGCACCGGGCCTCTGAAGCACCAGAAAAACTGATGCCAGCAGAGGAGAAGTCTAAGACCCTGCTCTCTAGCTAGAGGCCAGATCCAGAATCTTAGAGAGTTTATTTAGTCTGCTTCCACCAGGAGAGGACTTTAACCCAGAAGTGACAAAATTCATTCAACTTGCATTTTGTAAAGCTACCCTAGATACTGAGAATGTAAGCAAACGCGAAGAGATAGTTGTGATATTGCTGAAATCAAGATGCTGGAGTCTTAAAAGCTAAGCATGCACGCACGCACACACCAAAAAACAAAACTCAACATTCATCTTTCTTACTGAGTTTAGCAACCTTTGAGGAAAAACAATGGAATGACAGGTGGAAGCTAAAATACTGTCCTCTCTTGACAGACAAGGTACAAGATCTTAACAAAGACCCAACAATCAAATAGTCTTTCACCTACATAGGTTAAGAAGGAAGAGGAAGCCGGGCGTGGTGGCGCACGCCTTTAATCCCAGCACTGGAGAGGCAGAGGCAGATGGATCTCTGTGAGTTCAAGGCCAGCCTGGTCTACAAAGCAAGTCCAGGCCAGCCAAGGCTACACAGAGAAACCATGTATTGAAAAACCAAAACAACAACAACAAAAATAAGAAGAAGAAGAAGAAGAAGAAGAAGAAGAAGAAGAAGAAGGAGAAGGAGAAGGAGAAGGAGAAGGAGAAGGAGAAGGAGAAG
>OU015752.1:20507822-20573965 GCA_907169655.1 Acomys percivali
AAAGAAAGAAAGAAAGAAAGAAAGAAAGAAAGAAAGAAAGAAAGAAAAGCCACCACTAAAAATAAATAAATAAACAAAAAAAAAGCAAGCCACTGTTATCTCTTCTTTTTTCTTTTGGTTTTTTGAGACAGGGTTTCTCTGTATAGCCTTGCCTGTCCTGGACTAGATTTGTAGACGAGGCTGGCCTCAAGCTCAAGAGATCCTTCTGCCTCTGCCTCCCCAAATGCTGGAGGATATATATATATAATGTTATTTCATGTGCATTGATGTGAGGGTGTCAGATCCCTTGGAACTGGAATTATAGACAGTTGTGAGCTGCCATGTTAATGCTGGGAACTGAACCCAGGTCCTTTGGAAGAGCAAACAGTACTCTTAACCACTGAGCCATCTGTCCAGCTCAGTTATCTCTTTCTTAATCTTACCAAATGTGAATGAAGTTCTATATGAGGCTACTTGGAAACCAGTCCCCCCCCCTTCCCCTCCTCCCCGCCCTTCCTCATCTGTTTCTGTCCAGAATAGGTCACTTGGGTGAATGTGGTGGTATTTGCAGACACCACAGCAGAATGTATTGGAGGAGCTGGAATTCAGGGAATCTGGCCTAGGCAGCAGAAACCAGTCCACAGTAGAGAGGAACCCAGGTATCTGGACATTTTACTATGAAGAGTGCAAACCAACCAGTTCCTCCAAAATAAAAGCATCAACATTTTCTAAGCCTTTTTTTCCCTCCATTGTCAAATAAGGCGAATTTTATTTGTTTGTCTGTGGTTTTGTTTGCATGAAGTCCAAGCTAGCCATGAATTCATCACGATGTAGCCCAAGCTGGTTAGAAACTCATGAGGTAACCCAGACTGGCTTCAAACTTTCAATCCTCCTGCCTCAGCTTTCCCTAGTGCTGGGACTCAAGTTAGTGCACCTTGCAGGGCTAAGGATATATTTTCATTTTTAATCGGGTTATTACATATTTATTTGTGCATTGTTTATCTGCTCGTGTATATGTGCACATGCCAGAGTGCATATAAAGTCAGAGGGCAACTTATGGCCCCTCCCACCGGGAGTCCCCAGGGACTGTGCTCGGGGTGCCAGAATTGGCAATAAGCATCCTTAGCCACTGAGCTGTCTCTCCTGCCCGTGGTGTGTTTTTAACTGGTCATTATGAATGTATGTTCTTGTTGCCTTTTTGGCGTATAATTATATTCAAGGCACTTGCAAGGCCCTACAGCGGTTGCTCTGCCCCCCAACCCCCGCCCCCTCTATCTCTATCTACCTTCCATTCAAATGAAAATAATTTTTCATAGATCCTGGTCCCATCTCCCTATAGAGAACATTTGTGCTCTTCAAGGTGCTGTTTGGCACCCCCCAGCTTCTGACAGAGACCAGCTCAGCTGTTCCTAACCAGGTTATGGATGCCTCGGAGCCAACACAAATCTCAAATCTTCAAGTCTGTTGAGCCTGACAAGGTCGTTTTTCTTAATGTTTCAGTTTCTTGTGAGGCCGTCTTTGGCTTGAAGGCTTTATTCAAGGTTCCTCCCGAACAGGACAAATGGCTGCTCTGTTTTTGGTATGAGCCCTTGGTCACCTGTACCTTAATCTTCATATTTTCACTTTATGTGGAAGTTAAGCTTTGCTGTCCATGAAACCCATATCTTCACTCTCCTTGTGAAACAGGTACCTGTGTATTAATGCAGAGCCGAGACACGTCTCCATTTTCATTTAAGACCTGTCGCTTTGTATTTTCTTTGACCTGTGAGAGATTGAGTTGCTAGAAAGATCTGTCGGTCTCTATTGTTTCTTCTGATCATTGTTTTATTTTGGTTTTATTCTCTGTGCTTCTCTCTTGGGGGAAAGAAACTTTATTAAATATAACTTAATAAAACCCTGTTCAATGCGTCTAGCATATTCCCAGAGTTAGACAACCATAAATTCTAGAAAATTTTCATCACTCAAAAAAACAAACTACACACCCATTAGAGTTATTCCCAATTTCCTCCCTTCCAACCCTAGGGAAACCACCTGTCCCAGTTTGCTTTCTACTGCTGTTGACGAACACTGTGAACAAAGGCGACTTGGGGAGCAAAGGGTTTGTTCACGTTAGAGCAGCTTACAGCCCATCAGAAGGGGAAGCCAGCAACTCAAACAGGGCTGGGACATAGAGTCAGGGCGGAAGCAGAGGCCCTGCAGGAACGCTGCTCACTGACTCACATTCATCTTCCTTTAACAACTAAAAGTGACCCACCCAAGGATGGACCGTCCCACAGTGGGTTGATCATTAATCAAGAAAATACCCCCAAGACTTGCCTACAGGCCAATCTGATGGAGGCATTTTCTCAACTGAGTTTCCCTCCTCCCAGATGACCCTTGTTTGTGTCAAGTTGACAAAAAAACCCGCCTGCCCGCTGCCAATCCAATGTCTCCTGTAGATTCACTTGACTTGAGTATTTTATAGAAATGGGAGCATGTACAACATGTAGAATTTTGCTTTGATTTCTTTTATTTGGTATATTTTCCAAAAACTTACCCATTGTGTTGTATACATTAGTATTTTGCTGTTCTTCACTGTCAAATAGTGTTTTGTGGATAGACCACATTTTCCTAACCCACTCATTGATGGCTCTTTGAGTATTCATTAGGGAATGTTATATATAATGTTGCTGTGGGCATTCATGTGCAAATTTTTGTAGAGACCCAGAAATGGGCTTTCTAGGTTACTTCTTGTATTTTTGAGAAACATGTTTCTCCAAACTCTTACGAGGTCATTTTCACCCAGTGCTCATGAAATTCTGCCAGCTCTTTATTAAGCAAGCATCGAGAAGTGTTTAGGAAGTCATTACTTAGCTGTGGCAGCAAGTTAAGTCCCAACATTTCGATGACTCAACATGTTCAAAGTTTATTTCTCCCCTGCCTGCCAATGGGAAGTCACTGGTTGGCATGTAGCTCCTCCCAGGTGGTAATTCGGAGATGCCAGCACATCTGCTTCTGCAAACACACAGGCGTAGATCGTCCCATGGGCAAGAAGCAATCTCATCCCTCCAACTCAATGCAAGTTGAACTGGATAAGGATAAGTAGCCACTCCCAGATGCGACTTCACAGAACGCTAAAGCAATTTCAAAACGTCACTGGTCAGCTGGCTGACTGCCACTTGTAGGTTTCCGTGCGGGCTGTATAAGCTGGAAACTCGTGGCACAGGACAAATGGGGGAATCTATGCCAGGAGCCCAGTGCAGATGGGGGAGGGGGGGTCATTTCTTTCCGTTTGTCTTCTGCTTACTAAGGAATTGTCCCTAGGTCCAACCGAACGCCAAGATACATGGGATCTGTGAACTTGGAATCACATCTCTTGTCTAAAACACCGCATCGGTATATTCCTTGATGCCATACCTACTGCCCCTGTGGAAAGGCCAGCTGTGGATCTTTGCATTTGGGGAGTTATCTAATTGGTCTTCTCTAGTAATAAAATAGATCCCTTCCTCTTCTCAGTAGGACTGTGAATCAAAGCACTCCCCTGCCTCTAACCTCAGGATGGACATTTGTCCCACAGTACCTCAGAGTGACCCTTCTCCCTGGAATTTGAACCCAAAGTAAGGTGACACAAAAATAGACACACCCAGAGGTCAGGGTCCTGAAGAGATATTGTCCAGTCCTTTCTGCTCCTGACATCTTAAAATGCTGCCGTCCTACTTTTCTGGACTCGGCGAGTTGCCCCAGATCCTTACACAAAAGCCCTGCTTAATTAAGTCAGTGTTGGCCTCTTGTCCCTTGCAACAAAGAATCCCAACTAATACTCCACCTAAGGCAGGAACCCGAGAATCCTTCTAACACCTCTTTTGATCTTTTACATTCAAGTCCTATAGACTCTATAACCTGTGCAGCTTTCAGATCTGTCTCCTTTCTCAGCTAACTCCATCGCTGTAGTTCGGATTCTTGCCATTATCTGCCTGAACTTCAAGAGATCCCTTTCCTACTATTTCTCTGTTCCCATAGAAACTTTCCTAAAGTACAAATAACAGGTTTTAGGCATTATAATAGCAGCATGGCTGCCGTGGAATTATGTGCCTCTAGCATACTTGCTGGTGGACCGGATCTGTCCCGTCCATTCTCAAGGGTAATTTGACTACCCGCATCAAGAGCAAATACAAACATAATGTCATCTCTGACTCAACACCACTTGCTTGCAAGAATTATTTTACCACTAAAGAAACAGACTCACATGCAAAGATTTATACCTGAAAATGTTCTCTGAAATAATCATCTATTCATTCACTGGATAAGTATTGAATGCCTACTCTATGCCAGTGCTATGATTGCTACTCAAGATAACAAAATTATTGGGGGCACAAAATTAATAAAATAGTTAGAGAGAGCATATTAAATCAATAGTCATGGTGGCATGGCGTGAGTCTATGCCATCATTTAATGCCATATTTTAGGGGACTATTTAATGGTACTAGGGGAATATTTAATGGCACTGGCAAACTTACATTAAGGGGTGAAGGGGACCATTATAGTAAGTATATTTTATATACATACTGAAACCCATTTAAAAGGAAGAAATGTTACACACACAGCAAAATATTAACAATGGTAAACTGTAGCAATGTGACAGATATATTTTTTTTTAAATCTTAGCCGGGCATGGTGGTGCATGCCTTTAATTCCAGCACTCAGGAGGCAGAGGCAGGTGAATCGCTGTTAGTTCATGGCCAGCCTGGTCTACAAAGCGAGTCCAGGACAGCCAAGGCTACACAGAGAAACCCTGTCTCAATAAAAAAAAAAAAAAAAAGAAAGAAAGAAAGAAAAGAAAAGAAAAAGAAAAAGAAAAAAAATCTTTGCCTCTTATGGGCTATGGAAGGGTCAAATAGATAGCCCAAAATGATTTCCTCCCAAATTTTCATATCCCTCATCATATCAGCAACATTCATTTCACCACAGAAGGTAAAATACATACATACATACATACATACATACATACATACATACATACATATTCAAGGTTACAGAGATTGGAACATAGGGGCATTTTAGGAGTGAAAATCATGTGAGTCAGAAAAGGTCACAGTGACAAGGTGACACTCAAGTGCAGTCTTAGGACTCTCCATACCTGTGGCATTCACGGAGTTGTCCAGGCAAAATAGTTCACAAACAGCTGATGCAAGTGCCTCATCTCTGGAAAACCCTGCTACGCCCATTCTATCCTGTGGTGAGTTATTTGTGGCCAAGCTGTGACTCTATATGCCACTCTTGTCCAATGATAAGTTTGTGTTTATGTATGGGTGTTTCCCTATAGCTTGCAAATGTCTTCATGGCAAAAGCAATGAGTTGACCCCCACCCCCAGCCTGCACTCTGCCAGACAACAGTAAGTGCCCAATGAGGAGCTGATAAGCACTTGATTATATAAACGAGACCTGGTCTTAGAACCAAATATGAATTCCAACTCCGCGTCTCCCACTCAGCAGTTACAGAGTAATTGGCAAGGTTTCAAATCCTTCTGCAGCCTCTTTTCTCATCTGTGAATGGGATGACAGTGAGGACGCTTGCCTGCTAGGATTAATTTGGGAATCTAATAAGGATAAGAATATGTAAAATGTCTGGTGCTTGGCTTATGGTGGGAATTTCATTAAATCACATAAAGCAGTGTTGTATAATATTGGGGGTGACAAGCAGTTCACAGAAGAGAGGTTACTGAAAAGGTGTCCCTAGTCACTTAAAATCAAGGCGAGCTCAGTGCACACTCAGCGCAAACGCTACCACCCTGGCTTATAGGGCTTTGGCCTCTGTTGGCAGAGTTCTTTGTCTAGCTCATACTGTGTCCCTCTGGGGCCCAGAGCATGCTTGTTTCATGGATGTAGGAAGTGTTCACTGTACCCCCCCCCAAAAAAAAACCTCAAAGATCCACAGATCACCAGACAGGCTCATTTCAAGAGAAAAACAAAGGAAAGTGAAGGTCCTGACAAGAGGCTGGAGGAGTGTGTACTCAGAGTAAGGTGAAGATGAGACTTGCTTCAGAAAATCCTCTGGCAGTATGACCGCACTTCAGGGTTTGAAGAGAACAGGGTATTTTCATGAGATGTCCCCCACTCTCCACGCAGTCTCTGTGGGCAACAATGCTGCTTTTGTCTGTGAAGTGTGCTGACACACCACTCTGCTCTCCCACAGTGCTAAGACATCCTCTGACACCTGTGCAGCTCTGGTCAGGAACATGCATGCACATCTACGTCGAGAGACAGACAGCAAGCAGAGGAGCAACAATGACATCTCTGGAAGTTTCCATTTGCTTCCCACCTATATCGCTCAACCATCACGTCCATCGTCTCAAGACGGTGAGCTGTGAGTCTGATGTGTCTTAGAACACGTGAGATTAGCAGTAAGACTCTCGGGCCCGGTATCTTACTTGTTTCTCTGTGGCTGTGTTAGAGCCGGGCGGTGGTGGCGCACGCCTATAATCCCAGCACTCGGGAGGCAGAGGCAGACGGATCGCTGCGAGTTCGAGGCCAGCCTGGTCTACAGAGTGAGTCCAGGACAGCCAAGGCTACACAGAGAAACCCTGTCTCCAAAAACCAAAATAAATAAATAAATAAAATAAAATAAAATAAAATACTCTGACGGAGGCAACTGAAGGGAGAAAGGATTCGTGTCAGCTCACGGTTTCTGAGGGTTCTCGTCCATTCTTGTAGGGAAGAGATGATAACAGCCAAGGAAGGTGGCTGGCAAGAGGCTGGCGGGTCACCCTGTATCCTCACTCAGGAAGTGAACAGAAGTGGGGCTTGTTGGCTCTCTTTCTTAACAATTAAATTTTATTATACAACCCAGCTAGCTTACATGAGAGGGGAAAAAGGTTAAAAGGAAAAAAGAGTGAACCTTCCGGTGTCCGTTCCATGGACGGTCCCTAGGTGTCTCTGGCCTGTGCGCTGGTCCGGCCTGTTCGCTGATCCTCTTTCTGATCACGTGGGCTCAAGCCCAGGTCTCAACCTGCTGCTCCTTTTTCTGTCCCCTCCACTAGCCTGTCACATGCCAGGGGTGGTCACCCTCTCCCATTGAGAGTCAATTAGAAACACAATAATCCAGGTGGAGTCCCCAGGTCCACTTCCTGAATTCCAGGCCCAGGGTGGCTCCACCCAGTCTCTCTTAAAGTTAATCTCAGGGAGTATCAGTGATGTGTCCAAGGGCCAAGGGCAAAGCCCACCAAGACTGCTTTCACCTGTGACAAAGCTTACAATTCTTCCCACAGGGGCTGGGACACAAAGCCTCAAAGCCCATGCCTAGTACCCTTCCTCCAGTGAGGTTCTACACCTTAAAGATTCCACAAGCATCCCCAACAGCTCCACTAGCTGAAGACCACGTGCTCAAACACGTGACACCCAAGTGCCTCGCAGGGGTGCATCTCAATCAAACCACATCTGGGGTATACGTTGACATCACATCAAATTTACCTGTTCATTTCTACGCGGTGAGGTTCTCAGGGTCAACTCTTGTCTGTCCCTCAACAGTGAGAGAGCCTTTTCTCGTTGGTATAGCATAGACACTGTTGTCACATATAGTGAAAGACCCCATTTCTAAATGTTGTTTAGTCAAATAGTTTAAGGCCTGTGTGGTGCTATTTTTCTTTGCAAGGCTTGTACAATGATTTAGAGAGGTCACCTAAAGGGCCCAGTCAAACTAGAAAAACATCACCCATGTCACAAGGTTAATGGTCACCCACCATTTCACAAAGCCTGCACAAACAGTTCAGAGAAACTGATTAAGTGGTCACCCACCATTTCACAAGGCCTGTACAAAACAGGATATATGATCTAAAAAATGACCCACCATTTCCTGATTCCACAACCCTGATTCCAAAACCCTAACCAGAGCCTAAATTAGTTAATCAAAACCCTGTAACTATGCCTCTCGCCTCTGTAACCCTGCTTTCTGCTTTCCACCCTATATAAGGGGACTGTTTCCCCTCACTCGGCGCGCCAGTCCTCCGAAAGACTGTGTCGCCCGGGTACCCGTGTGTAACCAATAAAGCCTCTTGCGTTTGCAACCGGACTTTGGTATCGCTGGTTCTTGGGAAGGGTCTCCCTGACGAAGGGCACTCCGTGAGGAGGGTCTTTCATTAGTAGTATCTGGCCTGCTGTTCTCATTCCTCCCTGGCCTGCTAAGAGGCCACTCACAGGCCTGTGGCCCTACACCTGGCCCTTTGCTGTGGAGGTGACACAGGCAGCTCCAGTAGAATCAGGTAGCTGTGGCGACAAATGTGGGGGCCAGGGACTATGATGTCCCAGGTCTTGCCCAGGTGCCTAAGCTACCTGCATCCCACCTGCTCTAGCCTGGAGCTGACTTTGGCTTTCCTCACTGAACTCTGACCTCCTGCTAAACACATCTTTTTCCACCATTGTCACATTTTCTTGGAGATGTGGCTCGAATTCTCTTTCCTGCCTGCTTGTCCTGGACACCGGTAAGAGTTCAGGAATGACAGGGAAGGACAATGTGGCCGTGGAGTCTGTAAGGACTGGTCTGGCCTATTTTGAAATTTAAATTTGGGTTTAAGTCATAAAAGGGCAATAAAAACCTTACGCTAAATAAGGAAAAGGATTTCATCCGGGGGCCTAATCCCTGTCCCGTTCTGCTCGACTTCTCTCCTTCATTATGCTTGTATAATACAGTATGGTTTCTACTGAGTGTTTCCTTCCTGTTTTTACACTTATTCTTGCTCCACTGACTTTATTATCGGCAGAATTTTGCCGTATTTTTTTTACACAGCCATAAATACTATTCAATTCAACAAATGCATACAAATGGTTTCCATTAGAATTTTAATCTACTCTCCAAATGAAAGAAAAGCTTAATATAAATCTTTTTAAATTACCAGAACATAAATCCAGACAGGGACAGCTCCACCTAGACTACGCACATGGGGTCACATCCTGCTGTCCTCGCTCATAAATTAATTGAGGTCTCTCGCCGCCGTAAACGAACAGTGCATTCCGGAAAGATCATATCTGTCAAGATTGCAGATTGCTTTCTCTCCGACTTTGTAAAAGTCACAGCTTACAATACCTTCATTATGCCGATGAGAATGGCTGTCTCCCCAACTGGAAAGAAATAGGTGTTTTGTTCTGTTGGACCAAGATTTACAGAATGCAATTTTCCTCCATGCAGGGGATATGACAAACCTACTGGAAAAAAAAAAATGTCATTTCACAACTTCTTTCATTTCATCACCTTTTTTTCACGGTGAGATGTAGATGCTTCCCCCGTGTGAACGGGCTGCGGTGACATTTAATGGCTAAGTGAGGTAGTCACTGGTGAGTGAAGGCACCTTTCCAAGGGGCTAAGCTGCAGAGAGTTTGTGCAGCCCACTTCTTCAGCTCTCTGTCTGGAAAGGTCCTTGGACCTGCTGCAGAGGGAAGGAAGGCATTGCTGAGCCATCGTTGAGGACTTGAACATGAAGATGCACTCGAGTCTTGACAGTCCTGAGAACCGCTGAAGTGGCCTCAGTTTCCCACGTGTTTTGTGAATCCCGCCATCCCAGCCTGCCTACTCTGCCCTTGGCCAACAGTGGCTCTCCCTCGCAGGAGGACAACTGAAGGGCAGAATTGGAGCTTAGTTTTTTCTCTCTCTGGTTTCTCGTGTCATAACCTAATGCTGTCTAGCAGAGCTTCTGCATATTAAATCACCTTTTAGCAACTGGGAGGCGGGTAGGGTGATGTGTGGAGGGAGGGCCCCTTATGTAAATGTGTGATGCCTGACACGACCTCACTGAGAAGGAAGGTCAAGATGAACTGAGAGACCAGGGGTCAGTAAACCCCGGGAAGCATCACTCTGAACAGCTACTTCCTTCTCCTTGAGCCAAGAGCCACTGTTCTGGCCTCTTCATCTATGGCTGGCCTGTCACCATTTGGGCTCGGGGCTTTGGTTGGTGAGAAATCCGAGAAGGTGTGAGGAGGGGGTCAGGAATTCTGCGTTGGGTTCTGAGAGCTGCTATGAGCTTTGCATAGCAGAGAGAGAGAGAGAGGAAGCAGGCAGCAAGGGCAAAAAAAAAAAAAGGGGTGTGTGTGTGTGTGTGTGTGGGATCTCTTCCACCCAGGAGGCAGGGGCAAGGCGGGTCCCAGGTGACAACCATCCAGCAGGAAGGTTTCCCACCTGGGCGGCTGCAGGGTGCAGGAAGGGCAAGATGATGTCCTGGAGGGGTGGTGTTCTCATAGGCTGGTGAGATTTCTGCACGTCTTTCTACAAATGATGCTCTCTATCCACATAAAGTGGTGTAATAGCCTCTTCGCTTCCTGAGTGGTGCTGGCGGCTCGAGTGCTTATTTCTTGATTCTTAGCCCATTTGCTTCCCATTAGCAGTAATCCCAAGCCTGAAAACTCCAATCACTAGGTGATAATAGAAAGGCTGCTCTGCCAGAGTCCTGTGCACAACCATGAGCCTTTATGCTCCTGCCACAAGGGCCAAGGGGAGCAGGGGGCCATCTGTGCATTGCAGGGTCCTGGGGAGCTGGTAGAAACTGGCCCCATGTTCCTGAGAGAGTTTGGGATGCAGAGAGAGAGGGAGAGAGAGAGAGAGAGAGAGAGAGAGAGAGAGAGAGAGAGAGAGAGAGAGAGAGAGAGAGAGAGAGAGAGAGAGGAGACATGGGTTGGAGTGCAGGACGCCGTTGTATACGAGGAATGGACATACTATGAGTTGAATTGCATCCCCCACCCCCACTCCCACCCCCTGCCACCAATTCAGTCGAAGCCCCAGTGTGAAGGCATTTGGAGATAAAGCTTGTGGGAGATTGTTGGGGTTAAATGAAATCACAAGAGAACTGTCATCACGATGAGGTTAGTGACCATTATGTTTGAATCTGCACTGTCCCTCAAGGGTCCATGCTTTGAGTATTATGCCTCTGCACATGGTGGTATCTTGGCGGAGACTGGGGAATCTTCTGGAAATGGCATCCATCCGGGTAGGTTACTAGGGCTGGGCCTTTGAAGTGAGTGTTAGTCAGGGCAACAAGGTTTTCCCTGGTTAGCTAACATGATAAGACAGGGAACTCCGACAAGGGCTATTGGCATGCTGCAAAGAGGAGGGCTGTGTGGCCATAGTTCATGAGGGCGGATGCTTCAACGGTCCCAAGCTGGCACTGAAGGCCTGGAGGACTCCTAGAAAAGCAGTGCTCCTTACTCCCCGTGGAAAGGCTAAGACGCTCTCCGCAGTAAGGACAGCAACAGGGTAGGTAGACTTCCCAGAGAGGAACAAAGACAGGCAAGCAGAACAGCACTGCGCTTTCCTCATACCTCCACCGTTGCAAGGTCTTATCCATTCAGTCTTCCTCCTTCAGCTAACCCTTCAGGGAAACAGTCCTAGGCCCACCCAGAGGCGTGTCTTAGCTTGGGCCCTACTTCCTGTTATGCTCTCTGCTTGGGGGGGGGGGCACGGGGATATGATCAGCTCCTGTGACATCACTTCCTCCACCTCTCTCACAGAGAGCTGTGTCGCTCCTCGCCATAGCCTTCCCTACCAATGACCGGAAGCCCCTGTGAAACTATGAGCCCAGATAAGCTTTCCTCTCCTGCGTTGTGCTTGTCAGATACTGTATATAGTCACAGCAACGCAAAAGTGACTGGTATAAGCGCCCTTGTAACAGATAAGACAGCTTGTCACATAACCGCACGGCAAGGGAGTGGCCAACTCATAGCTGGCCCAAGAGTCCTCAACAGGACCTACCTGGCTATGACGACACCCTGATGTCAGGCTTTCCAGCCTTCAGAACTGTGAGCAGATGTCTGTTGGTGACGCCTGCTCTATTGGAACAGCTTAAGCTGACTAAGACAGTTAGACAAAGAGCAGTCATGAGGTCAGAATCACGTGAGGCCATGGAGAACTGACCCCAGACTGCTGATCCTTAGCCATTCTACAGGCCAAGGCAGCTTGGTGCCTGGTTTTCAGCTGTGGCCGGAAACATCACATGCGATCCACCAAGCCTTCCTGCGTGTTCACTTGAGCAGCGCTAACCAAATGCAAATTGGTGTGGAACCAGTCTCTTTAGCCCATTAAAAGACTCGTTTCCTGCCACACTTTCCAGCCCACATTCCTTTTGCCAGAGTTGCCTTCTTTCCGTACCTCTTAAAAGAGGAGTCAGGTATTATTTACCCTTCGGGAACTGCTTCTTTCGCTTAGCGTGATGTTCTGCAGCCAGTGGGGCTTCTTCCTTTTTTAAGACTGAATAATATTCCTTTGCAGGTATATGACACAGTTTGCTTACCCAGCCATCCCTGGAGGAACACCTGGGTGACTTTTGCCTCTTCACTCTTGTAAATGATACAGTCATGACCACGGGGGTGAGGTGGCCCGGTTTATAAACGGCAGGCATTAACTATTCTGCAAATCTAGTATCTGCTTTCGTACTGCATTTAGGACCTCTTAAGGTGCCCCACCACTCAGCAATCAACTTCTTACAGCCAGGTCAGCACTTACCCTGGCTGGATTTCTTAACTGCCTGTCCCTATGTTCAAAGACAGGATGCTAAGCTCCAACGTTCTCCAATAGAAACCCGGTGGAATGTTGGCCACCCGCAGCAACAAAGTTACAGAGAGAATACTGGAAGTCTAAATGCCAAGACTCGCATTTCTAGAGCCTGCTAGCTTGGCCGGTGCTTCTCTCAAAGTGGAAACCTGCCAACCCACAGTCCAGGGACACTGACAACTCACTTGGCCGGGGAGCAACGTCACAGCTGTGTCCAAGAGAGGAGAGGCAGGAGGAGCCGGGTAGCAGGCAGGAAGCCCACTCGGGGACAATGAGGCTCTTAAGAGTTCTGACTGAGCAGCGGGCTAAATTGAAACATCATCCCAGTGCGGTGGAGTGATTGCATTGAATCGCACTGGCAAAACATCAGACAGCAGGTAACATGGCTGCCTGCACAGGGAGGCTCCAGCTGACTTCCTAATTGGGCCAAAGCTCCTCCAGTGTCCTCGAGTCCACTGACATCAGCACCAGTGGCTAAAACACTAATCCTTGAAACAATTAGCCTGTGTTGCCTAGGCAGCGGCCCATCCCTCCCTGAAGCCATGGGTCTTACTCTTGGGATCAGCAGTAGCTTTGAGACCCACGTTCAAGGCTGTGACCCTAGGTAGCTCGGAGCTTGCCTGTACTCTGACTGAAACCCTGCTGGCTTCTGTTCACTGTCCATTTTGCTTCTTTCCACTTGAGGCTCTGACAGTTGAGGCTTTAACCAAGAGGTCTGACGACAGGATATGTTCATTCCGCCTTAATCCTTTCTGCGCATGCGTGCCATTCACCGCGAGTCTCACGTGGTGGTGGTGGGGTGGGGCGGGCGGAGAGCATGTCTGAACCCTCTGCCTCCTGCTATCAAGTAAACGAAGCTTCTATGGGGCAGTGAAGGTTGGATTGCCTTCACTGTTGATTGATTGGTTTGGGCTTTTCGAGAAAGGGTCTCACTATGTAGTTGAGGCCGGCCTGGAACTCACCATCTTCCTCCCTTGGCACTGGGAGTGCCTAGGATCCCAGGTGAGAATTTTTTAATACCACTCTGCATTTCTCCCACCTTGCTTGTCCTGAATCTGACCAGGGCACTGCTGCAGCCATTATCCCCTGGGGATAGAGTGGGAGCAAAAGGGGAGACCTAGTGGTTGTTAGACTTCCGTTTGCCGGAAGCCATGAAAACGCTGGTGCACCCTTCCCCCACCCCCTCCTTCTTGGAAGGAAGGGCTGAACTTGCCTGGTCCTCCCCATTTCTGTCTCTTCTAATAACACACAGGAATCAGGGTCACAAAACACATAAGCAACATGCTCACAGTATGGACTTTCTTCTAAGCAATACTTTTCTGATTCATTTTATTAAGAAATTAAATTGCTGATCCGTTTGAACTCTCATTAATAGATATTAAATATTGCTTATTATAAAAATGCTAATAAATCATTACTTTTTGTTGTTGTGTTGTCGTTTTAACTAACCACCAAATGGCTAACAAATTAAATTTAAATCATTAAGTCTGATACTCCTAGCGAGGGATCACAGGGGGTGGTACATTAGAGAACCTGTTTTTATTTTGTTTGGTTTTAAACACAAAGAGCCCGTGCTGACTCCTGGCTCGCGCCTCCCTGGCTCCTTTCCAGGCAGCAGTGAGCATCTGCGGAACAGCTGACGGGGCAGGGACAACAGTCTGGAGGGTGGTGGGATACCTGGGCTGCAGTCTGTGACCTCAGCCTCATTAGTCCTCACTGTAACCAGCTGAGTTAATCAGCACAGAAGCAAGCGCCACTCAAGTGTTAATTGCCCCGTTTCTTATAGCTCCTTCCAGGATTGCCACTGGTAATTAAAAGCTTGGCCACTACTGGGCACAGAAAGAACAACGGTTGTCTCTTTTCAAGGGAAAGGGTGCAGGAAGGGCGAGGCTTCCGGTTTTAATTCGAACTCAGAGCCATCGGGCGGCAGCAGTTTGCCCGGGTCTTCTGAGTACGTCGCAGTCTTGAAATGCATTCTGTAACGTGACTTATGGCGCTGCCTCTTCCGCACGTTTGAACGAAAGAGCGCTAACAAGAAGAGTCAGTGGTACTTTTAATTTGTGAATCAATAATAGAATGTTTCATTTGTTCAGCTGCAGCAAACCACGACGGCCCGGTATATATCAAGTTGCTCTATTTATTTATTTTCTCCCCTTTTCCTAATTCAACGATATTAATCACACTTTGTGTATTCACCGTAGTTCGGGAGATAGGACTATAGGTGAGAATAGAGTGCCTTAGCTGGAGTTCTATGACTGTCACTGTAAGAACCAAGCTAAAAAGAAGAAAGGTGTTTTAGGGAGATGGCTTGGCAGCTTGCCATGTAATTATGAGGACTGGAGTTCAGATCCCCTAAACCCATGAGGTAGGACACAGGCGCCTCCCTCTAAAATCCCAGCTTCCACAGTGAGGTGGGAGGTGGAGACGGGAGAATCACTGGAAATTCGTGAGCCAGCTAGCCAGCAGTTTACAGTCATAAAAAGAATTCTATTCCTGCATAGAAGGCTAGGACTAATCTGAGGTTGCCCTCTGACATCAGTGTGCAGGCCATGGTACACGCACACCTGTATGTTCATGTACACACACACACACACACACACACACACACACAGAATTTCTGTTTTGTTTTGGAGACAGGGTTTCTCTGTGTAGCTCTGGCTGTCCTGGAACTAACTCTGTAGACCAGACTGGACTAGAACTCAGCGATCTGCCTGCCTCTGGAGTGCTGGGATTAAAGGCATGTCCCACCAGACCTGGTAGAATATTTTTTTTTAAGAGAAAAGATTTATTTTTGCTCATTCTCTAGTTTGAGTCCATGGTTAGCTGGTTCCAAGGCAAAGCAGAAGCAGAACTTCCTGATAGGAGCACAGTGGTACTTCCTGGTAGGAGAGGAAGCAGTTTACTACGTTGTCACCAGGGAGCAAAGAGAGAAAGAAAGGATAGACGTCCAAGCTTCCTCCCACAAACCCCACATCTTCCTGATAGCATCATTGGTGAAGGAATTTAAGACCTCAACTGCAGATATACCTAAATAGAAAGGGGCAGAGTCACCAATGAGTGTGTATTTCCAACATGACTTTCAGGCTGGAAACAGGCCACTACACAGCTCTACACACCCTCCCCGGCATCTACATTAATTAGCAGAACCAATCCCAGTATCACATGTTTGCCTTTTTCACTATGATGTTAACACTCATGCAACAAAAACAAGGGTGAAAGAAAATGCTGGTGAATGCATTAAAACATGATTATCAAAAGCAGTGATATGGACTCTTAACTATTGCAGTTAGGGAAGGAAAGAATTTCCCTAAGGTGCTAGCTAAGCCTTGGAAGTGGAGTCATTAGCTTTTAAATACTCCCTGGGATAAAATGGGAAGCATGCATAAAGCCCATCTGTTAAGTGCCAAGCACAAAGGCTATCTCAAGAAAAGCGTTGTGAGGTTGTCTGAGTTACAAGCTAAACTAGCCAGTCTGTTCTGATGAGCTCACTGGGGATACTTGCAAAAGTGTTTTTTTTTTTTAATGCCAAATAATTAAATGTTAATACTTAATAATCCATATAACTTGAACCAGTGTTTTCCAAAGAGCCAACACACATTATAATGTCACTAATAGAAAAAAACATCAGTTAAACACACAAGGCTGGTGGGATGATGGCTCACTAGACAAAGTAGTTATTGCAAAACCTGATTACCTGAGTTCAATCCCCAGAATTCCACATTGCAGAAAAGAACAGACTCTGACAAGTTGTCCTCTGACTTCCACACATGTACCATGGCACAGGAATAAAACGTTTAAAATATATCTCACAGATTTCAGCGTAAGGCACTATGACATACTCACTGGTGTACTTTCAAATCCCATGTCATTACTGACCGTTACGAAAAGTTACTCATTTGTGGTGTGGTTTCAAGGGATAGCCACACTTTCCAAAGTACAGACAGTGTGTGACTGACTTGTGTTACCCAACAGCTGTGTAACTATAAATGAAAGCTGGGTGATTTTTTTTTTTCGAGACAGGGTTTCTCTGTGTAGCCTTGGCTGTCCTGGATCCACTTTGTAGACCAGGCTGGCCTTGAACTCACAGCGATCCACCTGCCTCTGCCTTCCGAGTGCTGGGATTATAGGCGTGCGCCATCACACCCGGCTAGCTGGGTGATTTATTAGAGAAGAGGTTTATTCAACTCAACTCTGATAGCTGTAAAGTTTGAACAGGATAGCGCCTACACCTAGTGTCTCAATATAGCACAGGAAAAGAAAAAAAGGAAACCAGCCACTTGTAGATGCCCAGAGACAAGCTTGCTTTGTCAGTCTACTCACTCAAGAAGTAATTCAGTCACAGGAGACATAACCCACTCCCAGGAGCCAGCATTTGTTACTTGCAAGGATAGTGACGTCCAAGTCTTATCATTTCCCACCAGACCACACTTCATGGGGGCCTCCCACCTGAACAGGTAACAAGGACCAAGCTGCTAGCACACGGACTTTTGGGATACAAACCATATCCATTAACTTCAGCCCAAACAGTGTGTTGTGACAGCTAGAAACCCAACTGGTTTCTATTACGTCGGACTATCATGTGACTTTTGCTGGGAAGATGTAACCAAATATCTGTTCACCTTAAGTAAGGCACCAATGGGACTCCAAAGAAAAGAAACCCGTCTAAATCTTGTTTGGTGAACCCATGAATTTATTTGGGTTACTTATAGGCTTTTAGGAGAGGAGTAACTTGTAAGAGTATGGGTGACTCAAAGGCAGAGGCATCACTGAAAAGCCCACCCCAATTAACAAGAGTATACCCCTGGAACTCTATGTACAACTTATAGGCAATTCCAAGGGTTGGAGAGACGCTCTTCCTAGCAGTTCTTATTACTTTGGTAGCACTAGGTGGGGTGGGGGTGGGGGTCTGTGAATCTTGTAATTTCCTGAATTTCCTCTACCTTGTACAGTATAAGCTTTTCTCCTTCCTCCGAGAGGGACTATTTCAATCAAGAGGAAATGGGTACACAACACAGACGTTTTTGTTGTTGTTGTTGTTGTTGTTGTTGTTTGAGACAGGGTTTTTCTGTGTTATATTAGCTGTCCTGGACTCTCTTTGTAGACCAGGCTGGCCTCGAACTCACAGTGATCCGCCTGCCTCTGCCTCCCGAGTGCTAGGATTACAGGTGTGCACCGCCACCATGCCTGGCTCAACACAGACATTTTTTAAAGCTACAAAAATGTAAGGCAATGCAACTCTGCTTACTAAATATCTTTGGTTCTTCTGGATGACCCAATAGTCCTTTTTCACTAAAAAAAAAAAAAAAAAATTAAAGTATTATTTGTGTTAGTGTGCAAAAGGGCTGTCACAGTTACTTGAAATGAATTAAGCACTTAAAACTTAAATTTTTAATGCACTACACACCAATATTTCTAATCTATATAAACAAAAGTCCACTGGTATTTTCAATAATTTTTAAGAGTGCAAAGGGACCATGGGACTAGAAGTTTGAGAACTGCTGATTCCAAGGGATTCGTGCATAAGGGAACAGGAGAAGCAGCTTCTGGAGAAACAACACCCCCCGTGGGAATGTCCTATATTAAAGAGGCTAAGGAGACATGACAGTAAAGGCAAGACCAGGCTCTAAATGAGACTGCACTTTGGAAATGCCACAAAGAAAATTATTTGGCCAAATTTATAAAGTCAATAAATATATTATGATAATGTATGAAAATATCCTTTTTCTTAGGAAATACACACTATCTATCTAGGGGCCAAAGGGTGTGATATAACTCAAACTCAAAAAAAAAAATGTGTGTAAAATTCTTATGATGATCTAAAAATATAAGGTTTTCCACAAAGGAGTTTGAAAGTTAATGTAAAACACACACACACACACACACACACACACACACACACACACACACACACAAACCTCTTATGAGATAGGCATCACTTTTCATCTCAGCAAATATTGTAAGTATGAGGATATAAAGAGAAAGTGGGTAAAAAAAAAAATCACACAATTAGACTGCTGCACAATGGCCTATGAAAGGGTATGCCATGGCTCTTATCGTGACTAATAGCTATTATTCACCTCCTTCTCCACAGAGCTTCGGTGACAGAACCTTGAATGCTAAGTAGCCTCTCAGCTTCCCTTGCAGCTAGGAATAGCCGTGTAAACCAGTTGTGACCAATAAGATGGAAGAGAATATTTGCTGAGGGGTCCTGGGGAAGTTTTGCTTTCCTGACCAAAGCAGCAGGCAAGTAATTGAGATACCCAGACTCTAAAAAACAAGCTTGTGGAGAAAAAAAAAAAAAAAAAATCAAGAAAAGCAGTGAAGGCAAAATAAAGGGGAAAAGCCTAGACCTTTGTTGATATCCTTGGACAGCTGGACCCACTTCTAGGTAAACACATAAAGCTGCACTTCATGGCCTGTGAAGGAAGAGCCTCCTGCTGCTCAAGCCACTGAGTCGAGTGCCTGCTTTGCACGGCTGTACCCATTCCTGATGCCTGCTCACTCAGGAGAAGGCAGGAGAAATGAAGCAAGAACCAGGCCACACAGCACTGTGTGGAGGACATGACTCCAAAACAAAATGCCTGCTTAAAACCTGGACCAAATGGCACCCTTAAATTCTCAAGCAATGCCGAGATGCAATCACTTTCATTACCAAAAGTTAAAATAAAAGGAGCATGCGACAGTCAGTATTCTGCAGTGATTTAAGACGAGGAGGGTTACAGCAGCTTCCAATCCGATGGGTTTCAGCACTAACATCACTCTGGGTGCTCTGCCAAGAGCATCCATTATTGCCAAATCCCTAATTCAAAACCATACATAAGAACACTTTTACTCAAACACAGAAGTTAAAAATAAGGCATTTAAATAGTAATCTTCCTTCCCTCACAAAGATAAATGTACCCGTTAACCCCAGATGCTAACAGGGAGATTTCCTTCTCTTATATTCTAAACGACAATTGCCCCCCCCCCCCCAAAAAAAACATCCACTGGGAAATACACATTTAAAAAAACCTAAACAACAACAAACAAACATCAGGAGGTTGCCTCCTAAACAGCTGCTTCGCTGAATTAAGTTGATCAGGTTTGTAACTTTTAGGTAGAGATATTAAAAACGGATTCGACGGTGCAATGCCTGGTAAGGAGAGGTGATTACGGCGCGTCTTCTTGTGGCCTTCATCATCTAGTTAGAGCAGGAAGAGACAAACAGGAAATGAAATGTTTAGACAGCATCTCCAGACAGTGGAAGAGATGTCATAAAACAAAGCGAAGTCCCTTGCCAGGAAGACTGTTGGTAACACTATCTGTGGCAGGGTCTCCAAGAGGAAAAAAATCAGCTAGAACAGAAAGTCTGAGGAATGTACAGAGAAGGCAGGACGCCACCTCAGTCCTGAAAGACGTACGTATGGATGGTCAAAGAACATATACCGAGAGTCTAAGAAAGGCTGGTTTAAAAGCCAGGTGTGGTTTGGGGAGATGGCTAGTGCAGAAAGCTCTTGCTGTGTGAACATGAGGACTTAAGTCTGCAACTTCCACTAACAATCTAGCTATGGTGGAACACGCCTGTAACCCCTGGCAGGGGCAGGAGAGCAGAGACAGGGGGAGCTAGGAGGCTTACTGGCCAACCGACATAACTAAAATGGCTGAGCTCCAGGCTCAGCAAGCGCCTCCGACACAAGGAATAAGTGGAAAGTTGGAAAGGAATGCATCTAAGATTACTTTGGACTCACACGCACACATGCACAGACAACCATGACTGCACACATGTGCACACAAATGTGTACCCACACGTACACACAGCTACAAAGAGCCAGGGGTAGTGTATACATCCCTATGATCCTAGAACTCAGGAACCAGTGGCAGTAGGATTTAGAGATGGAGGCCAGCCTGAGCCACACAGCAATTTCCACATAAAAAATCCCATCTCAAAACAATAACAAAACATAAGGGGGAAAACATGATGGCTTGAAGATAGTCTTTTTTTTTTTTTCTTCTTGAGACAGGGTCTCTCTGTGTAGCCTTGGCTGTCCTAGACTCACTTTGTAGACCAGGCTGGCCTCGAACTCACAGTGATCCGCCTGCCTCTGCCTCCCAAGTGCTAGGATTAAAGGCGTGCGCCACCACCGCCCGGCTAAAGATAGTCTTTAGCAGAGATTACAGAAGGGGAGGGAGGGACAGAGGAAGTGGGGGAGGATGCTCTCAGGTGCTCAGGGCTGAGGGAGATATAGTACAGGTGAAAGGGAAACGCAAGAGAACAGAGGGCAAAACGTGCCATGTGTGTTTGCAACGGGATGTTCTTCAGCCTGCAGAAGGGAGAGAAATCCAACACAGGCTATAACACAGATGAATCCTGAAGGCATCACGCTAAGTAAAACAGCCCATCACAAGATAATTCTGATCCCATTTACATAACGGGTGGTATCTGGAGTGGTCAAATTCATACAGAGATTATGGTGGTTGTTACCAGGGACCAGGGAGGAGTTAAAGGGAGTTAGCTAAGGGATGTGGAGATGCAGCTTGGAAACCATTCGTTCCATTCTGGAGGTGGATGGAGCAAGGTCTGCACAAGAGAGCTGAGGTCAGTACCACTGAGCTTAAAGATAGGGAAGACAACGAATTCTGTGCTATACATATTCCAGGGGAACGTTGTTGTTGTTGTTGTTGTTGTTGTTGTTGTTGTTGTTGTTGTTGTTTTTCTATTACAAGGAATGACAGCAAGCAAGATGTGGACCTGGCTTAAGACGGAACACATTGCACAAGAGTGGAGATGTGGCCGCTGATGAGCAAAAAAAAGGTAAGGGTAACGTTTTTATATAAGGCTCTAGGCTGGAGCTCCTTGGGCTCTACAAAGTAATTCCTTCCCCTTGGCAGTCTGAGTAAGTATGGCCCCCATAGATTCATGTGTTTGACTACTTGGCTCATAGGAAGGGACACATCAGGAGGTGTCACCTTGTTGGAGGAAGTGTGTCACTGTGGGGGCAGGCTTAGCGGTTTCCTATGCTCACGCGACGCCCAGGGTGGCACACAGTCTCCTGCTGCCTTTGGATCAAAATGTAGAACTCTCAGCTCCTTCTCCAGCACCATGTCTGCCTGCACGCTGCCATGCTTCCCGCCATGATGATAATGGACTAAACCTCTGAAACTGTAAGCCAGCCCCAATTAAACGTTTTCCCCTTATTTATTATTTTTAAATTTAATTTAATTTTTTAAGATATATTTATTATTATATATACAGTGTTCTGCCTGCACGTACAGGCTAGAAGAGGGCATCAGATCACATTATAGGTAGTTGTAAGCCACCATGTGGTTGCTGGGAATTGAACTCAGGACCTTAGGAAGAACAGTCAGTGCTCTTAACCGCTGAGCCATCTCTCCAGCCTCCAAATGTTTTCCTTCTTAAGAGTTGCCATAGAGCTGGGTGTGGTGGCACATGCCTTTAATCCCAGAGCTTAGGAGGCAGCGGCAAGCAGATATCTGTTGAGTTCGAGGCCAGCCTGGTCTACAAAGCAAGTCCAGGACAGCTGTGGTGACACAAAGAACCCTTGTCTCAAAAAACAAACAAAACAAAACACTAAAACAAAACAAGAAAAGAGTTGCCATGAAACCAGGCCCATGCATGTAATCCCAGCACTCAGGGAGGCAGAGGCAGGCAGATCTCTGAGGCCAGACTGCTCTATAAAGTGAGTCCAGGACAGCCAAAGCTACACAAACAAAACAAAACAAAAAAGGACCTCTCTGAGTTCTCTATGGAAATATTTAACTCAATATAATCAAAGATGAGAACTTTTAAAAGCCTTTGGCCTTCCTAAGAGCCAGGCTTCTGCAAAGTGACCTGGCTCTGAAGGATGGTACTATCAAGAGCAGACTGTGTCAAGTGCAGGTCACCGGTGCATGGCTCAGGTACCTGAAGCCCATTTATTCCGTGTGATAAAGAGGGTCGTGGAAGTGGGCTTCATCATCAGTCTCACAGTCTGGCATGTGGCCGTCAGCAGCCATTTGATGCCAAAGCGTCAGAGAATTCAATCCCTGGTCAGCACAGGGTAACTGTTTGGAGATTTCATCCCACGCTCAGAGAAGATGGCGCTGTAACTCCATCGACAGGTCTGCAAGGGCGCTAGCTGGAATCCTAGAGCAGGCCTCACGGAGCCCAGTGTGATAAATGTCATCGGGCCACAAAGTCCTGGGCCCTGGGGATATTTTTGCCTGCACCTCTACAGCTAGTCACCTACACAGCTAATAATCACCACATGTGCCGGATGACAAGTTTGCAGGCCTCACTTGAGTTCCATCCTTCCACTGAGCCCAAGGCAGGCTGTCCTGCTAATTACTTACAAAACTACCGTTTGTAGAGCAGCCTTCCTGTTTTTAAAAACATCAGCTACAAACGATAAAGCTTGTCTACTACTGAAAGCTAGAACATCTTTGCCCTGAGTTCCTTTGAGACATTTGCAAGGACTCATCACGCCCTGTGCCTCCAACCCCTCCTAAGGTTTCTGTGTAGGCTTGGCTGTCCCAGAACTCAATCTGTTGACCAGGCTGACCTCAGAGAACTGCCTGCCTCTGCGTTTGGAATGCTGAGATTAAAGGTATGTCCCACCAGAAAATATTTAGTCTCCCTATGCAGCGTAAGATGGACCTGAATTTACCATAGTCCTGCCTCTGCCTCCCAAGTGCTGGGATTACAGGTCTGTCCCTTCATTTGGCTTTGTCCTAAATATTTTCCATCCTCAGTTAGATACAGGCATCGGAAGATAGCCCTAGCACATAAGAACCTCAGATCACTGGACACAGGAGTTCGTTTTTCTTAATGAGGTTTTTTTTCTGTGGTTTTGCTAGTCTTATTTTGTTTAGGAAACATGGCTAATTACATTAGATCATTTTCACTGCTGGGTCTTAGTCTTTCGAGACATGTGCAAAAAAAGAGAGGGGAGCATATAAGATGTCAGGAAAAGAGTTCCTATCAATTCACTCTAACTTTTGCCTTTTAAAGTAGTTCCGCCAGCAGTGCAGTGAACGATGGTTTCCTCATTGTCGTTTATTAGCTGTGACAGGCAGCCACGGCGGCTCTCAGATACAGTCTCCCCTTCACCACAATTATCCTGAAATGCCTGCAAGGCAGAAGTGCTCGGAACCCCCCCCCCCCCCTTCTGGGATGCTTTCCCCAAAGGCAACAGTTCAAAGCCACCCGCTACAAGCTGGGGCCTTGACATCCGCAGGATCCCCTGCTCAGGACAATTCCGCTCCTCTTGGAGTGATGGCAGAAGCGAAGGTGTAATTACCTACAACCCCGGCAACCAGGAACCCAGGCTCAGGCCCCACATCCACAGCGTCAGCGCCTCACAAACAACCCAGCCGCCACCTGTCACTACCTTCCCTCCAAGAGGAAAAGAAAAATGTGGTCTTTCACTACAATTAGATGTAACAAGCTGAGACAAAAAAAAAGAAAAAGAAAGAAAGAAAGAAAGAAAGAAAGAAAGAAAAGAAAAAAAGGGGAACCGTATCAAAATTAAATAATGTAGTAATGATTATTAGCCCCCCAACACCTATCTGCAAACCTGACACAAAAATCACTGTGCTAACAAGGCTTGCAACTTACAACGTAGCCACGGAACACTGGAATGCATTTTCTATTTTGTCTCTTTTCTGATTTCTTCCTTCTAGGTTCCTTTTGTCATACTTTGGAACAAACCGAGGGCAAGGGGATTGGAGAAGAGAAATAAATCGAGGGGGAAAAATAGAGAGTCCTGAGGGTACAGTGAGTGGAAGGGTTTGAGGCTTCAAGTATGGTGGGACAGAATACCTGAGACCTACCAGATAGACTAGCTAGAGACAGACCTGTCAATCATATGGGCAAAGCAGAGACAGGCGTGAGATCCAGATGGAAATAGAGCCTTTTCCTACTGCCGAAATCTAGCTACAAAGAGGCACTATGGCCAGGGAGACGGCTCAGTTGGGGAAAACAGTGGCTGCTCACTCCCTCAAACTCATGCGAAAAACTAGACGTGACAGCATGTGGGTGAAGCCTCTCCCATTTGCAGAGCCGTGGCAAGTACAAGAGAAACGCCCGCCTCAGAAAAAGGTAAAAGGAGAGACTGACACAAGAGATTGTTCTCTGACCTCTACATGTGCACTGTGGCATGGTGCCCAGTGCTCCCCCAGCCCAATTTTAAGAGACCACAGTGCAACAAAACAAAACAAAACACCACCCTCTCAATCCTGGAAAGAACATGGCATTAATACTTCCAATAGTCTCTGAGCACAAGCCGGTGTAATACCCTTTGCAGGCAATACAGAAACAACACAAAGAGCCAAGCATGTAACAGTGAACATGTTTTGGTGCTAGTACATTTTAATAAAATGTTCAATAATATTGGTAAGGAGCAAAATTACAAAAATGCCCCCAGAATACAACACTTAAAAAACAAAAACAAAACCCAAAAAAAACCAAAAAAGAAAAAAGAAAAACCCTCAAGAGATGAAATAGGAAACCCTGAAGAAAGGAGCACCCCAAGAAAGGTTAACAGTCTTTACGAGAGCGAGCCCACTTCAAAGACGCTGGATGTGTCTAATAACTAAACGAAATTAAAAACAGAGTGCACAGTGACACATCCCCCAAGGACACCGTCAGGAAGACGCTGCCTGTGTGCGGGAAGGCACAAATGGGGTGCCAGCGCCAGTGGGTCTGGAGTGGAGCGCCTCCAGCTGGACAGAATGACCCACAGTTCCCTTACAGGGCAGGAATTAACATGTACTCTGGTTGCAGGCTGCCCTTGGAGAGGAACCATGTTGGCACGTGGAGCGGGCGTGACATGTTTCCGCACAGCAGGAGCCACGGGATGGGGGCTGCCACGCACACCCATGCCTACAGCTCCAGCTGTCACCCCACAGCGCCCGCTCTGTGGGGAGTGATAAGCTGCCTCCTCTAGGAACCACTTATTACTCAGATAAATTTAACAATGCTATGCGACCAACAGACCAAGGATAAGAAGCTGGCACCAAGGGGGTCCCTACCCGCTGGAGGGATAGCGTGCTCTGCATGTGACAGGGAAGTGGGAACTGAGAGGATGCCCCTGGTTCAGGTGCTGATCACCCGCCAGGGCACGTGGCACCCTCTGGGTATGCTCGTGAGAGGTCCCCTCACATCTGCAGCAGACGCATCTGCACTACCATCATTTGGTCATATTTGTTTTTCCAAGGGCACGACAGGGCGTGGCTTCATTTGGGCTGGGCGATCAGATCAGTGTGTCTGCTCATCCCTGCTAACAACACGAAACAATTGTTTGTATGTACTTCTAGCCCAGGCAGCAGCGAGGGAGCGGCTGTCAGGATTCGGTGGATGACAGAGAGCTGACAATTCTTCTGCCGAGCCATCCTCATGCCAGGAAGGCAGGCTCTGAGAAGGTGGAAAGCCCTTCACCTCCAGCTCCAGTGAGCAGGGCCCTCAGTTTCCAAATCAAACTAAATCAACATCCTAAACAGATGTAGACCCATGCGCTGATGAGGACAGTGGAGAAGATTCGACGTTTTATTTTCTTTAGATGTCTACGCGTGCCATGTCTACGCGGCTATTTAAAAAGTTATGTGTGGCTTCAAGATGAAATGCACCGGCAGCTTCTTAGGGGTGGGAGTGGGGTGGGAGTGGGGTGGGGTCCTCTTCTTCTGGAGATTTAATGAGCTCACTGAGGCTTCTGACTCGGTCGGCTATTAATTGAATCAAAGTCAATGACAATCTTGCTGTACTTCGGTGTGAATTTTCTAAACATGAAGAAACAAAATACGTGAAGGAATTGCCCAACGGGTAGTGAGAGGAGCAATTTGTTTATTTCGGCTTAAACTATATTTCCAGTGCAGAGGGGGGGAAATGCCCTGGGATTCGCTTGATATTTTATCTCCATAGGAGCCAATTATAGGGCACCACACTGAGAGGAGCACGGGGCAGAAAGGACTCAGGAACGATTGCACGGGGCGTGTGTTCTCCAACTATCCGAGTTCATGAATTCCGCGGGAGTCAAAGGATTTCTAACAAGTTAGCTGCGCAACACGATATCCGATTACAGTGGCCCCGTCATATTTATCTTATTTTCTAGGAAATTTCTGCAGCCAACTTAAGTTGCTCTAGAGCAAACACAGTAGTACATTTTCCTTTGCATCTGACACATAGAAAAAACACTCGCTGAAGTGAGTCAGGGTGGTTCTAAAAATCAAGTTCTACATAAACAAGTAAGTCCTCCAAATTTTTATATCCAATACATCTGTAAGAATTGAAGATACTTAGGGACTTTTTACAGTAAGTAAACAAGAGAGTGTCAGCACCATTCTCCTGTCCTCTCTGTGTCAGTTTCTGCCTCCAGGGTCTGCCCTGACTTCCTGCCTCAACTTCTACAATGCTGTAGAAAGCTGAAAGCCAAATAAAGTCTTTCCTCCCCATATTGGTTGCAGTCAGTGTTTTATCAAAGCAACGAAAAGCAAAGTATGGCACAGAAGGCACAATAATTCAAGACATGTATCATGCAAAAATCATGTTTCTAAGCCGGGCATGGTGGTGCACGCCTTCAATCCCAGCCCTCGGGAGGCAGAGGCAGGCTGATCACTGGGAGTTCGAGGCCAGCCTGTTCTACAAAGTTAATCCAGGACAGCCAAGGATACACAGAGAAACCCTGTCTCGAAAAAAAAAAAAAATCATGTTTCTAACTGAGCATGGTGCATGCTGTCATTTGGGAGACTGAGGCAGGAGGCAGTCTGGGCTACATAGCAAGCTCAGGGGAAGCCTGTTCCTACAGAGACCCTGTCTCAGAAAACAAAAAGTTTCCCCCTATTTCTAACTAAAAGCACAATGAATGCGACAAGTCGCTGTCATATAAGTCTTATCACCGACGGTCAGAAACACAGAAACACCTTGCAAAGCTTCCCATTCTAAAAACAATTCTGTACCAGTCATAAAAGACAGCAGCTTACAAGCAAGGGCTGGAGAGATGGCTCGGAGGTTTCGAGCACTGACTGCTCTGCCAGAGGTCCTGAGTACAATTCCCAGCAACCACATGGTGGCTCATAACTATCTATGAGATCTTATGCCCTCTTCTGGAGGGTAGGTATACATGGAAATCTTAAAAAAACAAAAACAAAAACAAAAAAGCTTACAAGCAAAACATAATCCTCACTCTGCAAAGACTACCATAAAAATTTGGAAGGGTTTCTTTCTGCCCTTAATTCAAAATGATGCTCAAAAAAGAATTCCTGGGGTCTCACCGAGGCGGGTTGCTTTCATCCTAAACTATCCCTGCCAGCGCTCTTATACATGCAAAATTTAAAGGCTGGGCAGAACTAGCCCAAAAGTTGTAAATTTTTAAATTTCTTGCTACTTGCATGATTAGCCTAAGCCTTGGAAAGTCTCTTATATTAAAGTATAATCATTAAACAGGCTGTCTCTAGACACTTGTCTCGACAATCCATACCTGAAGTAATCTTTAGAGGCTTACACCATCACATGTCTCAAGACACTGCCACATGTGGAAGGCGAGCCTCATGGGAGACGCTAGACCTCAAGCTAGGCCACACGCTGGCATTTCCACACCAGTTCCCCCAACCTACCTGAACGTAACCCCAGCCAATTTAAACATGAGCCTGGCGGCCGTTGTCTCTTCACTGTCGTGGTATTTATCCGACATGAAAATAACTTCTTTTATACCTGGAAAGGTAACAGTGGGAGATAAGCAGAGACAGAAAATGCAAAAGACGGGCAGAGCGACGGAGCCCCGCGCCTGTGATTAATTACCCACTTCCAGTGAGCGTATAGACAATGTCCAGTTACTAAAATACTCATCTGCAGTTTCCCAGTACGGCAGAGGGGACTGCGTTTAATCTGCCTTCCAGTCTTTATGGATTTTTTTTTCTTTTAATACAAATGCAAAGGGAAAACACGCCAAGCAGTCAAGCTTTGATCCAATTAACAATTTTTCTTAATTTCGGGTAAGCGAGTATTCTTTATTCGCAAAGCAACTACTCGTGTGGGGCTAATAGGGGGAGGTGAAGGAGCTGGCTACTCCAGAGATCAGCAGTGCCTCCTCCTAAGGGCTGCTCTGGACCCTCTTCAGAGGGGTTGATCACACAGCCCATACGCTGCTCTGCGCATACGCAGTTGCCAACAGCTTCACCCGGGACCAGCAAAGGAAGCACCTCCATGAGGACCAGATAGTGGCAGCCGCTCCCTGCACGGGCACCTGCACTGTCCCTGAACGGTGGCTGTGGTCTGCTACCAGCCAATTTCTGCTGCTCTGATACCCAGGGGCTCATGATAAACAGTCCCTTTAACCCACACATCTGTCTAAACATGCTCGAGTCTTTACATCTCAAACCAAGAGCTTTATGGAGATAAAGCGAAGCTCACTCTTAGATGTGACAGTTCAGAAACGGGTGCAGTATACAGAATACAGTGTGGTGGGTTACAGCAGATGTGACATAATAAAAGAAAAGCTCAGAGTAACATGCGAGTCTCAGGATATTTATATGCAAAGATATGCTTAGATCCTCAAATATCTACCATGTATTAGATACAAATTAAAATTTGATATACTGACTCCCAGCCGACCTTGTTTCTGACAGAAGTGCATTTCCCTCCCTCCCTGTTAAACTATGCACAATATGTCAGAGAATGGTAAATTGACAGTAATTATATGCAATGCCTGTGTTGTTTTTTGTTTTTTTGGTTTTTTTTTTCCTGGCAGCTTGCAGTTTAAGAAGTTGCAAACTAAATTAAAAACATGCTAAGAATCACAGAGGATGCAATTAGTCTTAGAATACCTGGCACCATTCAAAAGCAAAACATGGGAAATATCCTGCAAAGTTGATAGTGCAATTAATTTAGATCTAAACAGTAACAACGTAAGATCAAGCACACCCACGTGGGGAGCTGCCGAGGAGCGGGTGCCCATGCAAATGCGAGCACCGGGGAGGCCTGGTTCCTACCTGCCTGAATGATGAGCTTAGCGCACTCGTTACACGGGAACAGGGCGACGTACATACTGCAGCCCTTGACGTCAGCCGAATTCTTGTTCATGATGGCGTTGAGCTCGGCATGACACACTGTGGAAGAGAACAAGAAGAAGGGCTCAGGCTGCCCGCGGCTCCTGAACGGTTTACCAAGTAATTCTGCCGCCACCTTGGAAACGGCGTAGAACAGACTCTTAATATAAAAGAGTAGACAGCCGGGATTGCCAGCGAAGGGCCCCATGGCCTGTCCGGGTGGTGACTAGCAGGGAAGGGAAGCTGCTCGGGTGGCTAGCCTCGGTTTCTAAGAGCCTACAGCAGGGGCTAGGGTAAGGCACCTTCACCCACCCTACGTGTGGCAATACCTCACTGCTCGCTCCACAAGACCCTGGGGTACATAGTGCCCACGTAAAATGGCTCATTTGCGTGGCGATCTGCACGGCTGTTGGGAGGGCAGGGGCCATAAGAACTCAAGAGAGAGGTGAGGCTGAGAGTCTCCACCCTGAGGGATCTGCCCTCCGCCCCCCCCAGCCGTGCTCAGCCCACAAGAAAGATAAAAATTTTAAAAAGCCAGTGGATAGCCAGCTATGTGTCTATTTTTAAAAACACACGCATCCACAAAGGGGCAATGAGCAGTCAAGGTCTCTACACATAGGCCCATTCCACCACCGGAGATTACAGGGGATCGTGCAGGCATCCTTGCCAGAGTTCAGGGTCAAAGTCCAAGGTCAGTGGAAGAGTCTGCCCTTTCCCCTCCCACATCTACCTAAGCTGATCCTGTTCCGGGTCCCTTTGGCTAACTGTTGCTATTCCCTAGCCTCAGGGGTGCAATGGGGAAAAACTCCAGCACAGAGGTGGTTCTAAACCCCTCAGCCTGCCTCTCGGATTCCCACACCGCCATCACATGTCATCACTGAAGGGTGTGGGTGGATTATCTACAGCTATCGTGCATACTTTCATTTTTTTAAAATATTTATTTATCATGTATACAGTGTTGTTCCTGCATGTGCGCCTGCCCGCCAGAAGAGGGTACCAGATCTCACTATAGATGGCTGTGAGCCACCATGTGGTTGCTGGGAATTGAACTCAGGATCTTTGGAAGAGCAGTCTTAACCTCTGAGCCATCTCTCCAGCCTTTTGCACACTCTTTATGACAATTACTCACATGTTTATCCCCAGAGGAGCTTCCACTGTTCCATACTGGAGGGTGTTGGGTCTAGGCGTGGGAACGCTGAAGAGAATCGCCAGGTGACTCAAAACGTGCAAACAAATTTGGGAAGCCCTGCTTTATGGGATTCCGCGAGACCTCCACCATACACTGTGCTCACAAATGCTAACACAAACTGCAGAGTGAGCGGAGTCCCACACCATGGTCCAAACCATATGTAACTCCCAGAAAATAGATATGGATCCCCTCAAGAATCTCCTTGCCCCTCCATCTCCAGCCACCAGCTTTCCACACTCGGCGCTGTGATCAGCTGCCGCTCACGACCATGGGCACTTCAACCACTGTCTGCTCATACAGCTCATACATTTACTGAGAATCTGTTCGGAAAGATGAAAGGTCCGGCCTCCTGGTCTGGCATGGAATAGCACCCACCTGTGCTGCAGCCAGTGTTTTACCAGAGAGTTCAGCGAGAGCTCTCTCGGGAAAGGGTCGTACAAACGTAACTTCAAACTAGAAATTAATTTCAGCCAGAATAAGGACTAGTCTCTGGCAATGCAGGGAGCTAAAGAAGCAATGTGTGATTTACCAAACCACAGGCCATCAGAGAGCTATGGCTGGCCAGAGGCGCTTGAGTCCTGTCCGCCAAGTCACACTCCCCGATAAAAGGCCATGGGAAGTCTAGGAGAGAGGAAAACTCAGAAAGGGTTGGAGTGGCCACAGGGCCAGTGGTGTTCAGGACGTATCTGTGGCCCCTCCCCCTGGTGAGCAAGATGACAGGATGCTAGCATTAACGCTGCTCAGTGTTAAAAAACAATTAGATATAATTGTTCCCTTTATGTCCCTCTAGGGGGCAAAGCCTAGCCCTCTAAGATCGCCGTAGCTTCCCCCAGAGTCTACTGCCATGCCAGGAACATAATGGTGTTAAATATTTATTGAATAAATAAAGGCAAAAATGCAGATCCCAATTATTGATGGTGATGCTGGGAAAGAGCGAATGCTCTCTTCATTCAGATATCAAAAATGGGCTCTCCCCCACCTAAGAAGTGTCCTGTGAATGGGGCCGGCATTGTGAAGGCTCCGACCCACTGCTATGCAGCGTTACGGTGTCCTCCACTGTAAGGATCATCACAGCAACCTCAACTACCTTTGTCTAACTCTCCTGAAGCAATTGGAACAAAGTTTATAAAAGTTGAGCTGAGTAATCACCCCAAGAAACGGACCATCTTGGGTAACATCTGACAGAGCAGGAAATGGGTGGTTTACAGAAATGAGACACAGGATTCTAAATGGATGGATGACCTTTATCTTACCAAAAGTCATGGGATGAGAAGTGCAACACTGCATCTTAAGAGAGGTCTGCTGGGTACTGTGGACCGGCTGTCGGATGCAGCCCAGTTCGCAACCCACAAGCCTACACTTTCAAGGGGAGATGACAAGATGACCATAAAAAAGAAACCACATGATCTAAAGAAGAGCTGAAAGACTCGACTGTAGGTGTTCCTGTCCAGTCCTCTACCCCTTCAACCTCAGAGACCACAACATGCAGTTCCCCAGATCTCCTTCCCTGCCAAGGCCCATCTGACTAATACTAGCCCCCTGGCTTCAAGCAAGGGGCCCAGAGAATCCCCTCCCGGGGAGAAGGCTGACCCCTTACCCTGAACCTGCCCATCTCACTCCCACCACCTCGAAGGTCCCTCTGTTCAAGGCCTCAAAATCATTCATCTGTGAAGAACCAACCAGATAGGCTTCAGGGCTAAAGCCTCACACTGTGGTAGTCTGAACCAAAATGGCTCCTATAGGCTCATAGGGAGGGACTGGCACTATTAGAAAGTATGGCCTTCTTGGAGGAAGTATGTCACTGGGGATGGGCTTTGAGGTCTCAGAAGCCCAAGCCAGGCCCGGTGTCTCTCTTCCTGTTGCCTGCTGACCTGGATGTGTAGAATTGTCAGCTACCTCTGCAGCACCATGTCTGCCCATGTGCTTTCCCCCATGCTAATTAACCAAACCTCTAAACTGTAAGCCAGCTCCAATGACATGTTTTCTTAGAAGAACTGTCGTGGCCGTGATGTCTCCTCACAGCAATAAAACCCTAACTAAGGCACTGTCCTTAAGGAGGGACAATGGAGCAAGTTGATAATCATCCATTCGATCCTCCTAGTGTACATTGGAGTGCAATGGCCGGGGCTTAGCTACACAAGCTGGTGGCCCCTAAAGCTGCTCCAAGTCAGAAAGCTTGCTCAGAACTAACATGCCTGGCCTGTGCCTATCTTGTCCTGGCCCTGGAGAGTAAGGCCACGCGTCCAAGTATCTTTCCCCTGAACTCTGAATGGAGAAGGCTTTGCACAGGGCTCCAACCAATGCTCAAGGCCCAGCCTGCCATTAGAAAGTCTATGAGGTCTCCATAAGGCGAATGCTAAATGCATTCTTAATACCAGCTCTAAGAAAGTGTACTTTAGACTGAAAATAAAAAATACAATAAAGACCGGTTGGGAGACGGTTCAGTTGATAAAGTGAGGGCGCGAGTCAGACCCCCAGGAGCAACACTACAAACTGGACGCCATAGTCCATGCCTGACATCACAAGGACTGGCACGGAGGCAAGCCCTCTGCCCACCTAGACTGGCCTACGCGGCTTGGGTCCAGGCCAATGATGTGGACGGCGCCTTCCCATGGATACCCAAAGCTGTCCTCTGACCTTCACACATGAGCCATAGCCCACACCTGTGCACACGCACAGAGACACACAGAGACAGAGGAGAGACAGACAGACAAGACACAGGGAAAGAGGAGAGACACAGACAGACAGACACACACACACACACACACACACACAGAGAAAGAGGAGAGACAGACACACATACACAGAGAGAAAAGAGACAGACAGACACACACAGAGAAAGAGGATACAGACAGACAGACACACACACAGAGGAAGAGACAGACAGACAGAGAAAGGAGAGGGAGAGAGGAAAGGAGGGAGGGGGGAGAGAGAGAGAGGGGGAGAGGGAGAATGAGAATAAATGGCAAGAGCAATTTTCAGTATCAAGTACATCAATTTTTGGCATCTTCCAAACATTCCGGTTCACTCCTCGGTCCTCCAGGACAGGCTCTCGCTAAGCAAACAGGGGCTCCTCTCTTGGCCAAGCTCAAGGCTGCGGACCCCACTCTCAGTACTGGGTGGTGGCTCCCCTCTGCTCCAGTTCCTTCTCCCATAAACACGGGCACAGTCCTCATTCATTCAGCGGAGGGCAGACGCTCAGCACTTTAACTTTCTTCTCAAGAAGAAAATCATTTCAACAACTGCGACTCTAATTTTAAAAATAACTGTCTCATTGTAATGCAGATATAACCTCTAGTTTTCTTCTATCCAATTTTTTTGGGGGGTTAGGGCATATTAATTATACAGAATAATAGGTTTCACTATGCCCTTTTCATACATGCACAGAACATTCTTTAGTCATATCATTCCTTGCGTTACCCTCCTGGCCCCTCCCTCCCCTCCCCTCCCCTCCCCTCTCTTCCTCTCTCCCTGACCTGAGTCCTGGTCCCATATTCACCCTTCTCTCTCATGCCATGCTCTGTGTGTGTGTGTGTGTGTGTGTGTGTGTGTGTGTGTCTGTCTGTCTGTCTGTCTGTCTGTCCTGTCCTGTCCTGTCCTGTCCTGTCTGTCTGTCTGTCTGTGTGGTATTTTGGTTTTTAAAGTGCCTCTTGCTATATAGTCTTAGCTGACTAGCACTCACCATGCAGCCTGAGCTGGTCTTAAACTCACAGCAATCCTTTCTTCAGCCCTGGGATTCCAAGCACGCACTACCAACCCCAGCAGCTCACAAAATCAGTTAAATGAATTATAACCAGGTTCTGCCTTCTTGCTTGCTTGCTTGGTGGTATGGGGATACCTACGGTCTGAGGCAAACTCCACAGCCTACCTGCGTAGCAGAAAGCAACCATGACCAGGTCTGTCTGGCAGCTTCACTCAGAGATTTTATACACAACACAAGAGCAGGACAAAGGGGTTAAGATGCCCGATGCTTAAATGCACAATGCATAAAGCAGTCCATGTTGTCAAAAAGAAAAAAAAAGTGAGTTTTCCCATTATTAACTAAAAATCCGTATCTACGGCTAAGCAAGAACTTAAAGACATCCCCAAATAATGCAGATATCCGAACAGCACAAAGAGTGACACAAACCCTTTAATTATCCCCAACATCATGTAAAAAGAATAAGTGCTGAAAATATTGGATTAATGTGTATAAAGTGCGACGCTCAGAATAGTGTCTGTTTCAGGTGATTATAAGGCAATTCATACGCTTTGGTCTTTTCTTTCTTTCTTTCTTTTTTCTATTACTAACTGTCAGAATTCAGAACTGCATTAACCTTGGCCCACTGTAAAGATTGTATAATTAGAAAACTGTATTTTTCAAATTCTCTCTCACTGGGGCTTGATTAATCCTGGCTGTCTCATGTAGGCGGTTCTCTGGAAGTTTGACAAATTAACAGGATGTACTCCATCCTTGTTAGATTTAAGAGATTCAACATTTTATAGATTTGACTTCTATCTCATTTGATGTAAGATCATGCAATATCTATTTTAGACACCAGTACTATTATAGTTACTCATGTAGAAAGAGAAGAAAATAGAAAGAAAAAACGCACACACATTTGAACGACGCTAAACAAATTCTAAGTGCTACACATATAACCTGGCAGTCACAGTGTCACCCCCAGTGATCTTAGTTAGTTTCCTGCTGAGACACGATGGAAAACACTGAAGCCGCATAAAATCTGGAGTCAGGGGCAAAACATACTGTGTCTTCTAATCTAAGAAAGGTTTCTCTCTGCATAGATTTGACCCTGAAATTAATAACATGAAATGGGGTACCCCAATTTAAGGCTGATTTATACTTATTACTGACAAGCTGTCCTACTTGTTCTGATACCCACACTTTTTGTCATTATCCTCCACATTAGAATCTAAGTGAGTTTATTGCTAGGGTACCAGAGTGTCAGAGTCACTAAGTCTGAGGCACACCTCCAGGACCACGGCCACCTCCACTTCTGCCTTCACTAATGTCCAGGAAGGGCGCACACCCGTGAGAGTTCACAGTGTCTAGAACAAGAGTGGAGCTTCAACAACTATAATGACATCTTAATTACTGACAGTTACCCTGTCAAGGCCTCGTCTGTCGCTGCCAGCCCTTTGAGCTCTTCTCCTTCAAGTCAATTATTAACAACAGCCTCTGAAATCAAACTCCACAACCTGCCACCACCCGTCCCCAAAGGCCCACTTTTTATGGCTACCCCCCAAAACGGAAACCAACATTTCTAGAAGGCACTGCCAAACAATGCCACACCTGTATAGCAGTAGGCAGGAGAGCTCACAGACCCGTAAGACAGCAGGGATGTTAATCACACAGGGCTGTCTTCTCAAAAGTGGGAAATGGATACCTGTTCCCACCCAGAAGGCTGAGAGAGGATGCTGTAAATAACCTGGTGACCTCTGCTATCTGTAGTGTTGGGCCTCACACCCAAATCCCCCAGAATGTTCACCCCAGACTCTCCCTTCTCCGACAGACCTTTATCTTTAGCCTGGTTTCCTTTTCTCAGTCATCAGAGCCTATCCTTAGGGGAGATGTCACAGGTACTCGTTGACTTTTACGCTATCGCAGTCAGAGACCACACCACAGTCTAGGCTGTGAAGCTACAGAGCCAACCCACCCATCTCCGTGGCCACGGGAACTTTGCAAACGAGTCTTGATGCAGTGGGCCCTTAATCTTCCTTGACTCTGAGGACTGTATTGCACCAGGAAGCTTTTCTTCCAAAGTGCACTACAGTGTTTAAATATGCTTACAACCAGATCTCCTGGTGGTGTCAGATTCCAGAAGTTTCTGACCCAACATCAGCTAAGTTATGGCGACCTGAGTCTCATTTTTCACTTCGCCCGGATCACTTCCTTGCCAGGTGTGATGCTTGGCAGGGCCGCTCCGCACACCTGTGCCTGGTCCTCTCCTGCAGCAAGGCTGTGAAGGGGCAGGCTGGTTGACGACCAGGGTTTTCTAAGAATCTAAAGCATACACATATGGGCTCTAGAACGGGAGAAACAATGAGGAAGCTAACGGTCACATCCGTTCTAGGAGGCCATTCTACCCAACAGGCCTCGCCGGGAGGCCCGCCTCCGCTCCTCTGCCCTTCGCAGGTCCTTGCCTCTGTCCCCAACCATCCCCAACCTCTCTCCTAGCCCTTTTTTGTCACTTTGTTGCAGCCTTCCTAATCCCTTCACTCATGGCCTCTTCAGACATAATTCCTGGGTACTGGGCTATAGCAGAATAGAAACTGGTTTTTGTTCTTGTTTTGCTCCTTATTGCTGGGAGTAAAGGCATGCCCCACCAGGCCTGGCTAAGAAAGAGAAACTCTAAAACTCTCAGCTTCCCTGGATGTTTTGATAAACTCTGGCTGCAAACGCCGCTATCCAATCTGATCAGGTCCGAACTGGGTGACAAGGCTACAGGAAGAAGTGGGTCCTGTCCCTCAGAGCTCAGAACCCACCAGGGAGCGGGGCAAACGCTTCGAGCACTTCTGGAAATGGACTACATATGTGCTGTGCTGAGAAACTGCAGAACACGGGGTTGGGGGTGGGGGGGGGCGTGGGGCTGGGGGAGGGTTACATGTACTCTGCACAGACAGGTGGGAAACTGGATTTTTAAGTCACCTATTGTTTCGGCAGAAAAAAATGTGTGTGGATTAGAACTGTCTCTTGAAAGCAAGGATACAAGGCCCTGGGGTTTGGCTGCAGGAAGGTGAATCCTTCCTCAAGCCCCAGCCCCTCAGAACGACCAAAATATCCTGCCTTTCTTTGTGCAGTTACATAAGGAGCAACCGAGGAAGACGGAGTGGAAAGCTTTGCAATGAAAAAGAATTAAGCCAGTGAAGGCTGTGTTGCCACTGGTCGGGATGTTCCAGAGGACTCCTGGGAAATGGGCACCAGGGCGGTCCTGAGCAGAGATGACAGGGGGCAGCACTTCTGCCTGGCCAACCGATGGGCTGTGTGTGTACACCAATTGAGCCAGCCACCGTCCTCCTCAGAAGATCATGGAACACACCCTCACAGCCTTCTGGCATCAAGGACACACACTTGACGCTTGAGACATAATAGTGTAGTTTGTATGTGAAGATGAAAACAGGAAACTGAGATAACTCAGAGAAAGCCAGCCCCAGGCCTGGAAAAAAAAAAGTGTCTATCATTTTCAATTGCCAGCCTGCACCCATAGAAGAGGTCTCTGCTAGAAAATGACAAGGGAAAGGAATCCAGGTTCAGAAAAGAAGGCACACCGGGTATGGCAGTGCACGCCTTTAATCCCAGCACTCAGGACACAGAGGCAGGTGGATCGTTGAGAGTTCAAGGCCAGCCTGGTCTACAAATTGAGTCCAGGACAGCCAAGGCTAACACGGAGAGACCTTGTCTCACAAAACCAAAACCAAAACCAGGAAAAAAAATAAAAAAGAAAAGAAGGCACAAGCCACTCACTCAAAAGCAGGCTCCCAGCTTACCATCAGCCACCTGCGCAACCCCCCAACCCCAACCAGGCTCTGAGCAAGGCACAAACTTCTATAGCAGCCATAAACTACTGGTCCAAGGCCTACTGGCTACTGTCACTGGGGCCGCTCTTGGAACAGTGTACCCCAGTTCTCGGAGCTGCTGCTGGCCTCTGCCTTCCCCTTCTACATCCTCCTTATGGTGCCCAGTTTGCTTGCCCGGCACCCAACACCTCCCCGGTTCAGGACTCTGATGGAACTTCAAAATGTATGAATTCAGCCCCCTGACCAGAGAGCTGGAGAGAATCCCAACATCCCAACCCCCTACCCTCCCATCCCTGCCCCCTGGGAACCTCATGGAGATAAGAATCCACTAAAGGCACAGTGCACAACACCAACCTGGTCAGTAAAGTTAGTGCCTCCTAGGCTGTGGGGCAGCCCGGGAGCCTGGGAGCAAGCAGGTGGCCCTGGGCGGCACACTGGACCACAGGAATACATGTTTCTTTTTCCCCCCTCTCCTGCTCGGTTCCCACCCCATCCTCTCTACCCCCTTCCTCAGCCTCTCGACAGAGCTGCTGGTAACAACTCAGGGCGCCCAGGGGAGCCACTTAGCCCCAATGGTAGTGCTTAGGGCTAAAGACATTTCTGACTGTGGTGTTTCCATTATTGATAATAAAGCCCCCAGAACTCTAATTACATCGCTTCCCTATGTGCTAAGGGCACACAATCAGGTCAGAGGGAGGAGGGTGGAGACAGAACTGCATTTCATCCATGGCTAAGCCGGGCCAACTCCCTTCCTGCTGTTCACGGGAAACACACTGAAATGCATGTGCAGTGCCTGAAAGGTGCTGAAAAGGTGCAGGGAGGAACAAAGCACCCTCACCCCCTGACAAGGCCGTCCCCCATAAACACACACAGCAAGCCTTCAAAGCTTCCCTCTGGGGTTCCTGGCTTTTAAAGGGTGAACTGGGAATACTGAGCTGAGCAGCACTAGAACAAGAGTGAGGGTCCAAGCTCTGGGCTTCATTAACTCCAGCTCCACCAAGGCCAGCTTCCGGCGACTCATGGGCCCTGCCCAGGCTTGGGAGATGAGTGGGCCAAGCTGACCTAACTCCACCAACCCCTGCCGCTCCTGACACTGCCCTAAGGCCCTTCAGTGGCTGCTCCCAGGCCTTCCGCATCCTCTGCCCGGCCCTCAAGCTAACCCCCTGCCTCCAGCTCTGCTGTAACTCTCACACTGCATGGCAGCGGCAGGAACTTCTGTGGCTACTGCCACCTGGGCCCTCTCCACCTGAGGTATTCCCTCTTCTCTTCTCATTAACCAGTGGACTTGGGAAGCCAGCCAGCCCCGCCCCGTCCTGAATCGCTTCACCTAATTTTTTTTTCCTTTTTGTGGTTGCTCTCCCTCTACTGGATGATTTTATTAACTAATAAATGCCTGATACAGCAACAACAACAAAAAAGCAGGAAATTAAAACCTAAGTCCCCTGCCTCACAAACTTCACACAGCGTCTCAGCCCTACAGTGTCCTACGGGTCTGTTCGCTCAGAGCCACCTATGTTAACACCTCTCCCCCCCCAACCCCCCACCCCGGTCTAAATAAGGACCCCCCACTTCCTCATCTTCCATCCTCCCTTTAACTTGCTCCAATTTGGCTCTGAAGCCTACCACTGTTCAAAGTGCTGCTGGCACATACACACCCACACACAGAAACGCCTTGATAACAGACACACTTAATCTACAGAGCTCTTTCTTGGCGGACCAGCTTGGCGGGAGCTCTGTGACACTCCCTGAAGTCACACTCCTCCTAGACAGTCCTCACGTACCAGCCCTCTAAGTGCTGGAGTTTTCATGGGTCAGCACCGCCTCTTGTCTCTGTACGTACTCCCTTGGCACCACACCCACGGAGACATGCGAAAGCCCAGCCCAGCACCCAGGGCACTGCCTTCGTGGGTCTCTTCCACCCATCCCCGGTGCACCTGCAGTTTTGCCAGGAGGCGCGGCAAGGCCACAGCCTTTCCTCACCTCCCTCAACCCTGGCTCCTCCTACTGCCCTGCTCCACTCCAGTAAGCTACAGCCTGGAACTGCTCGGGAAGACGGAATTCCCCCTGTCCAGCTCCGTGTCAGCCCATCCGCACTCAACGCTGTCTCCAAATTATCCCCATCATGTATCCATCCGCCTGTTCCTCCTTGCTCCCCCACCCCCGTGGCTCCCAAGGTCTCCCCCCGTTTCTGCAACTGCCTCACAGACAGCTGGACTCCTGTCTTGCCCCCAAACACCTACTTCACACGCATATAAGGCCCGCCTTAGTCCATTTGGGCTGCTCTAACAAACCGCCACACTCTAAGCAACAGCCATTTACTTCTGACAGACCCGGGTGCTGGGAATTCCGGGATGAAGGCAAGCTAGCAGATATGGTGTCTGGAGAGGGTTCCCCTTCCTGGGCTACAGACAGAATCTTCTCCTTGTGTTCTCCCATGGCTAACTCTACTGGGCCTTTGTGTGTCCATGCGTGTGGGCTCGGCGTGTGCACACATGTGCGCACACATGTACGGAGGCCAGAAGCCGACACTGGGATGGCGTCCTCAGCCACCTCTGTAACTTAAGTTTTTGAGGCGGTCTCTCAGTCAACCTGGACTTTGTGGATTCAGCTAAGAAACCTCTCAGGATGCTCTTGCCTCTGTTCTCTAGAGCTGGGGTACAGACGTGCACCCCATCTGGCTTTTACGTGGGTTCTGGAGTTCTAAAGTCAGGGCTTCGTGCTGTGCAGCAAACACTTTACCCCTAAGCCAGCACCCCAGCACCTCACTCAGCCTCACTTATAAGGGCACACTAAGCCAAGAGCTCTGCCCCTCTGGTCAAACAACCCCATAATACCACCACTTTCGGAGTAGCCTTCACCATTAAGAGTCGGCGGAGACACACAATCAGCCCAAAGTCCCAAAATAATCTTTCAAATCCAAACTCCTTAACTCACTCTTTGCTCTCAAAGCCCCGGCTACTGCTTTCCTTAGCGTACAGTGTCCCACCAGAGAGCCTAACCCACGCCATCTCTCTATGGAATGCCTCTTACATCCCCAAGCACCAAGCCACCCTAGCCAATACTCTAGACCTCAGGTCAAGTTACTCCTTCCTCAGAAAGGGCCAGTCAGTATCAGCTGATTACTGTCTGCCTCTTCCACAAACCGACTTGGAAATGTTGTGAAAACAGACCAGAAAAAAAATGCATGTGCGTCCTGTTTACCACTGCACAGGTCCTGGCATGTAATGCACAGCCAAGCTGCCCCGGAGTAAGTGGGTAAATGAATATATGTGAAAGTGCTCTCTCTACCAAATACCAATGATGGATAAAATACATTGTATCTCTAAAAATGAAGCAACGTGACTTGAGAGGGGACCACCTTGTCATTCGCTGACAAACTCAAGCCGGTTAAAGAATAGATGACTCTTTAGTGTTTATTTTAATTCCTCAAAAAGTGATTAAGTCACTGAGCGTCAGGAAAAACGGCCAAGACTTCTGCTTCCTTTTATCCACCTAAACTCAAAATTAATGTCATTCCAACAAAGTCTTTTAATTGCAGAATTTAAAAATTCATACTCAGTTATCGTATTCAATATTTTAAATTTACTACGGCATCTATCATTTGAAAGAGGCACAGAGATAAAACCCGCACCTCTGCTAAGTTAACCGGCACTAGCCCTTCTGAGGGCAGGGTGGCAGGCAGTGGGCTCCCCTTTGCTTTCACCAACAGCCAGCACTTGGCGTTGGCGTTGGCCAGTGCCCAGCAGGCATCTGTGTTCAAACGAAGATCATTGCTGCTGGAATCACTAAAGGGTTTCCATCTGGTCTTAGACTAGCCTCTCTCCTGGTGACAAATACATGCTCTCTTGCTTGTTCATATACAGGCGCTTTTCTCTCAAGCTTTCCTTACTTAAAGCCTCTTAATCTCCACAGTTAGGGGTAGCCTGTTCTCCTTAGCTCCTCCTTTCTACTCATGAGCACTTGTCACTAACCTGGTTTAGATTTACCTCAGTACTAGAGAGCTGGAGATGCGGCTCAAAGACAAGGCCCTGGGTCCGATACCCGGCAGGCATTGCAAAACAGAATCAAAAAGGAAGAGAGGTAGGAAGCCTGCTTCTAGCTACTACGTCATCCTTGCGTACATACGGCATTCTCCCTGTCACCCACAATCAGCCCTTCATAGCTTGCAGCCTTGACTGAGAATGCCTTCAGAGCTCAGTGGGCAGAGCAACACTCATTGGGTACATTGGTGGGTTTTTTTTTCCCCCCTTTAAATTACAGAACTGGTACAGACTTGGGAGGCAGAAGCAGCCAGACCACTGTGAGTTCGAGGCCAGCCTGGTCTACAAAGCAAGTCCAGGACAGCCAAGGCTACACAGAGAGACCCTGTCTCAAAAAACCAAAAGAAGGAGAAGGAGGAGGAGGAGGAGGAGGGAGAAAGAAAAGAAAAAGAAGAAAGAAGAAAGAAAAGAAAAAGAACTGGGAGGTTGCTGGGCGCGGTGGCACACGCCTTTAATCCTAGGACTTAGGAGGCCGAAGCAGGCCGACCTCCGTGAATTCGAGGCCAGCCTGGTCTACAAAAGCAAGTCCAGGACAGCCAAGGCTACACAGAGAGACCATCTCAAAAAACCAAAAAGAAAAAGAAAGAAAGAAACTGGGAGGTGCCTCAGCAGGTAAAGCCATTCAAGCCTGTCAACCTGAGTTCAACCCCAGAACCGACATAAAAAACGCCAAGAAGACACGAGTACCCAGATGCAGTGGCAGACATCTGTAATCCCAGCATTCTCATGGCAAGTGGAGGCGGAGACAGGAGAATTTCCTAGCAGCTCTCCAGCCAGCTAGCCTGGAGTACGCAGTGTTGAAAAAAACAAGAGAGATCAGGCATCAACAGACCGGAAGAAGGGAACAGACCGGAAGAAGGGACCCGCTCCCCATCGTTGCTCTCTGGTCTCTGTAAGCACATCGCGCCACCAAGGCATGGGGCGCACACACAGAGGCCACGCGTTTCTTTTTAGGGAGAGGCAGAGAGAGAGAAACTGAAACTAAGATGCACATGCCAAGTGCTGTGTCTAATATCCTCACCACCACTAGGAATCAGCAAAGCAGATGAGGAACCAAGGGCCCCGATGGCTGGCCCAGGGTCTTTTCACGAGAACGTGGTCACTGCTGTCTTCAGCACAGCAGCAGGGGTGGGGGTGGGGGGGTGGTTTACTCGGCTGATATTACAGACTCGCACAACCCCATCCAGACAGTGATGTCATAAGAAGTTAAAGTAAAAGGCAATATAAACACTAAACCCTCTGAGAACCTGGTTTTCCTGCCTGTTCTAGGCACAATGAATGCACGCATGCCGGCTGGTTTTATGACAACTTGACACCAGCTAGTGTTAATGGAGAGGAGGACGCCTCAGTTGAGAAAATGCCTTCTTAGGGTCAGGCTGTAGGCGGGCCTGTAGGACGTTTTCATAATTAGTGATTGACAGATTAGTGAACAAAAAGCCCAGTGACGGGTGTAGGGCTCCAGTCGGGAGCGGCTCATACCGCCCACCCCCAAAAACTAACACAAGCTGCTGTTCCTACCCAGGGTACCCACCAGAACGGGGTGGTAATAACGCAACTGCTGAAGTCACCACACACAGTCACAGCACACGGAGAAATCACGTAGCTACTGACTAGGCTTCCTCCCAGCTGGACAGCTTTTATAATCTTGTAAAGTGCACTTCTGAAGGCTTCCGAGGGTGGGGGAGAGGGGGGTGGTGGAGGTCATCACCAGCCTGGCAAGATATGCCCATTGGCCGAACAGCAGCACGGTTGAGCAACTCTCTTGAAAATAGTAACTTTTGTGCAAACGTTTTATCTTGAGGTAGAGTACAGGACTCTACCTTAGCACACTTTCTGGCCATCAGCTTCTTCGAGGCCTCAAAATCACTGTATCATGGAGACACAAGGCTGTTTTTATGGCAAGATCTGGCCACCACAGACAAGCATTTTAGCCTTCTTCGTCATCTGCTCTTTAGAACAGGCATGATTTTGTCACTGTCCATCTTTTCCAGATATCGATAACGAAATGATCACTGATGCTTCCAATAAAACTAACCCCGTGCCTACAAAAATATGTACTTTAGTTGATCAGAATGAAATACATCAATAAAAATCATTTGTTCCTTTCTGAAGACACCTCCTTATGAGCAACTATACCTTCAGGTGGAATAGTCCTATCTCAAGCTGGGTAACACAGGCGACGAAGAAAAGACCCGGACATACTCCTGAGTTCCCACACTACGGTGGCCTGCCTGTTGATTCATAAAAATAACCTATCTGATTTCCTTCCTTCACAAATGTGCAAAGGTTTGTCCATTGGTCATATTAGTTATTTGCACAAAAGTCCCCAGTTAGACCTGCTATCAGGCCACAACTCAGGAGGGCCGGGCAGGGGAGGAATGCCAGGAAGGTACACGCAAAATTAAATTTCATACAAAGAGAACAGCAAATCACCGAACGCGTAAACCTGCCTAACAAAACCAGAGGGTGTCCGGTTTCAACCCTAAGAACAAATTTGATCTTAATTACTGAGAAGTTCTTACAAGTGACAAGGAAGTCACAGCTTAAGAAGGGCCAGCCTCCTAGCTGCTTGATAAATTAGTTTCTCAAGACTAACCTTTTGGATACCAAAGAAATACATCACATGTATGGCAGTCAGGAAAATGCCAGTGTTGGAGGGGGTGAGGCAAACGGCTACGCAGTCACTAAAGTGACATCTCTGCATGCTTAACAATATGCTAAATATGAAAAAAATAAAGATTAAATTTAAATACAGAATTTAAAGAAGTTTTGCCACACGCTGCCAAATGTGGTGAAAGTTGACATGTGGAACTGTCACCTTAATTAATTCCTGGTTTTTTTTTTTTCCTAATTCCCTTCCCAGCAGTACTTTCTCTGTGTGAGCACACGTCTGTGCACATGCCTGTGTGGGTATGCATGCCTGTGCACACACAGAGGCCAGCAAAGGACAGTGGGTGTCTTCTCACTAAACCTGTGCTCGGCTGGTGGCTTGCGAGCCCCAGCAATCCTCCCGCCTTCTTACCAGTACTTGGTCTCTGAGCCTCATGTGTGTACAGCACGGACCCTTACCGTAATGCTGTGCCCTGGCCCCAGCCGCGGCAGAACCATATTCTTTTTTAGAGTATTCCCGTGGGGACAGGAACTGATTCTGGTAGAAGTCCACAACTCCATTTCTGGCCTATGCGTTCGGAATAAAGGTGCCACCCATACCTAGGGACACCACGACTGGGGTTCCTAGTAGGATATGGGCAGCAAAGCAATGCACACACACACTACATCCCTTACCAAGGAAACAGCGAGGCTGCAGATGCTAAGCCAGGCCAAGAACGTGACTCTGCTACAACCATGAAGTCTATAAACTGTATCACCCAGACGTGCTACAAAAGCCCAAGGAACCAGCGGTATCTGAATTGCCAAGAATATTTTTTAACCTTCAGTTTTTGAAACTGGCATTCTGACGAAACACGCTCCGTGCTCCGCCATAACGGATTTCACCAAGAGAATCTAAAACTGTCAGCTGAATACCTCTTCACCACGAGTTTAGCGACCCATCTCCTCCTCATAAAAATAAACGTCTTCCCGAGTCTTTTTATATGGGAAATTAGATAATTTGCAGCTTCCTGGTTTTTTAATTGCTGCTCATCCATAAAGTACAAACTTGAACAATGCCGCCTTCTTCAGCCACTGACTGGTACACACGTCACACTAGGGTCTGGATTTTGGGGGGGTGGGGGGGCTGGGTAGAACAAGCCGAAGAACGTTTTTAGAGGGGGATTTTCATTTTCCATATCAAAATTTCATTATAATCAAACAGTTTCATAAAGTTTTGATCCCAAGGCTGGAAGAACAAAAACACCCTTTACGAATGCCTCTCTAGAGAGGCAGCCCAGGAAAGGCTGCCTTTCCACTCTGCTTCCTGCTCCCCACAAAGTGTCAGTCAAGGGTGATGACTTCAGGCTTACAGAATGAATAAAAGGAGAATTACGTTGCATTATTATTGGTAAACTCAGAGTTACACGGTTTTCAGGCTCCCTGGCTTAGTCACTTTGGGTTGCCATGACAAAATACTGTACTTCATTCTTATCGTTCTGACGACTGGAAGTCCAAGAGCAGCACTGTTGACTTCCGGTGAGGGCCCTGGTCCAGGTTTGTAAACTGCCATCAACTTGAATGGTGGAAAGCAGGCTGCCTTAGTTAAGGTTTCTATTGCTGTGAGGAAACACCATGACCAAAAGAAAGCTGGGGAGGAAAGGGTTTACTCAGCTTACACTTCCACATTGCTGTTCATCACCAAAGAAAGTCAGGACAGGAACTCAAGCAGGGCAGGAACCTGGAGGCGCGAGCTGATGCAGAGGCCTTGGAGGGGTGCTGACTACTGGCTTGCTCAGCCTGCTTGCTTACAGAACCCAGGACCACCAGCCCAGGCATGGAACCACCCACAATGGCCACCACTCCCCAGGCATGGAACCACCCACAATGGCCACCACTCCCCAGGCATTGGATCTCTGAGATGTAACTGCACCTGAGCAATATCATCTGTTGGACCCAGGAGGCCAGGAGGCGGGGACAGGAGGTGGTGGGATCAGCATCTCAAAGAAGCTGAATTCCACAGCAGACATGCAGAAACCGCCCTGTCAAAGATCCCCCCAAAACAGCACAGGCTATTGTCACTGCTTTTAGCTGTCAGTCACAGGCTATTGTCACTGTTTTTAGCTGTCACAGGCTCTTGTCACTGCTTTTAGCTGGCTACCAGAGCTAGATGATAAGAACTCTACTGCTGAAGACAGGACACACATTGGTTGAAGACAGAAAAATCAAACTGGAACTGACCTAAGAGTTCCTCCCTGCTAACTAACTAGCATTCACAGTGCCAGAAGGTTCTATGCAGCCCACTGGAGGAGAAAAGCTATCAATGGTATTACCCAACAGTAAACTCCTCATGTTATATACTACCAGCCCACCAGGCCAGATATGCCCCTGGGAAAGTAGTGGCATGAGATTATGGAGATGACCAACTATTCTTGGGTTGGATTTGAAGCAAGCTCTGCAGGAGGGAATTCATGACTGATACTGTAAGCCTGGTCAAAAGCCCACGGTGAGAGAGTGATGGCCCCAGTGGGGAACTGCAACTACTGTCTTGTTAACAGGCATGTTATCGAACTATATTCTAAATATTTGCGCTTATGCATATAGATTAGTGCTACCCTTAACCCTGATCACAGAAACTTCTCTCTGCAGTAGCCAGCAATTAATGCAGAGACTCACAGCCCGTCAAAGTCCTGAGAGTAAGTGACTATAGGGTGCTCAGCCCTAAATGGGACATCGACGTCAATACTTGTCCCCTCCAAGACCCAGAAAATATCTCAGAAGAGGAGGCCGAAAGAACGTAAGAAGTAGAAGATGAAGCCGGACATGGTGGCGCACGCCTTTAATCCCAACACTCGGGAGGCAGAGGCAGGCAGATCGCTGTGAGTTCGAGGCCAGCCTGGTCTACAAAGTGAGTCCAGGACAGCCAAGGCTACACAGAGAGACCCTGTCTTGAGGAAAAGAAAAAAAAAGAGTCGAATATGGGGAGGTGTGCTGTGAAATGTGTCTTCTGGACATGACGGGGCCGCTGCGCTCACCAACTCACTGAAGCTCTGACGACCTGCACAGGATCAAACCAATGAGTCCCGTCAGCATTCCAAGTGGCAGTACTAACTGCTCTCAGTGGGTTATTAGCAAACATCAAAGACAGAGGAGATGAAGGAGGGGGGCCTGACATTGGGGGGGGGCTGGAGGAAGAAGGGAGGAGTTGAGGTGCATATGACCAAGACACACTGTTTACATGTATGAAATTGTCCAAGAACAAATAAAAGACAGTCCATTCAATATATATATTAGATAGACAGACAGATGTTAGATACATTTACAAAAAAAAAAAAAGTGGGGGCCCTGCCCGGGAATCAGATGCCACCCTACATGTGTAACGAACATCACAGAAGTTACTTTGAAAGGGGTAGAAGTAGAAGCTGTAGATGTAATGCATGGATGGGGTACTAAGGAGGTACCACAAACGACCTCAGACGGTCCGAGAACTCTTCCCAAGCACAGAGGAACGTCATCTGACAGATAAGACGCCAACGTAAACCCCCGATGACATGCAGCACTCTGCTGTCACTACAGGTCTCAGGTTTCCCATTCCAATGAGGGTCTCTGAATTCGACCCTTTCCTCATCACTGTGACAAAGACACCTGACAGAACCACCTAACAGGAGGACGCATCCATGACCCTGGGAGAGCCATGGGGGTAGGACCAGCTCCAGCCTGTGGAAGCTCAAACCTCTTTCTTCCGTCACAGATCAGAGAACCACCCTCTGACACGACACACCCAAAGGCGTGCCTCACAGATGTTCCCAGAGTGCCTCACTCCAACAAGGTGACAACAGAAATCTGTCACCAGGTTATTCATCAAGTTAAGCATCACTGGACAAGAGCTCCTGAGCATCTTTGAAGCTACCTATCCTCGTGAAGAAGCCCCATGGACATTAACGTAGGTGAGAGAAGAAAAGAACTACACCGCCCCGTTATCACCTTTTTTTTTTTTAATTAAAATTTGTAATCTTAAAATGGAAGTTATTTAAAAAAAAAAAAAAAAAAAAAGCCTCAACATCAGCAAGCATGCCTTCCACACCCCAGCCAGTTACAGCAGAGAACGCATTTACTTCTCAGTAGCTTGGAAAGCCTCAGAAAGGCAAGAATGAGTGCCCAATGTACACACAGTCATCATTATTTAGACTTAAGGCCCATCGTTCCGTGGATTATGACGGCAGTAATACTAAATGCCTTTTAAAAACCATTTAATACCTTCTACAATTTTTATGGTACATCACATTACAAGCTTATTCCCGTGAAAGAAAATTGTCTACATTCTAACACAGCTACACATAAAGTGAATACTTGATAAGAGAGCCAAAGAGCTCGGGAAAACCTAGAGGTATCGTACGGCTGATAAAAAATAATGTAGCCAGACACCCAGTGCTCAGAAACCCAGCAGCTCTCCAATAAAAAACAATCAGGGAAGTTGGACAAATGCCTGCGTGGTTGACTTCCTCCAGGGAAACCGCTCTGAAAGGTACTCTTCTCCACCCTGGACAAAAGGCGACAGCCTCACAACAAAGCCAGCCACTTGGGAGGTTACAGAGCACCAGGCAACGGGGAGGGGTGAGCGCACGCGCGTGTGTGTGAACGTAATTCAGCCTTTGGTTTCTAGGGCACCGTTACACACACACCTGGGCTTCTCTCGATGACAGAAGGCGGCACGGGTCTCACTTTGAGAAGTGCCCAGTGACCACTGGGGACCCGAAACACCGCACTCTATCCACTGGACTCTTTAGCAACCAGCCTGAGAGAGTACAACAGACTGACGTCTCCTCTAAGAACTCCTCCATACTGGAGCTCGAAGAACTAATATGTCACTGTCCCAGCTCAGTGAAATATTGACTGGAGTAAGTCATACATTTCAACGCAGATCTTTACCATATCGACCCTTTCACTTTCACCGTTTTTATACGGGACATCGAACGGTGCCGTGAAAAATTATTTTTGCATAGACTTCAAAACAACTCATCATTTTGCCCCCTCTCTGTCCATCAAAGGCTTACAGAATCAAAACCAGGGTGACAATGCTTCTAAAATCTGCCAGTACATCCTTCCCATAAGTCACTAGCACGAGCTGTGGTTAGGCCCAGAAGACAGTTTTACACGCTCCCGATTTTCTCTGCGTTCTTGCCCTTCCTACCAGGGGTGAAAATAAATTGACTATCTATTAAATCCCCGTCATCATGGACCCATTTTTTTTTAATCCCCTGAAAGCCCTAAGTGCTCTGCAGTTGTTTCACCCTCACTCCACAATCCCTTCTTTTCTTCCAAAACACCTTTCTTCTTTCCCATTCAAATACCGGACATTTGTCCTTAGGCGGTTTATAAAGAGACTTAAGGGGAGCACTGAAGACTAAGCTCTGAGCACATTAGTAAAAGTACATAAATGAGACTAAGCACAGACATGGGAGTGGCCACGGACAGAGCCTCCCAGGGAAGAGTCAACCAACCAAGACAGGTCTTACATCCGTGCCTTGAACTTGATTGTAGGAAGGCTGCATCCTTCCTGCCTAGGTGGCCTTAATCTACTACTCTGCTTCCAAAAGACCCAGTCTGCTCCTCCTGAGCCGTGACTACCAGGTGGAGCTTTATGAAAAGTGGAAACCGGCATATGCAGCCGATTTGACTCTTTTCTGGAGTCACCTGTGTAGATAGAGGATAAGAGAGAAAACAAAGCTGTTTTGTCTCTTCCACATCATCTCCGGAGGGATTCCCATTGGCGCGGAGAAGACTGTGGAAGCCGCTGCTATGGTTCCAACGTGCGGAATGTCCCCCACAGGTTTATGTTTTGAGCACTGAAGCCCACAGTTTGTGAAGTTATTTTCAACAGTGTACAGCTCTGTGTGTGTGTGTGTGTGTGTGTGTGTGTGTGTGTGTGCGTGTAGCTTTTTTAAGAAATGAGTTTTTGGTTTTGGGGGGTTTGTTTTTGTTTTCAAAGAAATGGCACGTAGCTTTAATCCCAGAATGCCTCAGAAGGCAGAGGCAGGTGGATCTCTGTGAGTTTGAGATCAGCCTGGTCTATAGAGTATGTTCCAGGACAGTCAGTGGTACACAGGAAAACCATGTTTTGAAAACAAAAGAAAGGAAGGAAGGAAGGAAAGAAGGAAGGAAGGAAAAAGAAATGGGGTTTACTAGCAAAATGGGTCACCAAGGGTGGGCTTTAAAGGTTATACCTCCCCACAGGCGGCTTCTGGTCCCTGTGATGTGAACAAACACTAACTATCTCACACTTCCAAGGCCAAGGACAGAGTCACTCTCAATGCCACGCCATCCCTGCTATGATGGACTAAAGTCCCTCTAAAATTGAGAGCCTAAATAAACCTTTCCTCCCATAAGCCATTGCTGCCAGTTTGGTCATAGCACCCAGAGCCACTTGGAAGTCTTCATTTCTATATTCCTGTCTTTGGTTTTGAACACAGCCCACTGTGGGACTAGAGACCCAAGCAACAGGAACCACACCATCCACGTCCTGATGTTCAGCCCAGTCGGGTACCAGCTTCCCAGAGATGAACTTGATGGACAGAGATGAAGTGTGTCCTCCTGAGGACAAGCGGCTGAAAGCATCCCGCTTCTCGGCACAGTGAGGAAAAGCACTGCTTGGTTCGCATGAGCACCACTTGGCACACTGGCTTTGCTTTCCCAAGAAACAACCTCCAGCGCCACCTCATATACGCCTCTGCTCTCTCTGGAAAGGGCTGTGGGCTTCATTGCATGCGCTGGTGTCTGCCGGCTAGCAGGCTACTGTGAAACACACGGGACTCACAAAGGCAACAAGGCTCAGGACCTCAGGACCAGACTGTGTGACAATTACTATGCTTCCACCATTGGCTCTCTTTGAAGCTGAAGAGACGGGAACAGGAGGAGCTGGAGAGAGATGCTACAGTGGTTCACGGGGCTCACTGCTCCTGAGGTAGACCCAGACTTGGTTCCCAGCACCCACATCAAGGCTACCCACAAATGCCTGTAAACTTTAGTTCTAAGGACTCTGACACCCTCTTCTAAAGTCACCTGTACCTACGTACAAGTTCATACGTACGTGGTGCATATAAACACACGCAGGCACATACATGTACATAAATATGCAAGTCTTTAGAAGAGAGATACGATTATCAAAGAATTAATTAAAACAATTAGTTAAAACATTATTTAAAAGAGGGGGAGACAGGAAGATACGGTACTTCACTATAATTTTTTCCCTTTTCCATTAATGACTAAAAGGGAAAATGATTTTTTTTTTTTTTTTAAAGAAGCACTCAACAGGCTGTGACAGGAAGCAGGATGTATTGGGAAGATGTCTTACCATAAGGATATTTAGTATCTAGCTTATTTTCTGCTGTTCTCCTCCATGGCAACAGGTCATCACTGCACCCATTAGGCATTCCGTTGTACCCGATCCCGACAATCTTGTTTTCTGTATTCACGATGCAGGCTCCAACCTAGAGAGAAACATTGCCCAAAGGTCTGCTAAGTGTGAGGAGCAGGTGTGCCCATGAGGAGGCAGTGAGGAATTCACAAGCACAGGGGGACGTCCCCACGCAGTGCAACAGAGTTACCCTGCGTGTGTTTTTAAGTTGCCAAGCATCCGTTTTTTTTCCCCTAACCTGCCTTTTGTGTACATCTCAGCAAGTACCTGAACATCCTCCTACAAAACCGGTTTACCTGGGAATTTGGATCCTTGCTCCTTTGTGCAGACAAGAAGGCCACCGCCATGAAATACTCAGGCCACTCCAGGTAGTCATCCCGTTTTTTGCAGGAAATGTCACTCATGTTGGGTTTAGAAGTCATATGCCACTAAACATGGAGAAGAAGTGTTGTCAATCGGCTTTCCAAGGAAACGCATCAGCCCAAACTCTGGGCAGCTTCAGCTGTACTTAATAAACAGAAATCCCAAGTCCCTAGACTTAAGGGAAAAGGTCCTCATCTTAAAAGAAAATTAAGAAATACATTGTTTCAAAAGTCCTGATTTGGCCAAGGGCAGTGGTGGCGCACACCTTTAATCCCAGCACTTGGGAGGCAGAGGCCAGCCTGGTCTACAAAGTGAGTCCAGGATAGTCAAGGCTACACAGAGAAACCCTGTCTCGAAAAACAAAAAACAAAACAAAAAGTCCAGATTTGTCACTTATAAATTTCCAAATAAATCGTGTATTGCCTGATGTCAGCTGGTGGGGTGGGGTGGGGGGGGGTGGATAGATATGTGTAATATCTAATGGATTCCAGACACCTTTTCAATTTCTATGTCTCATCATTCGAGCCTCATTTCTAGCTAAAGTAGGCACTACCATCGCATCTTACAGCCTCAAGAGTGCTCAGGAAATTTGCCTCCAAGCCCAGTGCTTTGTAATAAATAAATCTATAAATAAATAAATAATTAAATAACAGTATTTGTAACCAGGCCAGTTATGGAACTAGCCAGGTGATTTGTCCCTTCCCTTCCTCCTTTGTCCCTCCAAGAGATTAATCAACTCTGAGGACTGAATCAAATTGAAGTGGGGGAAGGGGGGGTCGGTGAGAAAATGCTAATGCGGAACCCAGGTTCCCTAGTTCGGGCTTCGAGGCCGGGTCTAGACACGGTCACAGCAAGGGGGAAAGCTTGAGAGGGCGTGGGAGGAAGCACAGAACTTAAATTTAGAGGGCCCTTTCAAAACTAAACTAGGGAAGGAGTGCCCATTCACTGAGACATTTTAAGGCGGGGATTTTCCAAACTTCCCCTTCAGACTATGGTCGCTACTGCTGTACAGGACAACATCAAGCAGCGAACAGGCATGTACGAAGAAGCGTCATTAGCCAACGACCCTGCTCAAGAGGGAGGGAGATAAGCTGCTTTGACTGGCTTCCCGCCTGCTTTAAGGTTTGGAGGGGGATGGGAGGGCTGGGAGAGGGGACCCATTTCTCCACCCCGGGGTTCCCTGTGCTTGCTCTTTAAAAGTTCCCTGGGGTTCTGTACCCACCCACGAGCGGCTTCAGAACGAAGAAACTGAGGCTGGGAGGCTCCACCAGTCCAGGGAGGAAACTGCTCCACCTCAGCCCCGACAGGACCCACAAGTCCTGGAAACTCCCCCAACTCAGCTCTCGGTTCTCTCAAGCCTCCATCCTCCCCCACCACGTGGGCGCCGGAAGAGACTCGGGGAACACCCTCCCCTCCACCGCGGCGACCCCGCGAGTGGCCGCCCACGTGCAGGCTGAGCACAGCACGAGCCGTGGAGGGGATGCGCCCAGCCGTCCACTCCGCCGGGATGCAGGCCACGTTCCCGCCGTCCGCCGCCGCGCGCGGGAAGTCGGGAGGGAGGCGGGGCCGGCGGCGGAAGGGGAGGTGAGGACGAGCCTGGCGTGTGCTTCCACGCGGTCACGACCCCAGGGCGGCCCTGGTCACCGGTCCTGGCAGAGAGGGGCTGCAGGCTGCTCGGCACGCGTGGAGACAATGCGTGTCCCGCTGCACGCTGTGGTGACCTATGCGGTTTGCCCTGGGCTTTTTTGCACTGTACAGGCTTGGGCTCAGGACAGGAAGGGACAGTGCCGGGCCACACCCTTGGGCCTGAGAGCTCGGTCTTTTTAGTTGTTGGTGAGTCCTCTGAATCCATCACCAACTTCCTTAAGGAGTTATGTAAATACAGAAAAATGATCAAAACACCCAAATATCCTAGTTGCCACGGGCCTGAAAGGGACAGAAATGAAGGGTCCTGATTCTGGACTTTGTACTAAGCCCTGAAGGCTGTGTCCTGGCCACCTCTTAGCCTGCTGAAGCCTTCCCTTCTTCATATCAGAAGGGTGTGGAGCCTGCAGCTGTGCCGGAGAGGCCTCATACTTCGAAACTTCATTTGCATTGGCTTTTTGCTTGACCGGATTTAGAGTTTCTACTCCAATTCTGTGAAAGACCCTGAGATGCAAGCCAGTCAAGGTGCACATGTGCACGCTTTACAGTCCCCTGGTAAAGTTTGTAGAGGTCCTAGGCCCCGAGGAACTAAATCTGATTTCCTTCAACATCGTTTACTGGACTACTCAGAGGTTTGGCCCCCTAAATCTGGAGGAACTTTTGTCCCTTGTTTGTCTTATCCACGCGGCTTGCATTACTGCCCCTACTCCATACCATAGCTCCATACATAAAAGCTACTGTAATAATCATGCCTTCTAATCTGCACAACCCGGATCTCAACTGCTAATCAAAACAAAAGCTTGTTAACTGTATTAATTTAGCCCCACAGAGGAAGAGTAATGAGAATAAAACAGTTGGTCCTACCTAATTTCTCACCCGCGCAGACACATCGTTCTTCATGTCCATGGTCCAGCCTGTAGATTCCATAATTAAATTATGTACCTCTCTTGGTGGATGCCAAGAAAGCAAAGAGGGAAAATATTTCATTGTTAACTATAGATTTTTTTTTTTTTTTGCCTTGATAAAACTCAGGCTTCAAAAGAGTCACATAGATTAGAGTGATGATTTTTAATGTCAAGTTAATTTGAGTTGACTATCTTGTTGCCATTAAAATCCATTATATCCGGAGCAAGTGGTTTCTCTTCCCCCACCCACTGCTTGGTCTTCGTCACCCGCATCTATAGTCCTTGGATACTGTTGGAATTCATTTCTCCACTTACCAACCTACAACTAATACATCACCAGTTGCTGCTGGTCCTTCAACCACAACATCATTAAGCCTTCTTCCTTCCTTCGCCAAGGAAAGACTGCCATACATAATTTAGCTCCTTCTCATCCTCCATTTTAGTCAGCTCACACACTGCCCTCCGCAATCAATCCAGACTCCTGCTTGCTGCAAACAGTGACCCTCGCTGTTCCTGTATTTCACCGAAAGCCCCTCATCTTAAAGACGGCATCGTTCATAATACAGGGACCTCTCGTGATTCATGTTTTCACAGCTGGAGCTTTCAAATATTCTGCACCAACAGTAGAGCCAGGCAGCCAAGTGAGAAAAACCGCATGCCTTCCCATGTCTTGCTCATTAACACCTTGTAACTCCAAGTGTGACTCTTAAATGTTCAATCTCTCGCTAATACCTTTCATTTGGGCTTATAAGAGAGGCTCTTGCTTCACCTACAAACAGAAACAGGTTTGCAATACTTTCAGCCGGATCTAGATTTCGCCTCCCAGATTTAAGGTATGTCTTCCCACCTCAAAGGTCCCGACTGTGAGTGGAGTTACCCACTTCAAGGTGAAAAGGTGTGCCCTTCATTTCTGAATTGTAGTTCATTCCAGGGACAGACAGCACTAACATGTTCATAAGAGCTCTAGTCATGGAACTCCAAGTTATCTGTGTGAATTACATTACTTAGAAAGCAGTATTTCAGTGTTACTTGCTGGGCGTGGCGGCACATGCCTGTAATCCCAGCACCCCGGGAGGCAGAGGCAGGTGGATCACTGTGAGTTCGAGGCCAGCCTGGTCTACAGAGAGACTTCCAGGGCAGCCAGGGCTATGCAAAGAAACCCTGTCTCAAAACAAACAAACAAGCAAACAATGCCCAGAAGAAGAAGAAGAAGAAGAAGAAGAAGAAGAAGAAGAAGAAGAAGAAGAAGAAGAAGAAGAAGAAGAAGAAGAAGAAGAAGAAAAGAAGAAGGAAAGAAAAGAAAGTATTTCAGTAGCTCAGAAGTGGGGGGGGGGGGGGAGATTACCAAGAGACCACCTAACAATTCCCCCACCTCTTTTGTTTGCCAAAAAGAAAATTCTTTTTAACCAAAGAAACTGAGTGAATTAGTGTATTAGGGTTTTCTAGAGTCACAGAATTTATGGAATGAATATCTCTCTCTCTCTCTCTCTCTCTCTCTCTCTCTCTCTCTCTCTCTCTCTCTCTCAGAATGACTTACAGGCTGCAGTCCAGCTAATCCAACAATGGCTAACTGGGAACAGAAAGTCTAAGAGTTAGGCAGTTCCTCAATCCCACAAGGCTGGGTGGCTCAGCTGGTCTTCTCTACATGGTGGAATCCCAGAGAAGTAGGCTCCAATGCCAGTGGATGAATGGATGTGCTAGTAAGGCAAGGGCAAACAGGGAAAGGGCAGAAGCAACCTTCTTCCATCCCCTTATATAGGCTTCCAGCAGAAGGTGTGGCCGGATTGAAGGTGTGTCTTCCCACCTTTAAAGGTCTGGGCTGTAAGTGGAGTCAGCCACTTCAAACAAAGTAGAAAAGGTGTGCCCTTCATTTCTGAGTCATAGTTCATTCCAGATACAGTCAAGTTGACGACCAAGATTAGCATCACACAAGAGTATAGAGGACAGTCAATATATGCAAATAAGTTGTTATGAGAGGAAGGACGTAGAGTTTTAGTCAGGACAGACTATGAATTACTTCGTAGTACCCTAGTGACCTTCAAAAAATACTTACTTGAGGCTTCTGTTAAATTAACAATACATATTTAATAATTTTTTTTCAAAATAATTTTGTACTAATACTAGTGTTGCAAAAATCATGATAAACATACCAGTTTTTGTTTCTGCCCAGTAAATAAGCCTTACTGTTGGCCTGTTTAACATATAAATGCTTTTCCTAAGTAGCCTATTGAAATATCCTTGTTTTTACTTGAGTATATCTGTCTGTCTATCACCTATCTATCTATCTATCTATCTATCCTAATCAACATCTCTATCCAACCTCCTATCTCTCTCTATTTATTTAAAGGTTACTGGGTATCCAGGCTGGCCTATAATTTACTATGATGCTGAGATGACTTTGAATTTAGGATCTTCCTGCCCCAACCTTCCCAGTGCCAGAAGTACAGGTGTGTAAGCATTCCACTAATTCAACTGCATTCCCAGTTCCACAATTGTATTTCTTTTTATGACCCAACAGTGTGGATAAAAATACCAGTGCTACTGTGCTTTTGAAGGGTTGGTTATTTTATGTTTCCCTACTGCACCCAAAACTAAAACAGCTTACTTAAACCTTAAGTAAGGGGAGATTGTATTATCTCTCCTGTGTGACAAAAAGGTCAATGATAAAATAGAGAAGAAATTCAGTATATGATTCCATAAATATATATATATATATGCACATGTGTGCATATATGTGTGTGTGATTTCAAGCATGAGGTCTGTTGTATATGTGTTCAATGAGGTATACAGAATACAGACTGACCCAACAGAATATTTCTATCATAAATAAAAATCAGAACTCCTAAGTAGATTTTTTTGTTGTTATGAGCTTAAAGGTTGCCAGTTACCTTTATTATTTCATAATTATAGTGAAGGCCAGTAGAGAAAGGTTAACTTGGCATCCATAAAGTGCAGATGCTTTGCTCTTGGTATGTATTAGATATAATATATGTAATATGTATATTATGCATGTATACGGTGGAGTGGGGGGATGCCCAGTGAGGTCTCTAGTGAGTTCAGGAAAGGTACACTGTAGTAAGAGGCTACACCAGCCATTAACATCTAAGTAAAATTTTGTTATTTTGTCTTTTTTTTTCCCCCAGAGCTGAGGACCAAACCCAGGGCCTTGCGCTTACTAGGCAAGCACTCTACCACTGAGCTATTTTAACAGGAGCTTTCAATTACAACAATTTTTAGGCATTCACCTTATTTTCTGTGTGTGTGTGTGTGTGTGTGTGTGTGTGTGTGTGTGTGTGTGTATCAGTAAATATATTGATCACTAAATGTTGACTGACTAAATAAGCTAGTAGAAAAGAATCACTTTAAGCCAAATCATTTGTAGTTTCCAACACACGCATAAACACACACACACGTACACACACATACACACACACGTACACACACATACGTGCAAGCTTTAGGTATTCCCCTCTCTCACCTCCTTTGGGGCTGGTGGATCAAGCAACAAAGGGGAAACAGAGTTGTTTCCAAGACGGAAAAGTCCAACTCTGAGGTTTTGCCCTGGGCCCCAAATTGGCCATTTGTAGGCCGAGAATTGAAGGTTGACTGCTTTCTTGTATCATGCCAATTCTCCCTGTGGCTTGTTTTGGCTCCACAGACTTGAACTTGTAGCCTCTTTTACCCAGAACTGTTTGAAGCTGATGGAAATTACATGTCTTATCACTTCTTAAAAGAAAAGAAAAAAAAAAAATACATAAAATGTAAATCTAAAAGAAATGGGCAATTTTCTCATACCACTTTATACTTCTGTGTAAGTTACCAAGTGCCAATCATTCCACTTTTTAAAATTCAGATTTGTCAGGCTGCATGTAAGCTTTCGGTGTTGAACAAGAAAAGATAATGCTCCGAGTGGCACTGCCACTTAGGCTGGGTCCGTGGAAGTGCCTGCCTGAGGAGGCTTGATCAGCTTGCCTGCTGGCTTTATAGGAATAGCAAGGATCTCATTAAACACGCCCTCTGCTCCTGGGTCACTGTGGAAGCTCCCAAAGGCCAATAGCTAAGGCGTTCGGGTTCCGGATATAGAATTCCTTATTCTCATTACACTCAGCACTTACTAACCTAAGTGGTGTGTGTTTTAGCTGGAGGAACAAGGTAAATTCCTAAAAATTATTCTAAATGAAAGCCATGTTAAGTTTTAGTTAGAAGTTAATGCCTAGTGTAGCTGCTTGCCACGTTGTGCCTTTCCTCAAGTCACTAGAGAGACCTCACTGGGGGTAAAATTCTCAAATAAAAAGGCAGACGTCACATCAATGTGTTAGCATCATAGCTCCCTTGTAGAGGTGTATGTTGAGAGGAACATCTGGGATCCTACCCTGACAAGAATAGGTAGCTAGAGGGTGGAAAAGACAAACAAGATGATAAAAGGAGCCTATCCTATTTGAATGATTGTTGGTTCTATTTATAGGAAGAGGTGCTAAGCTTTGACACAGGAGGGGAGGGAGAACATAGCCAGCGAAGGCCAGGTCCTGTGTGTGGTCACCTCTGACTGCTGCAGTGTTTGATAGACAAGATGACGGGAGGTTAAAAGCTGTCAGCCGCGATGCTTTTTAAGGTGCTATCATCCCAGTAATGCCGCCTTCAAGGGAGCCCCGGATTTGAGAGTTAGATATCAACCGAAAGCAATGGCGAGGCACTTGTGGAGCCCTCCCAACGAAAACGAGTGAAATTTAATAGTTTGGTGGTTACAGTAACCACCATCCTGCAAGGAAAAAAAAATCAATATCTACACAGTGTTAGAACCACACCGAGGGCTCCTGGAGCTGAGCCATTTTCAGTGAAGAATAAACCCGGATTCATTAGAGGAGAAAGTCAGAATGTGGTAGGAGGTCAGACATAAATACACCCTGGGCTCCATTGTCCGGAAACCGGAGATGCTCTCCTTTCAGGAGCTGAGTATTTTTTAAAAGCATAGAATTTACAGAGCTGGAAGTGACCTTGGCAATCATTGAGTCCAGCCCCTTCTTTTACGGATGAGGAAATACTGGCCCTGGAAGACTCCTTGGCTTGCTCCAGTCCACACAACTGATCCAGTGAGATTTTTTTTTTTTCCTCCCACCACACTCCTGTAGAATGTAGGACTCGAACCACACACAGGCCTTCCCGGAACACTTCAAGAAATGGAAAATCAAATCAGCCTTTGCCCTCTCTCTTTGCCTAAGAGAAAATTCGGTAATGAGTTTGCGATATTAATGATTAAGTAGCCGTATAAGACAACAATGAAAGCGCTGTGCCCAAACAGAGCAGGATTACTTGGAGATTTCAGGGTGTCTTCTGTGTTAAAGCCAAAGCCCCTCATGCCTGTCTAAGCAGTAGACTATGAGCACAGAGCTAGCCTCATTCCGTACCTTCTTGCTTCTCCTTAGCATCCTAGCCAATTAACAGGGCAGCTTCGTTGGAGGGGAAGGGATTTGTATAAAATAAACAAGACACAAAGAATAGGAGCCTGAGCAGACAGAGCATCATTCACATTGTAACTCTCATGGCCTGTAATTTCAAGAGCCTGAGGCAGGGGCTCAGGAGTTCAAAGCCACCCTGGGCTATTTGATTCATTTAAAGGCAGCCTAGGTTACATAGAAAGACTCTCACCGAAGAAAAAGGACAAATAACAAATAATTGAAAGAAAAAGCTGTCCTCCTGAACTGCTGCGCAACTCAGGGAAAAGGTTTCCACTGGTAGAAATCTGTATTTGTTTCTGGAACAAAACTCAGATGAGGAGTTGCACATGCCCGTTTCTACAGTCTCTAAAGAGGAAACCTCCATAAGCGTTCACAGCCCCTAAGAACCACAGAAAGCCTGGCATGCCCACGCGCATGCGCACTCGCGCGCATGGACACACGCATGCGCTCACTCACGCTGTCCCGTTCCAGCCTCGTTGAAATGCCAGAGCTAACATTATTACCCTTTAGAGAAATGATTGCTATCTTGTCACCCACACAAAAGCCATCCCATGAAATAAGGATATAAGAGCATGCACAGGAGAAGGAAGTGGCTGTATCTGGCTTATAGACTGATGGATACAAATTAATTCTGGCTGCTGAAAGCCAAGAGCATCTTTACAATCAGAGAATAACTCTTATCTTGGCTCCCACTCCCTCGATGTTTTCATATTCGTGGCTCCCAGTGGAACCCAGGGGAGTGTTTTTCTCGACAACCTTTGTTAATTACCTAGTTGCCCATCTGCCCCCTTGCTAGTCTCATGGCACAGCACAAATGGCACATGTGGGTAACGGGTGAGATAGCAAGGTTACATCGCAGGGTGCAATGTCATTTTGAAGACATCCATTGTGTTTGCAGTAGCTGCCATTCTAGAAGCTTCTATGAACCAGGCACCCCATACAAAGGGGAAGAATTTCATTTTGTAAAATGGTGGAGAATTCTATTAGTGATTTTTGCGGCATATTTTAAGTGGGTTATTATTAGATGGAGCTGACATTTCACATGCAGAAAAATTCTTGTCTTGAGAGTCAAGTGTCATTCAAAAGAGGGAAATTTTTATTTGGGGTTTTTATATTTTTATTTTTATTTATTTATTTTTTTAAATCAAAGAAACCTCTTGGAAAGCCATCCTTCTAAATGTCTCCATCTGCGGAGGTGTCGTGTCTAGAACTGATGTCTTTGATTTCTCTTTGATGCAAACGCTAACGCCATGATGGAATATTGGCTTTGGGATGTGTTCGTGAGTGCTGGCCAGCAAAGCAGATTCTTCACGTGTGTCCACAGCGAAGGCCTCAGTACTGACGGCCAAAGCCCAGCTGAAGGTTGGTGTTAATCATTCCCAGTGCACAGCACAAAGAACTCCCGGTTCGCCTCATCCTAGCAGAGTCTCACCTCCCCCACCCCCTCCCACACACACCCCACACGCCTGGATATTACAGCAGTACCCAGGATGCTTCAAGAGTTTTTTTCACTGTGTTTGCCTTTGCAAGTACACATTTGGCTCAGCAGAAGCTAAACATTTTAAGGGCACAGTAAGAAATAGGCCAGAAAACATCAAAGCTTTATAGCTTTTTGAGAAAACTTGATGGTCTTGCTGGTACAACTCCCTATGATACGGTTCAGTTGTGATAACAATGGAAAGTGTATCCGTGCAAACTGCTGATGGAACCATCAGAAGATGTAGCCGAGGGTCTTTTAAACACATTTAAGAACTGTTCTTTTGAACTGTGCCTCTTAGCCTTGGAAAACCTCTCCGAGAGTTTAAACAGGGCTGTGGCTGAACTGCCGAGTGAGAACCTGAAATTATCTCGGGCGCTGGAATCAATATCAAGCAATATTTTCTCTTTGAGAGAAATTCAATCTGACAGAAAAGAATAGGAGCAATAAGGGAGCTGGGACCCTGGTGAAAATGCTTGCCATCCAAAGACGCCGTAAAGCAGTACAAATTAGGTGATGTCACCAGAGGCAGAAAACCACAGTGACAGAATAAAATGTATCGGAACATCAGAATACTTCATTATCACTACCACGGGTCCCTAAGCTTCACAAAAAAAGCATCCATCAGCCTTGATGGCCATTTGTGAGCCACTGCTGGTAGCTAGATGGCGCAGTGCAGCGAGGAAGTGCACCCCCACATGCCGCCCCCTCCTCCCCCACCCCCCTACCCGCCACCCCAAGGACAGCAGGGTTCAAACGGAGGCCTGGGCACACAGCCCAAGCTTTGTTAGTCTCAAAGTGCTCTCTAGCGGCCAGATGAACACAGAATGATCCTAGGTACTGCAAGTCACTTCAGGAGAGGCTTTTTCATCTCCTGGATTCGTGGCAACCATTGATGAGTAAACACGGGGCTTTCCAAGGATGGCGTTGCCACAGCATACCAGGGACCTGTCAAAGAAATGTGAAAGGGTCCAGGTTTCAAGGGATCCCTGAGCGTTATTGGGAGGCTCGTTAGTGTCAGGCAGTCCTCAGTAGAACAGGAAGTGCATTTAGCTTTGTCTTCGCTTAGTGCTCTCCTCATGAACTGGTTCAGGAAATATGAGAAAGTTCCCGACCTGAAGTACCAGGAAGTTCCAGGCAGGAGTCCCACACTCGACTTCTAGTGTGCATGTAATACTCACCAAAACCCTGTCGTATGAATCGTTTCCAGCCCCCACAAGTACCACCGTAAGGCAAGAGTTGGTTGATAAACTACAGGTGGAGACCCCCAGGAGGAAGCCTAGAAGTAACCAGGTGTTAGGGCTGTACAGAGTCAGGCATGCCTTCACTCCAGCAGTAAAGTAAGCAAAAGGCAGTGGTGTGTCCTGAACAACTTATTTGTGGACACTGAAATGTGAGTTCCATATGATATTCACGTTTTAGTCAGTGTGTGAGTGCGTGTGCGTGTGTGTGTGTGTGTGTGTGTGTGTGTGTGTGTGTGTGTGTGTAGGTGCCCGTGCAAGTGCATGCAGAGACCATAGAGGGATATAAAACAGTTTTTCTTTGTTGTTCTCTACCTTATTCCTTTGTACGGGATCTTTCAATGAACTAGAAGCTGGGTATTTTTGCTAGGATGAATGGTCAGGGAGTTGTCAGGATCCACCTGCCTGCCCTGCCCCCTCCACCTCCCCACACCCCAGTGCTGAGGTTATAGCTACACACACAGCCATGCTCAGCTTTTTACACTGGGGGGGGGGGGAGAGGGGAGTGGGGAAATTCAAATTCAGGTCCTCACATTGGAAGAGCAAGTGCTTTTTAGCCACTAAACCATGTTCTCAGGACCTTATTTTAATCATTCATTCGTTTGTTTGTTTGTCTGTCTATTTATTTATTTTATTTTGTTTTGTTTTGAGACAGGGTTTCTTTGTGAAGCCCTGGTTGTCCTGGAACCAGCTCTGTAGACCAGACTGGCTTCTAATTCAGAGATCCATCTGCCTCTGCCTTCCAAGTGCTGGAATTAAAGGCATGTACCACCACCACCCAGCTGGTTATTTTTAAAATATTTTTTAAAAATACTGAGCTCGGGCCTGGAGAGACAGCTCAGCAGTTAAGATGACTAACTGCTCTTCCAGAGGATCCGAGTTCAATTCCCAGCATCCACATGGCAGTTTACAACTATCTGTAACTCCAAGATCTGACACCCTTACCCTCATGTGGTCACACGTGCAGGCAAAACACAAATGCACATGAAATAAAAGATAAATAAATTTTAAAAAAATACTGAGCTCAACGGCCTTATGAAATCAAGTCATGGGGTATCTCACAAACACCATAGGCTTTGCTGGCCATAAGCCATAGCTTACTAGAGTCCTATTGCGAGCAAAAGCAAATCTGAGTCCCAAAGCCCATAAGTGGTGGCCTCAGCAAGTGCTTTGGCCTGGGTATTTTTGTTCCCTCTAAAATGTGTGGTAAAATTTAATCCTCAACAAAAGGCTTAGTAGCACAGCTCTGTAATCTCAGCTGCTGAGGAAGTTGACACAGGAGGATCTCTAGTTTGAGGCCAGCATGGGCCACTTAGTAAAACCTTGCTTCAGAATAGGAAGAAAAGAGAGGACAGTATTGCTATACTGTTCAGCAATAACGTACCGAAACCCAAAATCAATCCTCAACACTCAAAAAGGAAAGCAAGAAAGAAACACAGTTTAATCCTCGAAATTCCATCAATGGTGTTCGTAGGTGCAGCCTTAGGGAGGTGTTAGATGAGACAGTGAGTGTGGCATATGAGTAACCGCATAAAAAGGGCAAGAGATCCCCAGTGTGCCAAGCTTCCTGTCTCACCATGAAATTCCCTGAGCTCCCTTGGACTTCTGTAGAGGCTCTACGGATAGGAAGGACCTCACCGCAGACACCCATCCAATCTTGAACTTCCACCTTTCTCAACCCTGAGCCAAAGGACTTTTCTATGCCATAAATGACTCGGTCTGCGTGTTGGATGGCAGCAGAAGCCATAGATGGAGACAGTCCAACCTGACCGCCTGCGGCTGATGCTTCCTGCTCCTGCCAGCCACGCTGCTTACTTTTTGTGAACAGAGGAGGGGGAAAAACCAAACCAAGGCTTAATCTATAATCCTTGAATGGCTGAGACAGCTCAGTGGGTTAAAAGTGTTTGTCATGCAAGTTTGACAGCATCAGCTGGATTCCTGAGGCCCACATAAAGGTGCAAGGAAAGAACCCACTATATAAAGTTGTCTCCTGACCTCCAGGCGTGCATTGTGGCACATGCATGCCTCCCCCCACATCATATACATATATACAGTATAGCAGTAAATAATGTAAAATAATGGTACCTATGATAAACGTACTCAAGAGGACCAGGAGGCCAAGGTTGTTGAGAGCTATCTATTGAGTTTGAGGCCATTTGGATTACAAGAGACTCTGTGTGAAAAAGCCAAAAAAAAAAAAAAAAAAAAAAAAACGAAGAGAAGGCAAAAGGAGAAGTTCTATAGGGAAAGCCAGTCAACGGCAGAAAGGAAAGAGGAAAGTCATGTTAAAAACTATGCCCCGTGGTCCTAGGGAAAGCGCGCACTGCATGAGACTGCGATGTTTCTGAAGCAGACAGAAAGCTTGATGCCATATGGTGAACATATTAGGAATTCATGGAAGCATGGATTCATAAACCTCACAGGTGTCCATCCAATCACCTTTAGCAGTAGGGGAATCCACATAGCAGGAGTTACTTGTCAGAGCCAGACCTCCAGGAAGCCAGGGCTCCTGCTTTCAGAGGTGTCAGGCATTCATTCATTTGCAATCTGAGCAGCACTGGTAAGCCACAGAAGCCAGGGGAGCAGGAAAGAGAGCATATATGTGTGTATGTGTGTATGTAATATATATATATATTAACTTTTCTAGAACTACCATTAACTTCTCCTTAGCGTTCTTAGGCAATCTAGAAAAAAATTGCCATTTGGGGGTTGAAATTAGTTGGTTAGTTACCCCCCTCCCTCCTCTTTTTATCCAGGAAGACACACACACACACACACACACACACACACACACACACACACACACA
>OU015752.1:20585283-20627694 GCA_907169655.1 Acomys percivali
ATAATAATAATAATAATAATAATAATAATAATAATAATAATAATAATAGAGTGTGTGTGTTTTTATTCCTCCTACACTGACATCAGTGACAAGATTACAAGGCTCACTGGAGCTTCCTACTCCTGGCAGAGAGTAAGCACTTGAGGTTTGGCTTGAAAATCATAAAGGCTTAGTGCTGTGTAATCTCTTTTTACAAGGACTTTTCATGGTAATAGTCTTACCAAAAAAAAAAGAAAGAAAGAAAAAAAGAAGGAAGGAGGAAGGAAGAAAGGAAGGAAGTTGTCCTAGTTTCATGCTGTTGCTATGGTTCATGTGACCAACAGAAACTTGGGATTCTTGTTTGAGATTCCATTTCCAGGTCACAGTTCATCCCTGAGAGAGGTTGGAGCAGGACCTGAAGCAGAAACTGTGGAGGAATGCTGCTTACTGACACACTCCCTGGCTCGTGTTCAGATAGCTTTCTTAAACAGCCTAGACTCACCTGCTTAGGGACAGTGCTGCCCACAGTGGGATGTGGCCTCCCACACAGTTATCAATCAAGAAAGTCTTTCACAGACATGGCTACAGGCCACTCAGATGAAGGCAGATCTTCAGTTGAGTCTTCCCAAGTGATTCTGCTTTGCATGAAGTTGATGCTAAAAATTAACCAGAATGCAAATAGATTTTACAAGTTTTATTTTACTTATACCTTTCAGAAACTTAAAATATACTTTGTCTATTAACGAACAAGACCTCTCCCTCTCCTGGTAAACCATACTTTTAGATAATCTCCCTTCCTAGAAACTGTAAAACCAATGTGCTGCAGCAGGCACACATCAGAAACACGTTAAGTGACTTGGGATGTCACCATTGTCACTAACCTGACTGAAGGCTTCACATAAGATACCAATTACAAGACCCAGTAGGGATGTCACTATGCATATTTTCCAGATTAGAAAATTGAGGTTCTAGAAGTTAAGTTACTCCTCCCAGATCATAGGAATGGGCAGTGGCACCAGAAGCCAAATCCGTGTGTACGGACTGGAGAGCCGGCCCTTTCCAGAATGACAACTTAACCACTACCTTCTGCTGCCGTCAGAATGGGATGGGTACCGGCCAGGCATGGTAGCGCATGCTTTTCATCCCAGTACACGGGAGGCAGAAGCAGGCAGATGTCTCTGAGTTCCAGGCCAGCCCATGCTACATAGGGAGATCCTGTCTCAAAAGGGGGCTGGGGTCGGGGCGGGGTGAGGGGGGATGGAGATGGAGACAGAGTACAGCAATGCAATGGATGTGGAGAAAGTAGAGAGAGTTTGCTTCTTGCAAATACTTAACATGAGAACTATCTGTATTGTGCTAAAGAGAAAAATGAGTAATTTGTAGGGTGCTGTGTGCCAGACATTACAATAAGCTGCTGGATACACATGGTTTCACTTAATCCTCACATTAGCTGACAGCATAATTAATTTCTCTGATTCCTCCTGTTACAAATGTGAGGCGTGAATTAGAGACTTAAGAACCTTGACTAAGATCAATGGCACAGTCAAGATTTGAACTTAGATCAATTTGACATCAGAGTCCATGTATGAAGCATTCTGCTGTAGTGTCTTGGGACATACGTGCATTAGTTACTGTCCTCAAAAGCCCATCAAAGAAGGGAGGGCTTATTTTAGCTCGTGCTTGGTTGGAAGGTGGAGCCTACCGTAGGCATGGAAGGCATGGAGGCAAGAGCACAAAGAAAGCAAAGTCAGATGGGTATTGGTGCTCACCTCATTTTCTTCTTCTTTAGTCTTGAACCCCAACATATGGGGTGGTGCCACCCCCTTGACACCCCCTGCTCCTGCTGTGTGTAAAATATTTTGAAAGATCCGGATGGACATACAAAGCCAGAGTTGTGTTTCCATGTTAATACCAAGTCATACTACATTGGTTATGGAAGTTAACCATTACGGGGCACAAAATGATACATGTAGTGTCATTGGCAAAATATGGGACGTGTGTGTATATATGAGTTAAGAGGAGTAGACTGGAAGGAAACACAAATAGTTAAAAGTCCTCACCAAGAATCAGATTGTGGGTTGCTATTATTGTCTTCTTCTGCATGTTTTTCCTCTTCCTCCTCCCCCTCCCCCACCCTCCCCCCCATGCTCACCCTCCTCTCCCTCACCCACTCCTCCTCCTATGTAACTATGTAACTCTGGCTGGGCTGGAATTTTCTGTCTGGAAGAGGGTGGCCTTGAACTCAGAGATCTACCTGCCTCTCCCTCCCCAGGGCTGTGATTAAGTCATGCACCGTGACACCAGGCTTCTCGCTATTTTCTGATAGTTCTCAATTTTTGATAAACATCTACTATTTACTCAAGACAAAACAATATGAGGCGGGCACATCATGAGCATTTAATGCAGAAATCCACTGTGCAGGTGACAGGCCACCTTCCCGCCCCATCACCCCCCACCCCCACCCCCCCGCCTCACTCCTCAGCTTTCTCTGGCTGCTCATACCTTCCTCACCTTATCAAACCTCAGCCTGACCTGGAGCTCACATGGAAAAGGGATATTGCCCCATTGCAGGCCTCTCTCTCACAGCATCTCCCAATACCCGCTTCTCCTCCTACTGATTTTCAGCTCTCTACCCCACGCCCTCACACCCAATCTCAGCCTGTGTCTTGACAGCTTCAATATTTACACGAATGAGACATACCCAGCCTCCAACCAACCAGTTGCTTGGCTCCCCTGCAACGCAGACAAGTCTCAACCACAAACTCTTAGTGCCAACATCATTTGATCCAGTATTTCTACCACATTTCACCTTTATTGTGCAGAGAACATTTCATTTCTGAGCCTCCTTTGGCCTTTCCCTTTGTCACATTTTTTTTTTCCTTCTCTAGATTAGAATCTGAGACCCATCATTTTAACCCTGGAGGCCCTGGCTCCCTTCATAACAGTTTCCTGGAGATAAACAGATGTTCATCAGCTCCCTGCCTGCACCCAGAACTCTGCCAGGTTCACAAAATTGAGTGGCTCGACTCTCACTTTAACATTCACAGCTCCGCGCCGCAAATGGGCTTTCATCCTAACACAACAACCCAACGAGGTAGGTGACAGACAGGGTAAAGATGCTTATCTAAGTAAATGATGGAAAACTGTGAGTACTGGCCACTCTTTTTGGCTTTGGCTGTATGCTCTCAACATGCCAGCCCATAGAGATTATTGTCTTTCAGTCTTCGTTTACTACTGGGCAAAAGGCTCCACACACTCTGCACATTCCCTTCCCTGGAGAAGGCTTATTGCAGCAAATGATGTGGATCTCGTGCCTCTGCCTCTCTGTCCAGGAGGTGAATCCATTCCAGGGATCCCCGCCAATCCCTCTGCTCTCCCGTATTCCATTACAGAGTGAAGAAGCTCCTGGATCCAGAACTCAGAAGCTTCCCTTCTCACAGCGATGGAACGTCTACCTCTGTCCAAACTGATGTGAAGGAGAAGAGAGCTGAGAGGGAGCCAGAGGCAAATAGTATGGGCTGTTAATCCCAGCAGGTGTCCTCCATCTGGTGGGTGCTCTCGACTTAGAGAAATCTGAGAAGTGCGAGCCTACTCTTGCATGGTCCTTGGGTCTTCCCAAGAAGAATTGGCTTTGCTACAGTCTTGACTGTATCAGGGGGGAGGGGGGGATGGTAAGATGAACTCCACTGGGAAGGCAAAGGGCAAAATAAAGAGAGAGGACGTCTGGGAGAAATGCAGCAGATGCTGAGTGAAACAATGAAAACGTCTTTCCACAAAGGAAAAAATAAATAAGAGAAACAGTAGCTCCCATAATCCCTATAGTGTGCTCCACAAACTAGTGCTGCCTTTGAGTTGCTCCTTAAGTGTGTGTAAGTTCAGAAGTTATACGTAGTACAAACCTGCCTAAAGAACTGGACCAATTAACTCCATCTGTTAACTCTAATTTAAAAAAAAAAAACAAAAAACCTTTCTTTTTCTCTAGGAATTTGCTTCATTGTATTCCACAATTGTAAATAAAGATCGATTGCAAAGCTTGGCATGGCAGCAAACGGTCAAAGTCCTAGCATTTGGGATATGGAGACAGGAGGATTACATTTTTGAGACTGGCCTAGGGTACACAGCAATTTCAAGGCCACCGTGGGCTACACAGTGAAATCCTGTCTTGAAAAGTTTAGTAGAGATTGGGAAGAAAATTCTGTGCCTCCTTTCCAGATGCTGCAATGTTCTGTGTTGGGCCACTGTGTGCTCATAGAAGAGTGCATTCTATCCAGTGCAAACAGCTCCCTCCAGCCCTTCTGTTCCAAGGGCTTACAAGCTACATGCTGTTAGCCAGAAAGGAGCAAAAGCTCTGGGAAGGGCAATTATAAAGGAGGAGAAAATGTTGTGTCTTTTTTTTTTTCCCCCTTAAAGGATTAGAAAGGCAACAAATGGGATATATTTCTCTAGATAGGAACAAAGAATTAGAACCAAGAGGTAAGATGGCTCTTCCGGATGTTCAAAAGGGTGATGGGAAGGCAGAAGTAGACACAGGCAGATGGAGATGCAGACGAGGAAAGCAAAACGAGGCAAGCAAGAACGCAAAATGGTCCTTGGGACCTGTGAGAGCTACCATGGCAACAAACTACAAAGCCGAGGACCCAAGTTCAAGGTGCCAGCAGAGCTACTTTCTCCTGAGGCCCTGTCTTTAGCATACAGACTGTGAGTAGCCTTACTACATACATCTGCACATGGCCTTGAAGTAGACCAATATCCCTAGTCTCTCCCTTTTATAAAGACACCAGTGGGATTGAATTTGAGCCCCACCTTTGAGAGGTCATTTAATCCCAACTATTCTTCTTCTTCTTTTTTTTTTTTTTTTTTTTTTTTGGCTTTTCAAAGACAGGCAAGACAGGGTTTCTCTGTGTAGCCTTGGCTGTTCTAGACTCACTTTGTAGACAAGGCTGGCCTCGAACTCACAAAGATCTGCCTGACTCTGCCTCTCGAGTGCTGGGATTAAAGGCATGCGCCACCATGCCTGGCTCCAATTATTCTTTAGAGATCCGATCTCTAAGTAAGGTTATACTGTGAGTTAGAGCCTCAAGATCTGAATGCGAAAGGCTCAATCCTGTATATGATAGAATCTCTGTCTCCCTCAGTGTGCCTGTGAGACTGCAGCAGAGACACATAGCAGGCCTGAGTAGAGAATAAAGATACATTTGAGAGGCCACAGCAGGCTGGAGGTCAGTTCACTTAGTGATGTTTTCTCCATGGCCCTCCCTGTATGTGGTTTGGTTCCCAAGCAGCTCTGTGTTGGCCGAAGTTCTCTAGAAGAACAGAACTGATAGAATCTATATGTGCATATATACACATATTCTATATATATTCTATATGTTCTCTTTATAGTTTCATTCACATATATGTTCACTCATATATATGTTTTATATATACATATGTGTGTATATGTATGTATGTGTGTATATTTATAATATAATATATATATATATACATATGATTTATTAAGACTGTGGTCCAGCTAATCCAACAACCTTTCCATTTCCTGATGGAAAGACCTAGAATCCGGTAGTTGTTCATCCCATGAGGCTGGCTGCCTCAGCTGGCCTTCAGCATACACTGTAATCCTGAAGCAGTAGGTCCTAACACCAGTGAAGGAATGCCTTTGCAGAAGGACAGATGAACTTGCTAATGGGAGTGAGGGCAAGCAGGCAAAAAAACCAAAGCTTTCTTCTTCCATGTCCTTTGATACAGGCTGCCACGAGGAAGTGTGGCCCAGGTTTAGGATGGGTCTTCTGGCTCAAACGATGCGCATTTATGGTGGGGTTTCCGCCTTTCATTAGGGTTGCTATTGCTGTGAAGAGACACCACGACCAAGGTAACTCTTAGAAAGGAAGGCGTAGGACTGGAGGCTTGCTTACAGTCTCAGAAGGTTAGTCTTTGACACTAAAGGTGGGAAGCATGGCAGCATGCAGGCAGGCACAGTTCTGGAGAAGTAGCTGAGAACTTGACATCTTGGTCAGAGAGAGAGAGAGAGAGAGAGAGAGGGAGGGAGAGAGACTTTTGAAACCCCTAGTGACACACCCACCCCAACAAGGTCATTTATCTCCTAATCTTTCCCCAGCACCTCCCCAGCCAGGAACTAAACATGCAAACAGATGAGCCTATGGCACCAAACTCATTTAAACTGCCACCATTTTCCCACATCGAATGACCCAGTCAAGAAAACTCCCTGACAGATGTGCCCAGCTGCCTGGGTTTTAGTCAGTTCTAGACGTAGTCAAGCTGACCGCTAAGACTGCCCATCACACGCTCCCCCTAACCTGTATTTCTAAGGCAGCTTCCAGACAAGGACCAGCGCTTGAATCCTCACCTTAGCTGTGTTCCCAAACACATAGACCGCCTGCTAATGACCGAGGAAAACTGACAGGCAGCTGTGATGGCGAACCCTCATAATCAACTTGGAATTGCCCAGGAGAAACACTTCAATCAACTTGAGATCGCCTAGGAGACACACGTCTGAGCACACCCATGAGTGTTTCCTGAGAAGTTAAGCCAAGAAGACAAGACCCGTCCTGAATGTGGGCAGTACTGTCCGTGGGTTGGAGTTTGAGACTGAATTATAAGAGGGAAAGGAGGTGCCAGGGCGTGGTGGAGCACACCTTTAATCCCAGCACTCGCCAGGAAGAAACAGGCAAATCGTTGTGAGTTCAAGGCCAGCCTGGTCTACAAAGTGAGACTAGGACAACCAAGGCTACACAGAGAAACCCTGTCTCCAAAAACAAAACAAAAAACAAATAAGAGTTTGGAAAGAAGGAAGCCAGTTGAAGGCCAGTATGTCACTGTCATGTATTTTCTACTATGACGGACTATGTCCTCAGGCTGTAAACCAAAATAAGCCTGGCCTTCCTTAAGTAGCTTTTTGTCAGATATTCAGTCAGTTGAGCAAATCGTGCACCACCCATCATATGTCAATCAGGTCATGGGAAACACACAGTGCCACCTATGAGGTATTAGTCCCCCAATTTTTCAATATTCCCATGTAGCAAATGCTTGGTCCCATCAAGCAAATGGAACCAAATACACCAAGTGATGATTCCAATTAAAAGTAATATGCTCACCACTATATTAGTTAGTCTTCGATTGCTGTGATAAGACACCATCACCAAGAAGAAAGTGTTTGCTTTGGCTCCTGATCCCAGAGGGTTGGAGTCCATAGAGAAGGAACAGCAGTGCAGCAGGCAGGTGTGGTGGCTGAGGCAGGAAGCTGAGGGCTGGCATCCTCAACCATGATCACAAAGCCAAGAGAGTGAGCTGGAGATGGCGAAATGGCATGAGGCTTTTAACCTCAAAGCCTAGGCCCAGTGATGTACTTCCTCCAGCAAGGCTGAGCCACCAACCCAGGACCTGGAATTCAAATGCCCATTCAAGGCTATGGGAGACACTTCCCTCTGGGGCCCTCCCCTTCCTTCCTCCCCCTACTGCCCCCCCTGTGTGTGTGTGTGTGTGTGTGTGTGTGTGTGTGTGTGTGTGTTTGTGTGTGTGTTTGAGACTCGATTTCTCTGTGTAGCCCTGGCTGTTCCAGAATTCACTCTGTAGGCAAGGCTCACAAAGATCCCACCTGCCTCTGTCTCCCAAGCGCTGAGATTAAAACCATATGCCACCACTCCCTGCCTGACACTTCTTCGTTTTCAAAGTACTACAACCATTTCAAATGTTTGGGTTTTTTTTTTTTTTTAATGTTTTTTTAAATAACAAACTGGGAGAACCTTCCCACTGTTTGTGAATGGTAGTCAATGGAAAATATCTTTTCCCCGTGTGTGAAGCCTATACTTATTTTCCTTTATATTAACTAACTGTGAACAAATAGTTTGACTTTTATTCAATTCAAATCATGGTTAATATTTCTCTGCTAGATCTCTTAAGGAAGGAAAGAACCAGAAAACTCATAAATGCCATCTTGTTTCTGGGGTGATATGGACTCTAAATATGGCATTGACCTAATGTCCACACACACACACAAATGCACCGCCCCCCAACACAGAAGTTTCTGAGTTTCAACTGACTTTCCTTTTAGCACTTTTAGTACCTGAGATTTAGATTCCACATTCTTTTTGAGGTTGTTATAAAATGTTGTGGACTTAATGCATGAGCATACCTTTTAAATGTATTTTCTCACTCAATTATTTAGGCTCAATGTTTATGTGACAGTGTTGAGACTCTGACTAGGTTTCCATCATGTTCAAAGAATTGCAGTTCTCTGGACAGCTCAGGGTAATTTCCGACATTATGACAAACATAATAACTGAATGGCTGAACTTGTGGGTACAAGGCAGTTATATTATAGCGTTATAAATTATCTCTCAAAAGAACCCATTCAGTCACATACTAGAGTTCATTTCTATAGCATAAAATTTCATGTCTACACAGGGAAATCTCGGGAACAGTTACTTTATATAGTTCTGGACTTTTCTACGACTGGAAAGAATGCCTCTGGCGTTACTACAAAATACAAAAGGAAAGATACACCTTATGTGGCCATAATTGCCAAGAATATCTACAAAATGTGGTTGTGGGTATTTATTTAAATATGTATTTTATACTTAATAGTTATTATATGTAGAATAAGCAAGACTTTAATTGGTAAAGTGGCAATGGAGTAGACACAGGCTCTCCATTCTTTCTATTCAGGGTAGATTGTATTCCACTTTTCAACCTATTGTTGTGCCAGCTCCCCTAATACCCTGTTCTAGTTTTCTGCTGGCTTCTCTGGCTCCTTGGTTTTATTCTCCTTTCAAAATTCCTTTTCTTTTGTTATTCAAATACCTTCCCCTGGAGCTTTTGCCCGACTCTATATGCTCCCTAGAGAACCTTCCCTTGACATCAGCTACCAGTGATGGTCCCCAAACGTGAGCCTTGAGCCAAAATTCAAAATATATCCATGGAGCTTCAAAACCAGCTACACCTTTGTCTATCAGATACCCCTACTTGAGGGATTCACCAGCGCTCAGAGCACGTGTCCACTCAGTGTTCTTGTTCTTCTTCCTGTATGCCATGAGCATCAGCTGATGGCTTTACCTCAACACAAAACTCTTGGATTTGCTTTCCAACCTTGATAAAAAAGAATAAAGTCTCATGCTGAACCTGAAACTTGTCTTTTCAGTTAGACTGACTAGCCAGCAACCTTCCAGGATCAGCTTCTCCCTGCCCTGGCACTGGGGTTACAGATGAGTGTGATCAACCTCCAGTTTATACACACATACATACACACACACACACACACACACACACACACACACACACACACACACACTCTGGGATTCTCTGAGACAACAATATTGCTGCTATTATCTCTGCATCTCTCTGTCCATCTCTACGTCTGTCTGTCTGTTTCTCTCTGTCTGTCTGTCTGTCTGTCTCTGTTTCTCTCTCTCTCTCTCTCTCTTCCTCCCTCCCTCCCCTTAAAGCAAGTGTCTTGATTCTATAAGCTAACTCTAAAAGCTATAGCTTTTACATCTTTCTCCTCTCTCCATCTTTGCTTTTAATGATTTTGCTGATAGCCCAATAGTTTCAGTAATTTTCCAAAAATATCCCCTCTTTGGGAGACCGTGAATCTACTCTTTACATTGTTGGTGGAATGATGTTCTTAATATGCAAATGATACTCTCTCTCCTTTCCCTGCCTAAATCCCTTGATAGCTCCCAAATCCCTCAGAATGCACTGTGTGGCCCTTTTCCCATTCATGTCCTTCGTGTTACTTTAACAGACTGCACAGAGTCTCTGGGCCTTGCCCCACATCTCACCACCTTGCACGTACTGCTCTGCTTCCCTAGGATGCCTCTCTACCCCCAGCTTGCTTACCTGATGCCCGCTACCCTTGAAGTCAATGCAGCACCATCTCATCAGGGAAGCCTGCCCTTGCTCACCCAGTCTGCTTAGGTAGCTCTCCGTGTGCTGACATGATGCTAAATTTATACATCAATTCCACTCCTACAATGTGATCATGTTGGCTCATCGTCCGCTCTGTACCTTTCACTGGATTGTGAAATTCTTATGGGTCAGAACCCCTCCTTTATCTGTATATCCACATGACCTGGCTTAGAATATGTGCTCATCCAATATTTCTGAAATGGAACTCTATATTAAAATTCAAATTGAAGAAAACTTTCAGCATATAATTCAGAATATCAAATTTAACAATGGTACCGATAGCCACAATCAGACATCCACTTTTCATTGTACCAAATAACAAGAGATCTATACAGAATCAGGAAGTTTTCAAATGGTCTTGAGAGGTAGTAACCAGAGACCAGGAGGTTAAAGAAACTTTGGTCAAAGGACACAAAATCTCAGTTACATAGTGGAGTAAGTTCAGGTGTTCTACTGAGTGTGGGGGGAGATACCTAAGTGCCCAGGGCTTGGGAGGGGAGGAAGGAGTATTGCAGGTTTGAGGGTAGCTGGTCTACACAGTGTGACCCTGCCTTGAAAATAAAATTGAGCTGGAGAGATGGCTTAGCCAACAAAGTACTTGCCTTGCAAGTACAAAGACATTAAGTGTACTTCCCAGAAACCACATTTAAAATAAAAAGTCACTGGGTGCTGGTGACAAATGCCTTTAATCCCAGCACTAGATAGCAGAAGCAAGCAGATCTCTCCATTCAAGGCCATCCTGGTCTACAGAATGAGTTCCAGGAATGCCAGAGCTACACAGAAAGACCCTGTCTCAAAAACAAGCAAAGATAGATAGATAGATAGATAGATAGATAGATAGATAGATAGATGATACATACATACATACATATATACATACATACATGTATACATACACACATAATAGATAGATAGATAGATAGATAGATAGATAGATAGATAGATAGATAAAGTCAGGTGTGGTAGTTCATGCTTATAAGCCAGCACTGGGGAGGTGTAAGCAGGCCCAGCCCTGTGACTCACTGACCAGCTGTTCCATATGATATCATGAGCTCCAGGCCAAGAAGTGGAACCTGGGGTAACCAGACCCCAGAGCCTCAGCAGGAGCCGGAGCTCTGAAGCCTTCCCTCAAGCAGATTTCTCTAGGAGCGTCTCGAAGGGCAGCGATGACCAGCCAAATCTATCCCACGTCTCCAATCCGTCCTGCCGCCGCCAGTTCTGGGCTCATTTATATAGCTCCTCCCAGAGTCTGTTCACAGGATTTTTCATCTGGTAGCAATTAAGCTCCTACACGAGGTGGTTGCCCTGCTAGTGAATTAACATCACCTGTTCTCTTACTAGACCGTTGGATCCCACACTTGGGATCCTAAAGAACAGGTTTCTCTCCTTCATATAATTATTTTACTAAAAATCTTCAGCTGTGCTAAAAGTAAATCTATGCACAACAGAGTGCTGACTTACTCTGTTCTCCGCTGTTTTAGCAAAACACCTGAGGCTTGACACTTTAAAAAGAAAGAAGTTGGGACTGGAGAGATGGCTCAGTGGCTAAGAGCACTGTTCGCTCTTCCAGAGGTCTTGAGTTCAAATTCAAGCAACCAAATGGTGGCTCACAACCATCTGTATTGGGATCTGATGCCCTCTTCTGGCACGTAAGAGTACACGCAGACAGATCAGTCATAAAATAAATACGTAATTTTAAAAGGAGGAGGAGAATAAGTTGTTTTATCTCACAGTTAGGAAGGAGGAGGAGGAAGAAGAAGAGGATGAGGGGGAGGAAGAAGACAAGGAGGAGGAAGAAGCCGAGGAGGCATCCTAGGGGCGGCAGAACAGTCTTTCGGCACAGCTGGGGGCTGGGTAAGGAATTTGCTCCATCAGTGTCAGCGTACCTCCTTCTGGACCGCTCCTCCTTCGGATATCTATATTCTTGGCTAACTCCTCTCCTTCGGTCCTGAACACATCTCTCTTCTCACTGAACTGACTGCAGCGGCATATTTATCTGAGTCCTGAGGCTTGAGTGAGGGACGGTTGCCAGCAGCTGCAGATGATGGCGAGGGATGGCAGTTCTAGCTAAGAAGCAAGCCTGCGTGCCTTCCAGTAAACCTTTCCATCTGATAGCGCGCGCGCGGGGGGGGGGGGGGGGGGGGGGGGGGGGCACTACCTCCAGCACTGTAGCCCTTCCTCATTCTAACCGACGTTCAATGCTCTGCCTTCTTCAGATAGTGTAAATCTCTTACTAAATAAACATTTATTTTAGGCAACAGTTTTTTTTCTATTCTCAAATTTTTAAAAGAATGACCCTTAAAATGTACCAGCTTTGCTCCCCGTAAAACCTTGCTGTCCTGCCTAGCCCAACTCTTTCTTTTGAATACTATGACCCATTATGTACTCTCCTAAACTGGACACTCCTAATCTCACTTAAATGCCTTATTTGCAACATTCTATTCGTTTATTTCTGCTTATTTCTCATTGTCTAGCTTCCTTCACTAAGGTGCAGGCTCCGACAAGTGGGAATCTTACCGCTATTCATAGATTCCATGTGCCTTGTACAGTGCCTTGCACACAGCACTTACTCAAGAACTATTCCTGGATGAGAAGAAAGCATGAAGGCAGGTGCTATGGTTTAGATCTTAAATGTGCTCTAAAGAAAGTCCCCATGTATTAAAGGCTTGGTGTCTAAGGCAGCAGTGCACGAAGGTAGGTGCTTCGAAAAGCAATTGGATAGTGAGGGCTCAGGTCCCATGAAGGGATCTGTCCTTTGATAAACTCCCCACCTTCTACTGGGAGGTGGTAGAAACTTTAGATGGTGGAGCCTAGTTACAGCAAGCAGGTCATTAGGGGTGTGCCCATGAAGTCTCTCTGCCTCTGTGTGTGTGTGTGTGTGTGTGTGTGTGTGTGTGTGTGTGTGTGTGTCTTTCTGTCTTTCTCTCTCCCCCTCCAAACACATATATAGACACACACACACACACACACACACACACACACACACACACACACACCCCACAGTGAACAGTTTTGTCCCATCCCACGATATTCTGCCGGTATCAAATGACCAAAGACTGAACTTCTAAGCCAGAACAAATCTTTGGTTTCTATAAATTGTTTGCCTCGGCTATTTGGTCACAGCAATGGAATGCTGGCTAATACAGAAGTAATGGAAGAAGGGATAAAGGAAGAAAGAAACGGGTGGAGAAAGCAAGTGTGGATGGAGGAGAGGAGCTAGGAACACAAGTGTAGAATAGAGAAACGACAGGACAGAGTACGCCTCTTTGGAACAGTAATTATTTTGAGCTGGTTATCTTGAGAAGCTTCTGACAGAGGCTGTAGCTCTGAAAGAAAAAAAAAAACGATTCTTTTGTAGGAAAAATTTACATCTATAAAGGAAATTTCCATTTGTAGGGCAACTCCCCGCTCTGTAGCAGGAAAAAAAAATGATAACAAGATCTCCAGAGACTAGAAGAAAGTTTGACCAAACTATTTGTAGCAAACCTTACCTTTGTTTAAGGCACCTTCCTGGCCATTGCTTAACCACTCTTTAAAAACAAAAAACAAAAAAAACAAAAAAAAACAACCTTTCCACAAGCCACTCTTCCTTTGTTTTTGACAAGGAAGCTATTTAAAACCTGAGGCTTAACCCCTTTCTTTGCATTCTACTCTAAAGATTTATTCATTTCTTTGTATTTCTCTCCCATGTGTGCATGACGTTTACATATTAATAAACCTCTATTTGTTTTTCTTTTGTTAACCTTTTTTTTTTTTGTTTTTTGTCTCAGGGAATCCCAGTTATGGAGGACATTAATGATGGATAAAGTGAAAATTAGACCTCCTCTTCCTCCCCAAAGAGGACACAGTGTTACCACTGGTTGACAGCCAGGTTCAGGGAGCATCTCTGAAGGGGATCCTGGATTCTTATGTACCCCAAACAAAAAAAGTGTACAGAGACAGTAGATAACAAGCAAGGAGAGAGAAATTACTTTTAAAAGATCACACTTCCTAAAGAGAAGAGCACTGGAGCAGGGAATACGGCCCTGTCGTGCAAGGTTGGGCTCCTCTGCTGCCTTGACATTAGCGTTTTTAGTTATTTCCACACATGATCTGTCTGTTAGATGTGTCACGTGTCTTATCGGCATACTAAAACTCCATCCAGTGTGTGAGATCCATGCTGTGATGTCAAGAAAGGAGGATTCTGGGAGACCTGGCGGTTGAAGAGATTTCAGAAACCATGGGAAGTCATGGTTTCTTCACAGGCTTGCAGGCTGCTTGGTAGGCAGCCTCCAGCAGGCACGCAGGCATGCAGGTGGGCACAGGCACACACGCAGAGACCACCTCACAGGCCACATGGAGGTCAGCACACGGGCAGGTTGGTTACGGCAAAGGCGCTGGCTAAGGCTCCCAACCTCAAACCAGACTTATAGGAAATTCCACAACAGATTGCACTGATGATGTGAAGTTTGGGGTTCCTCAGGCATCCACTGTCAGCCATTTTGTGCTGCCTCATAGTCCCCTCAGAGTCACCATTGTGTCTAAGTGTGATCCCAGCATGCTGGATTTCTGCAGAATAAATGTTCTTTGTTGCTTGCATACTATTTGAGTCTGGGGTGCTTTATTCAGCTAGTTCCAGACCCTAACAGGCTTAGCCTTCCTCTTTGTCTATTTGTCTTTCTTTCTTTCTTTCTTTCTTTCTTTCTTTATTTATTTATTTCTTCCTTTTTAATATTACATGTGAGTACTCTATCTGCATGTATACTGGCAAGCCAGAAAAGAAGATCAGATCTCAGTATAAATGGTTATTGAGCCACCATGTGGTTGCTGGGAATTGAACTCAGAACCTCTGGAAGAACAGACAGTGCTCTTAACCGCTGAGCCATCTCTCCAGCCCATTTTTACTTTTTTATCTTTTATCTTTTTTCTTTTTTCTTGTTTTTCGACACAGGGTTTCTTTGTGTAGCCTTGGCTGTCTTCGACTCACTTTGTAGGCCGAGCTGGCCTCGAACTCACAGCGATCTGCCAGGATCAGTGTGAGGACCTTACGCTTCCACACTTCGTTTCTGCTTCAAAGCTATCAGTACTGGGACAGCTGAGGCAGAGCTAAGGCAGACCATGGATATCTAGCCAGCCCTGACAGCGGGAGACTAGACTTCTTCAGGACTCCTTACTCTTGGGTCAAATTTTACCTTTTCTGATTTCACTCACCTACAATCAAGTACTGAAGGGCTCTCTAACAGGCCCAAGCATTGCAAACATGGCATCAGCCTATCTAGTCCCCCATCCCCACCCCCTTCCCTCCCCCTTGCAAAGCCTGTCAGATCTTCCTATTTAGCCTGTTCCACGGTCCTAAAGCCCTTTATTCCCTTATTTGGCCACTTCCTTAGCGACTCATTCCCGAGGCTGACCACCAAGTTCCATCAATCAAAATTCATTACCTGGCTACACTAACATGTCTAGTCAGGACCAAGCAACTCACCCGCACACAGACTTCCCCTTTTTCTCTTAAAAAACAAAAACAAAAGCATTCCTACAGAGACACCTGCTATTCTTTGCTCCATCCAGAGGCAGCTCTCCCCTCCCAACTTGTCCTTCCGGGGTAATGAGATCTCATTTGTGCTGAGGATTTGGAGTTTGGGTGTGTTCTGTGCCCACTCTGATGTCCCTTCAACTACAACTTGAAAATGTTATACAGGAAACCTAGAAATAAATAATTCATAAATTTTAGGTCTCACACCCTTCCAAGGCCTGTGTTGAAGTCGCAGCGCCTGACCACACTGGAGTGTTTGGGATGGAGGGCCTAACGGCTGTTTTACACACTTCGTCTCCTCCAAAGGCCGTATAATCTCTAGCACTGTTTCTTCAGTCCTATGCCATGGACCTGATTCTTCAGATTTTATTTTTATTTTTATTTTTTGGTTTTTCAAGACAGAGTCTCTCTGTGTAGCCTTGACTGTCCTGGACTTGCTTTGTAAACCAGGCTTGCCTCTAACTCACAGCGATCCATCTGCCTCTGCCTCCCAAGTGCTGGGATTAAAGGCGTGTGCCACCACGCCCGGCTAAGAGCCTTCAGGTTCTAACACACCAGACTGAGCCATCCACTACCTCAAGAAGAGAAAACGATGAGTCTTGATGAAGTAGGAAATGAATTTATTCAGTGTGACCATACTGATTAGGACTTACGAAGACCACTGTCCGAGACCCTGTCTTCAGTATTAACAGTCCCAGGACGAAGTAGGAGAAGGTGAAAGAATGCATAACCAAACAGGGTTGGTGGCTGGGTTGATCATTAGCTCGATCAGGGAGTCAGCTGGGTCCAGGAACTTGTTTTTGCTTGAGGGGGGCAATTTGGTTCCCATCCTGAGATGACTGCTCTTGCTCGCACTTGGGTGGGTAGCAGCAGCCTGGTTCAGCCACTGGAAGAATTCTCCCTGACAGAGCTGAACAGAATGACTGTGGCATCCCAGGATGCGACATTCCAAAGGGTCTGAGAGCATCCACAAAAAAAAAGAAGTGTGCCATCAATATTTTGGCCTGTTTTGCAAAATAAACACGCCTCTTTCTCCCCCTCATTTTTTTTTTTTTTTGACTGCATGTGTGCTTACCTTTTACTGTAACATCTTCCAAAATAAGGGACACCTGGTGATTTTTAGTGTGTGTGTGTGTGATATTTACAAATGTGTGCTTATGGTGGGTTATGCTATTTATAGTATTTTTGTCAAGCAATCTTATACCATGTAGCTTCCATGATATTAAAAGTTAGGTAAAGACAAGGGGCTGGGAAGATGGCTTAGTGGTTAGGAGTGCTTGCTCTGAGATCATGAGGAGCAACATTTGGACCCTCGCACTCATACAACAAACAGATCGAAGGACTTTAACCCCAGCTCCGAGGTAGGCGGAGACAGGAGCATGGTTGGGGTTTTCTGGCTTCCAGCCTAGACAGCCGCTGCCTCAGAGGAATTGGCAGTTGTAGAGGAGGTCATCTGATGCCCTCTTCCGGTGTCTGTGTGTGTGCGCACCACCATGCACACCAGCGTGCACCAATACGCAGTGCATGCACACAAATAAATAAACAAATAAATAAAATTTTCAAAAAAAATTAGATGAAATGAATTGGGTTTTTAGACCTCTTATAAATAAAATTAATCAAGATAATAGGCATTCTTAATTCATCTTTATTCATATGCACATTTATACTGTGGTTGCAGGATCACACTGCGTATGCAGAGACATAAACACATACTCAGAACTCGGGTGCAAAGAGTCTTGGCCTTACATGTGCGAAATCATTCTCCTTGGCAAAACAACACACTGTATGAACTTTAAAGAGGCTGGGAATGCAAAATATTTGTTTTCTGGAAACACTAAAAACCTACAGATCCTTGTTTCCTTCGGGATGTGGTGAGAAGCCCTTGTAGTCAGTCAAGAGCTAATTGCTCAGTAGAAACCCCCAGTGTAACTCATTGTCCTGGGATCCTATGCATCTGTAATTCTCACTCCCAGAACCCAGCACTTTCATCTATTCCTATGTCTTCCAAAACTCCAATACCTTTGTTGATGAAGAAAGGCATCTACAGATTGTCATTTCATTTTTGAGAGCCATTCAGACAGAAAGAATCATACTACAAGCTTGAGACCAAGAACAGATTGAATTCATTAAAAAAAAAAAAGTACAAGCCAAACTGTTCATCTGTGGTACATGAAAAATTATCACTGTTGTCGTTAAAACCATATGCTCTAGGTAAGAGGACAGGTTTTGTATTCACTGTGACATTTGTGCTAAGGAATGTTAATATACTTAATGCTAGTATGTGCTTAGCAGTAATTTGGAAATTTGAAAGGCAACCCAGAGTTCAAAAACTGAGTAAGGAAAATAAAAATCTTAACCTCAGGAATTTCTCAATTGCATCTGGGTGTTGGATCATTGGTAAAGAGTTACTGAGACATTTGACAGTACTTTATAGCTCTAGGTATGCTAGATTTAACTTTTTTAAAGTTTATTTTTTATTAATGTGCATGTGTCTGTGTATGTACACCACATGTCCATAGGTGGGTGGTACCCAGGAGTCAAGGAGAGATGCTGGGTCATTTCCAGCAGATTTAACCTCCAGATTTAACACTCTTTTTAAGAAAATATTTATTTTGATTTTTGTCTGTGCGAGTGACTAAAATGTGTTTCCATCTGTGTGTAGGTGCCCGAAGAGGCCGGAAAAGGGACTGGACCCCTTGGTTCTGCACAAACAAAACAAAAAGAATACTCCAGTAAGACTTGCAAGTAGTCTTCATCAGAAAAAAATGGGAGCCACGAAGGAGTGGAATGACATAAGCAAAGACTTTTTTAAAATATTTATTTATTTATTTATTTATTTATTTATTTATTTATTTATTTATTATGTATACAATGCTCTGCCTGCACTTACACCTGCAGACCAGAAGAGGACACCAGATCACATTATAGATGGTTGTGAGCCACTATGTGCTTGGTGGGAATTGAACTCCGGATCTCTGGAAGAGCAGTCAGTGCTCTTAACCTCTGAGCCATCTAGCCAGCCCATAAGCAAAGATCTTAAAGAAAGAAAAAAACATTGAGTAATAATCCCATATCAATCAAAACTTGCAACAGTGAAAGTGAAGCCATTCCTAGATTAAACAAAACGGTTACAGTTTGCTGCTAGCCAGCTTATCAGACAAGAAGGCTAAACCCAAGTGATCCCAGACACCATTGTCTCATGAGGACATTTGCCACGACCCAGCTCCCTGGGTTATGCAGCCAATGAACTGCAACCGGACTCCTAGAAGTAAGTAGGCCCATTTATAAGCTGGATGGAGCATGTCAATCAGTCTTATTCATAATAACAGAAACATAAAAGCACTTCAAATGTCCATCAATGAGTGGGAGAAATAATGTGCAGTACACCCTAGAATGAGGTACCACTTGTCAATAAGAAGAAATGGTATATGAATACATGCTATACCATGAATGAGCCTTGATACACACTAGATGGAGATACAGTTCAATGCTACAGTGCTTGTTTGATATGCACTGAGATTCTGGGCTCAATCTGCAGCGCTACAGAAGTTTGCATTCATATGAAGTCTCAAAACCGGAGATACAGAAAGTACATTAGGGGCTATCTAGGATTAGGGCGGACACAGGTTTGAAAGATGATGGCTAGAGGTAGAAGGCTTTCTTTGTGGGCGTATTAGTTGGCTTTACGTTGCTGTATTGGCTACTTTTCTGTTGCTATGATAAAAGATCATGACCAAAGCAACTTAAGGGAAAGAGATTCCGTAACCTCCCAAACAGCTCCACCAACTGGACAGAGCATTCACATACATGTGCCTATGAAGGACATTTCTCAATCAACACATCACAATCACTCTAACACATTTCTAAGAGGTCACATTCTAAAGGTGTAGGCTCATAGTTTCGGAGGTCGCAGTCCAGATGAGCTGAGCCTAGGCTTCGGGTCTGTGGTAGCTTATGTGGCAAGAACACATTGAAAAGCAAGACTGTTCACATCTTGCAAAGGAAGCCTAAGAGAGAAAGAGAAGAGCCCAGAACCTTACAAGGCCCTTAAAGTCATTTAAAGACCTCCTCCAGGCCCTACTCCTGAAAGGTTCTACCACCACCCAATATTGTCATGCTGGCAACAAGGCCTTGACCACATGGGCCTTCGGAGGACATTTACAACACAAGCCAGAGCAGAGGCCAGTGAAGATCTCTCTAAGATTGGGGGGCCAGAAAGATGGCCCACTGGGCAACTTGACAACCTGAGTTCAGTCCCTGGAGAGAGCCAACTCCTAAAAATTGTCCTCTGAGCACCAGTTGTGTGGTTTGGCACCCATGCACAGTGCAAACACACAAGTACACACAAATAACTTTTTTTAAACTGACTACCTTGATGGTTGTAATCTTGAATATACAAAAATCTTCACCAAGTTGTGTGATTTAAATGAATTCCTTTTATCCATGGGCTGTCATAAAGATTTATTGTATAGATCTTGACATTTTTTACTCCTAAACAGCTTGTATGTGTTTCTTTAAAACTGGTGCTCAGGGTTCCATTAGTGAATATTTTCTCTGTCTGTCTGTCTGTCTCCTCCCCACCTCTGCACCCCTGTCTCTTTCAATCTATGTCTCTCTGTCTTTGTCTCTCTCTGTCTCAAGGTATCTGTCTCTGTGTCTCTCTCAATCTCTGTCTTCCAATCTTTCTGTCTCTGTCTGTCTATCTGTCTGTCTGTGTGTGTGTGTGTGTGTGTGTGTGTGTGTGTGTGTGTATCAGGTGGACATGCATATCAGTGTGTTACAATGAATGAAAGATCATATCTCAGATTCTACTCAGTCTCAATAGTGCACAGACTATAAAGATCTTCCGTGGGAAAAAAATAGACCTTCACAAGAATCAAGACGCAGTTCAGAGACCCTCTCAAAGGTCAGAAATGACCATTGTATTCTCACAGAAGAAACTTGGTGTACAAGGGTCTCAGCTCTCACCAAAGAGGTAAGCCAAGACGCGGTGAGTAAAACGTTTTCTCCTAACCACTCTTCCCAGCTAAGAGAGCAACAATGCTGGCCCAGGAAGCCATGAATTCGAAGACGGCTGGATCCACTCTACCACACAGAGTGTGAGCAAGTGTCCCCTCAGGGACAGAGCACGTGCTCCGAACTGAGACAAGGATAGAAAACAAACTTGGACCTCATTGGGGTCACAGGAAAGTGGCTTCCCTGCTCCCTTAGTTCTCTGCTCCATCGTGTGAATCCAGATGACAAGTCTTCCTCTGACAACAGCTCCCAGTGTTGTCACCAAGTACTAGGGGAAGCTCACCTAAGAAGCCATGAAGATTGGAAGCAGCAATTTGGCGAGAGAAGGCTCGTCTGATGGGCACTGAGCCAGGCTCCACGTACCAATCTTCGCTAGCATTAGATACAGCCACCAAGGAATGGTTCCTCTCAGGAGTCCCTGAGTTGTCCTCTCACAGACCAACAGCTAGCAAGTGTCTTCTAAGACAAAGATGCTGAAGTTACTTTAAAAAAAAAAAAAGTCTATTCAAGTGAATAGACTAAATATCTCCAATTTAGACAAAAAAAGAAAAAAACAAATCCTGGGTGAAACAAATTTCAGAATGTTGTCTCAACAATACCAGTGAGAAATGCCTGACCTCATGGGAGAAAGGTCTTAGTTCAAGTTTTATTGCTGTGAGGAGACACCGTCACTGTGGCAACTCTTCTAAAGGAAGATTAGAGCTGGCTTACAGTTTCCGAGGCTTAGTTCATTATCATCATGGCGGAAAGCATGGCGGCACGCAGGCAGACATGGTGCTGGAGAAAAGAGCTGAGAGTTCTACATCTTGATCCCAAGGCAGCAGTAGGAGACTGTTTGTCACACTGAGTGTAGCTTGAGCATGAGAGATCTTAAAGCCCGCCTCCACGGTGGCTCACTTCCTCCAACAAGGCCACACCTCCTAATAATGCCACTCCCTATGGCTATGCATTCATACACATGAGTCTACCTGTTCAAACCACAAGAAGTGACATTTAAATGTGTGGGACTGAAGTCAAGGTTTATTTAACATCTTCAAAGAGAAAAGGTTATTCCCAGACCCCTTTGACTGCCTGCAACATATCTTTTCTGTACCACATGCAGCATTTGAGTGAGGGTGATGTAATGAGTGCTCACTATCAAATTGACACAATCTAGAATCATCTGAGAGATGTGTCTCTGGACATACCTATAGAGAAGTGGTTCTCAACTTCCCTAATGTTGGGACCCTTTAACGCAGTTCCTCAGGTTGTGGTGTGTGGTGTATGGAGCCTTGCCTTAGGCTGGGCCCAAGGTGAAAGCAGTCTTGTGTGGCTTCACCCCACTGCGACCCCACTGCATTTAGGAGGAAAATCCTCCATTCAGAGGCCCCCTCATTCACAAAAGCAACTCCCTCAGAAAGTATTTGCCCTGGGGTTGGCTTTTTGCCAAGGTGTTTCATCACAGCAATGAGAAAATAAACCAAGACAGGTGACAGAGAGACTTGTATGTATCTAGGAGATGCCCCATGAGTCCTGTGACTTTAAGGTGTCTAAAACATGGAGCCCAAGGAAATAGCTCAGTCACGAAAGTAGTCGTGTAAATGTGAGGACCTGAGTTCAAGTCCCCAGCATCCACGTCGGAAGTCATGTGCCATAGCACGCATCTGTAACCACAGAGCTAGCGGAGAGGTGGGGCAGAAACAGGTGGATCCCTAACTCACCTAGAAAATTGAGTTCTAGGTCCAATGAGAGACCCTGTCTTAAATCATAGACCAGAGAATGGTAGGTCAAGGAGGAGGCTTCAATGCCAACCTCTGGCTGTCACAGACACATACATGTAACACACATACACCTTGCAAACACATAGATACATAAAACACGCACACACACGCTGATAATATTAATGATGATGAGACCCCGCCCCGCCCCCAGACTGTCTCACAGGTGCTGGGACATTTTCCCTTTCTGATGGCTCAGCATATACGAACTTTTTTTTCATTTACAAAAATTATTTTATATATATATATACATCAAATAATACCTCCAGGCTGTCTGTACAAAGTATTTACAAAACATTAACTCTGTGTCTCGATTTGGTTCACCTTCAGTTGTTACAGTGAGATTGTTTGTTTGTGTGAGATTCCAAAATCAAAGGATCGGAACTTCCAGGCACTTCAGACAGAGGAAACGCACACTGTAAGCAGCCTGCTCTCCAGATCACTGTCACTGTTCATGGCATTCACTTCTGTGTAGCCATGTGCAGATTTGTCTGTGGGTAGAAGGCTCCTGAACCAACTCCAAAGGTTCCAGAACAGTCACTTCCACCATCAAGAAACACTAATGGTACTTTTTCTTTCATTAAAAAAAAAAAAAAAAAAAAAAAAAGACCAAACACAGCATCCCCACTAGCATTTAGCAAGTCCCCAGAAGTATTTTTTTTTTTTTCTATAATCAGGTATTCTCATGGAGGAGTATTTTTTCAAGGTACCAGCAGAACGGTGGGTGCTTTTGAATATGTATTCTCATGCCTAGGAAGTCTCCAGGATTGCTGAAATTACATTACCACCTTGAAATCCTTGTTATTTGTTTACGGGGGGTGGGTGGGTGGGTGGGGGGAGCTTATCTAGTCGGAATCAGACATAAAGCCACATGCAACTGCTTTTTCCCTGGTATTAATATTCTGTGAAATAAGGTGACATTAGTGAGGGATTAGCTCCCACCGATGCGCGGTTTTACATAAATGAACCCCTGATCCTGTAGTTTCTCAGCAGAGCTTCATGGTTGCAAATCGCAAACACAGCATTGGATCCCCCTCGCCTCTCTTTCCTGTGCTCCCTGAACAAACAGTAACCTTGAATCATGATATTTCATTATTGTAGACAGTAGAGTTCCATCAGCTACGCAGAACACCAACAATGTCAAAGTTATGAAGGAAAACCTAAGCCCGAATTCTCAGTTTACCCATTTCGGGCAATAATCTACAAATCCAGCTCCCAAATACCCACCAAGTCATAAATATTCAGTGCCTTGGAGTCTTTCCTAATGCTCAAATGAGGCAGCGTGTCTTGCTTTTTAGACTAAGTTTTGAACTGCAACTCATAAATAGTGAGGTATGTCACTGAAGGCCAGATAGACATCTTTCCTTTAGCCTAAACAAAACGTCCTGGGACTGTGCCACGGAAGAAAGATTCCTGGAGATGTGTGGAGAAACGTAAGAATATATGCCCGTGCCTCTCTATAAATACATTTCTATCTACCGGTAGCTATTGCATAAGCTGTGCGTTATATCACACTTGAGGCTTTTTAAGGGGTGATTTTTCACACGCATATAAGTTGAAAACAAGACATTTTCTGTATCCAATAAGTTACTAGCCTCTGAGACCGATAAGGGAATTTTTGAATTGACAATTTCCTTCAGAAAAGCTGTGAATGAAGAAGCCTAGCAAGGAATAACTGAATAATATTTTCTTCTGTGTAACCCTTCAATAAATCCAGGGTTTTTTTTTTTCCCCCTCTAACTAAGATATATAAGTGCAATAAAGGTAAGTTACGTTACATCCCCCAGACATAGTTTACATATATTCTGGCTAAACACCAGGTGCAATCTAATTTCCACAATAAGTAAACTGGTGAAGTCATGCATCTTAATGTTTGATTGGTTTTTACTTTAAGAACATAAAAGAAAATTTGCATAACAGACTATGTATGTATGTTTGTTTGTATATATGTGTGTATTTTAGATAGGATCCTGCTGTACAATCCAGATTGGCTTCAACCATGCTGGTTCACCTGCTTTAGGTACTGACTACTAAGATGTCAGCTGTGTGCTCCCACATCTGGCAAGAGATAATTCTATAAGGTTTATCAGTGTTAAAATTGTCCTTTTGTGGGCCCAGGGGTCCCGTTCAAACTAAGGCACCAGCCAAGGACAATACAGGCGGTAAACTTTAAACCCCTACCCAGATCTAGCCAATGGGCAGAACAGTCTCCACACTTGAGTGGAGAGTGGGCTATGACTTTCTCACGTACTCTGGTGCCTCACATTTGACCATGTCCCCTGGAAGGGGAGACCTGGTGGCACTCAGAGGAAGGACAGCAGGTCACCGAGAAGAGACTTGATACCCTATGAGCATATACAGGGGGAGATAATCCCCCTCAGGAACAGTCATAGGGGAGGGGAATAAGGGGAAAATGGGAGGGAGGGAAGAATGGGAGGATACAAGGGATGGGATAACCATAGAGATGTAACAAGAATAAATTAATTAAAAAAAAATTGTCCTTTTGAAAGTCTGCATCTAGCATGTGGAGGGAGACAGGTCCATAAAAAAATGCACAAATTACAATGTGTTAGCAGCCAATTCTACCAAAAAATCCATAATTAAATTAGTGGTTAATCTTGAAAAGATAAAACCATAAAGATAAATAAACAACAGCTCTTGCAGACCCAAATAAGACATGCTAAGCTTGAAGAGTTTTTAAATATTGATTTATTTTATTTTATGTATATGAGCACTTTTGTTTACACTACATGCACACCTGGTGCTCACAGAGGACAGAAGAGAATGTTGTAGCCTCTTAAGCTGGAGTGAGCCACCATGTGCATGCTGGGAACTGAACCCAGGTGCTCTGTAAGCGTAGCAAGTACTTTTAGTCAATGAGCCGTCTCTTCGGGTGCATGCAGCATTTTTAAACTGAAGTTGCTCACGGTTCTTCAATCTTAAATACTAGATGCCCAGCCAGGACCATCTCAGCTTGTGAGTCTTTGTACCTGTCGTTTTCTAGAAGTGGAGACTTAATGGGGTTTACTAAATTTGGCTAAGTATGAACACATATACATATGAACAACAACAATCGACTCAGCAGGTTATACACACACACACACACACACACAAAGAAAGACAGAGACAGCCGGGCGGTGGTGGCACACGCCTTTAATCCCAGCACTTGGGAGGCAGAGGCAGGCGGATCGCTGTGAGTTCGAGGCCAGCCTGGTCTACAAAGTGAGTCTAGGACAGCCAAGGCTACACAGAGAGACCCTGTCTTGAGAAACCAAAAAAAAAAAGAAAGACAGAGACAGAGACAGAGACAGGGAGGGAAAGGGAGAGAGAGAGAGAGAGAGAGAGTAGGGGGGGCATAGGAGGAATTGGGGAGGGCAGAAATTATGCAAATATAATGCTTATGTATGAAATTCTCAAAATGTACGTTATTTTTAAAAAAGGAGTGCCATCCCCTCACTTTGAGATGAGAGCTTGTAACCCTTCCTTTTGTGTGTCTATGGTGCTGAGGGTCCAACCTAAGTCCTTAGGAAAGCTGGTCAAAAGCCCTGTGCCTGAGCTACATCCCTAGCACTTTCAGGGTCTCACTAAATCTCCCAAACTGGTCTTGAACTCACTTTGTAGGCAGGGGACACACTCAACGTGTGATTCCCCTCACTTCAACCGTTCCCAGTCACTGGAATTACAGGTCTGCCCCTCCTGGTTCCATACACTATTAACCTGTATGCTTCTGACTCTCAAAACTGGTCGCTGAAATCTGTCAACTTCCAGTTCCCCCAGGCTGAAAATCTCCCAGCAGGTTCTCTGATTTAACTTGACCCCTCACTCACTCACTCTCCTCCTCCTCCTCTCTCCCCGTCTCTCCCCCCCCCCATCCTCCCCACCCCATCCTTCTCTCCTTAACCTGCCATTCTGCCAACATCTCTATGAAACAAGTAACCTCTGCATACTGTAGTAACCTAAAGCTCTGCTCAAAAGGGCAGCAGTCGGCACCCAGAGCCATAGGAGACACCGGTTATGTTCTGTCTGCCATTTGGGTAATAGCTACATTGAGACGTTTGCCTTTAGGTCATACACAACTGGTTGTTAAATTAGTTATATTTCCTACAGCATGCACTTGGAGGCCAGAGGACAACTCGAAGGACTCAGCTCTCCTTCACCATGTGGCTGCTGGGGACTCGAACTCAGGTCATCAGATTTGGGAGTGCCTTTACCTGCTGAGCCATCTCTTACTGGGCCATATCTGTTGTATAAACTGTGTCATGTTTTAATGTGATACAATTAAAGTTCACCTAGCTCTCTTTTATTATTTCGTCATATTACTGCTTCTTTAAAGCTGGGTACACATAAATTTGCCTGTTTTCTTTCTTTCTTTTTGTTTTTGTTTTTGTTTTTCAAGACAGGGTTTCTCTGTGTAGCCTTGGCTGTCCTGGACTCCGTTTGTAGACCAAGCTGGCCTCGAACTCACAGAGATCCACTTGCCTCTGCCTCCCCAAGTGCTGGGATTAAAGTCATGCACCACCATGCCCAGCCTATGCTGGTTTTCTTAATCACTGCAGAGAGCGGAAGCTGCTTAGATGTCAACCCGCTCACCACACCAAAGTAAGCAACATTTGATACAGAACACAAATATGTGCCGACGACTTGAGCAAAAGAACCCATGACAGAACCAGAGACCCGGATGTCACAGTCAAGGCTCTGCGGGATCAGCCCTTTCCACTACAAGCCTGGCCATGATAATAACTAATTAGAAAGCGCACTTTAGCCTTAGAGCTGTTTTTTTCTCTTTGCAAATCAACAGCTCCCGTCAGCAGGTTTTCCCAATGGCCCTCAGACACTCTGGCCAACCTTCAAGCGCTATTATAACATGAATTATAATAAGCAACTAGTTTGAACTTAGAACTCCAGGCCCAATATTCAAATTACTTCTTCATAACAACTTGGAAAATCATATTTATATCACAGTAGCTTTTGAAGGGACAGTAACCTGTGACTCTATGCAAATGAAATGCATGTGCACAGAAATCTTATTTTCCACCCTTAATTTAATTTTAACTGCAGGAAAACTGGTATCTACCTAGAGGCTATGGTAAAAAGCTCTCAGAGTGCTTGCCACCTGTTGGAGTTCCCCGGTATCCTCTTTCTGTCAATGCTTTTTAGACTCCATAATGGTTAGGTAAGTAATACCACAAGAAAAAAAAAAAATCAGTCTTCCGGGCAGGCAGGGAGGCAGGCAGAGCTGTAGAAAGCTAGGGTTGCTATAACAGAAAAAATCTATCATTAACTGGGAAGTTTTGAGTGACTGGAGGCAAAAAAAAAAAAAAAAAAAAAAAAAAAAGTAAGGAATCATTACAGACTTCTTGAGAGTGATTGGAGCCAGAATTAGGAGTCACAGATGTGTGACCACTACACGGCCTTAAAGTAGCTGTTAAGTCACGGAACCGTAAAGCTCAAAGGTAACCTAGAAAAGATTTAACTCAATTGTCCTTAGGGAGCTCTGGCTCTTGGAGGGCTAAAGGGTCCTCAAGGTCGTTCAGTGGACAAGAACAGAGTGAGAACCGAGTCACTACAGCTGTCTTGGACTCCCTGCTCCGGATGGTAAGGAATAGGATCTGTTCTGTGTATACAAATCTCAACCGTTGACTGTTTAGTGGCTACCCGGGCTACTGGCATCAACCCTCGGCCTGTCTTTGCTTTCCTCCTAAAACAGTGTGTCACAGGAAACAACCACCACTGGGGTATATCTCACCTGCTGATGACGTAGATACCTGTTGTCTAGAGTTAAGAACTGACAGTCAGCACCACAGTAGACAGTATAGTCAATTTTACAATATCTATCAATAGAACAATTTACCTTGCAGAAATGTTTTCAGGGGGTAAGGAGAGCTCTCACTTCCTACCGCCAAAGGAGGAAATGTCATGTGACGCCCAATAAGGAAGCAGCACACACCTATGATCCCACTACTAAGGAGGCTGAGACAGGAGAATTGCCATAAGCCATGTAGCCATCTGAACCACATTGCGAGTTCTTAGGTCAGCCTGGGCTACATAGAAAGATCCTATCTCTGAAAACTGAATGACAAAAGAAGGAAGAAATATACATGCTTGTGTGCAATGTGCGTGTGCATGCATATGTGTGCATGTGCTTTCACACACTCACACATACACAAACATACACACACATATAGAGAACACTGTAATAGTGCCTTTAAAATGAGACATGAGGCAGAGGCAGGTGGACCGCTGTGACTTTGAGGCCAGCCTGGGCTACAAAGCCAGTCCAGGACAGCCAAGGCTACACAGAGAAACCCTGTCTCAAAAAACCAAAATAAAATAAAATAAAATGAGACATGAAATTAACATAGGATCCAACAATTGCACTTCTCCCATGGAAATCTCTCCTTAATTAACTGGGAACTTTTATAATAGTGAACATGAGCCCCAAAGAACTGACATCTGGGGTTTCTACAGATATTTATATTCAACTGTGCACAGCAATGTTATTCACAATTGCCAAAAGGTAATAATGGTGTGTTCATCAATGAGTGAACTGGTACACACACACACACATACACACACACATACACACACACACACATATATACACGCGCTGAACCGGGTACGCACGCACACTGAGCTGGAGTGTTCTCCCCTTTTTAAAAGCAGTGAGAGAAAAGATGGCAAAAAGAGAAAGTCTTTAGAAACGTGTCTCCCTCCTAGGCAGCAACCACATGGCCGCAGCTGCTAATGTCACCACCTTGAAAGCCGAGAGTCTGTTGTAGGCCTGCAGTTTCTGGGAGAAAGCTTGAGTGGTGGTTAGCTGTAACCAACGCAGCCCAGTGTCTCTGATCTCTTAGTAGGTAGCAGCTAGGCTTCCTGTCTCTCACCTCCAGACCCAAGGCAGGCAGTTGCTCAGCGCATAGAAACCAAGGGACGCACAAGACCCAGTTCCTCAAGTATGCTGTCTATGTTGTCACACTGCTGGTTGCTCATTGTGATCCTGAAAGTGCTAATAGAACAGTGAGATCATGGCTATGGCCACATAGCTGTTCTGTCCTGTGTTGCTGCGAGCCCCTCCAGTTCTGGCTGAGGTGACTTCCGGAGGCAGAAGGGGCTATCACCTTAGAGCCATCACCTTAAGCTCTCAGCGCCCATCACTGCTCTCTTTTCCTCTTTCAGAGTCCTGATACTAAACACATTGGAACATTCACAAAAGCAATCGAGTTTATGGGAAATATACAAACGGCCATGCAAGCTCAGGTAAAGGCACACCGTAAGCCAATTGCTGTCATAGAGATGGGCCAAAATAAAAACAAAAACAACAAAATGAAATTCCTGCTGGGCATGGTGGCACAAGCCTTTAGACTAGGTGGAGCGGAGGCAGGCAGATCTCTAAACCTGAGGCCAACCTGTTCGACATAGCAAGTTCCAGACACAGCTACGTAGTAAGCACCTGTCACATTAAAACCCATGAAATACAAATACTTTTTAAAAAGCAAAATCTGGATAAAGGTGAGACTATGATCTTAAAAATCACAGGGAGCCCAGCGTGGTGGCCCACGCCTTTAATCCCAGCACTCAGGAGACAGAGGCAGGGAAATTTCCGTGAGTTGGAAGCCAGCCTGGTCTACAAAATGAGTCCAGGACAGTCAAGGCTACACAGAGAGACCCTGTCTCGAAAAACCAAAAAATAAAAAATAAAAATCACATGGGGTGCCAGGCATGGTGGCACATGCCCTTAATCCCAGCACTCAGGAGGCAGAGGAAGGCAGATCTCTGAGTTCAAGGGCAGCCTGGTCTACAAAGTGAGTTCAGGACAGCCAAGGCTACACAGAGAAACCCTATCTCAAAAAAAAAAAAAAATCACATGGAGTGGAGAGGTGGATTCGCATTTAAGAGCACTTACTGCTCTTCCAGAGGGCCTGGGTTCAATTCCTCGTACCCACATAGCTGTTCACAAATGCCTGTATCTCCAGTTCCCAGGGATCTGATGCCCTCTTCTGACATCCATGGCCTCCTGGACATATATGCACTTACATACATTCTCAGGCACACACACATGCACATAAAGTTAAATAATTTTTTAAAAGAATCACCTTGCCAGGTGTGGTGGCATATGCCTTTAATCCCAGCACTTGGGAGGCAGAGGCAGGTGGATCGCTGTGAGTTCGAGGCCAGCCTGGTCTACAAAGTGAGTTTAGGACAGCCAAGGCTACACAGAGAGACCCTGTCTCGAAGGAAAAAAAAAAAAAAAGAAAGAGGAAAGTATGGCCCATTCTTGGGCTGGGGGAGAGAACAGTACACAGAAGCTGCCCTTTTTTCAAAAAAATAATGAGAGCTGGGCTTGGTGGCGCATGCCTTTAATCTCAGCACTCGGGAGGCAGAGGCAGGTGGATGGCTGTGAGTTTGAGGCCAGCCTGGTCTACAAAGTGAGTCTAGGATGGCCAAGGCTACACAGAAAAACCCTGTCTCAAAAAAGAAAAAAAAAAAAAAGTAATGAGGTAGGACTCATTGTTGAATACACACATAGTTTCATTGCAGGGTTTAGAAAAACCAATCTCTATGCTGACTAGTTTTCATGGAGCTAGAAGATGCTATGGTAGGCTGCTAGGGGAGAAAAGACATCCAGTGTTCTTCCTCTGTAATGGAACCTGCACGCTGCAGTACAGTCCCATCAGGCAAGATGCACCTACCAATGCAGTAGTGGCATGACTCTTATGGGGTAGCTATTTTCCACAAGAGGGAATTTCATACTCGATACTACTGGCATCCTGGTCATCAAAGCCTTCAAGCCCATGGCTGAGGAACTCCTAGGCCCTTAGGTAGAACCTGCTATTTTTATTTCCTAAGTGGTCACACTGTGAAATCGCCTTTTAACTATTCGTGTTGATGACCATAGACCTTGGCTGCCCTCAGCCTTGGCCGGGGAAGCACCTTTTCCCAGTAGGCAGCAGTCGATGCGCAGATAGATGCACAGTTGGTCAAAGTCCTGACAATGAGAGCCCAAGGACCAACGCTAGTCCCTGAGCAGGACATCTGTGTCCACCCCACTGCTACCAAGGCTCAAGGAACGTGTGGGAAGAGGAGACAAAGCATTCAAGACCCACAGGATAGGAATCACCACCAAATACTGTCTTCTAGACAGGATACGGCTATCTCGGTTATGAAGTCACAGCTGCTGAGTTGCCTGCACAAGACTGTCACAAAAGCAAGACGACCAAAATCCTAGCATAGACAGAGAGATGATCTCCAGACCCCACCCCTCACTGAGGACATGTTGGCTATGGGTAGTTGTTGGGGAGTGAGAACTATTCTTTTTTGAGGATGTGGCCACTGGTGCTAGTGCAGCTCCTGTAATGGCCCCATACCCACCCATGCACTATGTGCTTGGCAGTAACTGGACTTAGTGGGTTATCTATATTAAAACAAAAACAAGAAACATGAAGTTAAGGAGCAAAGGAGGACATAGGGAGAGTTAGAGGTGGGACATGTGGGGTACAGATGATCATATTTCGTTGTATACATACACGTAGGGAATTCTCAAGATAAAGAAAATTAAAAATAAATATAAATAATAAAATAAGGGTTTTTGTGTTGTTGGGTTTTGTCTGTTTGTTTGTCTTTACGTTTGTTTGTTTCTTTGTTTTTAGAAATCAAAATCCCAACGAGAGCCAGCAAGTTGGTTCGGTAGGTAAAGACACATGCCACCAAGCCTAAGAGCCTGAACTGGTTCCCCAGAGCCCACTTGGTGGAAATAGAGACTTGATTCTTGCAAGTTTTCGTCTGACGCCCACTCACACAGCATGGCGTGAGTGCTCGTACACATGCCAGACAGACACACAGACAGGCACGAAGCAAATACATGGAGGAAAAGCAAAAGGTAATAGTGTCCTTTCTCAGCAACAAGCAAGGATATTATAAGTTTGGGTTGGGTCTTTTTTTGAGACAGGGTTTATTTATCCGTGTATCCCTGGCTGGCCTAGACTCACTTTGAAAACCAGGATAGCCTTGAATTCACAGAGATCCACCTGCTTCTGCCTCCCAAGTTCTGGGATTAAAGACGTACACCACCAAGCCCGGCCTGAATATTACATTTTTTAAAAACATTTATTTGTTATTTATACAGTGTTCTGTGCGCATGTATGCCTACAGGCCAGAAGAGAGCACCAGACCTCATTATAGATGGTTGTGAGTCACCATGTGGTTGCTGGGGAATTGAACTCAGGACCTCAAGAAGAGCAGCCAGTGCTCTTAACCTCTGAGCCATCTCTCTAGGCCCTGAATTATATTTTTAAAATGAGTGCCTGCCTCAGCACTAACTGTAGCCTATGAGTAGGGCTAGAAGAGAAAACAGAGAGGATCCAAAGCCACATAAAGGAATACAGGACTCAGTAACTGAACATCCATGGAGAACTACAGAATGTAATATAATTATAGCCTTATGATCTAAGTCCACATTTCATGTTCTTCATAATGTAGGAGACTCGTGCATTTCCATGAGTTATTACTCTGTTTGGGAGGGCACAGTCTAGAAAGCTGCCATTTTGTGACATCACAGCTGGAAAGAGTGGCAACAGTTGCTAACCAAACTGTTTCTTTTGTATGCTAGTGAGGTGAAGCCGACTTAACGTAAATGCAAATTAGAGCATTATAACTACAGGATATGAAATGAAATCTCCCTCACTACCCACAAAGAAAACGAGAGATTCTATGCAGAAGGAAATAAGAAATGAATTTAAGTGCTTCATTTCAAAAGTATCAGCCAAACATGAATGAAGAGTGTAATGCAATAAATAAGGGATATATAGAACAAATGGGGGGAGTAGCAGAAGTAATTCTCTCAGATCAACATTTCCTCTCCAGACTGAAACAGTGCCCTTCCTCCGTTATTCCCAGCAAACGACAGAACAAAGAACCATCATGGGGTGCATTAGAGAACTGGCCCTCTTCTCCTCTCAGGAGGTAAATGAGATTTCCTCTCAAAAAGGGCATCTTAGAAAATGCTCAGGTAGCCATTTGATCCAGATACGCAATGGCAGACCCGTCAGATAGCTAAGAAATTCTCTAGAACATTCCCATAACATACAGATCCGACTCAATTCGTATTTACTGTCTGTTTACCACCTGCTTAACTGTCCTTACACATGACTATGAGGAGGTTTGACATGCGTATTAGTTACTATTTGCATTGCTGCAACAAAATTGCTGACAACGACAAGTGGAGCCAAGAACAGTTTCTTTTGGCTCCAGAGGAAATCCATCCTGGTCTGGAAGCCATGGGAGTGGGCATGTGAGGCAGCTGGCTACATCACATTCACAGCTAGGCAGTAGAGAGAGACAGGCGCTGGTACTCAGCTCATGTTCTCCATGGGGCTGGAGAGATGGCTCAGAGGTTAAGAGCACTGCCTGCTCTTCCAAAGGTCCTGAGTTCAATTCCCAGCAACCACATGGTGACTCACAACCATCTATAATGAGATCTGGCCCCCTCTTCTGGTACGCAGGTTTACATTCAGACAAAAAAAAAACCTGTATACTTAATAAATAATAAATAAAGATTTAAAAAATACTCTAACCAATGAATATTACTGTCCACATTAAGGTGGGTCTTTCAACTTCAGTAACTCAATTAAAAAACACCCTCACACACAGGCCCAAAGGCTTGCCTCTGACAGGACCACCCCCCCCCCATGTCCTGCCTTTTTGACAACCAACAATAACCATCACAATATACACAGTATCATCAATGAGTGGACCTCGATACATCGCAGGAATTGCTGTGCATTTGAGCTGTGTGTGAAAGACTGCACAGCTCATCAGTTTTCTACCCTCAGCCTACAGAAATGGTAGGTCATGAGTAAAGCATTACAACGGGCACACTTTCCACTGACATCAGCAATGAAAACTTACAAGGCGGTACTGATTCTAGCATCCTAAGGGAGTTTACAGGACCATACTTATCACACACCCCGTCAATGTGTAGGAGGAACTCCAGGTGGCCAAAGGGCATTGCACAAATCTGGCATGGTGACACACACCTGTGATGCCAGATCTCACAGGTGGAAGGAAGTATGAGGAGCAGAAGTCCAGAGGTCATTCTTAGCTACAAAGTGAGTTCAAAACCAGCCTGGATTACAGAAGAATCCATCTCAAACAAACACAAACAAACAGAAAGGCAACAACAACAGAAGTGTGCTTCGGACATACAGACAGAATGGTTGACCAATGGAATCCAATAGAAAGCCTGAAAGTATGTGCTTACATTTATTGGCAAATGGCTTTTGCACAAGCGTGCCAAGACAGTGGGATGAGGAAAGAAAAAGGCAGTTTCCAAAAAAGATACTAGGATGTGCACATTCAGAAGAGTAAAGTTAGACCCTTGCCAAAGAGAATGCACAAGAATTAACCTGAAATGAATCATGGCCCTAACATAGTATAACACTCTTAGTGAGGAAAACACACACACACACACACACACACACACACACACACACACACACACACACACACACATCATGAGCTGGAGCCATAGCACTGGCTGCTATCTCCAACCTCCACCTGGTGGTTTATAGCCATGCATGTATCTCCACTTCTAAGGGATCTGATGTCCTCTTCTGGTCTCTCTGGGCACCAGACACATATGTGGTGCACAGACATACAGGCAGGCAAAACACCCATTAATTACACTTATGCAAACATAAAATAACAAATAAATGTTATACATCAAAACCTCCATGGCATTGATTTGGGCAATGATGTCTTGTATATAACACTAAAGGAAAGGAAAGAACCAACAAGCTGAACATAAAGTTTTGTACATCAAAAACCAGTATCAACTGGGCTTAAAAAAATAAATAAATAAAGCAACCCAACCCACAAACAAGATGCACATGAAAAGATACCCAACACTGTTAACAATTAAGAAAATAATGACTACTGTAAGGAAACACCATTTAGTACCCATTAGATGGCTACTATCAAAAAAAAAAAAAAAAGCCATGCCAAGTATCACAGGCTTAGAAGTCCCAGCTTCTTAGGATGCTGAGGCACACAGATTCTCAAGTGCAAAGTATGTCTGAACAATAGGGTAAGTTCAAGGCCTGCCTGGGCAACTTTGTTAGACCCTATCTCAAAAGGCATATCAAAGGAAAAGGTGGGAATATAGAACAGTGGTAGCAGGTTTGGCTAGTGTGCTTGAGCCCTGAATTTAATCACTGCTGCCATAAAATAAAATAAAAAAATTTAAGTTGTCACAGCTAGCTTCAACTGCCAACTTGATACACCTAGGAAAAGAGACCTTCAGTTGAAGAATGGAATATATCAGATTGGCTTGTGGGCATGTCGAAAGGGTATTTTCTTCATTTCTACCCTATGCAGGAGGTTTCTATTCACTGTGGATGGTGCCGTCCCGGGACAGGTGATCCTGGGTTGTGTAAGGAAGGCAGCTAAGCTAGCCAATGGGAGCAAGCCAATGAGCATCATTTCCTTATGATCTCTGCTTCAGTTTCTACCACTAAGTCCCTATTTTTAGTGCCTGCTGAGGTTCCCCCTCAATAACAGACTATGATCTACAAGCCAAATAAATGCTTTTCTCTCCAAGTTGTTTTTGGTCATAGTGTTTTATCACAGCCACAGATAAGCAAACTAGGACATAAAATCAACAAATCAATAAATAACGTAAAGAAATAACAAACAGGTGTGCTGTTATACCTTTACTTTGGAATGTGAAATGGTGTGTCCGTTATGAAAACCATGGAAGTTCTTCAGAAAATTAAAAAGCACATTACTGGGGCTGGAGAGATGGCCCAGCAGTTAAGAGCACTGGCTGCTCTTCCAGAAGACTCAAGCTTAATTCCCAGCACCCACATGGCAGCTCACAGCTCTCTGTAACTCCAGTTTCAGGGGATCCAACATTCTCACACAGACATACCTGCAAGCAAAATGCCAATGCACATGAAAAAATAAAAAGGAGTTATCAAAAAAGAATCAAGGACATTAATGTCTGATCCAACAATTCCACTTCTGGGGTTGAAAGGTTGAAATTGGGCCCTCAAAGAGGTGTCTGTTCATCTGTCTATGACAGAATTAGTAACAACAGCTAAAGGTTAAAAGCAGCCCCAGTGTCTGCTGAGGAATGGAAAAGCAAAACAGAGTATGTTAGAAAAGGAAGCAGTCTTTCAAAGGGGTAGAATTCTTGGCTGGAAAGATGACTTAGTGGTTAAAACACTTGCTGCATTTCCAATAGATCAACTGTGGATCCCAGCACCCACATCAGACAGCTCACGAATGCTTGTGATTCCTATTCCGAGGGATCTCATGTGCACATACCCGTACACATGCACAAACACGCATGCGTCACTTTACAAGTGAAAGTAAGTATTTATAAAAAGGAATGGAAATCTGGCATTTGCTATATTATGGGTGAATCCTTGAAAAAATATGCTAAGTGATAGAAGCTAGCCATAGTCATACAAGTACTGTGCGACTGAACTCACAGGAAGCACTTGGAACCCAGGCGTGAAGATGGGGAGTAGACTATTTGTTGGTAGGGGCCGAGGCAAGGAAGAACGAAGAAGTGTTCAAGGCCCAGAGACTTTCAGTTCTACAAGATAGAAATGGATGGCGGTGATGGTTATAATTGTATGTAATAGTATGTACTATATACTGTTATATAATAGTACATAACAGTTATATATAATATCACTTAAAATGGTTAAGATGGTATGTGTGTGTGTGTGTGTGTGTGTGTGTGTGTGTGTGTGTGCGCGCGTGTGCGTGTGTATATATATATATGTTTGGTTTGGCTTTTCAATACAGGGTTTCTCTGTATAGCCTTGGCTGTCCTAGCCTAGCTTTGTAGACCAGGCTGGCCTCGAACTCACAGCGATCTGCCTGCCTCTGCCTTCTGAGGGCTGGGATTAAAGGTATACACTCCCATGTCCAGCTGGTATATATATTTTAACATAATAAAATAACATAAATGAATAGGAAAAATCCTGATACATAATGCAACGTGAATGAACATTTAAGACATTATGGCAACTGAACTAAGCCAGACACACAAAAACACAAACACATGATTTCATTCCCCTAAGACACTGGAAATAGTTAACTCCCCCCACTACTGGATATAAGTGGAACAGTGGCTCCCAGGGATGGAGGGATGGGAAGGAATTAGGCACTAACACTTCTGGTGGGGAAATTCTGGAAACGGATGTTTGGAGCTAAGTGTGTATATTTTCTTGGTTTGTGTGTTTGTACTATGTTGCCTAGGCTGGCCTTAAACTCATAGTAATCCTCCTGTCTTAACTGGTCAGATTAGAGCCCTGTGTCACCAAGCCTGACTTCTAAGTAAACATACTTAATTCCACGAAACAGTATAGTTAAATATCATGAGAGTGGTGGTTTTTATGCTATGTATATTTGACTATAGTGAGAAAAGAGATCTCTCTAGAGAATTTAGAGTTGGTCTGTGGGAGGCATGAGAGAACCGTCAGGCTATAAAGAAGAGCTTCCTTCTAAAGAGACGGTTTCATCTCTCAATTATGTCGCTCTTTCCTAAAAAGCCAGGAAGGAATTGATGTTGGGATGTGAAACACTCCTGCCAGCGTAGCGGGACATTTGCAAGGAAGTCACTGTCATCTTGATCTCCGTTCCTGAACAAAACCCCTTCTCAGGTTTGCTGTTGCCCCTTTGATGTACGCCCCCAGCCAGCAAGCTATCCTCACGGCTATGTAAACTTCTCCTCTTGCCCTCGACCCCGGGGATGACCCGGCATGCTAGTGAGTCCTAACTGAGGTAAACGATACAGGCCAGGAATAATGGCAGTTGTCAGATCTTTCTCTTTTATCTACCTCCTTCCCCTGTGAAGCATTTCTCCCCCACTCCCTCCTACCAGGTATCAAAACCCCAGATAAAGAGGAAAGGAGTTATCTGAAGCATTGTGTGCCCCCTGTAAGAAATCCAATTATTTATGGTCACGGTCACGGAAGCCATTTTTCCCCCAAGTATGTTGGTGGAGTGACCCAGATGTACAGTTTCCTTCCTGTGATTAACAGCATTCTTCCATTACCCTGTATCTGCAAGCTTAGCAATCCCTTTTCTCCTTCAGGATGAAGTCACAAGTTTATGAAAATGATGTTGGGCCTAGATACGACACAGGGATGCCTCAGAACCTCCTTTCCTTAGGATTCGGGTTTTTTGGGTTTTGTTTGTTTGTTTGTTTGTTTGTTTGTTTGTTTGTTTTTATTTAATAGTTCCTAGGACTCTAGCTGATGCAATGTTTAAATGATAGCTAAGCAAGACCGTGATTCTCAAAGATTTCTGCCTTGTCCACGGTCTGTTAAGGACGAGGAAATAACAAAAGAGAAGTCAATGATTGCAGCCACTGTCCCTGTCCCCTGTAGGAGTCATGGGATGGGATTCCTGAGTCCCGACATGTAAAGCCTCGAATGCCATATTAGGGGGAGAATTCGTTTTGTGTTCTGAAAAGATATCACACAGCCCTGCCCTGGTGCCGATGGCACCGTGGAACACTCTACACACAACCTAATCCTATAGGCACTTTGACCTGGAGAGAGGGAGACGCTTTCAGTCTTTGTCCTAGACAGTGTCCCCTTCATGTAGGCTGGAGGGAAGGAGCCTCTGTCAAAAGCTCTCGCCATTTCTGTGTGTGTGTGTGTGTGTGTGTGTGTGTGTGTGTGTGTGTGTGTGTATGTGTGTGTGTGTGTGTGTGTGTGTGTGTGTGTGTGGTGTGTGACAAGCCCACCAGAGAATCCTGAAGAGTTAGAGAATAGAAGGACGAGAGGAGCCCAAGAAATGTGTTGTACTTATTAGGTGTGGTCTGTGCCTTCTCTGGACATCCATGTTCAGAAAAAAACAGGTGATGCCGGGGACCCAACTCGGCCCCCTATTATTAGACCCACACCAACAGTGGATTGGCCAATTCACTGGACAGCCACCCCTCGGTGAGTCAGGGTTTTTCTTTTTTCCCTTTGCCAAACAATTCTTATCCTTAAAAAAAAAAAAAAAAAGTTACTCTCACTACCAAAAGGAAGACCCTTAGTCATTTTCCCCCAAAAGAGACTCTCACGGTCCCCCTGAAATGTCAATACTACCAGCATACTGCATACCTCCATTTAGCCCCATGGTGGGCAACGCTGTCCTGCTGAGGATGCTTAGGGTGGATGTGACTAGAAGATACTGCGGTGTGGCATCTTCCTGTGGCCAGTCTGGCAGGACGGGAAGGCACACTGGCTCTGAGCTGGACCATGCTAGGTCTGCGTACAAGTTCCACTTTTCCCCAGCAAGACCAGCTGGTTAAATTTAGGAAACGTCCGCATTTTCTTAAGGCTCAGTACGCTCAGCGAGAAGATGGGAAACCGTCCCTCTCTTCCGGGTTGTGATGACATGTGCCTTCTAGCAACAAGTGCTTGTCACACTACCAAGCCCTTGATTTGTGTTCGTCTCCCTCTCAAGCTTCCAACATTCAGCGTTCTGAGTTAGGGATGTAGCAGGTAGGGTGCTTGCCTGGTGTGCATGAAGCCCAGGGTTTGACCTCCTACACTACGTAAAACTAGATATGGTGGGGTATACCTCTGATCCCAGCACTAGCGGAGGCAAGAGGACAAGACGTTCAAGCTGGTCTCCAGCTATAGAGCAAGTCCGAAGCCAGTCTTGGCAACATGTGACTCTGTCGCTACAAGGGGAAGCGGGGAAGGGGGGGGGATGGAGGAGGAGGAGGAGGAGGAGGAGGAGGAGGAGGAGGAGGAGGAGGAGGAGGAAATACAACCCTCTGCTTTATGAGATTTGCTTCGTGTTCTTAACACCGTTTGTTTCCTTTCCTAGAAACACACTGGATTGGAATCTAATTTGTAAATGAATGTAACGGTGTGACATGTTACATATCATGAGCTAGCAGGCATAATCACACATCAGGGCAGAATAAAAAGTTGCACACACGCTCAAGCTTCCCAGCCCTCTGCCATCCCCTTGCACTTGAGAGACCCTGGGTACCTTAATCGCTCTCTTCTCTGTACTTTCCTTCTCTGATCAAGCTTTATTATTCTCTATTTACAGTTCCATGGTTAGGATACCAATGAGAAGGGAAAAAAAACAATTTTTTTTTTCCTGAAGGGAGTCTGCATCCAGCTCAACTCAAAAGAACTTTAAACCAATTTAACCCTCTTTGGTGAAAGTTCAAAAGATGACTTTCTCTGGTCCACCAGCCTGTCTGTTACTATCTACCTCAAAGTCAGGGTTAGTTTTCTTTATAATTTAAGACCATCGAGGACGATAGTGTAAAGCCTGGAAGTGTAGGCTGGGGAGAGGACTTGACAGCAACTTTACCTAAGTGTATATTAAAAAATGTATAAAATAACCTCAAAGCAATGTTTCCAAGATATCTGTCTCCCAGGAAGGACAAAATGTACTTTTATGTATGCTCAAAATTAAGAAAATCAGAATTATTTTAAATAAGTAAATAGACAATATTTGATGACCTTAAATATCAAGAACCAAGCTGAGCTTCTGGCATCATGGCCTGTGCTTCCTCTATGAGCATGCGTGGGTGGTGAATGGCAGGTTTTCTTGAACTGAATTTTTCACAAACCTTCATACTCTTGTGTGCTGTCAGTTAGCCCTGGGAATTGTGGACGGAAAGTCTCCTGGAAAGCATGCTCCCCTGGGAGAAAGTGCACAAATCTACCGTGTCCTTTGTGCATCCTGGGGCCATGGTATGCATTGATTTGTGGTTTTGTCCTTGCCCTAAAAAAAGATAAACAGTCTGTGTCTGCTGGGTGTGCAGTGTACAAAAGCAGTGATTGACGCTGGAGGACCACAACTCCTGACCTCTCCCTGCCTTATCACCGTAGGGTTCATTTCCAGGTCACACACAGTCCAGTATGGACCCAGTGGCCATCCAGAGCTGAGTCCTCCATGTCATTAAACACTGATGCAACCTGACCTTCCTTCCAGCAGTGTCCAAAGCTGAGGGAAGGACTAACATAACCTTTTAGTAAGAGTCCAGCCCAGTGGCTCCCAACCTTCCTAACGCTGCAATCCCTTAAAACAGTTCCTCGTGTTGTGGCGACGCACACACACCCCTCATCATAAAATTATTTCCGTTGCTACTTCATAACTGTAACTTTGCTACTGTTATGAATCATCATGCAAATATGTGATAGATCTGATGTGTGAGCCACAAGGGGGTTGAGACCCACAGGCTGAGAACCTCTGGTCTAGAGCCTAGTTCTCTCTCAAGTGTACAGGCATAAAAGGATTTGTGTCCTATCTGCTTTTGAGGACAAAACTCTGCACTGTTGGCTACAGCAGTAGGAGCTATGCGTTTAGAAAAGCCTTGGCCTTAGCAGATGGCTCTAAGCTTCCATTTAAGGGATAAATTTTAAGCTTACGAGGCCAATCCATATTGCTTGATATAACAAATTCTCATCGGTGACCATTTAAGCATCTTATCTACAAGTGACTACTTCTTTTTTTTTTTCAAAGTACTTCTGGAATCAAATAGGATTTTGTCTCCCAGAACTGTGTTGCTTCCGCTAAAGGCTAATATCCAAACCCAAGTTTATCTGGAACGTCCAGACACCTGGGACCACAGATAGTGACAAATGAGACTGTCCCCATAAGCACAGATGGCTGGTAAGCTTGTGGTACCACGGATTCATTTTCAGGTACGTGATCAGGCACGATGGAGCCAAGTTATTTTCTTTTATGAACTTTTAATGTTTCTGGCATACTTGAAAAGTGCAGTAAAAATGAAAAAGCATTCATCAATATTAGCAGATCTCAGTAATCCTACTGTTGCATAGTAACATCATCAATTATGTATGGCTCCCACCGGGCAGGTGGGTTTCAAAGGAGTGAAAACTGAACACACGCACACACTTCTTGCTTTCTTTCCAGCTCCAGCAGTTAGTCCTCTAGCATGCCCCGCCCCCACCCTTGCCCACTCCCAGCAATCTGCTGGCAGGCCGAGGTGCTAGACCTTGAAGGACTAGGTGATCTTCCTCCAGTTCCTGGCGAGTGAAACATGGCTTTTAAAGAAGTGACTTAGTGTAAACTAGCCACTTGTTCTTTGGCACAAGAAGTACAGTTTTGTTTTGAGTGTGACATATACATTTGGCCTTTCCCCCCTTTGGCCTGGTATAATTGCTTGACATTTTAGCTGCACACACACACACACACACACACACACACACACACACACACACACAC
>OU015752.1:20628732-20646937 GCA_907169655.1 Acomys percivali
CACACACACACATACACACTCACACACACATACACATATACACACACACATACACACACACTCACACACACATACACACACACACATACACACACACTCACACACACACACACACACACACACACACACACACTCACACACACACACACACACACACACACACACACACACACACACACACACTGGAACTGAGCAGAGAGAACACATACCCAAAGACCTGCCCCCACCTTCTCCCCATCCCCCACCCCAGTGGCCTACTTCCTTCAGCTAGACCAAACTTCCAGAGGTCCACAGCTTCCCCAAACAGCACCATCAGCGGAGAACAAGCCATGTAAAGCATGAGCTTGTAGGACACTTCTTTTTTGTTTGTTTGCTTGGGTTGTTTTTTTGTTTTTGTTATTGGTTTGGTTTTTTTTGTTTTGTTTTTTTTGTTGTTGTTGTTGTTTTTTTTTTTTTTTTTTCCGAGACAGGGTCTCTCTGTGTTAGCCTTGGCTGTCCTGGACTCGCTTTGTAGACCAGGCTGGACTCGAGCTCACAGCGATCCTCCTGCCTCTGGGATTAAAGGTGTGCACCACTATGCCTGGCTGACACTTCAGATTCTTCCTAAGAAGCTTTGAGTATCTTTCCATCATCTGGACTGCATTCCTGGCAGGCTGGACCGGCGTGAGGACAGCACCGATGACAGGAACCCAGGCCAGCCTGGCTTCAGCTGTGGCTGAGACCAGCCAGGCTGGGAAGGACTCAGCGCGGGTCTACCAGGCTCATAACCAAGTTTCAGTAGTTGCTAAAGTGTGTCAAGAACCAAGCCTTGTCTTACAAGGTCGCAGCATATTATGACAGCTCCCCGACGCTGGTAGAGCTTTATAGGAATTTTTTTAAATGATTGTTTAAACTTCCCAGGACACTTAGAGAGCTGGTTTATACATTCAGAGCAACAACTCTGTGGATAATTTAAAGACCTTGGTTTCTACCAATGGAAATCTTGCGATTTGCCTTCATCAGTCAATGTTTTTGTTGTTTTGCTGTAAGTAATCAAACCGAATAAATCCTCCTTACGAGAAGTTGTGAGAGACAGGGTTCCAGGCAGAATTCTAACCAGCCAGCCTCACAACAGAAGGATCCAAGCTAGTCAGACCAGGTTAAACTTATAAAATAATGTCATTGGTGGAATCCGCTGCGAGGGCACAGAGCTACTGCGAGCAGGTTAGCATGGCTGGCTGGTGTCTGCTGCATTCTTTGGTCTGTATTTTTTTTCTTCTGTGGGGCCTTGGACAGAGCTGCTTGTGGTATGCTGAATCTGGACCTAACACACTCAGCAATTTCAAAAGTTTCCATAAGGTGGTGATGTTCAAAAATTGTGAGACCTTGTATTTTTTTTTTTTTTTGTCCTGTTGTCATTATTTTGTTGATGTTGTTGTTGTTGTTAAATCCCCATTCTCATCCTCTCAGTGTGATGCGCAATTCCAGCACTTGGCAAGCAGAGGCAACAAGATCACCAGTCAGAGGAACAGGATGAGCTGCACATTGCCAGACCCCATCTCAAAACAAAACAAACAAACAAACCAAGCAGAATCTGCAGTGTCAGCATTCATCATGAATTCCCCTGTGCAACCCTGAACACACAGAAGAGTGACTTCCCTCTGCGGTAGTTTGGGTTAGAACTAGCAGTAGTCCCTGTCAGTTATATAACCACAGCCCTCATCAAGTGCTTTCCCCTCCCTCCTGTTCCCCCTGCCCCTCCCCTGTGATTTGCATATTTAATTCTCACCCCATCCCTAGGAGGAAAGGTGAAGGCTCATTATAGAACCATACTAAGGTTTCTGCTTTGGCTCTTTTCTCTCAAGGAAAAGAATTCAGCTGAGAGACAAAGACAGCCACAGTAGACATCTACCTAACAAAGCAAAGCGGAGAACACGCTCCCGAGAGAGACTGGAGTGGATTGTCCTGAACGCCATCCACCTGTGACATGGGTTGTTAGGGTGTTTATGACTATCTATGAGGTGAGTAGCATATTCATGGAATAAGACTACCCTTTTCCTTCCTCAAATCAGGGTGACTTGGATCTCCCTCTTATCATATTTCTTCCTGTGACGGTCTTGAAAAGTCCATAAAGGCCGGTTGTGGTGACACACACCGGGAGGATTTGCTGAAGGAGGAGGAGGCAGGATGATTATAAATTCAAGGCCAGCCTGGACCACACATTTTTGCCGGGAGTGGTGGCGCACGCCTTTAGTCCCAGCACCAGGGAGGCAGAGGCAGGCAGACTGTTGTGAGTTCAAGGCCAGCCTGGGCTACAAAGCAAGTCCAGGACAGCCAAGGCTACACAGAGAGACCCTGTCTCAAACAACCAATAAAATAAAAATAAAAAATAAAAATGTCCATAAAGAACCACAGGGCCCTGACACCTTAGTTCCTGCTGTAGTAGGAAGAACTGAAGTGAGCTTGAAGGATATTTATCCCACTAAGGTGTGTTCTGAACATCAGGAGACACAGCCCCTGAGATATAGCTGCAGTTGCCTCGGTTCTCTCACATCTAACAACTCCCTGCCTAACCAGAACACACAGCTCCCAAGACTGACCTGCAATTTTCCTTGATGACCCTGTATCCAATTCTTTGCCCACCCAGGCTCGGTACCACAAGTGTCTCCAATCTCTAAGCGTGGTAAAGGCGCACTGCTTTCAAATGGCAGGGGCAAGATTTGAACCCAGCAGAACCAAGCGGTAAGCACTAGTTAGTACATGTGCTCTTCCCCCAAGTGATGCTGAAAAGAACAACGGAACGCTGGCACATGCAGGCTGAAGCACACATGCTGGTGTAAGACAACTGTACAGGTAAAGTAGTAAGGAGTCTGGACTCAGAGCTCTGAATGGTTCTAAGCCGTCTATAAAGCAGGAGGATGATAACTTCCCCCTTAGATATCCAGACTTTACACAACTAAGTGAGGCACTAAAATACTCAATATAGAAATGCTCAGCTCGGGGCTGGAGAGATGGCTCAGTGGTTAAGAGCACTGCCTGCTCTTCCAAAGGACCCGGGTTCAATTCCCAGCACCCACATGGCAGCTCACAACTGTCTGTAACTCCAAGATCTGACACTTTCACACCAATGCACATAGATTGAAACTAAATAAAATATTTTTTTAAAAAAATTAAAAAAAAAAAAAGAAAGAAAGAAATGCTCAGCTGGAGCTGGGCGTGGTGGCACACACGCCTTTAATCCCAGCACCCAGAAGGGAGAGGCAGGCAGATCTCTGTGAGTTTGAGGCCAGTCTGGTTTACAAAGAGTTCCAGGACAGGCAAGGCTACACAGAGAAGCCCTGTCTCAAAAAAAAAAAAAAAAAAAAAAAAAGGAAAAGAAAGAGAGAAATAGGGAGGAAGGGAAGGAGGAAGAGGAGGGAGGGAGGGGGAGAGAGAAAGAAAGAAAGGAAGGAAGGAGAGAGTGCGTTAATTTATGGGCTGAAGAGGTTAAGAGCACTGGCTGTTCTTCCAAAGGTCCTGAGTTCAAGTCCCAGCAACTACATGGTGGCTCACAACCATCTATAGTAAGATCTGGTGCCCTCTTCTGGCTTGTAGGCACACATGCAGGCAAAACACTATATACAATAAATAAAATCTTTTGTTTGTTTTTCTGACCCCCCCAAAATATATGTATACCTATGAAAAGTCACACTGCTGTAGTTCACATTCTCAGATGTCCACCATTCTGTACTTTTAGGTAGATAGTATGTGGCTCTTTGCCTTGGTAATGGTCCTTGGTAAAGACTGCCTAAGTGGAGAGCAACAAACAGGTACTGAGCATTTGTTAGGTGTAGCCGTCATGGTAGCTAATTGTGGCAGGGCACAGATATATGCAGAGCAGGCAGAAGAAGAAAGAGAAGGTGACAACAACACTCCTGTTGGCGGGAAGTCCGAAAGCAGTCTGAATATCTGTTCAAGTAGAGTCAGCGAACAAAAGCATATCAAAGACCTCTTCCTTGTTAAAATCAGAGTGCATTCACGCTAATGAAAACGAGACCCAGACCCCTCTGACATATTTTAAACCACTTAAAGACAAACATTTGTACTCTGCAAGCCAGCAATGGGTTGAAACTCCGGTGAGGACTTTGTAAGCCATCTGCTAGCCGCCTAATGAGGCTAGTAACTACCAGTGTTTACAGTTAGGCACCGGGGGTCATGGGTACTTATTCGTAATGAAAGCTTCCGTGCGTTACGCAGAAGCAAAGGGCTTCCTTCTTCACCAAGGCTAATTACAGATATAATAAAACATTTCTAAAAATCACTTGGAGCCCAGAGAAGAACCTGAGTTGGCACAGGCACAAGCCATAGCACTCAGTGTGTTCATCCAGTGTGTTCTGATTGAAGTGAGCCATCCGCCATCCGGATTTAGCTGCTAACAATACCAGGCTACTGATGGGTCCCCTTGCTCCACACCGATTCATCACAAGATGCTTTGTGAGCCATCTGGAGCCAAAGATGTTTGCATGGAAGATCTATGTGTGGACTGAAAACAAACAAAAAACCCAAAAAAAAAAAGCTCTTAGCAAGGCCCATAGGAGGTTTTGAGCATGCTTTATTTTGTTTGATTAAATAAGAGACTACTTAAAAGTCTCTTCCCCCACTACCCAAGTTGACCCTCTGGCTTAATTCAGAAAAAGGTGGCATATGAGAAACACTTTTTTAAAATGCTGAATATATTCATTTTGGGGGAGAAGTGGTATCTCTGAATAGTGTATTAAAATAAAATCCAAAGAACTTAATCATTAAAAACAAAAACAAAAACAAAAAACAGAGCAGGGCATGGTGGCACTCGCCTTTAATCTCAGCACTCAGGACTCAGGAGGTAGAGGCAGGTGGATCTCTGAGTTCGAAACCAGCCTGATCTACAGAGTGAGTTCCAGGCCAGCCAGGGCTAATTATGGAAACCCTGTCTCAAAAAGCTGAAATTAATTAATTAACTAATTAATTAAACTGAAAAATTCTAGACAAATATTTATGTAATTTGAATATCCTTCAACTGAAATACTCCATAATAAAATATTTTGGGTTTTTTTTTTAATTTGGGAACACTGGCATATTTAATGAGTTACTTAGAGAATGAAAACAAAGTATAAAACCCAAATTATGTTTTACATTCACCTTTTGAATATACCCTGAGGATAATCCTGTACAGTATTTTTAGCCATTAAACAAAGGAAGGAAAATCTTAAGGTAGAATTTTCCACCTGGGACATCATGTTGGAGCTCAAAATATTTCAGATTTTGGAGCATGTCCAATTTTGAACCTTTGGACTAAAGATGTTCAATCTTTATAAGTTTTAGAGGTGATGGAAAACACGGGACAGTTTGCAGTTCAGACAGTAAGTCACTTCTAGAATCCTACCAGGCTGCAGACAGCTCCAGCAAATAGCTACAAAGCAGCTTGCCTAGCTACAAAGCATAAATTTAAAAAGAAAAGAGAGCCAGGCGTGTTGGTGCATGTGTTTAATCCCAGCACTCGGGAGACAGAAGCAGACGGATCGCTGTAAGTTCAAGGCCAGCCTGGTCTACAGAGTGAGTCCAGGACAGCCAAAGCTACACAGAGAAACCCTGTCTCAAAAAACCAAAAAATAAATAAATAAGAAAAGAAAAGAAACAATGTTCACAAAAATGCCTAAAATTGATCAGGTTTCAAGGTTGCATATAGCTACAAGCTATGCTAATTGTTTCGATGGATACATCCAATAAGTATGGCATACTATTTTCTGCCTTATATGCTTCCAATTAATGTACATGATACTGTTTATTACATATGCTTTTAAACTGTTCTTCTTGTCATTTCACAAAAGTGGGTTGCTAGCCCAAAAATGGCTGGCTGGAGCCTAAAAACAATGATGAAAGCAGAACAGCACCCTCCGTGTGGGCCCTCACCAAGTCTCTAGTGCACGTGTGGAGTGTGAATTATTGCATGCTGGAACAGGTATATCTGTGGTAGTGATGATGTCACATAAACACTGAGAAGGATAGTGAGAGTAGGATGTGGGATGGTGGTTGTCTGAAAATTAGATTTCATCTAACAAGTGGTCCTGTCCCTTTCTGCTCCAGCATATTGCCTACATCGAAATTTTGCCACATAACGGCACAAAGCCATCCAAGTGTCTGCATCATTTTCCTACAAACTAGGTGACCTTTCTAATACCCATAGGAAATTTTTGATTGTTAAAAACTAAGTATTATTCTTTAAAAAACAAACAAAAAAAACCCTAAGTATTATTATTTTCCAAGTAGGAAACCAATCAATCGTTTCATGGAAAGCAAGGAAGAAGAAATATCAGTAGCTGGAGCCAGGGGTCTGAACATTAAAAACCAGGTGGGGGCAGTGCTGGAGAGATGGCTCAGTGATTAAGAGCACTGTCTGCTCTTCCAGAGGTCATAAGTTCAATTCCCAGCAACCACATGGTGGCTCACAACCATCTATAATGTGATCTGATACCCTCTTCTGGCCTGCAGGTGTACATGCAGGCAGAACACTGCATACATAATAAAGAAAAAAAAAATTTTTTTTTTTTGAGACAGGGTTTCTCTGTGATAGCCTTGGCTGTCCTGGACTCGATTTTGTAGACCAGGCTGGCCTCGAACTCGCAATGATCTGCCTGCCTCTGCCTCCTGAGTGCTGGGATTAAAGGTGTGTGCTACTATGCCTGACTAAAGAGATAAATCTTTTTTTTAAAAAAGGGCTGTAGAGATACTTGAGCTACTCAGTGTTTAAAAGCATTTGCTCTTTCAAAGGATGCAAGTTTGCTCCCCAGCTCTCTTATGGAGGCTTACAAAGGCTTGGGACTCCTGTTCCAGGGGATCAGACACCCTCTTCTGGCCTCTGAGGACACCAGGCACACACACACACACACACACACACACACACACACACACACAGACACACACACACACTCAGTATGCATGCATACATGCAAGCCAAACACTCATGCTGTTTTTTTTTTAATGAATAAATCTTTTTTTTAGAAAGACAGCATGAGTTTACAGGAATATTATTTAAACAGACAAACAACAACAAAAAACCACAAAACACAAACCCAGGGTCTGTGAGATGGTTTAGAGGAAAAGTCTTCTATTGCACTGTCCTGGTGAGCTGAGTTAGATCTCTTGTCTGTACAGAACCCACATAAACACAGATGAACAGAATTGACTGCTTCGGTTGCTCTCTGACCGCCACATGAGTACTGTGGCATGAGAGCCCACATACGGACATCATACACACACAGCAACAGTGACAATAAGCACGATTTATTTTAATGGAAGTATAAAGGCAGCCCCGAAGTTCGCAGCTGACATCATATGCTGGAAGCAGAAAGGGAACAAGTTTTGGCAAACCATCTGAATTAGAAGCCCCTGAGTGTACATCACCCCAAATCCGTGAGGGGATGAGAATAGTGTAATGGTCTTCTGTCGGAAAGACCTTTCCCTTCTCCGTGGGGCAGGAGAGCGGAGGCAGAGCACGAATCCCCTCCTTGTGTATGTGCAGTATGTGCCAGGAAAAAGACTATGGTTTTCAACTTTACTTATCTCTGAAAAGTCTTGCTATATAAAGCAGACATTTTCTTGTTTCGCTAAAGATTGTTGGGGAAGAATGGCCCTTATAACCACGAGCATCAAAGCTGCATGATACTATGATTCCAAAGTGGAGTACCTGAGACTGGGGTTGTGCCTCAGTGGTAGAATGCCCGCCTGCCTGACCGTCATGAGACCTTGGGTTTGATTCCTAACCATGCTAAGAAATAGAAACGGAGGGGCTGGAGAGATGGCTCAGAGGTTAAGAGGACTGTCTGCTCTTCTGAAGGTCCTGAGTTCAATTCCCAGCATGCACATGGTGGCTCACAACCATCTGTAATGAGATCTGGTGCCCTCTTCTGGCGTGCAAGAGTACATGCAGGCACACATGCAGGCAGAACACTGTATACATAATAAATAAATAAATCTTTAGAAAAAGAAAGAAGGGTCTCAAATCTAAAACAGCCACTGTCTTAGTTATGGGGCAAGTGCTGCCACATTACACAGTCCCTGCACACTTTTAAGGACAGTAAGTAGAGCCTGACTTTCCCAGCTGAGGAATACTGGTGACTTAGAGGAAAGATGGCCACACAAAATTTCAATCTTTAGACAACTTTGATGAAGTCACTGTCATCCATAATGGCCCTTCTGTGACTGGCAGCGACTCACTGCCCATCCTTTAATGGGAATACATTTACTAGATCTCAAGTCCAAACTCTCTCTCTCTGTTGCAGCTTTGACTTGACATGAGCGTTGGCTTAACATCCGACAGAGCAGTGAGAATATACTGTAGCCAAAGCACTCATCATATTTTCAAGGATTATATTCCATAGCATGAAGCACAGTCTGACGAGCCATAAAATACTTCCTGACATCCTGGGAGCATGAGACATAACAACAATACACTGGTATGTGAGGACGTTGTAATGGAGCGAGACAGTGAAAGCATCACTCCCTAACAGATTCTCCATTCTGATTGAGTGTAAGGAGAAGGCAGTTTCCAGATCAGTAACTACCTACTACATGCCAGGACTGGGATGTGGATGCATTCTAATAAAGACATCAGAGCCAGAACAACAACTAAAATTGGATATGACGTGATTGCATTTGTGACTGTCCACTGTCGTGTGCCATGTTTCATTCATATTCATGTTGTAGGAGCTAGAGTGGCAAATTAGATGGATTATGAGAAGCCCGTCTTTGAACTACATAAATTCTGAAGGGTGTCACTAATGCCAGCTATCTTGGTCAAAAGAGAATTGTGTTAGGAGCATCCATATGGCTTTTTCTGTTTCTATTCTTTTCTATCTAGAAATTCTATTTCTAATTCCTTCTTCTTCCTCTTCCTCTCCCTCTTCTCCTCCCTCCCTCCCTCCTCTGCCTGTGTGTGTGTGTGCGGGCGCGTGCACTACACACATGTGAAGTCCAGAGGACAACTTGCCAAAGATGCTTCTTTCATTTCACCATGTGAGTCCCAGAGATAGAATTCAGGTCATCAATCTAAGCCAAAAGTGTCTTCGCCCACTTAGTGGCCCGTGTGGCTTTTTCTACCTGATAAGTATTATTCTAGAATTCAAGACATTCTTGTTCACAAAACGGATAGTGGATATCTGCCAGATAAGTGGTGTGATCAATTTATGTATTATATATTCTAGAACCAAGGCAATGACACCTGGGGCTGGAAGGGGTCAGCATCAGTGAAAAAACATGTTTCTGGAGTTGACAGGACCCAATGCCAGCTGTTATCAAGGACTGTATGTATGCATGTGAGAATATATGTACACACATGTGGAAGAGCCTTATGGAAGCCATAAGAGGTGGAGTTATCAGTGCTTATGAATCACCCAATGTGGGAGCTGGGAACCAAACCCCAGTCTTTTGGAAGAGCATCCAGCGTTCTTTACTCTTGAGCTATCTCCAGTCTCCTAGTCTCTCAAGTTTTCTGATTCTCTTATTTCCAATGCGGTTAAATAGACCAGTTCTATGACATCATCTCATGTTAGATTTGACCTAAGAAGACAGTACACTGAGTTTCGTGATGGCATTGGTACCCTCGATGGCGCATCCTTGTCTCCTTCATAAATGAAGGGTCTTCTCGAAAACACACAGGCAGCTGCTCTCCTAGAGAGCCCTACGCTGGCATCTCTATTTCGCTGAACCTTTTTTTTTTTTTTTTTTTTTTTTTTTTTTGGTTTTTTGAGACAGGGTCTCTCTGTGTAGCCTTGGCTGTCCTGGACTCTCTTTGTAGACCAGGCTGGCCTCGAACTCACAGCGATCCGCCTGCCTCTGCCTCCCGAGTGCTGGGATTAAAGGCGTGCGCCACCACTGCCCGGCCTCTCTGAACCTTTTGTTCTTCTCTCGGAAGCCTCAGAAGCTCTACCTTTCCTTCACTTCACAGACTCCACTGCATTTGTCTGAGTTGCAGAGTTGTATAAGCGCTGTGCTAGGCCCACTCCCTGGGATGCCTGCTAGGAAGCTAAGCCAGTCTCCCTCCACTCTTGGGTCCCAACGCTTTGCTCTAACACTGTCATGATTATCAATCACACATATACTCACTGTTGGGCATGGATCACACCCAGTGGTGGTGCGGATCCTACTTCAGCTCCTGCGCATGCTCGGATTAGGGCACGACAACAATGTTTCTCTTTCCCCCTCCTGCATGGGGTATGATAATGAGGCATTGGCCAGAGGGCCAATCCCCCCTCCCGCACGGGGGAATGTTAATGAGGCATTGGCCAGTGGACCAATCAGCCAGAGACACACCACGCTAAGGCCTGCATATAAGCAGCACGCTCCGAGGGCTTGGGGTCTTTCGCTTCTGCTTCAAAGGCGCTCCCAATAAAGTGTGATCGAGAAGGATCCTGGTGTCGGCGTCTTTCCTGAAGGCGGGGAGGTCGTGACAACTCACCACTTCCAGCCAGAGTGTGTTAGCCACAGTCCAGCAGGCAAAGGGTCCTCAGATATTTGTGTCTGAAGATGTTCTCTCCAACCACACTGGACTGCATCGCTCTCACCTTGGTCAGACTCTTGACCACAGGTAACAGCACTGAGCTCAGGGATATACCACCTCGGCCAATTTTTTCTTTACCCTCATTTCCCCCTTCTGTCTTTATTTCTCTTTCACACAGTTTCTCTAGAAGGGTGCCATATCTGTGGTTCCCATAGACGCCTCTGAATGCATCTACCATATTTGCCTACTTATTTTCCTTCCTCAGCTTTACTTGTTTGTTTTTTGTTTCTCGAAACAGGGTTTCTCTGTGTAGCCTTGGCTGTCCTCCACTCACTGTGTAGACCAGGCTGACCTCAAACTCACAGTGATCCGCCTGCCTCTGCTTGCCGAGTGCTGAGATTAAAGGCATGTGCCACCATGCCTGGCCCCGCAGATTTACTATTATGGGATTTTTTTTTTCATTGAAGAATACCATAATCTTTTATGTCTGAATCATCAAAGCATAGCACAGTGGCTCAGGGAAGAAGAGCTCAGAATATTTTATTGCATGAATGAATATAGGTTGTTATACAAGGTGCTTGAAAGTGTCTTTGTTTTGTTTTGTTTTGTTTTGTTTTGTTTGTCCAGTCTCCATGTTATGTGGTTTTGGAAACATTATTCCCAGTGTTCATTAGAAATCACTTTTGGAAGCCAGGCATGGTGGCATATGCCTTTAATCCCAGCACCCAGGAGGCAGAGGCAGGCAGATTGCTGTGAGTTCTAGCCCAGCCTGGTCAACAAAAGTCCAGGGCAGCCAAGGCTACACAGAAAAACACTGTGTCAGGAAAAAAAAAAGAATCACTTTTGGGCTGGAGAAATGGCTCAGTGGCTAAGAGCACTGTCTGCTCTTCCAGAGGTCATAAATTCAATTCCCAGCAACCACATGGTGGCTCACAACCATCTATAATGAGATCTTGTCCCTCTTCTGCTGTGCAGGCACATGTACAGTCAGAATACTGTATGTAATAAATAAGAAAATAAATCTTTTTTAAAAATCACTTTTGAGTCGGGCGGTGGTGGCGCACGCCTTTAATCCCAGCACGGGAGGCAGAGGCAGGCGGATCGCTGTGAGTTCGAGGCCAGCCTGGTCTACAAAGTGATTCTAGGACAGCCAAGGCTACACAGAGAGACCCTGTCTCGAAAAACAAACAAACAAAAAAAATCACTTTTGTGGCCTGGCGTGGAATCACAGACCTTTAATCCCAGCACTCAGGAGGCAGAGGCAGGCTGATCTCTGTGAGTTCGAGGCCAGCCTGGTCTACAAAGAGAGTTCCAGGACAGCCAGGGCTATTACACAGAGAAATCTTGTCTCAAAAAGCAAAACAAAACAAAACCAATAGTAATAATAATAATAATAATAATAATAATAATAATAATAATAATAGTAATAATAATAGTAATATAAAAATAAAAATAAATTTAAAAAAAAGAAAAGAAAGAATGAATGAAAGAAAGAAATCACTTTTGTTCCAGTTTATTTCCAGGGCTTATGTGCTACTGGGCCTAAATGTTTACAAGAATGAGTTCATTCTGTCAAGTTAAATACCATTTTCCATCTCACTGGCCCCATAATTAATCAAGAGCCCAAGGTTAAGGATTTTACTGAACTGAAAGCAAAAGCAAATGATGACACTTACTGAGGTTTGTGGGTTCCTGTTGTCTTGGATACAGTAACAATGCAAACATTTTAATCACCTTCTTCTGTAGCCTCTTTAGGTCAGTATGAGAAACCCAGGATGTCTACCAACTGCAGTCCTGAGGAGGTGGTCAGTATCAAGAAAACAATTGCTGCTAAGATTACTTCTCTCAGGCCAATTGGAAGCCATACTCAAACTGGGCATCCAGCCTGTATGAAACAACAGACCCCCACTTCTGTTTTTTCATGGTGTAGATTCTAAAGCAGACCCGGGTGCCACAAAGTCCAATCTTACTTCGTAATAATTGGCCTGTGCCGAGCGTGGTAGAGCACACCTTTAATCCTGGCACTTGGGAGGCAGAGGCAGGTGGATCGCTGTGAGTTCGAGGTCAGCCTGGTCTACAAAGAGAGTCCAGGACAGCCAAGGCTACACAGAGAAACCCTGTCTCAAAAAACCAAAAAATCAAAACAAAACAAAACAAAAAACCCAGCTCTTGATCATCAAGCTGACAACTCAGAGCTACATCTTCACAGTGTATGTTCATAAACTTTAATTACTACTATTAAAAGGAAGCAGCACATATGGTTAGACTATCCCAAAATGTAAAGTGACAGATGCCTATAAATATTAAAATGCTATAATTATCAGTGCAGTTCATTAATTATCTGTCATTTGGATCTTTAAAATAGGACTGATGTTTATTCCCAAACATTCAGCCACTTAATGAAGAGGGCATTGTCTGAGGAGAATACAATGTAACAAGCTGAGGCCTCTTGGGGGAGAGGGGGAGAGACACATTTTACCTCAATAATCACAAGTATTGTGTTAATTTCTAATACACCTTCCTAGTTTGAACACTGTAAACCAAGGTTTAGTTTAACCTGAAGAACACTTCCTTTTCCTGTAAATCTGTCCTGTTATGCCGGGCATGGTGATGCACGCCTTTAATCCCAGTCCTCGGGAGGCAGAGGCAGGTGGATCTCTGTGAGTTCGAGGCCAGCCTGGTCTACAAAGCGAGGTCAGGAAAGCCAAGGCTACACAGAGAAACCCTGTCAAAAAAAATAGAAGTCAGTCCGACTAGATTAACGCTGCCACTTGCTTCTATTTTTCACTTACATTATCTTCTGTTCTCGCTAGTATCCCATTTCTTTTTCTTTTTTGGTTTTTTGAGACAGGATTTCTCTGTGTAGCCTTACTCACAGCGATTCCCTTGCCTCTGCCTCCTGAGTGCTGAGATTAAAAGCGGGCACCACCACACCTGGCTCACTTCTTAATTTTTAAGTTGTAAATTCTGTGATGGGGGCTGGAGAGATGCCTCAGAGGTTAAGAGCACTGCCTGCTCTTCTAAAGGTCCTGAGTTCAAATTCCAGCAACCACATGGTGGCTCACAAGCATCTGTAAAGTGATCTGATGCTGTCTTCTGGCCTGCAGGTGTACATACAGGCAGAACACTGTATACATAATAATAAATAAATTTAAAAACAAAAACCAAAAAAAAAAATTTTTTTTTTAAATTCTATGATGTTTTTCAAAAACCTCTCTTTCTTGCACAAGAGTGCTCACCTTGGTGAAGTGTGTGCCCGTGTGTCACTTTTTCATGTTGAGTCTTGCTTGTTAGTCTTTCCATTTTATTGCAGATTTTACACTGAATCTTCTGTAATGCTCATTGTATATTGCACCAATTTCTGCTTCCTATTGATTCCCTGATATTAATTTTGCTATTGAAAGCCAGGCGTGGTGGCGCACGCCTTTAATCCCAGCACTTGGGAGGCAGAGGCAGGCAGATGGATCATTGTGAGTTCGAGGCCAGCCTGGTCTACAAAGTGGGTCCAGGATGGCCAAGGCTACACAGAGAAACCCTGTCTCAAAAAACCAAAAAAACAAAAAACAAACAAACAAAATTTTGCTATTGAGCCTCTTTACTATTTAGGGGGGCTACTCCACTGAGTGTTTATCTCATTAATTTTCTATCTTTTTCTTTTGTTCTAAGATGCATAAATAAATGGCTATGCTTTTCATGGAATCACACAGCCTCACCTAAACACTCTTTCCCAGTCATGCATTGACATACTTTCCAGTGAAGTAGTTTGAGGTTGTGATAAAGAGGCACGTTCTGCCCCTAAGGCAAGCTATTAAATCACTCTACCTCAGTTTCTTTATCTGTAAGGTGGAGGCAGGAACAGCTCTTCCTGGGTGGTGAAAAGCGTCAGTGAATTAATACACAGAAATGCATAGACAGGTGCACGGCCCGCGGCAGCTGCTCAGCTCCTGCTCACAACTGTGAGTGATTAGCATTCAACTGCGCAGGTGTTGTTGTTGTTGTTGTTGTTTGCTTCTTTTAGAGTGTTTTTTTTTAAATATTTGAAAATATAAAACAGTGTCTATGTGCTATTAATTTCAAATCAACTGCATTAAGGTAAGATAATGTGAATGATAGCACATGGGAGTTAATCCATATCAAATCCCAAATCATTTTTTCATGACTAAGGGAAACATAATCCTTACATTTGTATAGGACCACAAAAGTTCCGAACAGGCAAAGAAACCTTGGACGGGGAGTGGGTGCAAGAAGGGAAGGAGGAGGAAAAAGGGGAGGGGAAGACAAAGATGGGAGGAGGAAACGGAGAAGGAAGGAAGAGCGGGAAGGAGGAGAAGAAAAGGGGAGAAAGGAAGAAAGGAAGAGAAAGAGGAAGGCAGGAAGAGGAGAAGGAGGAAGGAAGGAGGAAGGAGCAGGAAGGAGGAAGAAGGGAGGAGGAAGGAAGGAAGAGGAAGAAGAAGGAAGGAGGAAGAAGGGAGGAAGAAGGAAGGAAGAGGAAGAAGAAGGAAGGAGGAAGAAGGGAGGAGGAAGGAAGGAAGGAGGAGGAAGCAGAAGTAGCTGCTGGAAGGATCCATCACACAACCTGACTGCAAAATATATAATGAAGTCACTGTAATCAAAACAGAAAAGTGAGCCTTCGTGGTGGCGCACACCTTTAATCTCAGCACTCTGGAGGCAGAGGCAGGAGGATCACTGTGAGTTCAAGGTCAGCCTGGTCTACAAAGTGAGTCCAAGACAGCCAGGGCTGTTACAAAGAGAAACTCAGTCTCAAAAACAACAATAACAACAACAAAAAACAACAACAACAACAAAAACCCCCCCAAAACCCAAACAAACAAACAAAAACTGAGTTCAGTCTCCCCACCTGTGAGTGGGGCCAAGAAGAAGCAGGCTAGAAAGATGGATCCATGGTTAAGAGCACTTAGGGCTTTTGCAAAAGATCCAGGATGGCTCAGAGTTAACCCAGGTCCAAGGGATCTAAACAGACAAAATATTCATACACTTAAAATAAATTAATTAATTTAAGGGTTTGGTTTTGTTTTTAGACAGAAACTTACCTAGCTGGGTGTGGTGGCGCACACTTTTAATCCCAGACCTTAGAAGGTGGAGACAGTGAGAAAAGCTGTTAAAAAGAGAGAGAGAAAAAAAAAAAAAAAGCTGAGCCGGGTGGTGGTGGTGCACGCCTTTAATCCCAGCACTTGGGAGGCAGGCAGGTGGATCGCTGTGAGTTCGAGGCCAGCCTGGTCTACAAAGTGAGTCTAGGACAGCCAAGGCTACACAGAGAGACCCTGTCTCGAAAAACAACAACAACAACAACAAAAAAGCTGGATGGGCCCAGAGGAATAAATGACACCTCAGATTGTCCTGTGGCCTCTGAGCATGTTCACGTACACACACAGACAGACATACATGTGTGCCTGAACACAAGAGCACATACATGCACAACCATTGACTAAGCAAACTAATAATGATGATTTGGAGGGGGGGTGTTCAAAGCTAAACAGCAGAAATATAATTGGTATAGCCATGATGGTGTACACCTTTAGTCCCAGCACTCGGGAGGCAGAGGCAGGTGGATCTCTGTGAGTTCGAGGCCAGTCTGGTCTACAGAGATTCCCAGACATAGGGTCTACAGAGAGCCCCTGTCACAAAAAAAGAAATAAAAGAGAAGGGAGAGAAGGAAAGAAAAAAGGAAAGGAAGGATGGAAGAAAAGAAGGAAGGAAGGGAAGAAAGAAGGAGGGAAGGAGGGGGGAAGGAAACTGCCATAGTCTCTAGAGAAGAGAATTGGACGTGTCTATCAAAACCAACAAGTATATATGCCCTTTGACTCAGCAATCCCACCAGAATTCTAAAGATTCTTCAAAGTCCTGACAGTTTGTTTAATTTGCTTGCAAATAAGGACATTTTGTGTACCTGCATCCTTGGAACAGAACTCTGTTTTTCTTTTTCCAAGACAGGGTCTCTCTGTGTAGCCTTGGCTGTCCTGGTCTCATTTTATAGACCAGGCTGGCCTCAAACTCACAGCAATCTGCCTGCCTCTGCCTCCCAAGTGCTGGGATTAAAGGCGTGTGACACCACATCCCAGTCGAACAAAACTCTGATAGCATGAAGTTCCTGGAGTTCTGAGGGTCCACAGTTCTGCTTGCAGCCTCTTTGGAGTTTTATAACCACCACTGCCTGAAAATGCTCTACACGCGAATCCCAGTTTAAGTGCATTGAAAAAAATCATGTTATTTAGAGTGCATGATAAATTACTCCGTGAAGTAGCAAATATTTTTCTATTATAAACAAAATAGCCTTTGATTTATCTGTTTTTCAGCTGCAGGAAATGGCCATGGTGAAGTAGCCTGCGTTTCCAAAGCTTTTAAGCTATTTGTTCAAATTCAGAATAAATTCTTCCTAAAAACAGTTTTATTACTAATGATTATATTCGCAAACACCCTTAAGAAGGCTGATTTAATCCACAGGGGTTGAAATGATTTGAATATTTATGATAAAAATAGCAAAAAGCAACATCTATTATTCCTAGAAAATTGAAAATGGAGGAGACAAGTCGGTCCTTTTTCTTCTTTGAGAGTGCCTCATAAAAAGTGGGTGGAAGACACATAAACACAGCTAGATGGAAAAACAGGATTTCTGAAGAATTCTATCTAGACTCTTCGGGGCCTTCGGGAGTCCATGGGAAAACCATCAGGTTTATGGTTTTCATTTGTCTGGGGAAAATGTCTAACATCATAACACTTGGGCTTTAAAGTTGTGGTCAGTGTCACTGATGACACACACACAAAAAAGGAACCTCAGAAAGAAGAAGTTAAAGTGGGAGCCAGACAAGGATTGAGAAAGAGTCAAAATGATAGAAAAGTGTTGAAGAGCTTATGGGTTCCAAGAGCACCAACTATGTGGAATTGAATAAACTTGATGTCAAACAGTAAAAGGAAGAAAAGCTGGAGACATACCTGTCCCCTGACTAATTGTCACTCTGCCTGGTCTTCCTCGGAGTTCAGTAAAAGTTCGTTAAACAGAGCAGGGCTGAACTCAAGGTAAAATGAACTGCGCGGTATGGGGGCAGATTTTAGTTACCCATACTAACCACCAGGTGGCAGCAGCAACTCATGGCCCCTTGATTGTCCCAACTAAAACCTGGGAGTGCCGAAGTCAGGCTCCTAATTTCGGAAGGATACCTATGGTTTTTCTCTAATCAGATGAAAAACGGCTAAAGCAATCTCGTTAATAGATTTATTTATTTATTTATTTATTTATTTATTTATTTATTTATTTATTTATTTATTTATTTATTTTGGTTTTTCAAGACAGGGTTTCTCTGTGTAGCCTTGGCTGTCCTGGGCTCGCTTTGTAGACCAGGCTGGCCTCGAATTTACAGAGATCCACCTGCCTCTGCCTCCCGAGTGCTGGGATTAAAGGCGTGAGGCACCGCGCCCGGCTTATTTTTACATCTCTAATTATTAAGATCGAGCTAAAAACACATGGAACTGGGTCAATGAGCTGGCTCAGTGACAGCAGTGCTTGTTAACTAACCTGGTGACCTGAATTTGATCCCCCAGACCTATGGTGGAAGGAACCAATTCCTGATAGTTGTCCTCGGACCTCCACTAGTGCTCCATGGTACATGGGTAAATGCACACACACACACACACACACACACACACACACAGAGAGAGAGAGAGAGAGAGAGAGAGAGAGAGAGAGAGAGAGAGAGA
>OU015752.1:20660486-20701379 GCA_907169655.1 Acomys percivali
CCTCCTTCTTCTTCTTCTCCTTCTCTCTCTCTCTCTCTCTCTCTCTCTCTCTCTCTCTCTCTCTCTCTCTCTCTCTCTCTCTTCTTCTCTCCTAGGCCTCGAACTCACAGAGATCCACCTGCCTCTGCTTCCCAAGTGCTGGGATTAAAGGTGTGTGCCACCACCCCCGGCGGCATCATTTGTTACTTTCAGGAAGCAATGAGGCGATGGTGCTGTGTGGTTTGCTCAGTTTGGGGGGGCGTCAAGATTGGCGATGGTAGCCCAAGTGGAAAGTGGAAAGCCATGTTGCGTCAGCAGTCAGGAAGTAGAGAGGGATCAGAAAGTGCCACCCCCTCCCCAGTGACTCACTCCCCCAACTAAGGCTCTACCTCCTACACATTCCAAAAAGCGTTTCTATAATCACCGGGTGCCAATAATGACAGAGACTTTTTAATGACTTATTATGAAAGCTGGACTTTAGCTTAGGCTTGTTCCCCAGCTAGCTGTTATAACCCCTTTATATGTATTAATCTATGTTCTTCCACATGCTTTGTTATCCCTTCTCGGTCTCTGTTTCTTCCTCCATGTCCAGCTGGACAAGCAGTCCTCTGGTTCCTTCCCAGAGTCCTTATCTCTGCCCGGAAGTCCCACCTTCCTTTCCCGCCTTTGCTATTGGCCATTCAGCTCTTTATTAAACTAATCAGAATGTGTTGGAGGGAGTGTTTGAGTGTTCAGAGGCAGGTGGATCACTGTGAGTTCGAGGCCAGACTGGCCTACAAAGTGAGTCCAGGCTACACAGAGAAACCCTGTCTCAAAACACCAAAACCAAACAACAGCAACAACAAAGTATGATGCAGCAGCACTCGGGTGGCAAAGGAAGGTGGGGCTCTGTGAGTTCGAGGCCAGGTTGGTCTACAGAGTGAGTTCTAGGACGGCCAAGGCTACACAGAGAAACCCTATCTAGAAAAACCAGAACTGCTCTTTTCTTTTCCTCCGCCATCACATGCTGTGCTTCAAACTCAGCTTCTTGTCATGTCTTCTCACAAGACTTTCAGAATCAAGCGATTCCTGGCCAAGAAACAAAAGCAAAACCGGCCTATTCCTCAGTGGATTCAGATGAAAACTGGTAACAAGATCAGGTACAACTCCAAGAGAAGACACTGGAGGAGAACGAAGCTGGGACTCTAAGGATTCACAGCGTGGCGAGACTGAGGCTTTAGACTGAATCATAGTCATCAATCAACCCTGCCAGATGGAGTTCAGGAATTTTAACCCTGGGGGGACTTAGTCCTGTCTAAATTAGGAGTGTGGCTTGTCCAGTAATAAAATGTAGTCTGTTTCAAAAACAAAACAAAACAAAAACCAACCAAACAAAATAAAACACAAAGAATAACAATACCAAAGTTTGGCCTGAACTTAGCTCTCTACTGATACAGAAATCAACATTTGAATAATACAAAGATAATCTTTACACAGTGCACACACACAAAAGAATCACCTGAACAAGTTCCACAAAGCAGGAATCCAAGTGTTCAAACACTGGAGCCTGTAAGGGACATTTAACATTCACACTACAAGAAGCCTGGACTCCCTTCTCACTGTTTGAAGCAGGAAAACCTGCCCTAAGTGTGAGTCGTGCCTTCTGATGGAAGCCCAGATAGACAAGGAAGAAGAAATCTGCCTTTGCTTGCTTGCCTTCATTCTTGTTGTGTTGTTTTGTTTTGTTTTTGAGACAGGGTTTCTCTGTGTAGCCTTGGCTGTCCTGGACTCACTTTGTAGACCAGGCTGGCCTTGAACTCACAGCGATCCGCCTGCCTCTGCCTCCCGAGTGCTGGGATTAAAGGCGTGCGCCACCACATCCGGCTTGCCTTCATTCTTGTTGACAAGCTCGGCCATCCAATTGCTGAAGCGTTCCCTCACCGATATTAGAACTTACTTCCAGGTGGCTCAAACAATCAATTCCAGCAACACTCAGGAAACAGAGGCAGGAGGATCTCTGTGAGTTTGAGGCCAGCCTGGTCTACATAGAATGCCCCAGATCACCCAAGGCTACATAGATAGCATAGTGAGACCTAAGACTGTCGGGGGGGGGGGGGGGGGGGGAGAGAGCGAGAGAATAGCAGACTGTTAAGTGGGAAACTGCATTTCAAGTCACTTATAAATTCTGGACGATCCTTAAGATAAAAGCCCATAGCTGAGGTCTCTGGTGAATGTTAGTCAGGTCCTTCCCATTTTAGATTTACCTTTGATAAACTTGATGTGAATTCAGTGGCTGATTTTGTAGCAAACTTATTCATATAGGTTTGTTTGTTTGTTTATAACTATTGTCATGAGCATTTTCTGCATGTCCAGTTTTTCAAATAAAGCCTTTTAAAAGCCAATTAAATTTTTTGTGGGTTTTTTTTGTTTTTGTTTTTGTTTTTGGTTTTTTGAGACAGGTTTTCTCTATGTAGTCTTGGTTTTTTTGGACTCACTTTGGTTTTTTTTTTTGTTTTTTTGTTTTTGTTTTTGTTTTTTCAAGACAGGATTTCTCTGTGTAGCCTTGGCTGTGCTGGACTGGCTTTGTAGATCAGGCTGGCCTCGAATTCACAGTGATCCACCTGCCTCTGCCTCCCCAGTGCTGGGATTAAAGGCGTGTACGACCACGCCAGCCTAAAATTTGGCATTTTATACTGTTGATACCTTTCTGTTAGTTATTGTTGCTCCTCAGGGTTTTGTTTTGTTTTTGTGTTGATGAGAAAGTCAGTATGTTATGTAGCTCAGGCAGGCCTTGAACTTGTTATGCAAAAGCGGACAACCTTGACCTCCTGACATCTGCCTCTATCTCCCACGTACTGGGGTCACCTGTAATGTTTTTGAGACATCTTCTCCTTAAGTTGTTTTCAAATCTCAGTTTTGTTTTGTTTCCCAGACAGGGTTTCTCTGTGTAGCCTTGGCTGCCCTGGACTGAATGTGTAGCCCAGGCTGGCCTCAAGCTGACAGCGATCCACCTGCCTCTGTCTTTCCAAGTGCTGGAATTAAAGGAACCACCACGCCCGACTAGGCCATGAATTTCCTCCCCCCGCCCCCAAGGTCCCTGTGTAGCCTTGGCTGTCCTAGACTCACTTTGTAGACCAGGCTGGCCTTGAACTCACAGTGATCCACCTGCCTCGGCCTCCCAAGTGCTGGAATTAAAGGCGTGCGCCACCACAAATTTCTTAAAGAGCGGTTTCACACCATTAAATCAGCATCAAGGAGACCAGAATGGAGGGAGAGAGACCATGAAGTCAGCTTGTCTATCTTCCAGCTTCCAACATTGTATTTGAGAGAGTTACTCAAAGGGTTTTGGGTAGCTGAAGTTCGATTGTTTACTGTTACATTGTATTTCACTGGGAGAGAAGACAAACAGTAAAATACTTATTGTTGTTTTTTTTTAAATTTTTATTATTTATTAATTTATTCTTGTAAAATACTTATTGTTACACTAATTTAGTTACATGTATGTTGGCGCTGGGAAGTGAGAGGAGTCAAAGGCCAGCCTGCTGGAAACTGTTGAAACTGTGCTTTCCTTCCACCATACAGTTACCAGGAATGTAACTCAGGTCATAAGACTTGGCAAGCTTTATCTTCTGAGATAGTTCAGTGGCTCCAAGATAAAAATTTTAATGAGAAATTCAGAGGCACAGGGCAGAAGAGGCAAAATAGTTTACAAGACCGAGATGAGGACCTACAATCTCTGTCTCTGTCTCTCTCTGTCTCTCTGTCTCTCTCTGTCTCTCTGTCTCTCTGTCTCTCTGTCTCTCTCTCTCTCTCTCTGTGTGTGTGTGTGTGTGTGTGTGTGTGTGTGTGTGTGTCACAGTGCTCACAGGGAGGCCACAGGACAACCTCCGGCATGGATCCCTGTATTCCATCTTGCCTCTGGCCCAGCACTCAGAACACAGAGACAGGAGGATCTTTGTGAGTTCAAGGCCAGCCTGGTCTACATAAGGAGTTTGAGAACAGCCAGAACCACCTAGAGAGACCCTGTCTCAAAAAGACATGAGCTAGACTCTCTTTGTTCTTCATTGCTGTATAGGTCAGGCTGGCTGACCTGTGAGCTAGTCTCCTGTTTCTGCATCCCTCCTACTTGCTAGGAACACAGTGAGTCCAGAAATGTGCTACAGTGCCTGACTTTATGCAGGATCTGGAGATACATGGCTGATGTCTTACCCACTGAGCCATCTCCCTAGCTTCCACAATCCCATTTTTATATTTTTCTTTTTTTTTCTTTTTTAAAGATTTATTTATTTATTTTATGTCTATGAGTACACTGTCTTCATGCACACCAGAAGAGGGCACCAGATCTCATTACAGATAGCTGTGAGCCACCATGTGGTTGCTGGGAACTGAACTCAGGACCTCTTGAAGAACAGCCAGTGCTGTTAACTGCTGAGCCATCTCTCCAGCCCATTTATTTGGTTTTTTGTTTTGTTTTGGTTTTTGAGACAGGGTTTCTCTGTGTAACAGCCCTGGCTGTCCCGGACTCATTTTATAGACCAGGCTGGCCTTGAACTCACAGAGACCAGTCTGCTTCTGCCTCCCAAGTGCTAGCATTATAGGCATGCACTACCATGGCCGTCTCACAATCCCATTTTTAAAAGGAGCTACTTTTCCATACAGCATAAAGTTGGAATGGGGAAAATGCTGCAAATTAAACATGGTAAAATGAAAATAGAAGATTGCCTTATGGTTACCCTAGAGTATGCAAATGGCTCTTCAGACAGTCTTACAGGCGCTCCTGATGTCCAAGCAACTTTTCTTTGTAAGATGAGTGGGTTTTGGCTTTTGACAGAGATGAGGGCTCAAACCTAGGGTGCAATGTGTACTAGGCAAGAACTTTACCATTGAAACCCATTTCTCATCCAAGGCAGGGGGTCCCTCGGTGTTGTCTGTCTTCTCGGTACTCAGAGTCTGATCAGTAGGGTCTCCTGTGATTGAGATAGAGGCAAACCTGTTTGGTGTTGCTTATTATTGAGTCAAAGTGACTGTTTTGGCCCGAGGTGTTGGTACAATAATTAACTGGAAGAGAAGTGGTTATGGTAATGAGAGATTCCAGTTTGGTCCAGCACTGGGAATTTTTAAAGATCAGCATACTTAGCTTCTGAAAGACTGTTTAGATGATAAAGCTTAGGAAATGTGGATTAGGTTACCTTTTTTTTTTTTTAAAGATTTATTTATTTTATTTATTGCATATGAGTGCTTTATGTGCAGAAGAGGGTATCAGATTACATTATAGATGGTTGTGAGCCACCACGTAGTTGCTGGGAATTGAACTCAGGACCTCTGGAAGAGCAGGCGGCGCTCTTAACCACTGAGCCATCTTTCCAGCCTTAGGTTACCTATTTATAATAACTAGATACATTATTTAACTAGTTTGGTTGCATTAGAACCAAAAAAAGAAAAAAAGAAAGAAAAGAGAGAAAGAAAGAAAGAAAAGAGCCGGGCGTGGTGGCGCACGCCTATAATCCCAGCACTCGAGAGGCAGAGGCAGGTGGATCGCTGTGAGTTCGAGGCCAGCCTGGTCTACAAAGCAGATCCAGGACAGCCAAGGCTACACAGAGAAACCCTGTCTTGAAAAACCAAAAAAAAAAAAAACCAAAAAAAAAACCAAAAACAAAAAACAAGAAAGAAAGAAAGAAAGAAAGAAAGAAAGAAAGAAAGAAAAAACCCTCACAAATTTGATTGGGAGGAGGAGGACACGTGCGTTCTCTTTATTTAAACTTTCCGTTTATATAATCCTTGATCTCCTTGAGAAAACAAGACTATTAAAATATTGAAACCAGTTCATCTTGCCTTACACAGAGTTGATTCACGGGCGTCACACAAAGGCTGTGGACAAAGGTTCATTCGAAGTTGGTTTCCACGCTAGCGACTCCTTAGTACGCACCACACTGGAAGTGGAGGTCATAAAGAAATAAACAAAATTGTATCGAATTACCGAAGAGGTACAGGCCAAAAAGAGGATTATAGACGAGCTACTTAATTCCGGTCCACTTTCCTACTTCCTCCTAAAGACTCAACCCTGGAGCTCCAGCCATCTACAAACTTCCAAGAGGGTAGGTATTCCAAGCCCTGACCTTTCCAGTGGGCTGTACCTCTTTCTCTGCCAACTTTCTCTGATTTCTAAGCTCAAATCCTAGATCAGATTCCCTGGTGGAGGACTTCCTCATCTCCCTCTTCACCCCCAGTTCTCAGAGTTCCTTTCAACTGCCTAAAAACTTGGACAAATCCCAGATTCCTTCTTCTAGTCTGTTCACCTCGCCCTGCCTAATCTAATCAGTTGCAAATTCTTGCCAGGTCATTCTTTTTCATCCCACCCCCCACTCCCCACCCCCCACCCCCCACAGCCGTGCATCTAATCCTAGCTCTTGTCTCTATGGTACATACACTATCGCCGTGGCCTCCTTAACTGGATGGCTCCAGCCAGTCTTGAGCTCCTTCATGCCAGATGCATTTTTTTTTTTTTTTTTTTGAACTTGATTTGTTCATTTCTTTCTGCAGACATGCCCCGCCAGGCCTGTACCTTCTGGTAGCACATGTGTGCTCTAACCGTTCTCATGGTCATTTCCCTCCTGTGTGTCCTTTGATGCGCTTTCCCTGATGGCTCCACCCTTGTACCAACCCTTTCACCCTTAAGAGCTGGACTGTTCTTTTGACATGGAGCTGCTGTTTAGGAGACAATGTGGGTCTTTACAGTCTCTGTCCCCTTTGCCTAAAAGTGCATAATAATGCCACCAAAGGTCCCTAGAGAATGTCTTTGTGCCTCTTGAGTTTTCCTCTATTTATTCTACATACTATTTCCTGGGCTTGCCTGATGCTCTAAAACTACTTGCTATATCTAGATAGTTAAAAATTCTCTTAACCAGCCCTTATTGATAGCCCCTAGTGGTCTTTTCTGGTTTTATTTGGGTCAAAGAAGTTCTAATACACATCTGTATATACCTTTGGGAACTTTAGACTCCATAGGCATATATCACTGCACTGGGATGGCTGGATTCAAACTGCATATTTCAAATTCAGATGTAATAATAATTTTGAAGTATTGTAAATGTTTACTTATATGCTTCTCTTTTTGTTTGCTTTTTTAGACAGGGTTTCTCTGTGTAGCCTTGGCTATCCTAGACTCACTTTGTAGACCAGGCTGGCCTTGAACTCACGGCCCTCCAACTGCCTCTGTCTCCTGAGTGCTGGGATTAAAAATGTGTGCTCACCTCGCCCCCCCCCATATCATTCTTAATTTATTATGTCAATGTGTATATACATTCCTGTGTGTGAAAGTGGGTGTGTATATGGAGGTTAGAGGACAATGCCAGTTTATGTCTTTTATCTTATTTGAGACAAACTCTTTGTTTATTTTTTGCTACGTAGGCCAGGCTAACTGGCCCAAGAGCCGCACCTCCTTTCTTCTCTTGGGAGCAGGGACAGATGTTCAAGCTAGCTAAGAACTTGGCTTTGTTCTTGTTTGTTTATTTTTCAAGACAGGGTTTTTCTGTGTGTCTCAGGCTGTCCTAGAACTCACTCTGTAGACCAGGCCAGCAAACTCAGAGATCTGCCTGCCTCTGTCTCCAGAGTGCTGGATTAAAGGTGATCACCACCGTCACTGCTGCCTCCACCACCACCACTTGGCTACTACGCTTGACTTTTAAGAAGATGCTGTGTCTTCAAACTCAGGTCTTCACATTTGTGTGGAAAGTACTTTTACCCACTGAACCAGCTCCCTGGCCCTTGTTTGAAACCTGTGCCAGCACATCTGTTTTGTTTTTTGTTTTGTTTTGTTTTTGAGACAAGGTTTCTCTGTGTAGCCCTGGCTGTCCTGGACTCACTTTGTAGACCAGGCTGGCCTCGAACTCACAGTGATCCACCTGCCTCGGTCTCCTGAGTGCTGGAATTAAAGGCGTGTGCCACCACGCCCCAAGCACATCTGGTTTTATATGCTGCTGGAGACTGAATCTAATTTAGTCTGAACCTAGCTTCCTGATTTAGCCCTTTCTCACCTGGCCTATTATAGCCCTTTGTGTTGGTGGAGGTTTTTTTTTTGTTCTTGTTTTTGTTTGACACGGTCTCAGGTAGTCTGAGGTAGTCCCTAATGTACTGTGTAACAGGCAAAGCTGGCCTTCAACTCCTGGCTCTTCGTCTCCACCTCCTCACTGCTGATGCTACAGTCCTGTATCGCCTTCTAGTTTACTTATCACACCACATCCCAACACACTGCTATACCACACCGGTGACTATATAAAACCAGGACAGCCGGACGTGGTGGCGCACGCCTTTAATCCCAGCACTCGGGAGGCAGAGGCAGGTGGATCCCTGTGAGTTCGAGGCCAGCCTCGTCTACAAAGCAAGTCCAGGACAGCCAGAGATACACACAGCGAAACCTTGTCTCGAAAAACAAAACAAAAAACAAAATAAATAAATAAATAAGTAAAACCAGGACAAAAGGAAAATTCGAGGGCTAGTGGGCAGACTCTTTGGGGGTCATGGTAACTGCCATTCTCCCAAAGCGGCCTGTACCCCTTTGCTCAGCAAACTGAAATGAGCCAGTCCTTGCACTCCACAGATAGGAATATAAATAAAGTTTCATTGCTTAACCCTTAGGGAGTCTCCAAAGGGATCATATGAACTAGGAACTTGGTCTAAATTAAAAAAAAAAAAAAAAAAAAAAAAAGTCCCGGAGAGCTCCAGCCCTCCTTCTGCCATTTGAACTGCCTTTGCCCAGTGTTTCCTGTGCTAATCGGCAGGCTCGGGGAGCCTGTTTCGTCTGGCTTTGGAGTTCTGTCTTTCTAGCGTTTCTTTTTGAAGTCTGAGGGTTAATGGGACAATCTATGCCACCGAAGAATGTTATGAGCCACTTTGGGCCCCTCATTGCTTTTTAGAATTGGAGTCATGTTTAGCTGAAAGCTTACCAGACTTAGTTATGCTGAGGCCTCCTGTGTGGTACTCACCCCAGCGAAGCAAGCTGAACTACTGTGACAGCCCCTACCTTCAACTCTAGAGTTGTAAGGTGTTGACATGCTCCCACAACAAATATTCTTTCATATTCTTTAGGGGAAGGGAGAAGCTCGCTAAGCAGGACTCAGATTAGGATAGTTTGGTTTAGTCGCTCATCACATTTTGGCCGTGCGAATGGGCCAGTGTACAGAATCACACACTCAGCAGTATAACAGGTTAATTTCGGAAGTCTCTCAACGCGACAGGAGGTGTAATTCCACTGAGGAGTGGAAACGTCCTTCAACAAAGCTCAGCTTCCAGAGACCGTGGCATTACCGGGAAGACCTAGAAAGATCTAGGTCTTTCTAGCGGCAGAAAGTGGGCAGCTTCTCTGGGGAACCTCCGCCTCTTTCTGGTTATCCTTCCCACGCGCTCCTTGCTTTCCAATTCCCGGGGATTTTAAGTTTCGGCGATTACACAAACTGCTTATTCTTTTTCTCTTCCTAGTGTCCACATCCCCTGCGCCCTTCCCCCTCCCCCCAGGGCACATGGAGTCCACTTCTGGAACCTCGTTTCAAGGCCCAGGTTCTTACTGTCTAGATCTGTTCTCAACTTCAGCAAATGCCCAGGCACAGAAAATGTCCTGCCCAAATGCCAGGTCCTGACAAGGTGAGAGCTTACTACATTAGCAGGTATGATTAAGGGAATTCACACCAAGAGGCAAATGACGGGACTCTGGGATCTGTCTTCCTAAGGTGCTGCCATTTCAAAAGAATCTGCTCAGAGACCCGGAAGACTATTAATAAGGGTGGCTGGCAGTGGGCAGAAAGCTGTAAAGGTTCAGGAACAGAAAGGCTGCCCTCCCAGACAGCACGACAGAGACATTGTAAGCTTAGTGTCCTGACTCTGCCAAGGCTTTGTCCTCTTAGGAGTCTGACATATGGCTCCTACTCAGTGCTGACCAGCACTTAATAGCTGAATAAATAAATGCTTGTGAGAGAAGATGTACATCTCATACCAGATGGACCCTTGATCAAAAAAAGTGTGGCCTCTGATTCCCTCCCCACTTCCTCCCAACCCCCCACCCCACCCCCGTACATCCCGGGGTCTTGAGCTCCCTTGGGGAGCTCATTTCCTGGACCCCGGGATTGGGGTGGGGAACTTCCCGGGATAGACAGCTGGAAGGTACTCGGTATTGGACACAGCCATGTCCCTTGGACTTAAACCCAGGAGACTGCAGATGCCCTGGCCCCGCTAGTGCAGCGCCTCGACGCGGCGGGGGTGGGGGGTGAGGCGTGGGTGATTAGGACCCTCAGGGCCCGCGCGTGGCGAGTAGCGGCCACAGCAGCGGGTGGCCCTGTCGCTTCTTAGGATCAGGCCAGAGTTCCTCCGTGGGCCATTGAGCGGACATGTCGCTGCGATCATGGATAGGGACCCGCCTTTACTTTCCTTCCCGAGGCCCACGAGGTCCCTGGTGAGGTCACCGAAGGCCAGACTCTCACTAGGGGGCTAGGGGCGCCTCGGCCTCGGACACGCCCGGGACACACTCCCAGCGCTTTTGTACACTTCTCCACCTCTGGGAACCGCCAAAGCACGGGGCGCGGCGTGGGGGAAGTTTCTGTGCCCTCGCTGTTTGTCAGGACTTCTTCCCAGGACAGCATTCCCCACCCTTTCCTCTCGAAAGTCCTATGGCTTCCCTAGAAGACGGAAAGAGGTTGAGAAGGTTGCAGACTTTTTCTTTTGCCATCTCCCTCAAACTCTAATTCCCCAAAGGTTCTGGCCGAAAGGAGATAACTCGGGGAGGAGAGAAGGCGGCGAGCGGTGCATTCCTTCGCTCTCCCGCCTCCCACCTGGTCTAAGCCGCTCCCCTCCCCCGCACGGATTCAGTCCAGCGTCCCGCCGCGGCCGCCCTGGCAGCTGCAGGGTTAAGCTCAGGAATGTGGCGGCTAGGAATGTGCATGCAAATGAGGCGAGCGCGGGGCGGGGCGGGGGGCGGAGCGCATGCTAATCGCACGCAAATGAGGAGGCCAGTCGCCGCCGGGCCGTTGCTCCGCGGAGCTTCCCGGATCCGAGCCCAGACGGCGTCGGCCGGGGCAGCCTGGGCGCCGCGACCCTCGGCGGCCACAGGGGGACGGGGAGGAGGAGGAGGAAGAGGCGGAGGCAGCGGCGGCAAGGAGGAGGAGGAGGGCTCGCTCGCCAGTTCCGACGCAGACATGGTGGACTGATCCCCGGCAGGGCTGAGAGCTGGGATTCCCGAGGCTGCCCCGCGCGTGGCCCGCCGCACCCCGCGCCCCGCACGCCCCTCGCCGGCGCCCGCGTTCCCGCCGCGCCCCGCGCCCGGTCCCTATGGAGGCGCCGCTCGCCGGCGAGGCCGACGATCATGCCTAGGAGGGCCGGGAGCGGGCAGCTGCCGCTACCCCGGGGCTGGGAGGAGGCCAGGGACTACGACGGCAAGGTCTTCTATATCGACCACAACACCAGGAGGACCAGCTGGATCGATCCCCGGGACAGGTGGGTAGCCGGGTCCCCGCCGGGTGCGAGGGACCCGCCTCGGAAGTGCGGCTGCTGCTGTTGTCTGGGAGACCTGGCGGGCGCGGGGGGCGTGGGGCGTCGCCGGCCCTACACCCCTGCGGGCTCCCGGATAGGCGCGGGACGGGCGGCCTAGGCGCGGCTGTGTCTGTCCGCCGGCCGCCCCTTCTTGGGCCCCATTGCCCACTTGCCTTCCCCATGCCCCCCAGGGACTTGTAGACACTCCCTGTCCCAAGGCGAGGGCTGGATTGGTGTCCAGTTAGCCGGCTCAGGGCGGGGGGCACTTGACCCCTCTTTAGATTTTGGGTTTTCTTTAAAGTTCGTCAGATGGAGGCGGAGGGCACCTATCGATCTCTGTAAGGCATGCTGGGCTTGGGGCCTCCCGGAGGCCTAAGTGCACAGTGAGCTACTAGCCATCTGGGCCACCTGTGGCATCTCTCCAGCCATCCTTGTCTCTTGAGCCTTTGACTGGCAAGCTTTTGCTAGGGCGCACCCCCAACCATGCCCTAGGTCCCGAACGGTGGAGAGAGGGTCCCATTCCTGGTTGCTCTGTCGTAGCTTTTTGCCCCTCGGATTTTAAAAACACTGCTTTGGAGTTTTGCTTCTTACTGTAATTCCCTCACCTGTAAGCTCGGTCAGATTTTCTCGTGAAGTGAATACTGGGGCTGAACCTTGTCTACGGGTAGCTCCGAGTTGAAGCTTAACCTGACTTTTTTTGCACAGGTCTCAATACAAGCATTTTGTTCCTGCCTAGAGATCGGGAGTAGACAGACATCTAAGACGCTCAGGAGCTAAAGTTTAATGGAGTGCTCGCAAACGTTTCTCAACTTTCTTTTCGCTTTTAGGAGACACATTTCTTAGAATTAAAGTTGTTAGAAAACCGACTAGGGGGGCTCAGGATGGTGTCACGCATCTGTATGAACTCAGCACTTGTGAAAGGGGGATCTGTAGTTCAAGGCTAATTTGGATTATGTGGGACCCTGTTCTCAATAAACAAACAAACAAATAAAGCAATACTCGGACACACTTTTACTTATACACTTGAGAACAGTCCATTAAGGAGGTATTCCTTTTTTGTTTTGTTTTTAAAAAATATTTCTAGAGTACCTCATCCTGTACTTAGCAGAAGCCGGCTGGCTTGGAGCTCATTATGCAACACAAGCTGGTCCCAAACTCACAGCAACCTCCTGCCTCAGCCTCCTCAATGAAGGAATTACAGGTGCCAGCCACTGTCATTTGCAGTTTTGTCACTCCTGAAAAGTCTTATGGGCTTTTTATGCAGTGTGGTCTGAGGGGTTGTAGCCCTTTTAGGTGCTTTTCCTGTTAAGCACCCCACCCTCACCTTTTTAGTTTGAACCTAATACACTTTTCTATTTGATATCTGCAATCGCTCGTATCCTAGAACTGTTATATTTGGGAGCTATTAAAAAGCAGTTATAATAAAGTCTCTAACGACACAAATTTATGGAAGAATCCTTGTTAAATTATCCATGAAGATAGGGGTTTAGGTCCCCCCCCCACGAGGGAAGGCCCCACCTCCCCACACCCCACGGGCCATTGCTGGCCTGATGACAGTTATGACAGGAGTCACACCTTCCCAGTCTCTCTCGGCACATTAGTTGCCATAAACTTCATGCTCCAAGCCTGTTACTTACCGCTGTTGCACTTTGAAACTACTTAACAGATAGTAAACGTCGGTGCCGCTGGTGTGCACACAGCAGTGGTTTGTAGGGCACCTGTATAAATATTTGACTTTTACAGTTGTGCGGCAGTTCCCTCTGCTCTTGGCTCCTCGGGAGTTCCAGGTTAACTGCAGTGTTAATGCCTGAACGTTCTAGGCGGTTTCCATCCTCTCCTGCCTCAGTTTAACATGCATCATCATATCGTCTGGCTTATCTACCAAAGAGGATTATAAGACTATGCAGGGACTGGGTTCAACAAATAGCAAAGTTATATGACGTGGCGCGCACATGTCACTGCTTTCTTATGCAAGCCAGAGGTGCCTTTTACTTTAAACCAGAGTGGATTGGCAATGACTATGAATGGGGTTTTCAGGACAGTGGGAACCAAGTCCTATGTTGGGGACAAACAGTTTTGGCTAAGGTGAACTCTTTTCCCAGTTTTCCTTGCCGCTGCTAGGTCGTTAAGTACTTGAAGGTACACATTTGAATTATTAGAAACATTTCTGGATTTTGGTATGAGAAGTTTAGAAGATACTCTGCGACATCAGCCACTGTGATAATGTCAGCTTAAATTATGCCTTCGTTTAGTGCAGCTAGGGGGACGGGTAAGTCTTCCTACCACGTGTCGGAGCTGAAAGTGTATCTGGAGTAACCACTGAGTCTTGTTCATTTTTCTACATGGCAACCATATGGAAAGAGAGATGTCCCCCAAGCCAGTAGGGAGTGTGTGGTGGATTCTTCTGCACGATCAGATTTCAAATCCTGAAAGAAAAAAGAAAAATGACTTGAGATACCGTGTGCCTGGGGTGGTGTTGGATCTTTAAAGCCACTTCATTTAGAGTGGTCAGAAGGGCTCGCCGCTTCACTGCCATGAGTGGGAATTTTACTTTCGATAGTTCATCAGAAGTCATCTGGTATTCTGGTTGGTCAGAGAATTATGTTGTGTGTATGGGAGGAGGCAGGGGGTGGTGGTGGTGGGGTTCTGGTAACTTTTTTTTCATTTAATTTTTGTTTGTTTGTTTTGTTTTGTTTTTTGAGACAGGGTCTCTCTGTGTAGCTTTGGCTGTCCTGGACGTGCTTTGTAGACCAGGCTGGCTTTGAACTCACAGCGATCCGCCTGCCTCTGCCTACCAGAGTGCTGGGATTACAGGGGTGCACCACTGTGTGCGACTTTTTCATTTAATTAAAAAAATGTATGTATGGGTGCTTTGTTCCATGCGTGTGCAGTGCCCTCAGCAGCCAGAAGAGGCCTTGGTTCCCCCTGGGGTTGGCATTGCAGCTGTCTTGAGAGTTGCCATGTGGGTGCTGGGTATTGAACCTAGGGTTCTCTGGAAGATCAACCAGTGCCCTTAACCACTGAATCATCTCTCCAGCCCTCTGTCAACATGTTAACTTAGGAACCCCTGATAACAGGAGTAGATAGTCATCGAGTTTTACTAGGTGCTGTAAAGTTTATCTCATTTTATCCTCCCATTAATTCTCTGAGGTGGGTTTTTCTTACCTCACGACGATAGATGAGGAAATGGAATCCGTGAAGTTGCAGCCGGTCAGGTGTGGAGTCAGGGTCTGGTGCTAGGCCATGTGACCCTAGCCTAGTGCTCCTCAGCCTTCCTAACGCTAGGACCCTTTGATGAAGCTCCTCATATTGTGGTGACCCCCCCAACCATAACATTATTTTTGTTGCTACTTCATAACTGTCATTTTGGTGCTCTTATGAACTGTAATACAAATACCTATTTTTGTTAATGGTCTTAGGCATCCCCTGTGAAGGGGTTGTTCAACCCCCCAGAGGGATCTCCACCCCCAGGTTGAGCACTGCTGCTCCAGAGCTTTGAGCCTGGTTCCTTGGCTTCGCGGAAGCTCTGCTTCCTGAGGCTGTTATTTTGTGGGTTCTCTCTCCCTGTTCCCCCCTTATTTTGCTCACCATGAACACTGTTTGACCACACCAATTGGTGTTTATGGTGGAACAGAGATCCTGGCCAAACGGGCTGGTGTTTTTATAGCATCCGACACAGGAGAAAAGACGGAAGGGGCTGAAGCGAGCAGGCGCTGAGAGCTCACATGCTTCTCAGCCTCGCACTAGATGCTAGCCAGAGACGCAGTACTTCGGTCCAGGGAAGCTTACAGGTTACCACACAAAGCAATATGATGTCAAGACTCTAATCTGGAGCCTATGACTAGGGTCAGATAGAGAGCTACTTGTGGCTTCGAATTTGAAGAGAGACTTGTATGGAGGAGGGTGAGTGAAGGAGGAAGGGGTGCCGATGGGCGGAGTCGTTGGTGTCAGGGGAGACTTGTCTTTCCACACACATCAGTGGCACATGCTCCTAGGAACTCTCCAAATGTCTTTCCTTTTAAATCGGGCTATGAATTACCCTACCCCTAATGTGTCAGTCTCACAAGGCCTAATTCCGTATCACTGCCTTTGTGGCCTCTGTGTGTGGTAGAGGTGAACTGAGTGTTGGTTGAGTCAGTTAATGGCTAAAGTCATCGAAACAGTGTAATTTGAGCTACTCTCCTAATTTAGTTTTATTGGGCTTTCAGAAAAAAAAAAAAATTATACCCCAAGCTACCAACAACCAGAGACAATCAATTTTCCAGTTGGATTAGAAATAATGAGAGAAGTGAGCTGCTACATTTCAGAGAATAATTTCAATATGTGAGTTACTTATAACAGCAAAAACAAACAAACAAATGGAAACCCACCTCCAGCTCTGATGGCCTTAATCATACTGCCCTGGTCATAGTGGCTGGACACTTCCTGCCCAGCAGGGTCAGCCTCTGGGTGCGAGTGAAGCTGAGAGGTGGCTGAGCGATCATGGGTGTTTGAAATTGTGGAGAGGTTGCAGAAAGAGTCTGTTTTTTAATCATTCAAGGAAGTGTTCACTTAAATCAAACTATGATGTCTCCCAAGAGTAACGATAAAAAGATTTCTTGTTCCCAGCATCACAGTGCTTGCTGGAGGGAGTGAGCATAGTTACTTGGTTTATTTGAATAACTAAAGTTTCTTCTGTGACTTTAATGGTCTGTAGTTTGCAGTTTAATTTTGCTGCAAGACTCCGGACAATAGTTGGTTTTTCAAGAAAGACTGTTATTTATAAACACGCTATTTGTTTTGAGCTGCAAATTGCTAAGTTGTCAGCTACAGCCGGCCATTGTGACATGTGGTCTACAAGCAAGTGGTATTTAAATTTAATGAGGGGAAGCCTGGTATAGTGTAAAGTGTGGAAGCTGCCTGCAGGCCCTGCTCTGCCTTATAAACGCCACTTGCTTCCTTTTCTGGGTAAAATCCTATAGAAAATGAGCCTTTCTTTATATAGGGGTGTGACCAGCTTCATCTTGCCGATGTGGGGATGTGGGAGTTGGGGACACGGCAGGGCCCTAAAGTGCGGATTACTTCACAAAGAATTTAAGTCTGTATGTGCTCTGGAACCGTGAACATGATTGAGTTGGTTGACTGACCTTTGTTAGATTTTGGACTTAATTCTTTATCCATTTCTGAAATTGAAAAAATTACCACATACTTTTAGTATGTGGGACAAGAAAGAAAAATTTAAAGGCACAGGGTGGAGGCTAAAAACGATTTATCAAAATGTAAATGCAGAATGTTTTTTTTTTACCATCTCAGTCATTTTTATTATGATAAAACAAATCACACAACTTTCACAATTTTAAACAAAGTTTATAATTCAGTGATTTAAAAAAAAAGTATATTCACACTATTAGGCAACCCTAAATTCTGTGTAATTCCTGGACCTCAAAATAAATCCACTACCTATTAAAACCTCACTTTCGATTCTACCACCCTGAAGCTTTTGGCCGTCATTAATCTACATCCTGTGTCTGGTTTTCCCTAAGAACCTTTGGTATAAGGGTAACCCACTGAGGATCCCTCTGCCTAGCCTCTTTCACTTAGCGCCGTGTTATCAAGGTTGCTCACCTGTAGGCCTTAGTGGGTGCATCATCCTTTTTACGGTTCACGTGGCAGTTCTACACTTAAACCTTTTTCTTTATTATTATTATTTTTAATTTGTCAGGGTCATTTGTCATTGTAATGCAAACAAAATTATTACATTGTCTTTTTGTCTTTCTTTGTTTTTTTCATTTATTTGTTTATTTATTTATTGAGATAGGGTTTCTCTGTGTAACCTTGGCTGTCTTGGACTCGCTTTGTGTACCAGGCTGGCCTGGAACTCAGCGATCCGCCTGCCTCTGAGTGCCAGGATCACAGGCATGGCAGGGCCACCATACCCCGCTATCACATTGTCATTCATATTGCAGTGTTTCATATTTTAATATAGTTCTTTAAAAAAAATAGTATTTATTTATTTGTGGTGTATTTGTGTGTGTGTGTGTGTGTAACACTTTTTCTTGACCAGGAAAAATTATGTGAGAGAAAATCCAGGTTCTTTTTGGTTTTGAGTTTTTTTTTCCTTTTCTTCCCACATCTGACTGAATGCTTTGCTTATTTTTATATTTTTTATCTGAGAGTCTCTTCCCTATGCAGCCTGGCCAGCTTGAAACTTCCTGTGTAGACTGGGCTGGCTTCGAACTCACAGAGATCCAAATGCCTCAATGCTTGGATTAAAGGTTTGTGCCACCATGCCTGACTTTGAATGATTTGAATTCTGACACTGTAACCATCTTGGTGTCTTGAACAGTAGGAGATAGAGAGGTGAATAAGGTTTGTTTCTGGGTCAGCCTGCTTACAATCTAGTTTGCACAACTCTCTCTAAAGTGAATGGAAGTTTGAGGACTGGCCTTGATATTTTCTCGGTAGCCTTCCTCCTGCCCCACCCCTCACCCCCAGAGACAGAGTTTCTCTGTGTAGCCTTGGCTATCTTGGACTCACTTTGTAGACCAGGATGGCCTCGAACTCACAGTGATCTCCTGCCTCTCCCTCCCGAGTGCTGCCACTAAAGGCGTGGGCCTCCACACCCGGCCCTCTGTAGCCTTTTAATTCAGTCTAGTGAGCACCATTCCAAACACCCGGGGGAAATATTTGGGTTTTTTTTGTTTGTTCATTTGTTTGTCTTTGAGACAGGGTCTCTCTGTGCTAGCCTTGGCTGTCCTGGACTCACTTTGTAGACCAGGCTGGCCTCGAACTCACAGCGATTCTCCTGCCTGTGCCTCCCGAGTGCCAGGATTAAAGGCGTACACCAGCATGCCCAGCCCCAGGGGAAACAGTTGAAGGGAATTAAATGTGGAATATAGATGCAAAGTACACATTAAATTTTGTCGTGTCAAATGTGCTTGTTAAGAGATAACTATGTATCATATCATGAACAAAACTGTGTGGTGTATGTGTATATGTATAGTGTATGTTATATATGTTTATTCTAAATGAGTTAAAAGCTATTTATTCTAGATAACTGTTTATTAATTAAACCTGTCTTGTTATAGTTTAAAATGGTACAAGAGACCTGCAAACGCTATAGCACATTCAGAGGATGGAGGGCAGCTCAGTCAGTGTCCACACCCCCACACCCCCTCACAGCCCCCCCACCCCCCACCCGCCCGGTTACAGCCCAGTGCAACCCTGAGGAGGACACTCACTGAGCAGAGGGTGTCTACTCAGTTATCTCCTTAAGTCATCGGAGAGTCAGGGCCTGAGGGGAGCCTGACGGGGACACAGAAGTAAATGTGATGTGGCATCTTGGGACAGAAAAGGGAAAAAAAACTAAGGAAATTTGAGGCTTTGACTTAGTAAAATATCAGCATAGGCTCATTAATTTTAGTAAATGCACTGAGCTGCTAGAAGGATCTGAGTGAGGGGAACGAGCCCGTTCACGGTTCCCTATGACTCTGAAACACTTTTAGAAATAGTTTATTAAAATATTATACAAATTACTTTTAAACGCCTGTCTATCAATTTTTTGGCATTTAAGTGAAAAGCAGTGGTAAGCACAGTATGGCCCGGAGCTGAGAGCTGTCCTGCAGGCCTGTTTTCAGACAGCTCTCCTGCCAGCCTGGGCTTTGTACCGTGGAAAAATTGTGAAGCAAAGAAAGTGTGGTGGCTTGAATATAATTCCCAAAGCCCCAGATGTTTCAAAGCCCCAGATGTTTGCTCTGTAAAGTAGGATGTTGGGAGGATGATGATGATGATGATGGAGAGATGGCTCAGAGGTTAAGAGTACTGTCTCCTCTTCCAGAGGTCCTTAGTTCAATTCCTAGCAACCACATAGTGGCTCACAACCATCTATAATGAGATCTGGTGGGCAGTCACACATGCAGCCACGCATTGTATACATAATAAATAAATATTTTGGAGAGATGATGATGATGATATTATAATCATCAGAGTTCTATCTTTTGCCTTAGGCTGCTGGGATTAAAAGATATGCTCCACCATGTCCAACCCAAGCCTTAAAAATATTTTATATAAACACTTAAAAATCAGCTTTAGCCATTTGTGATCACATGGCCTTTTCTTTGATGATGAACAGACAGACACATGGGAGCATACGCTGAATAAACTCTTTCCTCTCTGTGTTGCCTCGGCCATGCTGTTTCATCACAGCAATTGTCATCCTGACTAAGACACATGCATTCTAGCCATTGGACTCAGGATCTCTTGCTTGCAAGACGAGTGATTTGTTGACTGAGCCATTCTTCTAGCTCTCGAAATATTAACTTTTCTATGGCGGATTGGTTCTGTTTATAATAAGGTCACGAGCTAGTGGTGATGATCAAACAGAAAATAATTTCATATAATAACATGACTATACAGAGAGCTGAAACCTGTTAGAGTCAACGGTGTCCCCCAAATATATCTTATTTATTTATTTATTTATTTATTTTTGTTCTGTGAATGATTTTTCATGTATTGTTAGCCCTGCTTTTAGTAAGTGGCTCGTAGTTCTAAATGTGTAATAGTGAGACCATTTGGGGTCAAGAGAGATGGCTCAGTGGCTAATTTTCGAGAAGAACCAGAGTTCAAGTCCTAGCGCCCACACGACAGCTCATAGCTGTAACTCCCGCCCTAGGGGGTCTGATGCTCTCTTCTGGCCTCTGAGGGCACTGCATGCACGTGTGCTCAGACTGTAGGCAGAACACTCAAAACAAGTGAGAACGTTTAGGAAGTAGAAACACCTGGGCGGTCAGAGGTTGGCACAGTTAGGCACTGGGAACTGGTTTTTCACTACCCAGCTTATGATGGGTTAACTGCAGCCTTCACTCCACGTGTGCACTCAGGGACTCTCGGTGCCCTGGCTCATGTTGGTTAGCAGTTCCGAATGTGAGCAGCAGCCATAAAATGTTGAGCTACGGTGATTTGTACTGTAAATTCCTGACTGAAATTCTGCCTAACTAGCAGACCGTGGAATGTGTTTTGGTATTTTATTGATGTTTCCCTGTTATATAAGAAGGCCATTTTATTAAGTGGCGGTGATCGTCAATAAAATTTAAAACGTGGTAGGCAACTTTTACTGCCGAAGGTTTGAAGGACAGTTTCACTTAGTGTAAAGTTTTAATCTCTTTCCTTGGCGTGTAGTTTTAATTTCGGTGGAGAGAGGCGGTCAGTTGTTCTCTCCCTTGACGTTGTGAGGTGAATGGCTGTGTGGCATCTCTGTGGTCCATGATGTCAGTGGGCTGTCAGGTTTGTCACTCGCCAAGGGCTGCTCAGTAAGTCTGTCCCACACTGCGTGTTCTTCTGGTCCCTTTCTTTGCACTGATTATCAGGGCAGTTGAATTTGGTTGAAGCAGACCTTGTAGTTACTCTCTCTCGGCTTGCCTGCGGTTCCGCTGAGTGGTGTGATTGATGGCATTTCTCTTAGGACAGTAGAAATGGGACCTGGTATTTGACTTGGCAGTGTTTAGTGCCCTGCTTGGCTATAGATACCCAGAACCGATGTGGGTGTCTGACTCAGTCCTTGCCCTCCCCCTAACGCTATGCCTGGAGGATGTGTGGACATGCATTCTTGGTGGATTTCCTAATGTCTCACATGTGAGGAGCACACCTGCGTGTCTGTGTCACTAATGATTTCATAAAATTCATTCATGTCCATTGAGGATAGAGACCTGCTTTGTATGTGTATCACCCCAGACCCCCACCCCCACCATTTTGCTTCTCCTTAAATTACCTGCCCCCACAGGGCACAACACTGCAGAACCCTGTACCCATAAAAATGAGATATAAGCATTTTAAGGACCTTTTCCAAGGTGCAACCATTTGTCCCTAGTTTAGTTTACCTGATGTGACTGACTCATTGACATTCACTCATACATCACTCATTTGTCAAGCATGCACTGAAGCCATTATGCACATCATGAAGAAACCGCTTTGCGTAAAACAAGTACGATCTTACTTTGATAGACTTTTTTTTTTTTTTTAATATCCTGGTTTGGCGAGGGTGAAGAAATTATGATAGCTTTGGCAAAGGTGAAGTGACAGTGGTGTCCTTGGGGGCTGCTTTGAATCCATCCTTTTTGAGGATCTACATGTAATTAAGATCTTCTACCCACTTGATGATCTTGGGGGAGATAGTGCAGACCTAAGAAAAGTCCGGGAGGAACTCCCAGACCAGGGCTACAGGGCATGGCAGCCTCCTAGCACTGTGTAGGTATTTGCATATGAACCAGCCCAGAAGAAGCTACACGTCTGATATTGGAGTCTCACGAGCCACCCTTTGAGTGTGCAACAGCCCCATGTGCAGACAGAGAACATTCCTTCAGTGTAGAAGGTACATCTGCTTCTCCCAAGCAGATGTAGCAGTTGATGAGGTTAAGACACTGAACTGAAAAGCCTTTAGTGTGACTGCCGGGCTGAAACTGAGACGTGAGAAGGGACCTGGGCATTCCTGCCTTGTAGAACATCACTTTTAAAACTTTTTCAGAGTCCTTACAAATTGGAGATTTTTAGGTGGGCATGGAGTATGTTGCTATCCCACCTACCTCTCAGGAGGCAGGAGCAGGAGTTGTGAGTTTGAGGCCTGCCTGAGCTGCAGGGAGGTTAGCTGTAGAGCTCTTGCTTAGCTTGCTCGAGGCATTGGCTTCCATCCCCAGCGTTGAAGAAGATGGAAAGAGGTATGATGAGACCTCTGTGTTTTACATGTAAAGTTGGTCCAGGAGGTAAAGGTGCAAGCCTGATGACTCAGAAGCCACATAACTAAGTGCATTTGTAATCCCAACACTCCTACTGTGAGGTGGGAACCAGAGCCAGGAGAGTCACCTTATGCAGTAAGGCACCAGAAACAAGAACAGCACTTGCCTGCACAAGGTGAAAGGCCAGGAACCAATTGCTGAAAGCTGCCCTCTGACCTCCACATGTGAGACACGCATGGTATGTGCTGCATGCCTGTGTGTGTGGGCACACACACACAATGAGTGACACTAATACAAATAACTAGAAGAGACCACTCCTCTGGAGAAGGGATCATAGATGCTACTGTTGTTGAGAAACTTTTGGAGCTTGGATTAAAATGACGGTTTTGCCATTAGAAGCAGTGAATGGATTGCTCTGATTCTTAGGCTTAAAAAAAAAAAAAAAAGAACGTGCTAATACTAGGTGCTAGAAGTCCAAAGAACGGGCAAGAGAAGAGGCTTTTCTGACTTACTGATGGTGAAAGACCAGGGGGAAGATGGTTAGCTGGTACCCAATTCCACTGGAAATCTAGAGTTCTTTTTCAGATGTCTAAGTCTAAAGTGTTCACAAGTGACATCTTGTAGGAGTCTGGAGCTTAGGACATGCCTCAGAACTGGAGATGCTAAATTGGGTATACATAGCATTTAAAGCTGTTGAACCTTGAGGCATGTACCAGTGTGTACCCGTGTCTTTAAATGGGTCTAGCTAAGATGGCTTAATTTTTTTTCACAAGAACGTACCTATACTTACTGATCACTGCTGTGCTAAAGATGATAATGATGACGGCAATATTAATGAATGCCATTTATTGAACCTGTCACGTTATCTCAAGGTCTTGTGAGGGCAGGCACTGTGCCTTGTTCACTGCTGTATTTTAGTGTCCACCTGTGTGAAAGCTCTTGTTATTGGGCAAATAAAACCTTTGCTAGCCCCGTTATCATCCTCTGCTATGGTTTGATTGAACTTTGACTTTGTCCTCCACAAACTCAGAGGGTATCTTAGGTCTTTGGGGGCTTGTCTGCCAAAGGGATTAACGTTCTCTTAAGAGGGAACCGACTTGGTCACATTCCTACCTGGGTGCCTTCCTGCACTGTGATGCCATCCACCACAAGGTCTTGGGGTGCCATGACCTTGAACCTCAAGACCTTCTTTCTTTTTTTCTTTTTTTTGGTTTTTCAAGACAGGGTCTCTCTGTATAGCCTTGGCAGTTCTGGACTCGTTTTGTAGACCAGGCTGGCCTCGAACTCACAGCAATCCGCCTGCCTCTGCCTCCCTAGCGCTGGGATTACAGGCGTGCGCCACTACCGCCCGGCGCGACCTTCTTTCTTAATAAAGTTAGCCAGTTTCGAATGTTAGCATTCTGCTTCAGTCCATAAAAAAAGGATAGACCCTCCTGGTGGTCTCCCCCCCACCTCCCCGCCCCCGTCTACCAACCCTGCTCTTTCCCCCTCTACCTGCTCCATCTTACTGTCTCTCTCTCCCTCTTCCTCTCTCTCTCTCTCTCTCTCTGGGATACTCTGCCCCCCTAACCCCCCCCCATACTCACTTAATAAACTCCGTATAACATAATATCTGGTACCTTGTAAAGCTATCATTATCTAATTATGAAATATAAAATCGAATATTTTGGTTATAATGAAGCGTGAGGTAGTATACCCCAGTTTAGGAACCCGAGGCTTACAAGGCTTAAGGGGCCTCTCCTGAGGTACAGCACTTTGGGGGAGCGGGGAGCAGAGCTAGGCTGGTGTGTTTGACTTCAAGGCTTTGCTTTAGCCACACATTGTCCACAAGCCCCCGGTACAGCCTTTGCCCTCCTTTCTGGGCCTTGAGAGTCACAGCTAATTTTTTTTTTAAGATTTATTTATTTATTATGATGTATACAAAGCTTTGTAATTTTGAGGACTTAGTGTAAATTCCATCGGTTGACCCTTCCCTCAGCCTCAGCCGCCCATTCTCTCGCAGGAACTTACTCACTCGGCTTGATTTTTAGCTTCTGTAACGTGTACAGTGTTTGCAGCGTTTGCATGATGTATACAGTTGAGCTCTTGCTTCCTCAGTTTGTTCTCTAGTCTTCCCAGGTGAGTGGGTAGGGGCCAGTTAGTCAGATCATGCACCGCATTATTTATTTATGCTCCTGCGCAGGATGCATAGCAAGGCATCCGGGGAGTGTTAGTTGCACAAATAGAGCCTAATTTGATTCTGTCACTTCTGCCTCATTCCAGTGTTTAAACTTCTTTCAGAGGCTGAGATCTGACGCGCTGTAAATCCTCTTTATCCCTGTCATCTGCTTCTAAAACCCCTTTGCCCTTGGATTGTAGCTTCGTCCCACCTCCACCCCGGACCTGCTAGCCGCCACCTGCACACACCCTGCAGGCTGTGCCCTCCGTGGAGGATGGTCGGTTTATATAGGAGTAGAGTTTTATCTTGATAGAGTCAGGACTGCTTCCTGGTGCCCGCCCCTTTTCCCACGCAGCTCCTTTCAGCAGTTTCAGACCTGATGTGGTCAGTTGTGTGAGCAAACCTGGCTTCCACTACAGAAGTGTGAATTACAGACTTTGATTGGAATTCCTTTCTACCTTGACTCTAGTAATTGGTCCTAAATCTTGGGTGGGGTGGAGTAACGTCAGTTTATTATTGTTAATCTCAGCCATATTATTGTATGCTTTGAATGTCGTAGATTTCGAGTCACAGTAAAGAGTCCTTAGAAATAGCAAGGGACAGAAATTCAGGGTGTATGATGGTTTTGCTTGATTTACTTAGGTGACCGTTCCCTGGAAGGATCCATGTAGAAAACTGGCCAAAGAGAAAGCATCTAATTTGTGTATTCTGTCTTCCTGTTGCAAGCTATACGCTTTTTCCTGTCTGTCTGTCTGTCTGTCTGACTGTCTGTCTGTCTGTCTGTCTGTCTCTGTCTCTCTCTGTCTCTTCTTGCTGTTTGAGGTAATTGAGCAACATACCATATATCTGTTTCTATTTGGGCATCTAGTATTCCCAACATTTCTGTTTACTTCCTTAGAGAGCCAAGTTTGTGAACTCTAATTAAACGCTTAGATTATGCATGCAAAAAAAAATCTTTTGTTCCTGTGTTGCTATGAGCAACAGTTGGAAAAGTTACCTTTCCCTTTCAAAAGGAATTGTAGACAAACATGTGGATTTGAGCAGATTTTAAGAAGTCCTCATTGGGGGTTGAGTGTTCTACCTGTGACACAAACTTCTACCGGACCTTAATTCTAGTGAAGAAAGAGTGCTGTGTGAATCACCCCAGGACTATTGACAGAACATTCCTAAAATACTATTCAAATGAGTCTGAGACCTTGCTGGGCTCTGTCGGAGTAGCTGAGCTGTGAGTCCTGTCAGCCCCTTGTCTGACTAGGTTTACTGTTGTGATCTAAGTGAGGCCGGGCCTGAGTGGTTTGCACGACAGGCCACGACTTACCTGGGATTTGCCTGACTTACTAAACAGTCTTTTTTCCCGCCCTTCCCCGTACAACATTTTTTCCTTCTCTCTCTCTCCCCACACTATGGTTTTTCACTGCTTCTGCAGTCTGGTCTAAGTTTGACCAACTCCTGATGACTGCTCAGACTTGTTACGTCATCTGTTGTGTGGCTTTTGATTATATTTCTTTGTGCTTTTTTTTTTTTTTTTCCGAGACAGGGTTTCTCTGTGTAGCCTTGGCTGTCCTGGACTTGCTTTGTAGACCAGGCTGGCCCCGAACTCACAGAGATCCACTCGCCTCTGCCTCCCAAGTGCTGGGATTAAAAGCATGCGCCACCACACCCGGCTTTCTTTGTGCTTTTTAAACTAATGTGTTTACCTAAATTAGTGGCAATAGTGAAGAACACAGATTGGCCCATTTGATTTTTTTTTTTTTGTGTGTGGCTTTTTTGAGACAGGGTTCCTCTGTGTAGCCTTGGCTGTCCTAGACTCCCTTTGTAGACCAAGCTGGCCTCAAACTCACAGCAATCTGCCTGCCTCTGCCTCCCGAGTGATGGCCTTAAAGGTGTGCGCCACCACACCCGTCCCAGATTGGCCCATTTGAATGAAAGTCTAGAACAGTGGCTCTCAACCCTCCTAATGCTGCAACCCTTTAAGACAGTTCCTCCTGTCACGGTGTCTCCTCAACCCTAACATTATTTTGTTGCTACTTCACAACTATGGTTTTGCTACTGTTTATGAATTGTATTGTAAATATCTGATATGCTGGATATCTGATATGTGATCGGCCCAAAAGGGTCACAGTCCACAGGTTGAAAACCTGTCATCTAGAGCCTGGCCCCTGAGCCTTTGAACACTGATAGACATTCATGAATTCTCGCTCCAGAAGCCACTGGGAATTAGCCTGGACTGTGGAAGTTAGGTTCACAGAAGAAGGCACAGGGTGTGGGATCCTCAGATTTAGGGACTTATAGTGAAAACGTAATTGTTTCTCCCTCCTAGGATGTAGTGCTCATGGAAAAAGAGCCCTTTGACCTCTTCCTGTAGCCTCTCCTCTACCCTAGCTCTGTTGAAAGCATACCCTGAGGGGATGGTCTGGCATAGTTTGTGAGGGATTCTGGCAGGGCCTGCTGAGTGTGTGTCTTCAGGAGGAGCCTGTTCTCATATGCGTTGCTCAGTGGAACGGCAAACTTGGCCCCTGTGTGTTCTGATAGATTATTAGCGAAATGAGCTCGTGGTGACAAAGATATAATATATAAAAAACAGTTTTATTGGGAGCAATGCAGGAGGGGAAGGGAGAGTGTGCGCTGGGGATGAGGGGAAGGGAAAGAGAGAGAGCAGGGAGGTGGAAAAGGGGCAAAAGGGGGCCACAGAACCAGAGTGTCTCCATTATGTAGTGAAGGGCCTCTGGGGGGAGGGGGAGGGGAAGCCCCGCCCCTAGGTAGAGGGCAGCAGAACCTAACAAGTTCCAAATTGTGATTTAAAAAAAAAGTTGTATTTTTAATTGTCAAATATTTAAATTAGAGGTGTGTGTGTGTGTGTGTGTGTGTGTGTGTGTGTGTGTGTAGTGTTTTGGTTTTTTGAGACAGTGTTTCTCTGTGTAGCTCTAGCTGTCCTGGACTTTGTAGACCAGGCTGGCCTCGAACTCAGAGATCCGCCTGCTTCTGCCTCCCAGAGTTCTGGGATTACAGGCCTGTGCCACCACACCCGGCTCTTTAAATTACTTTTTTTTTTTTTTTTTTTTGCATATCTTAATAAGATGGTATTTTTAAAACTACAAGGAAAACCTTAGGTTCAAATGTTTCATTGACAATTCAGCAATCCATCCACTGATGTTTGCTCATGAATTTTTAAAGAAAGAAGACCGCAGAGGAAATGGAAAGGTGATTTCCTCCAGATGCCATGCAGTGCTATACAGAAGCAACATTGTTTCTACAAGTATAGAATGGAAGGGTGGCTACTTTATGATTAAGTCATTCTAAGTTAACCAGTAATTTGGAAAGTAAAAAACACAGGAAAACTGGCTTTCCTTTTAGGACAATGAGAAATCAATTGGAAAACCGTATCTTAAGAATTTTAGGGTCAGCTACCTGAAAGGGTATTTCTTTGCATATTTTCCTGAAATTTCCCTATATTTGTGTTCATGCAATCATGGCATACAGAATGACAAACTACGAATTGATAACAAAAAGATACTTACTTCTAGATATAAAGATCTCCACCATGGCTTCATCTGAGTTAAAACTAATGCATAAAGCCATGCATTTTGACATCTGTAATTTGGAATAAAGGATTGTTATTAATGGCTCTTCTGGGAGGAAAGTGAATGCAGATTGGGGGAAGTGGAAGTTTATGTAATAGTTTTGGAGGCCACTTGATGATTCTGTACATAATTGTATTGTTTAAGAAGTCATAAATTAATAAAATTCTGCCTTTACAAGAAAGAAAATGTTCAAATGTTTCAAGTTTGCAACTGAGTGCAAAAATATTTAGTATTGTGAAACTTTACTGTGCCTTTATCCTTATACGAATTGCCTTGAGGTCTTCTGGAAGGTAGACTTGAATATCATTAACATTTGTTTTTCACCGTATTGGCGATTGAGCCAGGGCCACATGTGGTGGGCGAGCTCTACTGAGCGACCTCACAGTGACACTGCCGGAGAAGCTGATGAAGTCGCTGATGTGTTAATCTCTTGTGATGACTGTCGCCCTACTGTAGAGCACAGAGTTCTCTGTGGTGAAGAGTTGTCAATGAAGCAGATTTCCTTAGTGCCCGTGGCGCTTAGTTCTGCCGGGTTAAACTAGCACCATTTAGTTACCTGATTTAGTTAAACATTAGTCCAAGTTAGAAAGGTCTGTGCAGTTGAAGATCATCTAACTGAAAATACTTTGCTTCTTTTTTTCCCCCAATGACATGAAAATTCTATAAAGTTCAAATTTTAGTGTTCATAGGTAACATTTTATTGTAACAAAGCCTGCTTATTCATTTACGGGTTGCCTGCCTTTTACTGTGATGGCAAAGTTGAAGGGGCACAGAGAAAGCATGGCCCACAAAGGCTGAGTTAGTCCTCTGGCCTTTCAAAAGAAATTTATGGAAGAAACTTAAAAGAAGGAAGAGTTTATTTTGGGCTCATGGTTATATAGTTCTTCATGATAGGGAAAGCATAGCAGAGTTCACGTGTGTGTGCGCGCGCGCCGCATGCATGTGTGTCCTCACATGGAAGCGGAGAGAGCTAAAGGAAACCAGGTGGGCGTGCGTGCGTGCGTGCGTGCGTGCGTGCGTGCGTGTCCTTACTCGGAAGTGGAGAGAGCTGCTCTCGTACTCTCAGAGGCCTACCTCAGCGAGTTGTACCACAGCGAAGGCTCAAACAGCACCCCAGCTGAGACCGAGTGTTCAAACACAGCTCGTGGATGACATCTCAGAGCCGAACTATCTCAGAGAAGCCTTTGTGAGACGCTGCTTCTCCTAAGAATCTGGCCTACCTATAAGTCATGTGTCCATCCCACCTCGTGGCCTCGGCACCCAAGTCAATCATTTGCCTCCTTGGAGGGTTTTTCTGAGCACCTGTGTTTTCTGCCTCATTGGTCAGTGTGCCCAACTTCATGCACTAACAAACTCTCAGACCAGCATCACCCTTGTCTGTGGGAAGCAGGTTTGTTTGGATTGTTAAGGACGGTGTTTGTATGCTTCCTGTCTTTGCTGCTAAGTCATAACTTCAGTGAAAGTGGAATGGATTTCTGTGTTTGTTTTTCTGGTGCTGTCACTTAAGCAGTAACTAGGAGTTGGTGTACTTTCTGAGTGTAACCTATATCACCTAACACTTACAATAACTTATAACTCATGGAGATGTAAATAATTCCTCCTACAGTCGCTAGAGTATTTGCTCTGAGCCATGCACTCCTCAAGGCTTTCACATACATTATTTCATTTAATTATTTTTTAATATTTTTATTTAATTCGTGTGTGTGTGTGTGTGTGTGTGTGTGTGTGTGTGTGTGTTCCACAGGTTGATTTGAGTTATCTTCTTCATCTGCCCTCTGCCTTGGTTTTGCAGACAAGGTCTCTCTGAACCTGAGCTCCTCACTGACTTGGCAAAGCCTCCTGGCCAGCAAGCCCCAGAGAACCTCCTGTCTCTGCAGTGCTGGAACCACCACAGTTTTCCTGGGGATCAGAACTCAGGCCCTCGTGCTCTTGTTGTGTGCACATCATGGACTGAGCCACCTTTGCACCCTTATCTCACTCAATACTTTTTTTTTTTTCTTTCTTTCTTTTCTTTTCTTTTTTTCCCCCGAGAGAGGGTTTCTCTGTGCAGCCTTGGCTGTCCTGGACTCACTTTGTAGACCAAGCTGGCCTCAAACTTGGAGATCCTCCTGTTTCTTCCTCCCGAGTGTTGGGATTAAAGGCATGCCCTGTCACTCTTGGCTTTTTTACACAATTGTAACATTATTTTGCACTGACGTTTTTCTCTTGATAGGTCTTAGAAGATTATATGATCCCTTTGTATATAGGTTTGTGTTTTCATATTCTCATTTTGTGAGTGTACTGAACTTAAAAAAAAACTTTGGACATGTACTCATCCTTTTCTGCATTCATTCATTCATTCATTCATTTTGTGGTGCTGGGATTGTGTCAGGGCCTTACACATGCAAGTACTAGGCAGCACTCCTTGACCTCCCTGGACATGAACCTTTGAACAGCCATGGACCCCAAAAATTGCAGCCACACTGGAACCAAGGCAGACACACTGAAGTTGGGCTTACCTCACAGCACTACCCTTTGGTTTATTTGAATTGTGTCACCTTTTCAAAAATAATAAAGAGGTTTACACTGAATCTCCAGCCCTCCAGTTTTTATTTTTCAGTTCTAAAGAACACTTTGCTGACACTGCTCTTTACCTCTGGACTGCAGATCTGTTTCTAGTCTTGGAAAGGCCATCAGAAGATAAATGCATTCTTAATTTTGATACATTATTGCTTGCAGTTGCTTTTCATGGTGGTTGTATCAATTTATAATCTCAGTAACTCATGAATTACTGCTTGCTTCCCACACTTTTGCCCAACATCATTTTTTGGAAAGATTTCATGTTTGTAGTGGATATGAGAAATACAAATTAATACGACACTGAAATAGCGTTTTTCATCTTTTATGAAAAATGAATGAGGTTGAACTCCTCCCCCTGCACCCCCCCCCCCCCCACTTGTTAAAAGCCATTTATTGAGAGACAGAAGAGGCAGAAACTTGAGGTCAGGAAGCATCTTGATGGGCTCCCAGGCTTGGATCACCCCCATCCTCATGTTAGTGTGCTACCCAGGCTTCGCAGTGGAAGGGAGGGTGGGACACCTGCAGTGTGAACCTGGGGAGAAAGGCAGCCTGGAAACAGGCCGAGGCTGATGGCCTCCTTCAACTGTAGGACTCAGCTGGTTAACGAGGAGCTGGACTGTGTTCAGGGGTGCCTCGCTCCCATCCTAGAAAACTGGAGGGAGCGGGGGAAAGCTGCCGCCGCCAGTGAGAAAGGTACAAAGGTCAGTGAAAACCTGGCCCCAAAAGATGCAGGCTGAGTTCCAGGAAACTAGACTCAGAGATGCTGAGCACACAGCTCAGGAGAGGTGGCTTGAAAGTTGGGAGTTAGGATTACTGAAGGAGACCTGGAGCCCGTGTGATGGGTGGGGCAAAGCTGGGTGCCCTGTTGTCGTGAGAGGTAGAGTGGATCTAACTGGTGGGCGGGACTGTCTGAGCGCAGCTGGAGAAGCGGAGCCCCCACAGAAGACAAATCAGAGGAACAGGTGAAGAGTCTTACTGACAGACTCCAGGAGGCAGAGACCACCACCGAAGAGCTGGCTGAGGGAGGGGCAGCCAAACTGCAAAAGCTAACTGATGGCTTGGAAGAGAGGTACAGAAGGGGAGCCCCTCATTCAAGAAGGATGCTGGAGAATGCCTACTTCTCCGTGTGGCCGGGCTTCCTGAGGCCAGACTGCTGGAAACTGACTTTGGAACTGAGTTGATCCTTATGTAGAAGGTTGCTTTCTCTCTACCCTCCACCCCTCCCGTCTCTCTGGCCAGCCTAGTCTGCCTCTTGTTAAAGAGCCCACAGGGCTGGAGGCTGAGCACACTTGGGAACAACACTTAAGGGACCGTGGGCAGCGTGTCAAGTGTCTCTAAAAGCACGGTGCGCTGTACATGATTTGTAATTTTTGTTGCTGTTGTGGCAGCCGTTTGTGAGAGACTCCAAGTAATCGCGCAGCTCTTGCAAGCAGCAATCTACTTCCTCTCTGCTTTGGGGAGGTAGCTTTTCAGCCTAATGCAAGTGCCTTCCATATAGTGGAGGAAGAGGCAGTGGTAGAGCTGTCATGCTGAGTTCAGATGGAGTCGCGGCAAAGACTCCACCAAGGGAAACCTCTTTAAGCTGTACCCAAGTACCAGTCAAACCTAAGGGCGAGCCTGGGAGGGGCTAGCCTCCTCCAGATAGTAATAAAGCAACAAAATAAAACACCGCACCATGAAAGGTTTCAGCTGTAGGTGTATCTTTAGACAGCTTTATCTTTTGATTGATTGATTGATTGATTGATTGGGGGAGGAGCAGGCATAAAGGATTTGTCCGAAGCGCGACCTATACGACTTCATGTTTCCAAATCAATTTTCATTTATCTTTATTTTGAGTTAATATTAAGCATGTATTTTATTTCTGTATGCTTCTCCCTCTGTAGAGAAAGTTTGTGATTGAAGCCATCACTAGGATACATTTTATTAATAATAGGTTTGCTAACTTTGATTTTGGGTCTGAAGTTCATTCGGCTCTTTACATGGCTAGATTCTGGTGACTCTAGTGTTAATATTTTATGACACCCTACCCCCACCCCAGTGCCAAGGACCAAACGTCGGGGTGGGGGTGGGGGGCCTTGCACTTGCTAGGCAAGTGCTTTCCCCTCAGGCGTTGTTCTTCAGAAGCTAAAGCCCAAAGCACCTCCTGGTGGTGTGCTTTATTGACAACATTTATGCCAGTGTTTCTGAGGGTGGCCTAATCCCGCTGCTCCTCCGGGGGGTCTGTCCACCAGATCAGGGTTGCAATTGTATAATTGGAGTTCTTCCATCTTTCTCTCATTCTGGAGAAGTTTGGTTCCTTGCAGCTGGGTGGAGTTGTGTCCTGAGTTTGTTTGATCTTGAACTTGTCCTGGCTGTGTGTGCAGGGTCATTTTCGCCCTGTGCTGTGTGGATAGTTCTCCTGTTCTCATTTAAGCTTGGTTCATCTCTGGCTCTGCCTCTCCCCCCCCCTCCCCTTATTTAGATTCCATTATTTGTGTTTTCTTTTTTCTTTTTTAATTTGTTTTGTTTTTTGAGACAGCGTTTCTCTGTGTAGCCTTGGCTGTCCTGGTCTCAATTTGGAGACCAGGCTGCCCTTGAACTCACAGCAATCCCCCTGCCTCTGCCTCGCAAGTGCTGGGATTAAAGGTGTGTGCCAGCTCGGTGCAAACTTTTATAAGCCTACTTTTCAGTGTTCTCTCCCTGCCCTCCTATAGCTTCGAGTCATTAAAAATATTCTCTGTTCAACTTAGTGTGCCTTTTTAGGAACTGCTGTAATTTCAAAATAGAAAACTGTACAGTCTTCGTAGGTGTTTTATTTCTCTTCAGTGTTCCAGAAGAATCCACTCTTATTCTCACATTCTTTTGTCTAGGTTAGAAAGGAGTAAGGCCATGTCACCTTCCTGAGTTCACAGTGTAGACAGGCTGATTCACTCTCCTGTGGGTGCGCACTGCTGGTGAGAGAGAAATGCTGGCCTTCCCGGGCCTGGTCTAGGGTGAGACCGGGCTCTGCACTAGAGCGAGGCAGTTCTCTGCCACTCCTGCAGAGGCGAGATCAGCAATGCCCGACTCTTGGACGGGGCTTCCCTGTGATTTTGGTAGCCCAGGGCCCTGCTTTACCTGACCTGTCAACCTCAGGTGTTGTTCTTCAGAAGCCACACACCTGGTTTCTTGAGACAGGGTCTCCTTCTGGGATGCAGACATCCCAGATCAAGCCACGGTGTCTGGCCAGCGGTCCCCAGATACCTGCCTGTTCCTGTTTTACCAGAGCTGGGATCACAATCACACGCCACTGCCCCATTTCTTAAGGGGCTCGTGGGGGAAGAAACTCAGGCCCCTAGGTATGTTATCGTCGGAGCCATCTCCTCAGCCCCTCAGCTGCATTTGTGTTAGGTACAAGATCTCACGGGTATGTGTATGTGGTGAGTCTGCTGCTGATCTCTGTGTAACAGTAGCCTTGCATTGTGGCTTCCGTGCGTTCTTACTGGCCGTACTCACTTCATGTCTGTCTTTCCTCAGAGAGTGCTGTACCACGTTTGTCTTGTCAGAGTGGCATTCTCAGTGTCTGTGGAGCAAGCATCCTCAGTGCTCTCAGGCTTTCTGTTCTTCCCACTCGAAGTCCATCCCCCCTCTGCGGCTTTCAGACAAGCCACTGTCTTCCCGAGCCTTCTCTCAGCTCAGCTTAGTTTTGTTTCTCTTATGATATCGACATCATTTATCTCTCTCACGGCACTAACTGAGAATTCTGATGTGCGTGGATTAGTGTGTTCCTCGGTGTGGGTTTGGTGTTTGGTCATGCGTCTCACCACACCACGGCATAAAATAAGTTATACCTCGGGCGCCACATCCAGAGGCATGCCACGCTCCCCTGCTCTTTCCTGAACGATGCTCCTGTTGGTTGCCCATAAAAGACGTTGCCTCAGTTTTGCACTGCACAGTTACTGGTTTTGAATTTTATAACCAAAATCCAGTGCGGGGGAGGGGGGGGGTTGTCCAGAAAGCCATTTGAAGCAAGGTCGTAGAGGCTTGGTGATGGAGCTGGGAGGAGGGGCGGCTGCCGAGAACGTGTGAACTAGATGCTCAAACAAGACTCAGGAACGGAAAGATTATGTTGAGGTGACAGGATTAGCCTAGAAGATAGAAACACGTGGTCGCCCACTTAAATACTCTTCAAAAACTGAAAGTCCGCCATGTGCACAGAATACTAGACTTCACTGTGGTAGGGACAAGACCAGAGGACGCGGAGGAGTAAGCGCTTCCTGTAGTTGTTGCAAAGAGGAGTGGTCTTCCTCACAGGGTGATGTGCTTTTTGTTGCTATGGATGCCAGGTCTTTGCATAGTGCCCCCTACAGCCTGGCTCTCAGGTGAGTCTATCAGTCCCAGCCCGTCAGATACTTGTGTACTAATCCTTTTCAAGTGTGATGTAGACACCTGTTTTCTTGATCGGTGTAGCTCACCTTTTGTGTACTCCTGGCTTCTACTACCGAAGGTTACGGTTCACTTCTTTGATGGCTTTTATGAAAGGCCTATCTCTCCAGTCATCTGATCTCAAGTACCAGCTGCAGCATCTGTCCGTTCTGTATTATGCATAGGCCCTTCCTTGTCATTCAGTAGAGTGCAGGGCTGTAATTTTTTTTTATTAACCCTTTCACCACCTTTGCTCTGTTCTTGACTGGAGGCTTCTCAGTACAGGTTCTGCACCTCCTGCTGCTGCCCTGTGGTTTGGGGAACAGTTCCCTCTATTCTTTATATAGCATTCTGTGTTACATCTGTTTTAGTGTGTGTGTCGCTTTTCCTGCTAAACAAAAAAGATGTTTTGCTTTTCGTGGCAGAACCGTCTTTGAAACAGAAAGGGATACAAACTTTGGATCTGTGGACTTGTTGCTGTAGGTGCCATGGCCACTCCCTGGCTTCTGTCAGGCACCAGTGATCTGTTTGATTCTTTGGTTCTTTGGTTAGCTCTCTGTAGAACTCCCAGAGGCAGGCATGCCTGGTTCTATTTAATGAGGAGGTGTAAAGAAGCCAAAAGATCTGTCTGAGGTGAGCCAGAGGGTAGGTGGGTGTCTGCTCATGCGCTCGCTCACTCAGCTGATGTCTGGATCCTGGCATCCTGCCACTGTGCCCTTTCCTGTTTGCTTCTCCAGATCGTAATTCGTTCCCTTTGCATTTCCCCAGAAGTGCATATTCTAGTTATCCGGTTACCCTTAGAGTTAGGCATGCCCCCCCACCCCCCCCACCCCGGGGTTCAACACGTACCATTTATGGGGTCTGAAGAAATGGTTCAGTGGTTAAAAATGTATACTGTTGTGGGAAAAGACCTGAGGTTTGTTCCCAGCACCGACAGCAGGTGGCTCACAACCGCCTGTAGGCGGTTCCAGCTTCAGGGGCTCTGTCATTGTCTTCTGGCCTCCTTGGGCACTGTACGAGGTGTACCGCCGACACACACAAACACACACACACACACACAAACACACACACACACTTAAAAAACACACAGTGGATGCTAAGAAATAAAGAAGAACCATTCACATGGAAGCTTAAAGATGGTAGAAGGAGCTAGAATTTGGCTTTCAGAAGGAAAGAACCCGTGCAAAATCTGAGTAGGGAAACCCTTCGTGAAAGCAGTGGCTGTGGGCAGCAGGGGGCTTGATGTTAGAGTGGGTACAGAGGCAAGGTTAGCTCAAGCTCTTGATGGTTGGTCCTTGCAGCAAGATGCCTCTTTCCCTCCTTTTGATTTTGTCTTTTTTTGACGAGGTGTTCCAGTTTCCTTCTGTTGTTGTGTTAAAACGCTAGTGATAATCGACTTGGGGGACGGAAGTTTGCATTTCGGCTTACACTCCTAGGTCCTCATTCATCCTGGACAGAAGCCAGGGCAGGAACTCCAGCCGAATCTTGAAGGCAGACGCCATGGAAGAATAATGTTGCTTGCCCACAGGCACATTCATAGCCAGCTTTCTCCCATGGCCCAGGACCAAATGCCTATGGGTGGTGCTGCCCACAGTGGGCTGGGCCTGCCATCATCACTGAGCAGTCAAGACAGCCTACCACAGGCATGCCCACAGGCCAGTCTGGTCTGAGCTGTTCCTCCATTGAGGCTTCTTCTCTCAGATGACTGGACAATGTGTCAATTTGAAGAGTAAGGCCAACCAGGACACTAGGTAAAACAGTTACATAACTTGAAATTCAAATGCTGCCAGTGTGTACAGCAGTGGTGCAGACTTCCTACCTCTGTCTACTCTTCATCAAGTTTCTTTGCCTTAAGGTAACTATACTTCCATTCCTTGTGTGGCCTTCCATAGTCGTTTTATACCTAGATACCTAGACTCATAGGTACATATTTTTCCCATCTTTTAAAAACCCCAATAGAAAATATTAAACAGTTTTTCTTCACTTTTTAAACTTAATGTATTTTGGATACCATTTTATGTCAGTCTAAAAAAGATTTATTTCATTTCTCTTCATTGGCATTTTATAGTCTCTTACAAATATGTACTTTATCTAATTTATCTAGACAACTTATTACTCTTTATTTAATTTATCTAATGAATTTATGGGGAAGTGGAAATGAGTTGAGGAGGAGGGAGGTAACTATTAATCTATGCCAGTAGCTCAGGAGGCAATAAGACTTGAATTCAGACGTAGCAATGGAAATGGCTAGGATGTGGCTGTTTATAAAGGGAGCTGCTGACTGCTGGGTTATTAAGAGTGGAAGTGGAGAATGACTTGAGCTTTCTGCTCTTAGTATTTGGGAAGAAGGTGATGTCATTTGGCAGTGTGAGCTCAGCTTTTAGACATGTTGAGCTTAAGTTATTTGTGCGATGTTTGGATGGAGGTGTAGAGGAGTTACACCTTTGACTTGCAGCCCAGAGCTCAGGAGACGGGATACAAATTTGAGAGGTATTATGGCTAAGTTAATGTAAATTTATAATAATAGTAATTGAAGCTTTGGCTCAACTGTGGATATGGGAGAGTATGCAAGGAAGCATGCCCATGCTTGTTCTTAATCTTTAAGAAAATGATTCATTGTATAGAGTCATTATGAAATTCTATGGGATCAATTTGTAGAGGTTGTTATTTGATAAGAAATTAGTGTATTTGCTTGTTCAGTATTCTGCCAAGATGTTAGCTGCACAGCTTAGCACAGCATCTTTGTTGCAGACACACAGAAGATTGTGGGTGGAGTTCTGTGCTTTCCCCCTCTAGTCCTGCATTTAGTCGTGAGACACCACCACAGTTTGTCCAACGCTCTAGGGCCATGTTCAGGGGACGGTGTTTGTGTTTGGAGTTGCCCCGAAGTAGCCTCTGCTTACAGTTCCTTCTCTGGCTACAAATCACTAATTTCAGATGCCTGTTAATATCTGTATTTCAGTTCTAGGCTATGTTGAGGAATTTTAAATCCAGAACATGGTTGCTCTAGCAAGAGATCACATACAAAGACCTTCTAGGTCCGTGTGATCTGGCTGGACTCCAGATACGCCTTTAATCTCAGGAGACAGAGGCATGCAGGTCTCTGTGTTCTAGTCAGTTCTGTGTAGTCAGTTGGGTTGAGTCAGTGAGTTGAGAGGCAGTGCAGTGGAGTTGAGTTTGTGGCAGTTGAGTTTGTGAAATTCAGAGGCAGTTTTACTGGGAGAGTTTTACAGAGAGAGGTTGAAGAGAGGACAAGCTAGACACGAGTGAAAACGGAATGAGGCAGAAAATGAGAAGGAACCAGAAGATTAGAACAGATTGCCAAAGTTAGTATGAGGCCAAACAAGCAGTCAGAGGCCGAGAGAAAAGCCAGATTGAGTAAGCCAGCTAGGAGAGGAGTTTGACCAGAATAGCTGAGTTGAACCAGACAGCCAGAGTTCAGAAAGAAAGCAGGACATGTCAGAGGCTGAGAACATTCTAGGCCTAGATTAGATGGTACCGAGGCTAGACAACTCCAGGATAGCCCAGGCTGGGAGAGGTAAACAATTAGCCTATGAGATAGCAATTGCAGCAAGCAAATAAAAGATACTTTCCCAAGGCTACTTTATTAACTCAGTGTTGTTTCTCTCTCTCTCTCTCTCTCTCTCTCTCTCTCTCTCTCTCTCTCTCTCTCTCTCTCTCTCTCTTATTAAAGTGTTTTTAATCCATATTTTTCCAACAACAAACTTTAGACCTGGGAATTGTCGTTTAAATAAAGAGAAACTGCAGGGTGTGATAAATTAAGCCTTTAACCCCAGCATTCAAGAAACAGGCAGGTGCATCTCTGTAAGTTTGATGCTGACCTGGTCTACATAATTGAGTTCCAGGCTAGCCAGGGTTACACAGGGAGTCTCTGTTTTAAAAAGAAGAGGAAGAGGAAGAGAAGGGAAAAAAAATCTGTGTATGTTTATTAATTATATTATATTTACTTACACACATACAATTACATGCATATCTACATCTGTGTTTTTGCATGTATGTGTGTATGTATATTCCTCTTGGACTTTTAAAGAACGGCTGTACTTTTCTGTTAGTACTGATTTTTTTTTTTTTTTAATACCACAAAAGAGAAGTGATGAAAGTAGGTGGGCTAGAAGTATTTAACTCTTTCGGATGTATGTTAAGATGCATGTCCCTGACCCCACATGTGCTTACTGAGGTGAGATGGGACTAGAAAGTGAAGCATTGCAGTACCCATGGGAACTCCAAATGCTCGCAGAGCCTAAAGATAAGCATATAAAAAGGCTGGGTGGCAGATGCAAAGCTTAATAGATGGATTCCTTCCATTCAAATTTCTAATGTAATAAAGCACTCCATTTTAACTTCGTTAAAACTGAGTTCCTTTCCACAATACAATCTAAAGAAAATTCATAAAAATCAGGCACAAGATTTGGATTGATTTTTTTTTTTTTTTTTTTTACCCAAGACAATACACTGATGCAGAGTAAATGCATGGTAGGCGCTCAGCATCCGTCATCGTCATTGGACAACTGTAACTTAAGCCTTGGGAAACCACTATCCCCTTGGAAATGAACCAAGCTAAGCCCTGATGGTGTAATGTGTTCTCTAGATAGAGAGGAACTGTAAGCCCAACAAGCTATGACGTAGCCATGTCAGTAGACAACTGAGTACACCTTTCCTTGCCGTATTCCCTTCACTTACGGAATGGATGAACATGCTGACAATCTCATAGCAGAATACTGCTCAATAGGAAAAAGGAACAAACTGCTGATGCATGCTACAGTGTGGATGAATCTCTGCATTCTGCTAAGTGTTTCTTAGCTCCTCAGTCCTTTCAGACACTGCTTCCCCAGTTGCCAATTCCTGTGCATGAAGCTGTAACAGCGTAGCTAAATAACTTTATGTCCAGTGGTCTTTTGGAGAGCCCATGCTGATGCAGTATCTCAGGCTTTTGCAGCCTCTGTCACCAGCTCTCCTTCCTGGAAGCAAAATCACACTCTTTCACCTACTTAGTGGCCTAAGCAAAGGACCACGTTCAGGTGACTATGTAGGGTATAATTCAGTATATGTTGCAGTCTTGAAAAGCTGTAAGGTAGATCAGTATCTGCCACATCAAAGGATGCGGGGACTTTTGGAGGTGTTGAAGACCTCTGTATCACAGTGTAGTGGTTGTAGAGCAGTGCACATCAGTCGGAGTTGATAGAATCATACCTCAGCGGGGTAACTGATATGGGAGGGCCCAGCCCCTTGTGGGTGGTGCCAACCCAGGGACATGGTCTTGGGTGGTATAAGAAGGGTAACTGAGCCGGTCGTGGTGGCACACGCCTTCAATTTCAGCACTCGGGAGGCAGAGACAGGCGGATCTCTGTGAGCTCGAGGCCAGCCTGGTCTATAAAGTGAGTCTAGGACAGCCAAGGCTACACTGAAAAACAAAACAACAACAACAACAAAAAAACAAAAACAAAAAAAAGGAAAAGGCAACTGAGTGGGAGCCTGGGAACAAGCCAGTAAGCATCATTCCTTCCTGACGGCTGCATCAGCTTCTGCCACCAGGTTTCTCCCTTGACTTCCTGCCCTGGCTTCCCTCAGTGACCCCAGACTGGGGCCCATAAGCCAAATAACCACTTTCCTTTTCAAGTTGCTTTTGGTCTTGGTATTTATCATAGCAGCAGAAACTAGACTCGGACAATGGACTTTATGACATTTAACTATTAACCCAATAAGCCTGACTTCTGCATAGAAAGTTTCCTGGATCGAAAGGAACGGTTACGGGGACCACAAACCATGGTGTGAAGAGCAATCGACTTGACTTGAAAATCTGCTAATTTAAATGTCGATGCATTAGAATTTGATAATATGAAGTCCACATTTATTATATATCAACTAGGAAAAGCTTAACATTGTCCTTGGGCAGGGCATGATACCCAAGGAGCAGTGAGGTCATGTGAATGGGGATTGTTCTGGAAGTTTAGGGTCCCCATGTGTGTACACACACACACACACACACACACACACACACACACACACACACACA
>OU015752.1:20710048-20773255 GCA_907169655.1 Acomys percivali
TTATTATTATTATTATTATTATTATTATTATTATTATTATTATTATTATTATTATTATTATTATTATTATGGTTTTTCAAGACAGGGTCTTTCTGTGTAGCCTTGGCAGTCCTGGACTTACTTTGTAGACAAGGCTGGCCCTGGCCCTGAACTCACAGCGATCTGCCGGTCTCTGCCTGCCTCCCGAGTGCCACTACTCCCAACTCAGAACAGCATTTTAATCTTGGTGCTGTTTAGCACAGTGCAGCCCCACGGCAAGATGCTTGCTTTCTTCTCCTCAGTTGGATGCTATTTGTGAAACATTTAAAATCACAACTGCGGGCTGGTGAGTTGGCTCAGTGGTTAAGAGAACAGTCTGCTCTTCCAAAGGTCCTGGGTTCAATTCCCAGCACCCACATGGCAGCTCACAACTGTCTGTAACTCCATGAGCTGACACCCTCACACCAGTGCACATAAATTAAAAAATAAATAAATAAAAATATTTAAAAAAATAAAAATAAAATCACAACTGCCTCATACTAAGAGGACACAAGTGGCTTAAAACAGTCCTTGCCAATATGGATTTTTCAAGCTAATTGGAAATAAATCAAGACACCTGTCCCCCCCTTCCTAGTAAAACATTTGTGTGTGCATGTGTGCGCACGCACGTGTGTGTAAGTGATATGTTCAAGTGTGAGTGCCGGTGTTGTAACTATGGAGGTCAGAGAACAGCTTTGGGAGCCAGGTCTTTCCTTCTACCGTGTTCAGTCAGGGCCTGTCTTGTTTCTGCTGTACTGTATGTTCCAGGCTACCTGGCTGGTGAATTTCTGGGCAGTAATTCTTCTTTTTTCCCATAATATTTTATTGATTGTTTGGAAAAGTTTAGGTAACTCTTACATCTTTGTATATGCAGGCCGAAGCCTGTGGCCCTATCGCATGGATTCCAGGGTCAAACTCAGGTCTTCAGCCTTGAGTGGCAGGAACTTTACCTGCTCAGCCACCTTGCAGCTTCCAGAATAGTTTCTTAATTTGCTATTAAAAACAAGATCAACAATATTAAAGATATTTAAAAGTAATTATATTAAATATTTAAAACGCATCTGTGTATACTTTCTGAATATGGTTTATGCACATATGTCTTTTATATAAATAGAATCATAACATAGATAACATTCACTATGGGCAGCTGGATGTGACTTGTCACTCCTGGCCAGATGCTGAGTATAGTGGTCCCAGTCACAGTGGGAGAAGCCTGAAAGAGTTGGATGCTAAGCCCCGAAGCAACAAAAATCTTCACTCTAGTGAACACTGGGATTTCTATGATGTAAGACATATCTGTTGCATAAGCAGAGGGACTGGCCAGCAGAAAGGGATTCAGTATTGCAAAGGACTGTTCGTTTTCAGGAAGATGACCTGACTTGGTAGGAACTTGGTACAAACAAACAAACAAACAAACAAACATGAAACAAAATAATCGAAGTCAAGTTGGAATAGAGACTGTGAGGTGCAGCATCAGCCTGGTTTCTTTTTCTAGTTCACTGCTTCCCAATGTTGTTAGGAAATACCTGACAGTATCTGGGGCCATTCTCAGCGCTTGCTTTTCACCTTGGGATGGTGCTGGGCCCACGCCACAGCTTCCCTTTTCCACAGGCCCACAGATGATGCTGGCCCTGACACTGTCGGGTCCATTATACCAGACACTTTCCCAATCTGTGCTACTTTAACATTGCTGAAAAGCAAATAGAATGGACAGGAGTTCTCCTGCGATCCCAGGGGCTTGTGTGTGAGGACAACATCGGCTTCTCAAGAGTTGCCATAGGCCAGTTTGCCCAAACCAGACATCAAGGCTTCTACAGCTCTGTTTGTTTGTTTGCTGTTTTGAGTTACTGGAAAATCCATGGTGTGATTCTTACTTCATTTCTCTATAGTCGATGCACAGCGGGGTAAAACTTCTTACTCTTTTTACCAGGGGTCAAGTCAGTTTAGATAAAGACTGTTTTATCATTCGGTGCTACTATTGACATTACTTTCACTGGGCTCTGAGAATGTGGCAGGTGCCCTGAGTGAACTTCACAGGCTACGGTTGCTATAAAAACTGCACTTCTTCCTTCAAGACTTTAAAAGATAGTGGAAACTAATGAAATTGAGTATGTTTGGGGTCATGGAACATGGGCCAGGAGTTTCTATCATATTTCACATAGGATTTCAGTTTACATTTTGTCACAAGAGACTTGAGCGTTTTCCGACATGGCAACACCATGAAAGCACCTCGAGGCAAATGGAGAGCAACCGTGAGCCATGTTTCCTCTGGTAAGATACGCATATGTCGCTCTCCTTGTTCAGTATGAATGGAAATGAACAGCTTTTACAAAATAAATAGGGATTGCACCAAACAGTTCTTGCTGTGAGCAGCAAGATACTAAAGTAGGCTATGAGGAACGTTAGAACTCGGTGAAACCTCAGTCTGCAGTGGGTGATCTTAGGGAAGCTGCCTTTAAACTCAGACAAATCGGGCGAGACTGTGGCTTTCCCACACAGCTTTAGGGGTGCATTTTTCAACTTCATCTAAAAATACTGTTTTCGCACTTTTACCAAACAGTGGGTTTTTGGAAGATAAAATACTAATGACGAATACTGTTCAAAAGTTATCCAAGGATTAATTTTGGTGGCATTATTGTATTTTCATATCACTCCTAATGAATCTTGGATTTTAATCCGAGTAGGAAGCATGTTTAATGTCTTTATATTAGACCAGACAGATCTTAGCCAAACAGCATGGTTTGGCTCGCAGAGGCTCCATTTTACTATTAATAAGGAATTGTATAGGGAGCTTTGCGACTCGGTTCTGGTGCTCTTAGTTAACCTAGCTTAACGTTCAAAGAACTGTTTGTATGTTTCTGTTTGCACTGAAGGTTATTCTGTCTTTTCTTTGCCCCTGACTCTGCTGTGCCCAACTTGGCTCTCTTCCTTTTTTTTTTTTTTTTTTTAGGCGTGGTCTCTCTGTGTAGTCTTGGCTGTCCTGGACTTGCTTTGTAGACCAGGCTGGCCTCAAACTCACAGAGATCCACCTGCTTCTGCCTCCCGAGTGCCGGGATTAAAAGCATGCGCCACCACACCTGGCTGGTTCTCTTCCTTTCTTAACATGATTGTGGCTTTCACATTTGCTCCTCCTCCTCCTCTTCCTCCCCCCCCTCCTCCTTCATTTTTCCCAGTCAGGGTTTCTCTGTGTAGCCCTGGCTGTCCTAGAATTCACTCTGTAGACCAGGCTGGCCTAGAGATCCACCTGCCTCTGCCTCCCGAGTGCTGGGATTAAATGTGTACACCACCGACTGCAGCCCGCCTCACATTTGCTTCTTTATAAACATCTTTTCTGTAGCTCTAAGCAATTATCTATGTTACATGTACAACTTCTGGTCCCAGTTTGACCCTTGGCCAAGCTGAGCGTGGCAGTGCAGACGGGGAACCCCAGCACTCTGGAGGCTGAGGTGGCAGGCTTAATAGTTTGGGGCTAGCTTGGCCTACACAGTGACTGCTAGTGTAGCCTGAGCTACATACTGTGGTTGTATCAGTTTTGTTTTGTTGCTGTGATAAAAGACTGTTGAATTTAATTTTATATAACTGTGTTTGTTTCTCTTAGCTTATTTCTTAAACCCATCTATCACACAAATAATTGAGACTCTTATAATACAAGGCTTCACAACAATCTGAGCGGTTTAAGTCTGTTCTTAGCCCTTTATCTATTTTGTTTTAGCGCCTGGCAGGAAGTCCAGCCCTATTTTCTCTCCTGCTCATGGATTGGCTGTAAGCTGCTTTATTGATGTAACAGCGGAACAATTGGGGAACAGAGTTTCCACAACTTTTAGACGGGAAATCAGAATTTAAACTACACAGTAACCTTATGCCTACAAAAGACCACAACCAGAAGTGACTTAGAACTCCCCTGGAGCTGGAGTTACAGATGGTTGTGAGCGCCTGACGTGCGTTCTGTGAGCTGAACTCAGTTCCTCTCTTCACCCCAGCGCCTGATTCGCCCCTTCTGCCGTGTGAGTTCTTATTACACTCAGGTCGCCAAAGTTGGCAGCATGCGCTTTTACTCTCAGTGACCTTTCTGGCTTTGGAGTCCATGTTGTAAGAGTGAGTTAATAAGTAAATAGTTATTCAGTAGCCTTTAAATTGGACTACACCCCCAAACTTTGTCTGACTGTATGCAATTAATATATTGTACTTGGAGGTTATTTTTAGATCTCATAGTTTCTGTGTCCTTTTTAGGAATATGTCTGTTTTGTGTAGTGCTTACGGTATAGATGGTGACAGAGAAGCTCCTGGTTCTGCTGTGTAGCTCCAGGCTCGTCAGTCTCCCTGGGATCAGTTTCTCGTATCCAGAAGGAGTCAACGGCTCCTCATGCAAAGGCTTACTCAGACTCATTTGATACCTGCTCAAAATGCAATAGCCACTACTGACTGCCTTAAATGAGGTAAACCGTGTTTAAGTTCTATGCCACTCTCGAAAAGTGTGGATCCAAGGAAATGTCTTGAAATGACTCCGAAGCCTTTGGATGACATTAAAAAGGAAGGAGGGAGCAGATCAGCGCCCATAGATTTCTCATTCGGGATTCTAGTGTTCATGGTGCGTGTCCTCGCTCTTACATCTGCAAAGCAGGAGGAGGAGGAATGAGAGGACAGAGGAAGATGAAGAATGACTAGAAGATGTATTATATGTGTGTTATGTTATATGTTAATGACACAGTAGTTAACTGACATTCATAAAGGGAAAAATTAGGACTTAGTGTGACAGCCATTGTGTTCATCTGTCCGTCCGTCTGTCTGACCTTGTAACTACCATGGAAAAGGAGATAATTGTGCATTGAGAACAGGTGTTGTGAGCCAGTGGGTGCCCAGCTGGGCCTTGGGATCATTAGGGAAGAGCGAAGGGTCAATGTAGACACGGTAGCTAGTTTAAGCAGAAACGAGAGTTGAGAACTAGTAGAAGATCTTGGATGTTGAAGGAAGGTGTCTGGTCCTAAATCTTTACGTTGCAAACACTTTTAAAGTGGCTCTGATGAGGGCATAGCAGCATGGAAGAAAGATTGCCAGGGGACTGGGTGGAGGGAGGCGGACCAGCCTGAAGAGGAGTACCTTAAACTGGGTGATGGGGATGTCTGTGGAGAGTCCGGTTATTGAGATAAAATCATGTTTAAGAGTTACTGCAGTATGCTTTCCCCTGTTAGAAGTGTGTGCTTGAGGGCAAATTTTTTTTTCAAGACAAGGTTTCTCTATGTAGCCCTGGCTCTCCTGGAATTTGATCTGTAGATCAGGCTAGCCTAGAACTCAGAAATCCACCTGCTCCTGCCTCCCAAGTGCAGGATTAAAGGCATGCACCACTGCTGCCCACTTGAAAGTAATAACATGGACTTTTTAAAATGTTATGTAACGTCACCTCTTCCCGTGGTGCTTTTTGTGGGTGCTGAGGACCTGTTTCCAGTCATTGGCTCAAGCGTGTCTTGTGAGGGTGGGCCAAAATAGCTTTTTTTTGAGCTGGTTGGCAAAGTTGATGATATAAATTGCAAGTTTTTAACCTATAATTATGGAACTGAATTCTTTATGCTTGTTTCTTTTGTCTGAGTTCATGCTTAAAATGGTGTAGTAATGTTATTTGTGAATGTACACTTTTTGTCGTTTGTTAACTTGATTCTCTTCAAGTCTTAAGCTGACAAATACAATTCCATTAATCCAGCTGGTAATCCAAGAAGTTATTTCAGCTTTTGAAGCTTCTGGTCTCCACGGCCTTTCAGACAGCTGACTGAGAATGTGCATCGTGGGGGCTGAACTTGGGAGGAAGCACAGCATTTTTTATACATTAGAAAACACTGGAGCATCCTAGAGGGACGTAACAATGTAACATGTTCAAGTAGCATTGCCAGATTGGAACTGAATGATAGACAAAATATCTGACTATAAGAGAATGACATCATCACTGGTCCAGACACAAAGCCACAGGAACTTAAAGAAGGCGAACTTTCAGGCATCCAGCAGTCTCAGAGGCGGAGGTGACCACGTGTGCTGCTTTAAACAGACTTCTTGGACCTCATTCATTCTTGAAAGTTCCAAGATGAAGCTGTGGGCGTCCAGTTCAGACTTACAAGGAGTGTTGTAACTTCCCAGGAGTGCCGGGTGGGAGGGTAGGGGGTTGGGCTGGGGGGTGAGGACCATATGGGGGTGCTCCCACCCTCATGCTCACAACAGGAAGGAAACAAACCTTCCTTCACTTGTTCCTCTTACTTTTTTTTTTTTTTTTTAAGAAGTAAACACTACTTCTCAATGCTTCTGTTGTTTTAAACTGCAGTGTGCTATTTTGATACCTTACTGGTTTTCACTTCCTTAATACATTTATAAAGAGTTTTGAATGCTATGCTGAAGATTCCCAAGGGTCACTAAAGAGTTTGAGTGTTTCCTTGTTAATTATTGAGGTAGCTTTGTAGAGCCTTGTCTTGCACATTTATTTGTGTAGTGCTGCTGTGTAAGACAAGGGTTGCCATGACTAACTGCATTATCTGCTGTTCTACTGTGGGGAGGGTAGGAGAGTGGGGTGGACTGCACCTGACACCCAGACATTCTATGCAACTGCACTCTCTGAGTGGTCTCCCCAGCCCCTCCTCCTGGATTCTTTTTTGTTGTTGTTGTTTGTTTGTTTGTTTTTCGAGACAGGGTTTCTCTGTGTTATCTTGGCCATCCTGGACTCGCTTTGTAGACCAGGCTGGCCTCGAACTCACAGCGATCCGCCTGTCTCTGCCTCCTGAGTGCAGGGATTAAAGGTGTGCGCCACCATGCCCGGTTTCATCCTGGATTCTTAACAGCATCTTTAATCATTGAACTCTCAGGATTTAGCGCCTTCCCAAGATACCCAATCTCTGACATTGCCTCTGTTTCCTCAGATGTGGTTCCAAGTTGCAGACCTGAGGGTTAGTTTAATTTATACCACTTTAAGTTGTCAGGCAGCAAACTTACAGCACAATGTAACTCTCCCTTTTCATATGTATTCCCCCATCTCTTGTATTCCAAGAAACCCTTGGTATTTCCTGTGGCCAATGTTGTCATTGTTTTTTCTTTTCTAGAGTGCTTTGGCTGGTTGGGGTGACTCAAAGGAGTGAGCTCTTTTTGCTTGTTTCATAATAATAATAATCCTTAAGATAGCATAGTGGTTTGTGTAGAGAAAAGGAGGGGGAGTGAAACTGGGTTCCATTTCCTTCCTCCTCAGTGGCTCCTTCCAGGAGAACATCACTGGGTGCACGAGGAGGGAGTGGTCAGGGTGAGCAGGAGAGCAGGCGACTCATGGACAGGTCAGAAAATCAGTGCCTTGTGGGAGACGATGCGGTCGGTGTCCACTGTGAGCAGAGGTGCTGGTGACTAGTGGTGGCCAGACGGCTGCTTCACTCCCGTGCATTGCCCCTGCCCCGAGCAGCAAGGCTTGCCACCGCCCTTCAGGGGCCCGGAGCTGGGGAGGTTTGTTTGAGCCTTCGGGAGAGGCCCGGAGCCAACAGCTACAGGGACTGATTGTGCCAAAACAAACAAACAAGCAAACATGATAGGGAGGCTATGAGCCTTCATTTAGGTAAACTGAGGTTCAGTCATCTCTGGTTTGCCGTGGGGCTGATCAAATGAAGAAACTGAGTACTAAGTTAGTGGTTTTGGAGCACAGCCATGTCAGGTAAGGTCTGTCTGCTCTTCCTTCCTGCTTTTCATTTGACTGTTTGACTTGACCCAGGTGAGGGGCCCTTGCTACATGACTATGACAGTAGCCCCTGGCTTATGTTATTCACTGTAGAATGTACTTACCCAAAGTTATTAAAAATCAATTTAGATATTTTCCATTTTATGAAGAGATGGTATTTTCTAGGTCATAATACAAAAGTGATTTGTGATCTCGCTTTTGGGTGCCTTATAATTTTATAACTTAATTATAAATAGAATTGAATCGTCAAATAGGGTGGCAGGTGGGAGTGGCTTGCTTTAATGTTCCAAGATGTATTAATTTTAGATAAAATGAAATTAGTATTCCTGTGGACAATTGAAGCAGGTTTCTGAATTACTCTATTCAGTTGGGATTGACTCAATTTAACAAAACGGTACTTTTAGAGTTTTTGTAGCTAATGAGAAAATGGAACTGAAATTAAAATTCTCTCATAGTGTGGGCAAAATAAATTCTGTGAGCAGCAATTAAGAAGGTCCACGAAAGAGTCATGTGGTGCTCTGATTTTACTTTGTCAGATTGCATGGTGTTTAAGCTTCCTTTACTTTATTTGGGGGTATATAACTTTGTACAAGTACATTACATGATTTTGCACTTTTTTGTTTTTTAAGTGATTGGCATAGTTAGAAATCTCAAAAGACAGAAAGTTAGAGCAAAGTCATTGATTCTTCCTGTTTTTGTTTGTTTGTTTGTTTGTTTGTTTTTAGTCAAGAATATCTTAAGAAAAAAAATTTCAGCCAATTCTACATTGGCAGGGGAATTTTGTAATATTCCTGTCTTTGGAACCAGCAGAGACGTAAGCTCTTTGGGTGGGTGAGGGTCACTAGATAGGCTTGGGCTTAGGCCAGCTAGACTGACTTTATAAAAATAGTCTTTGGTGGAACTGAGAGGTTCCTGGGCATGGACTGGCTTCTGGGGCATGGGCACATGTTTTCAAGTTGACAGACCAATTTCAGCTGGTCTTGTGCCAGTTCTGTGCGACAGCCTCTGGTGTGGTGCACCCATAGCGTGACCTCCAGGGTGATGTTCCTATAGTGTGACAGCCTTCAGTGTGAGGTACCTATATATTCACGTGACCTCCAGGGTGATGTTGCCATGGCATGATCACCGTAATAGTTTTTCATGGCCAAAGAATCTGTAGAAAAGGTACCTTTGGGACATTTAATAAAGACACTAATAGCTATTCCCTGGTGCTGGTGCCCAGATGCCTTGAGCACCACCCAGGTCTCCACCTCTGACATACAGCAGGCACTCCTGGGCGTGCAGGCTGCATATTCCATTGGTTTCAGCTGTGCATCAGCAGGGTAAATGCCTGTGAGGATTCAAATCATGGCTGGGCAAGTGAATTTGAGGGTAGGTCAGGGAGTGGGGGCTGGGTGGTGGTGGAGAGGGGTGAAAGTGCCTCTTCTGACTTGAGTGTCCACTCACGTTCGTGTCAGATGGGGGAAGGGCCTCTTGATCGGCATTTGGTATGCTGAGTTGAGTTGGTAAGCTCTCTCCTTTGCCTCCTAAATTCCACGCTGATAACACCAGAAAAGCATATTTGACCTTCATGGCATTAAAATATTTGAGCATTAGGGGTCAGGTGCTGGGCCTGAGAAGCTGCCTAAGCCATAAATGCAACCCGTGGCGGTGTGGTATCTAAACATGCCGAGGAATAGGTACACTATTTTTTATTAGTAGCTAGAGTTTAGGTTTTTCAAGAACACAACAGGCCTTTTGAAAGCAGTTTAAGGAATGGGTGTGGAAGGGGGTGTGGGGGAAGGAAACCACAGCAGAATGCTTCTAGATATTTCCTGTTGTATAAATGCTACATACTTCTCATGCCTTCAGACTCACGGCAAATGGGAACAGAGCCCATTGGGGCTTAAATTTAATTACTGTTACAAAGAATGTAGAAACTTACAGGTAGTAAAGAAACTTTTAAAACTGGCATGACATTTAAGCTTTTAACTTTTGCCCCCAATCCTACATCTTTGTAATTGAATATAGTATTGGGCCCAAAATAATTATTTGATTTTTTTTAGAAATTGCTTTTGTTTGGTTCACAACTTTTAGTCAAAGCCATATACATTGGACACATTGCGGACGACAACACGCCTCTTTTACAATGTCTCCAAAATACCTTGATCATTGCACGGCTCAGTGTACACTTACAAGGAAGAGCCACGGGCCTCAGGCAGCTTGTAGAATGTGCATTTAATCTAGTAACTTGGATTGTGTGTGAGAAATGGGAACTTGAAACTAAAGCTTTCTTCTTCCAGCTTTCCAATGCACTGAACTCCCTTTCCCCAACTTGTGCCTTTCTCTCCAGCAGCCTTACCCATCCAGGGCCTGGAGAAAGACAGCTGTTGAAAAGCTTCTATTTTATTTATTTATTTATTTATTTATTTATTTATTTATTTATGGTTTTTCAAGACAGGGTTTCTCTGTGTAGCCTTGGCTGTTCAGGACTAACTTTGTAACCAGCCTGGCCTCGAACTCACAGCGATCACCTGTCTCTGTGGGTTAAAGGCATGCACCACCACCACCTGGTGAAAAGCTTTCATTTTAAATTGCCCTCATTTTCTATAAAGTAATAGAATTTGGAAAGACATTTAGAACATTTATTGCAAACATTTTCTTTCTTTCTTTTGTTTGTTTGTTTTTTGAGATAGAGTTTTTCTGTGTAGCCCGGGCTGTCCTGCCTCTGCCTCCTGAGCATTGGGATTAAAGGCGTGCACCACCACTGCTCAGCAAAATTGTTTTCTTTAGATTAAAGCCATGCCTATTCAGCTCATAGTTGTATGTTGGGTGGTTCAAGATTGTGGGCCTGCAACACTTGGGGAGGCAGAGGCAGGAGGATCGATGTGAGTTTGAGGCCAGCCTAGTTTAAAAAGTGAGTCCAGGACAGCCAGGGCTACACAGAGAAAGGACCCAAAAAAAAAAAAAAAAAAAAAAAAAAGTGGGGGCCCTGGAGAGATGTTAAGAGGTTAAGAACACTGTTCTTCCAGAGATTGTGAGTTCAGTTCCTGGCAAGCACATGGTGGCTCACAACCATCTATAATGTGATCTGATGGCCTTTTCTGGCATGCAAGTGTACATTCAGATAGAGCATTCATACATAAAATAAATAAATAAATCTTATAAATAAATCTTTAAAATAATGAATCTTAAAAAAATTTTTTTAAAGGCCTTTAATCCCAGCACTCAGGAGGCAGAGGCAGGTAGATTGCTGTGAGTTCAAGGCCAGCCTGGTCTACAAAGCAAGTCCAAGACAGCCAGGGTTACACAGAGAAACCCTGTCTCAAAAACAAAACAAAACAAAAAAGATGGTGGGGCTAGTGAGCAGAATGTTTGAGTTCCAGAAGCATCTTCCCTTACTAGCTCTGGATGATGTGCCACATTTCTGTACTGTAGCGATTTGTAAAGGGGAAACTCTTTGTCTGGACCTCACAGTTTTGCACATTGAGGAGTTGGAATAAATGAGTGAAACACGGCCGAGCTGGTATCTATTTGAAGCATCCCTCATCATGACCAGAGGAACACCCATTTCTGTCAAGGCACAGTCGTCGTGTCGTCCCCCCCCCCCACCCCCCGGTCACTTATGTCCAGCTTTCAGCATTAATTCTATGACTATGCATCACGCCTTTCTGGTGTTTGCTATTCTGTGTGCTCCGGAGGCGCCACCGATCTATGCGGGCACATCTGGATCCCCAAGTGTTGTCTCGAGTATATAACAAAAAGTGGACAATAGCTTATAAAGAATACAGATGGCATGCCTTGAGGTGGACAATAGGGCATCCCCAGCCTTCTGTCCCGAGAGCTAATATATCTCTGAAGCTCTCCTAAGATGGCGCAACGTACCTCGTGCAAGCGCAGAGTTCAGTTCATCCTGTATCAGAACTTAAATGTATTGTCCTCGTGGCTCCAGGAGGTTGGGAGACGTGGTGCCTGTCCCAGCTCACCATCATATGTGAATCTGTTGGGGGCAAGCCGTCATAGTGAACACAGGACATCACCAAAGGAGACAGGTCTTTAATGTGGCCAAGGAATACAGTCCTTCTTTTCATGTATCTGTGTGTGTATGGTATGTGTGTATACATGTACACATATGTGGGACCGTATATGTGCAGGTGCTGGTGGAGGCTGCAGGTGTTCCTCGGTGGTCTTCCACCTGATTCACTGAGGCAGCGTCTGTCAGCTTAAAACAAAATGGTTAGAGCCTACTACCAATTAAGAGTCATTTAGATTTCTATTTACGGGAACCTAAGAAATCGTTAAGTTTTTCAAGCATGAATTAACCTTGGGCATTTGAATCCAGTTCTATTGTTTCACTGATGAAAAAGCTGACAATTGGACATGGTTAAATGGCAGAAGTCCAGGAAGCCGCGGAGGGATGGGGCTGGACCCTACTCTCACTTCACTGCACGGCTGTATTTTGGGAACTGTAGGCTTCACTTTGGCCCCGGCCATGTCAGGGTCTCTGGGTCTTGACTTTGCTGTGATGAAGAGAATCCGTTCTACTTAACGGATGATGAAGCTTAGCAACTCCGAGGACAGCAGACGTGAAGGGAGTGTGTTATGCAAGATTCCTCCTGTGTGCCCTTGAGTTGCCCAGTGCATGCCGGGAGGTAAAAGTCAGTAAGTGGAAAGATGGAAAACAAAGGCCATAGACATTGCCCTCACACATTGGAAAATACTTTACATTTGGCATGCGTTAAAAATTTTTCAAGATTTAAAAAAAACCATCTTTATGTATGAAATCATATTTTATGTCATGAAAGAGAGAGTTTATGTTAAAAATAGAACTAATGAATAGAACTAAATGATCAATTATGTGCAAGTTTATAAATTAGCATGTAAGGAATTTATTTTATTTTGGCTACAGCTGCTGAAATATGTGTTTCTATGAAAGTTTTAAGGGTTGAGGAAGATGCCACAAATATAATGTACACGTTTTTATACTGTTATGGACAGTATTTTACCACTGTTTTTTGGGTGGCCATCGGATGCCCATGGAATGCCCGTGGATGGTAGGAATACTTTGTACATACTTATTGACTTGGCACAGTGCTCATGTTAAAGAAAGCAGGGAATTGTGGGCATTCAAGACAGCGTGAAGAAGTAAACCGTAAACCGGCTAATTACTGTCTTTAACAATTGTATTATCAAAAAGTGTTAAGAAATTTTGCTGTGTCCCAGAAACCTTTTTAAAAGCCTAATCCCATGTTACTTTATGTAACAGAGAGGGAGACATTTGCCTAAGTTGAAAAGTTCCTCTAAAACCAACACTTTTTCTTGGACACTAATTTGTGCTTTAAAACAGGGTAATTGAAGGACAATTGTTTTCTTTGGAAAACAGAGTCTCAAATTATTTAGAGAATAGTAGCTTTGTTGAGCCAATTGAACATAAAGCTGCAGTAGAAATAATGCCGGAGGATTAGCGGTCCAAATGCTCATTAACCTAAAAAGACAAAACCATTAGATGAACAGTTCTGTGCCCTTGGTCAGGTTCTTTCCAGAAAAGACCCATGATCTCTCATCTGGCCGTAAAACAGCTTTAGGATGAAGCCACAGAACGACTCAGTGGGATTGGGGGGGCGGTTGGGGGTTGTGGTTTGGAGGGGGTGAGGTGGGGAAGGGTGGTTTGGAGGGGGGTGGTGCAGCTCCCAGGCCAGGCCAGCCTAACTGAGGCTCAGAGCAGAAAGAGCATTCAGAGGCCTACATGCCTGTGATGGGCAGGGCTGGAGAGGAGAACAGGTTTGGGGATTTGTGGACTGTTGTGAGGTCTGATGGAGGGGGGTTGCGCTAGAGGGGGCACAGTCTCACTATTCTATTGCTACTTCTACTGTGGACTGAAAGCATGGTGCATAACTAGACAGAGAAGTGTTCATCACTGTCTCCCGCAGAATGGCATTTTGCAGGAGTGATTTGCCTAAATTAGTATGTTTTGCTGCTTTGTAAAAGAGTGGCCACTGAGAGTTTCCGGGGCCAGCCGTTTCAAATGCAGCTACAGGGACATTTTCCCCCATCAGCCACTGCTGTTTCTCAAGATTCACTGCTGCCTTCAAGATTCCTAGCACCAACTGCCTGCCTTAGAAACAGCTTGGGCATGCTTTATCTTCCCAGTGGACTCCTAGAGGGTGGAGTTTATGGGTCTTTGACTAGGATGTTGACCGGAAAAAGGCATGTAAATAAGAGGCTGCCCAGCCAAGGTGGGGGTGCATGCCTGCGGCCCTAACTTATTGGATGCTAAGGTGGAAGGGAGGCTGATGAGTTAGAGGCCAGACGGGCACAGAATGAGACTCCGCTACAAAACCAAGCCACGGCAAGGCTGGGAGGCGGCACAGTGGCGGCGTGTGCTCCAGGGTCTGCTCTTAGGTGTGGCCACACACACCTGTAGTCCTAGGGAGACAGATGCCTGATGCTCACGGCCACCGGGACAGTGGAAAAATCACAAGCTCCGGCAGGGTCAGTGAGAGACTTGTCTCAAGGCAGCGAGGCAGAGAGTGACAGAGCGAAAACCAGATAGTGACTCAGTAAGAGAGGCCTGGGTTCTCTTTTATGCTTGCCCACACAAAGACAGAAACACAGACGACGGGAGGAAGAGCAAGGCGCGCCTTTTATAGTAACTATTGACCTAAAGCTCACTAGAACGCGGTTCATACTCAAAGGCCGCTATGTTGCTAATGTCCTTATATTTCATGTTTTTCTATTTTAGAGTTCTGAAACTATATTTATATCTAAAAAAATTTAACTTTAAAACTTCTTGTGAGATTTCTCTTAGGGATGAGTTTGTAAAGATTTTACAACTTCCCACTGATCAGTTGTACCTGCACACTATGACTGAGCACACGGTGGGTTTCCACCTCCTCTACTGGTCCTCTTTAGAGTCTTTCCCCAGGGTGGACCACACAACATACGTGACAGTTCAGTGTTTATCTTTGTTTAAAAACATTTATGGGTTGACTTCCCAGCATTAGGGTTTTAAAAAACACTGTTTTCCTACTTTTGTGTGTGTGGGAGGGGGAATGCATGGGTGTATGTGTGTGGAGGTCAGAGGTCAATGTCTGGTGTTTCCCTTCTTTCGCTCTTTATAGAAATCCCCCCCCCCCCAACAGGATGCTTTGACTTGAGTCATTTGTGCTGGAGATTGCATTGAATCTGTAGATGTCTTTCAGTAATATGCCCAACTCACAGTACGTCAACCCACGGACATGGGATGTCTTTCCATGTTCCGGTCCCCCCACTTTCTTCAGTGTTTTGTGACTATAGTTGGTGCTGTCTTTCCCTTCCTTGCTTGTTGAGGCAGCGAATGGAATGTTCTTTCCAATTTGTTCTCATGTAGCTCATTATGAAAAGCTACTGGTTGTGAATCCTCTACTTTGACACATTTATTGGTTGGTTCCAAGAGCTTTTGCTGGAGGTTTGGGGGGGGGGATCTTAGTATATTATCATATAGTCTGAACATGGGGTAACTAATCTCAACCATTCTGGTTCGTCTGCCCCCAACTCCCCTCCACCACCACCCACCTCCGTCAGAGCCATGGATTAACCACCCTTCCTCTTAAGAATTGGCTTGGCCAGTGGGTTGAGAGCAGAGGTGATGTGTGTGTGTTCTCCTCGCTCCTGGTATCTCACGCTTGTCCTGGGTTGGAAATGTTGCACATCAAGCATGCAGTCATGGATGTAGAGCTGCACTGTGGAGGCCCGCAGCCTGGTGAGCCATCTAGGAGAGTGTTGGGCTTGGCTTGAGGGAGAAGGACATGAGATTTGGTGTTTTGTGCTGCAATGTCACCTGACCGACCTTTCGTGACACATACAGCTGTTAGTCATATTGAAGAAGGAAACACAAAGAACCTCATGGAAGCCCTGTGCTAGCTCCTGTGTGGCTGGCAAGCACAGCCTTTGTTTTACTGGAGCACCCCAGCAGTCCACCTTTCCTCTTGGCCTAGTTAGCATTCCATGGTGCAGCTCAACCAGTCACCAGCCGGACAAGTGTTAGCCCAGTTCCCTGGGTTCCCCACAAGCGATGGGAAGGGAAGCTTGCTGGTCAGTGAGTTCATCTTCCCTTCCTTTTTTGTTTTTAACGAGGTGCTTTTTCTTTAAGCTGCATCAGATGCTTACCTGCAAGCTGACAGGACCTCCAATTGAGCCTCCTCAGAGAACTAATTCTTCAGTGTTGGCCAGGCGCTGCGGTTGGCTGTTTCCTAACAGGTTCTGAGGGAGTCTTCACAGGCACAGCATACTGTGAGGTCTCTGATGCTCGAACCCCATTCTAGGCTGTTGCAGTAGAAGTTGATCTGTTTCTGAGCTTTTTCTTTGGTAACTCAGGTCCCCATTTTTCTGGTCTGCTAAGTCACTCCTCTGCCATCACTCTCCCTCACCCCTAATTAAGATTCTCTTGTCTGCTGGCCCTTTAGCCTTTTGTATTTATGTTTTTAATTTTTTAAAAAAGATTTTATTTATTTTATGTGTGAGTGTCTAACTTTACGACAGTGTACCATGTGTATCCAGTGCCCTCAAACTAGAAGAGGTCATCTGGTCTCCTGGGACTACAGTTAGTGGCAGTTGTGAGCCACTGTGTGGGTACTGGGAACTGAACTCAGGCCCTCTGGAAGACACCCAATGGCCAGTGCTCTTAATTGCTGCATTATTTCCCCAGGCTCTTTTGTTATGTTTTCAAGGCAGAGTCTTACTATATAGCACAGATTGGTCTGGTACTCATGATCCCTCAGCCTTTGACTCCTGAGTGTTGGCATCATCATGCTTGACTGTGCCTGCCTCCTTTTAAACATAAAAAATATATAATACATACAAATATGCGTATATACATATATAATACATATATGTGCATATATAATACATACAAATACATGCAGTGAGTCACAGCTGCTACTGGAAGTTCCTTAATAATAAAGGGTTTTATGTTATTTTTATTTAGTGTGTTTGTGGGGGATGTGAGTGTGCCCAAGTGCACGGGTGCTACACCCCTACATCAGAAGACAACTTTCAGAGTTGGTTTCCTCCCACAGTGGGTTTCAGGGATCAAACCTGGGTCCTCAGGCTTGCGCAGCAAGAACTTTTACCCAGTGAGCCATCTTGCCAGCCCCAGGAATTTTTTTTTCTTTAAACAAAAGTCAAGAGAGAAACATGAAACCGTGGAACGAATACTTCAATATATAAATGTATATACGTGTGCTCATCAATGAACTCTGTCATAGTTGTTCCGTTGCCTCTGTGTGTGTGAATTATTCTGCACGTGTGTGTACCTTTGTGTGAAGTAGCAATTTATATGTTTGCTTGCCTTTGCTGTAATGTTTAAAGACAGATTACAGAAGTCGTGTCACTCCTAGGATGTTTAGCATGTTTCCCAAGAACAGAAGTATTCTTTTAGAGAGCGGTATCCTTATTCTACAGGTAAAAAAAATGTAAAACTGTGTGTGATACAGTCTGACACCTGTGCATAAGCCTTGAGTGTTTAAAAACTTGTATTGCCGCTTTCTGTTTTCTTTAAGAAGTTTATTTGTTTGGTTGGTTTTGTTTTGAAGCCAGGCATGGTGGTACACACCTTTAATCCCAGCACTCAGGAGGCAGAGGCAGGTGGATCTTTGTGAGTTCAAGGCCAGCCTAGTCTACAAATCAAGTCCAGGACAGCCAAAGCTACACAAAGAAACCCTGTCTCAAACAAACAAACAAACAAACAAAAAAGTGTTTTTTTTTTCTCTTTCATAGTTCAGTCAAGTCAGGTATGGTGGCAAACAACTTTAATCCCAGCATTTGGGAGGCAGAGCCAGGCAGATCTCTGTGAGTTCGAGGCCAGCCTGCTCTACAGAGTGAGCTCCAGGACAACTAGGGATGTTACATAGAGAAACTCTGTCTTGAAAAGGCAAAGAAAAAAGAAAAATAAATTCAGTTGAGCTAAGCACACCTCAGCTGACATTTCCTTTTTGTGTAGAGCAAATCCTTAAACCATTTATTTTATATTTTTTGTTCTATTTAATCTTGAACGTACTTGTACCTATAGAACCAGCTCAATTACTAAGGCTGTGGCCCTGATAAGGGAGAGCTGGGGAAAGCACATGGGGACAGAGCACATCATAGTCACAGCGACCCTAGCAAGCTCCTTTCTAACTCTGCACTAACAGGCTGAAGCACAGTGAGGCTCTGGACTCTGTACAGTGAAGAAGCAGTATTTATGTTAGCAGCGATAGAGAAGCATATTTAGAGCTCTCCCAGCCCCGCCCCTGTCACCTTGTCCCCTCTGCTGGCATTCAGCCTTATGACTTTTGTTTGCCTCAAATCGAATCTGAGGCTAAGCTCAAAGGGCATGCGATTTTGTTTACGACGGAGGACTGATCTCTGAAGTTATCAGACATACCTCTCATTCCATAGTTCTAATTTGTAGTGCTTGGCGGATCTGGTGCTATGCCAGAAGAAAACACAGGCTAGAGAGGAGGAGGCAACAGCACCAGAGAAAGTCTCCACAGAGGTAGAAAAATCCAGCCATATGTCTAACTAGCAAAGCAAACGCGTGGTATGGAACTGATTTGTAGCATGTTAATGTCATTCCTAGGCTGCTTAGGAGTGTTGCTCGGTTTTCTGATATTTGAGTCTTGAAATTCCAGTCTAGGAGCTTTAGAAAGTCTGTGATTCTTTCCATCTGTATGCACGCTGTACTCAGGGCCAGCACGCGGCGACTTAGGAAAATAAATACTTACAAAAGCTAGTGCAGATTGTGGGAGGGACTTAGTGTAACTGATGGGAGCCGTTGGGACAGATGTGGTCAACAGAGCCAGATGCCCTGAATGTGGGGAAGGAGTCCCAACTGTTGTTTTTGTTTTTTTTTTCCCCCCTGGGAAGGTGGGAGTCATGGGGGGCATGCAGAGAGGAAGATTGTATCAGTAAGGCATGAAGGGTTCTGTGACAGAAAACACGCTCGTATTGGTCAGTGCTGCTAAGGAAATAAGCAGCTTGTAAACTCTGGTGGCCGGCCCTCTGCTCATACAGCTGGTCAACTGAGCTTCAAATAAGGAGGTTCTCATATAAACCATCACACGGGCAGTCAGTCAGTCAGTCAGTCAGTCACTAAAATGTGTGTTAAAAGCTCAAATCTTGGTCAAATATTACATCTACTACAAAGATGTCAAATTGGATTCCAATGCTGATAACTTAGAGATTTTGTACGTTTAAAAGGAAAATAATTTAAGACCCAGACATTGTAGGATCCCAGTCAGAGACTATAAATGCCTATTATGTCTTTTGGTGTGCTTCAGGATTTAGGAAAATGTAAAGAAGAGTGTTTCCTCCTCTTAAATAAAACATCCTATATAAAATATGTGTACAAATATTCTGTAGAATCTGACTGTATCGAGTTATATCAGTAACATTTATAGACGGAGACATCCTTTTCGGCATGTCTACGGTCTTTGAAAGAGCAAGCATGCTTTCTGGCTATGTTTTTTGGTCCAGAACGAGCAGCTGCAGGTGTACCGCGTTGTCTGACTCATTTGCCTTCTCAAAGCTTTCTTTGGAAGAGTCAGACTGGATTTAATTGTCTAGGAATCTGGTCTGATGCCTTCATGGCTTTCGATGCTAGAGTGTCTGGGTGTAGTGTGCGGTCTCTACTGCAGGACACAGGACGATCACTGCACACCAGACACTTAGACAGTTCCGTATGGGTCAGTTAAAGTCCTGTCCATGAAAGAGCTGGCTTTGCTGGCTAGCTAGACCTCTGTGATGTAACTGAGCACTCCTTTCAGAAAGAGAGGCTTCAGGCCCGTGGCAACCCAAAACGTTCCCAAGTCTAGCACCTCGCACCAGTCACAGGCCCACACACTTTGTGCGTGTGTGCAGCTGTGTGGCAAGTGCCACCCTTCTTAGCTCACCTTTATAAACCTATATCAGACAACATACTGGTCAGCATCTCAGCTGGAGCTTATCCAACGATACTGTGTTGTTTGAGGATGCTTAAAACCCCATCAGCACCAGATTATACATCAAAGACCAAATCAATCGACTGTGGTCTCAGCAGTGAAGGAAATACATTGGCAACATGAAAAGTCCAAGGTATATCATTAGGTGAAAAGTAAACTGCAGCCATATTGCTTATATAAAGAGCATTCCCGGGCTAGAGAGGTGTGTCAGTGGTTAAGAGCGCTGTCTGCTCTTCCAGAGGTCCTGAGTTCAATTCCCAGCAGTCGCATGGTGGCTCACAACCATCTATAATGTGATCTGATGCCCTCTTCTGGACTGCAGGTCTATGTGCAGGCAGAGCACTGTATACATAATAAATAAATAAATAAATATTAAAAAAAAAAAAAAAACATTCCCTGCATTTCCCTGGCTCCATGTAAAGTCTAGAGAGACTTTGTTGTGTTTGTCATGGAAGGCCTTTCTGAAGACAAGAATATGGCAACTTGGGCTGGTGAGTTGGCTCAGTGGTTAAGAGAACAGTCTGCTCTTCCAAAGGTCCCGGGTTCAATTCCCAGCACCCACATGGCAGCTCACAACTGTCTGTAACTCCATGAGCTGACACCCTCACATCAGTGCACATAAATTAAAAAATAAATAAATAAAAAAAATATTAAAAAAAAAAAAAGAATATGGCAACTTAAGCATTTGCTACAGTATCACAGTGTTTTTACCAAGAAGATGCATTCCTGTTATTTCCTCCTAACATTTTAGGCCCTTTTTTTTTGTCTTTTCTTTTTGTTTTTGTTTTTGTTTTTGTTTTTTTGAGACAGGTCACACTGTGTAGCACTGGCAGTTCTGGAACTCACTATGTAGACCATGCTGATCTCAGACTCACAGAGATCTACCTGCTTTTGTCTCCTGTGTACTGGGAGTAAAGGTGTGCACCACCACGCCTGGTTCCTACTATAACAAGATTTTAAAAATTGTTTTCAAAAGACTACAGCTGCTGTGTGGTGAAGTGAGTGCTAAGGATAGAATGCCAGCATGGCGCACTCTGGAGGCAGGTCAGGCAGCAGGCACACTAGGAGCTTTGGCTAGAGGCGGGCTACAGAGAGACAGTTGTATGAACGGAGGCTGTGTTCTGGGGGGGGGGGGGGGAGGTCAGCCTGATGCTTCCTGGGTGTGACTTGAACATCTGCGTTAGTGATGCTGCCATCTTCTAAGATCGGATGGTCTGAGGGGAGAGATAAGGCTGAGGGAGGCAGTTCCAGAGGGGAAATCAAGTACTGTACTTTACAGGAGTTACACTTACTGTGGTATTAGACAGTCCTGTGGCATGGCCAGGTAGAAACAGCTGGCTGGAAACCACACATTCATTCTTTTTCCTTAAGGTATGTCTCCCAGGCACCTCATACCTTTCTAGGTGCTTGGCATATAAAGAAGAAAAACCAGTGGGACTTCTGGGGCCTGGGCACACTAAAAAATGCCAACACTGACACATCCGAATGGAAAAATGAAGGAGAGATAAAACTGTTTTTTAGGATCCCAAGTGCGGGATCGGAACGGTCTCATGAGAGAACAGGTGAGGTTAATTCACTAGAAAACTGACCACGTCGTGCAGGAGCTTGGTTGTTGCCAGCTGAAAAGATCCTGTGAACAGACTCTGGGAGGAGATATATAAATGAGCCCAGAACTGGAGGCGGGGTTTTTTTTGAGACTTAGGATAGTATTGGCTGTTCATCGCTGCACTTCGAGATGCTCCTAGAAAGAACCGCTCGAGGGAAGGCTTCGGGACTCTGGTTCCTGCTGAGGTTCTGGGTTCTGGTTACTCTAGGTTCCAGCAGAAGAAATCCTGCAGATTGTGCCAGGAGAATCGTTCCTCGGAACTGATATCCTTACGGTTTTGTTATTGTGTCCATTAATCCTCATTTCCTATTGTTTTGGTTAGTCGGGTTATAAGTGACGTATGCTTGGTCACTAAGTTGTTAATAAAATATATTGGTTAAGAAAATTGAGTCTACAGAAAAACATTTTCCAAGCTTACAAAATGTCACTAATTAGTGCCATCCAAGAGATGAGGACGGCTTCCTCAGCAAGTTGTTTAAATTAGCTGTAAAGATATTGAATCTTAAAGGACAAACATGGTGAGAAAAAGAAATGGCCAAAGGTGGGAAAGAGGGAGGGGAAGGGATGCTGATGCGTTTCATGAGGAAGCTTGTTGGATACCTGCAGGTTTTTCCTCCTTCCCCGATGTCCGATGTGTGTAGAGCACTATGTCAATATTTTTTGCCTACCATATTAAAAGCAACCTTAGAATTCTTGAACTGTAACACGACTGCCAATGGCCTAGACCAGGGAACTTTCTTAGAGGCAGACTGGCCAGGTGGACTTGGTGGACGCAGGGTGCCCATGTGTGTGGAATCAGGCAGGTAGATTTTTTACCCCTTTTAACAAATACGGAATCTGCGGAAAGGTAACAAAAAGTCAGTAATTCGTTGGAAAATAATTGTTCTGCCTTCAAAGGAGGACAGATTTATGGCTCACTGTCCTGGGAGTTTCAGCACATGGCTAGCTGGCTGGTGGGTTTCAGATGTGGTGATGCCGGCATGCCTTGGGGAGTGGTCTGGGATGCGTGTCAGGGGCTCACTTTATGGCAGACGGGAAGGAGAGAATAGGCAAAATGGTCATGCTGTTGTTACGAGGATTATTTTATTAACCAACTACCCACCTACTTCCATTGTGCACATAGCTACCTCATTAGTTGAATAATTTTCTGATAGTGTGATAAGAGGATGTAGTAAAACATCATTCCTTTCCAAAGTAAGCAGGTCGGTGCTACTGTGGAAGCACCGGCCACTGTGAGATGGAGATGGAGAGGCCGCCATTGTGTACCGGACAAACCGCCAGAGGGCAGAACTGAGCTCTGTGTCTTCATGGTGTCACAGCAGAGGAGCTGGCTTTCCGCTTCTCATCCCCTTGTGGCAAGCATCGATGCAGAAGGACCTCAGAGCGATGTGGAAAGCTTGTTAACGAGGGAGAGCTGGCAATCCGGGTTTCTGTGAGAGGAACTAGAAAGTTTGCATTGCCAAAAAGTTGCAGCGTAGTAGCCACTGGCCTGGGGTCTGTCCAGTGCAGGACACTGTTAGACTCACATTCCAAAGTTAACGGCTGCTGGCTTCTGCCATTCCCTGTTACAGTCCAAAAGAGAGAAGGGCAGTGGGGGGTGGGGGGGAAGAGGGGGAGGAAGGAAGAAAATTAAATGCTTGTTACAGGCCAAGTAAGTGGTAAGTTTTATCTAGCCTTACAGCTATCTGTAAATTCTGTTTTGTTTCCTGGGTAGGGTGTCTTAAAATTATATTTATCTGTTTGTGTGTGTGCGCGCACGCGCATGTACATACTCATGCGTGTGTGGAGGTCAGAGGACAGTTTATAGGAGTCAGTTCTGTCCCTCTACCGTGTGGTTCCTGGGAACTGAACACAGGTCGTAGGGTGTGGTGATCTAAAGAGCCTTTATCATCTGGGTCACCAGTCTTCTATTGGTCTAAGACAGTGATCCCCAGTGTGGGTATAGTGAAACAAGGTTGCAATATAAATTTATATACATTTCCCTCAGATTTCTTTTCTCACCAATCTTTAATACCTTTCTAATACTTATTAATTATCCTGTTGGCCGTAGTAAACAGACCAATGCCATAAGCCCATGCCATAATTCTATAGTATCATTTTGTTTTCCTGGTATTTCCTTTCAGTAGCATGTGCTCTTAAAGGGCAACAGTGGAAACACCAAGTGAAGGAATAGAAGCTGGAATCATTCAAGGGTCTTGCTGACTTTCTCCTAGTACATTCGCATATTTTCCCTCTTTTCTTCTAGTCAGTTTCATTTTTTTCCCTCATAACTTGACTTATCTGGAATTAATCCTGGTGGAAGATGGAGCTAGGGTTTAGCTTTTATCCTCACTAGCTGGCCAGCCAGCCTTCCCAGCATTTAAAAATAACCGTCCCTCCACTCACCCACAGAGTCAGGAGATGAGTGGCGTCTCCATGAAGTACTTGCAACTCCAAGAGGTTAACATTCAGAATGTGTAAGGATCTGCTGTAGACCAAACCCAGTGACACAGCTTTAAGATGAAGCAAAGCAAGCACTGAAGGGCCTCTCGTGACAGGAGGCTCACACATAACTCCAATCGTAACCCCAAAATGTTGCCAAATCCAAACCCATGTGAACCTGGGACAGAGCACCACAAGTGAAAACTTCCACACCATGAAATCTCATTTCACGCACCAAAGTATTAAAATTATTTTTTGCAATTACCTTCAGGCTGTGTGTGTGAGTCATATATGAAGCATACATGAGTTTCATGTTTAGACTCGGGTCCCATTTCCAGAATATCTCATGTACTTGCAATATTAAAAACAGAACACCCCAAACCCAGAAGCAGATCTGGTCTCACAGGTATCCTCCGTGAGTAGTAATTAGGTTAGCCGATCCCTAGACAGTCTCCAGGCTGGTGGAATGCAGACACACGCAATTCTTCTGCTGTGGGAGACTAGAGATGTGCAAGAGAGCACATGTGAGGATTCCATTCTTGTTTTGCTCTTTGATGTGTGTATCTGCATGTGTGTGAGTGTTCATTCCTGTGTGCATGTGAGGTGCACATGTACTGGTGTGTGCATGCATGTGTAGTCCAGAGGACAATCTCAGGTGTCATCCTCAAGAATGCCACCCTGTTCCTTTGAGATGAGTCTCTTGTGGGCCTGGAGCCTACCAAATGGGCTAGACAGGCTGAGTGAGCCTTGGAGCCTCCTTTCTCCAACTCCCCAATGCTGGGATTCTAAGTTCATACCAGCAGCCATTCCCAGCCCCCGGGCCCCCCTCCCCCCTTTTAAATGTAGGTTCTGAGAATTGAACGCATATCTTCAGCCTTGCAATTCATTACCTACCAAGCTATCCCTTCAGCTCAAGGATTACAGTGTCTTAGTACCAATATAATCTTTAAAAGCACATCTAACACACATTGAGGTTTGGCCACCTTAAAAAAAAAATTGACATTTTGTAACTTTAAAAATGTGTGTATTCTTTGTTTAACTACTAGGGATTTACTAGTAAATGCCCAAACCAGGAAAGTACCAAACTCCTGCAATAACTATCACTTTGGGAAATGGAGGGGCTTTAGTTACAGCACACACTTTTGGTTTATGTAGTCTTTATGGTGGCATTATATGGTGGTTTGAATAAAAATGCCCCCCCTAGGCCCCAGGACACTGCTGGCAGGTGGGGCCTTTTTGGAGGAGGTATGTCACTGTGGAGGCTGGAGGCAGGCTTTAAGGTCGCAGATGCTCAGGCCAGACACATGTGACAATGTCTTCCTGCTGCCTTTGGATCTGGATGTAGAAGTCTCAGCTACTTTCTGCCTGCACGCTGCCATGTTTCCCACTATGTTGATGATAGGCTAAATGTGAACTGTAAGCCAGCCCAAAGTGAGTGTTTTCCTCTGTAAGAGTTGCCATGGTCATGGTGTCTCCTCACAGCAATAGAAACCCTAAGATGGAGTATAAAGGAGGCGTTAATTTTTTACTTTTTGGCCACATGGGTATTTTGCCTTCATGTGTGTCTGTGCACCTTGTGTGCCTGGTGTCCTCAGAGGCTAGAAGACATTGTCTAATCCCCGGAACTGGAATTAAAGATAGTTGTGGGTGTTGGGAATTGAGCCTGGATCCTCTGGAATAATCACCAGTATTCTTAACTATGTAGCCATCTCTCCAGCCTTAAAAGATGCATTTTTAAAGCTGAGATTCAAAGCTATGGTGTGTGTATAGTTTATTTAGTATGATCTCAACTTTGTAAACTCTATGTATTTTAAAAAATTATTTGTGCACATGTATCTATTATTTAATAAGCCCAGCCTGAGGAAGCATCCTATTGTTAACTGAGATTATTCCTCTATAGTAAGGATAAAGGGATTTTAAAAAGTTCTCCTAAGTTCTGCAGCTTTGACAAAAGTCATAAAGGTCTGTTTCAGCCATTTCTCAGCCTCTTTAAAGGAGACATAACAGGGCTGTCCCCAGAGTGACGGGAGGCTGGGGTTGTGCTGTGTGAGTGCTCGAGCCTGTCCACTCTTCCTCCCTGGGCAGCTGGCACCTCCGTGGCATCCATAGTGCTGTTGAGCGGCAGGCTGGATGAGGCAGCCATCTTGGCGGGCTTCGGTTTGGGCACCAGTTCTCTAAGAAGACTGCTTCCTGTCAGGCATTCCCTACCTTCTTGGCTGGCACGGCCACTTACGTTCTCAACCCATTTTTCAAAACCAAGTAATCTGACAAGTAAATTTTTCTTGGCTCTTGGCAGGGAGAAGAGCTCAGGTTAAAGTGTTTGCTTGACTGATCTGTTTTCCTTTGTGGAGTAAAAGCACTAACACAACAAGAAACTTGCTCAAGTCCTGGAACATCCGAGATACATGGTGATTCATAACACAACTGTAATAAATAAAAATGAATCACAGATCTGGTACAGAACTGAAAGATGCCCTCTCTTCTGTTCCAGTTGTCAGACAGTACATCAGGTGTCGTCATCCTAACGCCAGCCTTCACATTGCTGTTTGCTCAAATGCACTTACTATCAAGGTATACAGATGGATGTTAAAAATAAATAAATAAATTAAATTAAATTAAAAAAAAAAAAAAAGAAAGAAAAGACAGGGCTTACTATGTAGGCCTGGCTGGTCTGGAACTTTCTGTGCAGCTCAGGCTGGCCTCAAACTCAGAGACCTGCCTGCCTCCTCTGCCTCGGCCTCCTTCCCAGTGCTGGGATTCAAGGCATGCACTACTTACTATACCCTGCCATAAATGGAAATTTTCAAAAAGAATAATTTAGAGTCCCTCGGCTTTCCTTTCTCATTGTCATTTGTTTAATCAGCATTTATCACATCCCGACTGTGTTGTGAGGCTGGCTCTGCACCCAAGGACACCAGGTAAGAGCAGGATTGAGGGAGACCAGGAGCATAGGGCCAGCTGCGGGTGACGACCCGGTTCTCTCCTTCCAGTGTGGGCTTCTGGAATTGTCATGGACCCGCTAAACTACCTTGCTGGTTCACTTATTTTTACTCATCTGTTATTTTTAATACTGTCAAGTTGTTTCATAAAAAGCATGGCATGTAGCAAGGCGTGGTGGCACACACCTTTAATCCCAGCACTCGAGAGGCAGAGGCAGGTGGATCGCTGTGATTTTGAGGCCAGCCTGGTCTACAAAGAGAGTTCCAAGACAGCCAAGGCTACACAGAGAGACCTTGTCTCAAAAAAAAAAAAAAAAAAAAAAAGGCACTGTATGTGAGTGAAAGTAACTGATTTTTCCATATTATCACAGGCCTGAGCTCCCTTACTCAAACAAAGCCCAAGCTAAGCCTTGATAGCGTAATAGGCTTGAAGTGCACCCCAGTGTTGTTGTACTTGGCATTCCTTTTTATTATTGGGGATGTTGAGCATTTCCTCGTTTTTAATTATTTATTGTCTCTCGTGAAAGCACTTTATTCACTTGGAGCCTTGGCTTGCTTATATGCTTGTTACTACCTTTTAAAACAACTGATTGAGGCAGCATTTATGTAACATGGGTTACCAATGACAGCCACAGCACTGTGTAACTGCAGGCCTGTGTTCTGTTTGAAAGAGTCCTCGTTCTTATGGAGCCCATAGGAGTCTGTGGTACCCTCTCCTTGTCTTCTGGTAACCAGCCAGTTATCTGTTCTCTGCTTATGGATTTATGGGCGGGGTATTAATTTTATGTGATGGAATCGTGCGATGTTACTTATTGGTTCACTTAGCCTAGAGGTTTTAAAAAATATTAGTAGTAGTACCATTGCCATATGCAAAAATTTACACCTTTTTTTGCACATAGACTATTGTAAGCATAGAAGTGTCTGTTTGTCAGTAGTGTATCTGGTCCCCCAAACCACGGTATACATGATGTGCCCTTTCAAGTACCAGTCACTCCCAAGCATTTCTTTCACAGAGCGTACTGGTGAGGTAACTGCAGAGCTGGGTATTGGGTGCAGAAGGCAGACTGAAGGCTCCAGGTCATTTCCCAGCTAGAGTAAGCAAATGGCCAGGATGCGATTGTCTGAAATAGGAGTTGGAGGTTTGAGGAGAGACTCTGTTAAGATGGGAGATTAAATGTGTTTCTAAAAGCTAACTAGCCTATCACAGTGACTTTCCAGGGTCAGAATAGCAGCATAGCTGTCTGCTTGGTTCTGATTGTTTGTACCTGGGCACAGTGTTCTAATCAGATGGCTCAGTCATTTAATTTTGACATCTGTCAATATATGCCTGATGGTTTTATGTGTGGCTAGAATCCAGCAGAAATTATGCTGTACAGATGCAGAAAATAAAGCATGCAATTCCCTCTTAAAGTCACACTGGAAAGAGGAATTTGCATAGCTTTTTCATGAATGAGGATTCGGAAGGGCTGGCTGTCTGAGTTCACAGTCAGATTTATACGTGCAAATGTAGTTCTGTTCTGACAACAGCGACAGCTAAATAAAAGCTCATTGACCAGTCCAGAGGGAGGAAAACAGAATTATCTGCAAAGGCAGTGGCATCAGCACGGCTTGCGATCATAGCACACGTCCTGAAGCTTTTCAAATTTTTTCTCATAATGAGTGCATGTGCCTCGTACTCAGGCTCACATGCGTCCGTTTGGCAGCAGGTACAAGTTCTTCCTCCTGTCCTTTCAGCTCCCCAGGCCTCATCTCCTCAGGCTGTGTGCCACTTGACAGCCTCCCTGTGACATTAACGAGAGTCCTCACATCGAGCTGGGTGACACACCACAGTTGCTTTTGGGCAGACAGCCGTGAGGAGGTCAGAGAGGTGTTCTTTGGATGGTGGATGTAGACACGATCACTTTCTTGGCACGAGATCTTTTGATATGGCCTATAATTCCTTTATGAGAAGAAAAATAGTATTTTCCTGGGCAGCTTATGCTATGAGGTAGATTTTGAGTACAATTCTAAAACCAGGTTGTTTTTTTTTTAAACTCAAAATGTGTTCTTACTTTACAATTACACAGTAGACTTGGAAGTGGGTGCATTTGAACGCATTGCTTTTAACATCTTTGAGACTCATCTGACTCACACAACACACTTTGAAATTTGCTGTTCACCAAGCCCTTCACTGTCAACCTGTTGTAATTAGGCTTCTATTGCGGTAATTAAACCACCATGAGCAAAGCATGTTGGAGAGACGGGGATTATTTCAGCTTCTGTTTCCTGAGCACAGTCCTTCACGAAGGGAAGGCCGGGCAGGAACCTCGAAGCAGGAGCAGATGCAGCAGCCATGGAGGGCTGCTGCTGACTGACTGGCTTGCTCCTCATAGCTGCTGGCTCAGTCAGCTTTCTTGCAGCACCCAGGGCCACCAGCCCAGGGGTGGGCTGGGCCCTCACATACCATCAATCAATCAATCAATCAATCAATCAATCAAGAAAATGTACCACAGGCTTGCCTACAAACCAATCTGGCAGGGATATTTTCTCAGTTGAGGGTCTCTCTTCCTAAATGACCCCAGCTTGGGTCAAGTTGACATAAAACTAACCAACAAAGTGACCCTTATTTAAATTTTATCCTAACCTACTCCTACTGTCTTTTTTGGGGGAAAACAAAACAAAACAAAACAAAACAAAACAAACAAACACCTGAGGGGTTGGTGTTCTCACGGTGAGTAAGTTTCTCCAGGTAGTACAGTGAGTGTGCTGCAGGACAGAGACTTGAACCCAGATCTCTTTGGCACTGTCTTTTAAGCTCTTAAACTTCTAGGTTAGAGGCTTCTAAATCTTAGTGTGTGGTGGAACTACCAGGAGAGTATGTTGCTGGGCCCCAGAGTTCGAAGATCTACTATAAAGTTCAAGATGTGTGTTTCTGTTGATACTGCCAGTCCTGGGGCCACAGTGCAATAGCATGACAATTTGAGACACACCTCCGTGCCACTTAGGGGGTAAATGGTAGGGTTCGAGCCAGGTGGTGTCAATAACCACTTACAATGGCCGAGGTAGTGTTCCTGTATCTTAGGGCTGTATTTAGGTTTTGCAGGAAGGGCATGTGGAGACAGGGGCATTATCAACATTCAAGCGAGGACCAAGGAAAGAGAGACAGACCCAGCTTGGCTGCATTAGAGCTGCTTGCTGTTGGTATTGACTCTGTGGGCTGCAAAGGCCAAGGCTCGCACAGCCATGCCCAGATTTCATGCCACGGGGAGGGTAGGTGAAAACACGTCAGGGTTTTGTGTCCTTGAGGGGCTGTTGTAGTTGGAAGTTCTTCTCAGGTCATTTCCCAGCATTCTGAGGAGTAGGTGAAGAACTTTGCTGTTGTGATGAATGACATGGTCTGGGAGGTGAGCTCTTTGCTTCTCTTCAGCACATCGAGAAGGGGTCATGGCTGATTTCATCTGTGAGAGCCATGTCAATGCTGTGTTGTGGAGCCATAGTCGGAAGACATGGTGACTGGGGACGGTGTCTCTGCAGCAGAGTGTTCCTAACCTGCAACAGAAACCCGCCATGTCTGCATCAGCAGCAAGGACAGTCCCTGAGGCAAAAGGAGGGGGCGGGAACTCAGTTTGAACTTCTGTGTAGCCCTGTATGCTGTTGAAGGCCAACTATGCTGTTTCCCCCATCAGTTTAGAAGAGAGAAGCAATAAGGCAGAGTTAGCTTTAAATAGAAAGTGTCTTGACAAAGTCCTCTTAAGAGAAAAGTCATGGGGCTGGAGCGATGGCTCAGTGGATAAGAGCACTCACTGCCTTCTCTTCCAGAGGTCCTGAGTTCAATTCCTAGCAACCATCTATCCTGGAATCTGATGCCCTCTTCTGGCCTGTAGGTGCACATGCAGATAGAACACTCATAAAATTTTAGAGAGAGAGAGAGAGAGAGACAGAGAGAGAGAGAGAGAGAGAGAGACAGAGAGAGAGAGAGAGAGAGAGACAGAGAGAGAGAGAGAGAGAGAGACAGAGAGAGAGAGACAGACAGACAGACACACACACACACACACACACACACACACACACACACACACACACGGGGTGGGGGGGAGGGAGGGAGGCAGAGGGAGAAGTCATAAGGCACTTTTGAAAAGTGAAACTGTATTGCTATGCAAATACTGGGCGTGCATGGTTCCGTCAGATGTGTGTCCTTCTCTCAGGGAGAACCTCTAGTTAAATATAGCCAAACATTTAAGTCATTCAGAGTACCCAAATCTGAAACTGTAGCCTGAGATATGTGTATAAAGAGAGTAAGTAGTCATAAATATGTGCCATGCACATGCACACACATTCATGTGAGTGAATACATGTATGCTTCTGTGTGTGTGTGAAGTGTACAGGTGTGCACATGTGTAGAGGTCAGAAGTTTTCACTTGTTTTCCATTTAACTTACTGAGGTAGGGTTGAACTAGTCCAGATAGCTAGCTTTCCCGGGGCATCCCTCTCTCCTGTGGCTGGGCTTGCACGTGGGCTGCTACTTCCACTCAGTTTTTTTTTTGTGGGTGATAAGGATCTGAGCTTACAAGTGCTTTGTCCACGGAGCCATCTCCCACCTCGTGACACATGCTTTTGTCACAGAAATGCTGATATTTCTAAAAGTTAGTGTTTGAATCCAGGGGTAATGTTGGTTACTTCCGGGGTATCTGCGTTGCTCCGGCCTTCCAGCTATGTCCCGGCCGTCCTCACTCTCATCTCGGGTTCTGTTACTGAAGACGGCCTGCTTCATTTGTAGAGATTTCTCTTTCAGTTTTAGGAATGGTCTATTGCATATTTTTGGATATTCACTTCTGCTATTTTGTCCTTGTAAAAATATGAAACAGCTTAAAGGTTAAGAACACTGGTTGTGTGGTGGCGCACGCCTTTAATCCTAGCACTTGGAAGGCAGAGGCAGGCGGATCGCTGTGAGTTCGAGGCCAGCCTGGTCTACAGAGTGAGTCCAGGACAGCTAAGACTAACACAGAGAAACCCTGTCTCAAAAAAACCCCCAAAACAAAAACAAACAAACAAACAAAAAACAGAGTTGAGTTCTCAGCACCCATGTCATTTGGTTCACAACTGTCTATAATTCCAGTTCCAGGGCATCTGACTTCCATACTCACTCAAGTGCACATGCGCACACATATACACAAATAAAATGTAAAAGTAAATTTCAGATGCAATAATGCAAACTCTAAGAACAATGAAGAACTAAAAGAAAGTGCAACTTAGATGCTTCGCTCAAGGTCAGGACGCTGACTTTTGACGTGTCTGGTTGGATAGACAAATCACAGTGTGTTTCTTTGGTTTGTTGTAGGTTAACGAAGCCCTTGTCATTTGCGGACTGTGTCGGGGATGAGCTGCCTTGGGGATGGGAAGCAGGGTTTGACCCGCAGATTGGTGCCTACTACATCGACCACATCAACAGTAAGTTTCCTTCTTGTGAAATAAGGTTTATTAGAAAACAAATCTCCGAATCTCTGTACACAGGATAAATGCTTTACAAAGTAAATTGCCTTATTTTAAATCCCTGTTTTCTTAATGACTAGCACTCAACTCCAGGCCCCACTTAAGTACTTGGAGCATGCACAAGGAACTATTCTATTATTATTATTATTATTATTATTATTATTATTATTATTATTATTACTACTACTACTACTATTATTACTATTACTATCATCATCATCATCATTATTTATTTATTTATTTATTTATTTATTTATTTATTTATTTATTTTTGAGACAGGGTTTCTGTGTGTAGCCTTGGTTGTCCTGGACTCGCTGTGTAGACCAGGCTGGCCTCGAACACATAGCGATCCACCTGCCTCTGCCTCCTGAGTGCTGGGATTAAAGGCGTGCGCCACTACTGCCTGGCTGAGGATCTACTCTTATGGAGAAGAGAGAGGGTGTCTTGGCTGTCGTCTGTCTGTTGGGCAGGCGATGAGCAACAATCCAGTGTGGTCTACAGCCACTGGGTGCCTTTCTCTAAGACCCCGCTTCCCCTGATTGGAGTTCTCTTATGCTTGTCCCCCAAAGAGTAAAGCATGACATGATGTGTTGTAAACTCCGCGCTGTTGTGGCCTGGGTGCCTGGGGAGGGGTGGATCCTCATTGTCGGTTCTGGAGTCTGCATAGCTATGTGGAAGTGACAAACCCCTTTCCTTCTGTGTGCTCATTTGCTTCTGATTTGTTGGGAGGAGCTCTTGCTTTCATAGTTTTTAGGTCTGCCTTACCATGAACTTCTTATAAAAAGATTTTTAGAAAATGTTTTAATAACATGTCTGTGTATGGGTATGTGTGTGAGTGTAGGCGCCTGTGGAGTTCAGAAGAGGGCATCAGTCTCCCAGATCCTCATGGGCTGGAGTTATGGGCAGTCATGAGCCATCTGGTGTGGATGCGGCACCCAAACTTTGTCCTCTGCAAGTGCAGTGTGATTAGCCTCTGGCCATACACTTCTTGTTCTCATTTTTTTTAAAAAGATTTATTTATTAATTATGTATAGTGTTCTGTCTGCATGTGCACCTGCCGGCCAGAAGAGGGCATCAGATCTCATAGATGACTGTGAGCCACCATGTGGTTACTAGGAATTGAACTCAGGACTTTTGAAAGAGCAACCAGTGCTCTTAATCTCTGAGCCATCTCTCCTGCCCTGTTTGTTTGTTTGTTTGTTTTTGAGACAGGGTTTCTCTTTGTATTCCTGGCTTCCCGGAACTCACTCTGTAGTCCAAGTTGGCCTCGAACTCAAAGATTTGTCTGCCTCTGCTTCCTGAGTATCGGGACTGATGGTGTGCAACATCACTGCCCAGTGATACATTTGTAAAAATTCATACTTGAAGTAATTTTTATTCGTTTGTGTATATGTGAGTGCATGTTACATGAATATTTATTTCTTTTTTGAGCCTTTGAAAAGTTTATTCAAACTGTAGCACACAGAAATCAGGATGATTTATTTTTATTTCACTTAAAATTATTTTATATGTTTAAGAGAGTCTATAATTAACAGATAGCCTATTATCTTATTTTTCTTAGATCTTGTTCTTATATCAAAAGATTTGCAGACAGTACTGTCTGATAACTCTAATATCTTTAGAAATTACATCACTTAATCCTCACCAGTGCTAGTTTGTAGTGCCCTATGTAGGTGTGTAATACATTCTTTAAAAATATAATTTATCTTATTTCGTGTGTATGAATGCTCTGCCTGAACGAATGCATGCACACCGTATGTGCACTGGTGGCCATAGTGGTCAGAAGAAGGCGTCCAGTTCTGTGGAATGGAAGCTATGGATGGTTGTGGATCACACGCGGATGCTGGGACCCAACCCTGGGTCTTCTGCAAGTGTTCTTAACTGCTAAGCTATTCCTTCAGGCCTACATAATATGATTTTTGAGAGACCCAAATAGCTTATTTTTTTTAAAGGGGTGCGGTGATTCAGGAGCAGAAAGAACAGACACTCTACGGTACTAAGTGGGTGTTCTAAAGAACGGGAGGGCAGCGGCACCCAGTTTGTGTGTGTGCGCATGCGCAAGTTTATGCTCATTTTGTACTGAGATCCCAGCACCTGATGCATGCTAAAAGTTTGTGCCTTGTTAAAGTTAGCTTTAATTTTATGGGGTTTTAAAGTTTTACTTATTTATTTTATTTTACTTTTTGTTGTTGTTGTTGTTTCGTTTTGTTTTTCGAGACAGGGTCTCTCTGTGTAGCCTTGATTGTCCTGGACTCACTTTGTAAACCAGGCTGGCCTTGAACTCACAGCGATCCTCCTGCCTCTGCCTCCCAAGTGCTGGGATTAAAGGCGTGCACCACCACCACCCTGCCTACTTATTTATTTTTTAAATAAATTTTATGTATATGGGTATTATGTCTGCATGTGTGTATGTCTGTGTGCCACTTGAGTGCCTGCTGTCCAGGGAGGGCAGAAGAGGTACTAGAGCCTCTGGAATGGGAGTTACAGATGGTTGCAAGCTGCCCAGTGGGTGCTGGAACCCAAACCTGCATCCCTTGGAGAAGCAGCCAGTGCTCATACCCACTGAGTTATCTCGTCAGCCCATCTGTGTGCTTTTAAAATAAGATTTTCCTGCTAGAGTAGTATTACATACTCACCTATGTGTCTACTATAAAGCTATGGTTTGTCAGTGATGAACCACCAAACCCTGCACTCTTCAGGAGTGGCAGTTCATGTTAAATAGTGTATTCCATTCTTGTAAATACACAGTTCGCTGGGGTATCTGAAATAGCTATTTAACTTTGCAATACTTACTTTAGATGGATAAAATTAGTTTTCTTTCCATCAAGTAATATCTGGGAAACCAAAAGCCAACCAATTGTGAAGGCGCAACAAAAATAAGCTGTCATGCTAACGAAGTGAGAACTTGACCTGATCTGGTTTCTGATATTGTGTGTGTGCATGCGTGAGTATGTGCACACGTGTGTATATGTATGTGTGTGTGCACTTGTGCACATGCGTGTGAATGTGTGAGTGTGTGTGTACATATGCATGTGTGTTAATGTGTGTGCACGCACAATTGTGTTTGTGTTTGAGACAGTCTTAAGAAGCTCTGGCTGGCCTGGAGCTTAGTATTTAGATCAGGCTGGCCTCAAAAGTTACAGATATATGCCTACCTCTTTATCCAGAATGCTAGGGTTAAAAGCATTGGCCACTACACCCAGCCCTTTAGTGATTATTTCATGTTTTTCTGTCTTAATATATAAGCACTGGGAATTCTCAAAATGAATCTAAACCAAAACTACAAAAGAAGAAGCAAGTAACAAATTTCTCCCCGCCCCTCAAAACTGTCGGTTCCAGGTGTATCCACAACCACTCCAGGATAGCTGTGAATGAGGCCCGACCCAACATCATTGCTTGCTTAAACACTGTTTTTATGTGTATGACTTGTTTTGTATGTTTCTTGAGTGTGAACCTTGTAGATGCTAATGTTGTTTGCCAGGATGTCAAAAGATTTGCATGCAAGCAGCCTTCACTAGATACAGTCCCTTTCCTGAAAACCATGGCCGCCAGGAACTTCACTTCCTCCACTGTTCACTATTTTCTCAGTGTCCACCACAAGATGGCGACAGCCAGGCACTGCTGTGATCTTGACTTCTCTGACTTGTCACCATGGGCGGCCAGTCCTTCCTGGCTTCTCTGCATTGTGTGGGCTTTTTCCTGAAGGTCCTTTTCAATACTTGATTGTGTGCTTCCAGCAGGCCTCTTACTTGACCCTTCTTTACCAGCACCTTCTTGTAGGGTTTCTGGAACTTTCTTCTGCTGTTTTCATCCTTCAGCTTCAGTTTCTTCTTATAGGCCGATGGCTGCTAAATTTGTCCCTTGAGCCTTCCAGAATCCTGACTGTGTGTATTTGATTTATTTCTAGAACACTGCTTTTCTGTTTTGCCCACTTGCCTCCCTGTGTTCATCCCCTGTGCTGTGCTAATACTCCATGGAAGGCTATGTGGCAGCGTCAGTGGAGCCTCGGCTGGCTTCTGTTCTGTGCATATTAGTCTCACTCCAGCCCCAAACTCTGTGCAGCCCCTAGGCCTTCCCTTAGGACCACCGACTGTACCCTTTTAGAACTGGACTGTTCAGATGCCTCAGTTCCAAGATGCTTTCCGCTGCACTCTCCGCTCTACAGCCCCCCTCCCAGGGATGAGGTGCCTAGTCCATGCGTTTCTGCAATCCTTGGCATGTCGGGAATTCTTAAAGCATTGTTGTCTTGCACTTGTGTTTGTTTGCACTTCATGAATCTTTACCAGCTTGTGAGCCTCTTGGGAGGCAGTGACCACATCTTAAGGACTTATCTTTGGATACCTCGTCTAAACTCATGAGGGCAGAGCTGTGTTATGTAAATCACAGAATAAAAGCTGATGGTTTTTTTCTAAATAAAAGCTTTAAAGTGCCTTTCAAGCATATGTTACTTCAGAAAGTAGCATTCTGCATATGTAAAACTTTGATTATCAGGACGTGAACTTTAAGCCTAGCACTTTGCTTTATTGTGTAATTGTAGCCTAGTGGCCCGATGGATATACTATCCCTGAGGGGCCCGAGCTACCTGAAGCAAGTAGTTTCCTTACTGAGAAGGAGCTGCCTGTAATCTCATTAATCTTCAAGACATTCCTGCAAAGTAGTTTATCAGGAGCAAATGGTATTACTTCTTCATAACAGCTGGTCCACACATATGTTGTATTTTGACATTGTATGCTTTCAGCATTATTTCCTCTTTTTTTTTAAGATAAAAGATGAAACAAGGAATGTCTGGTTGCTTGATAGTATTGCTGCAAAACACTCTTAGATATTAGCAGTAAAGGGTTTGACCTTGACGGTGAAGTAACTTCGGCCATGTCTCTCGGCTGCATTCTGCCTTCTCAGCGGGTGTGCCTGTGGCACACAGAAAGTAAGGACAGGGTATTTACATTAACTAGAAAGTAAGTATGTTTATAAAAGTTTGATAGTATTGCTACCAGAGGAAAATCACTCTTAAAAGATTTATTTATATGTATGCATATATGCGAGCGTGCATGAGCTTATGTGCACCATGTGTGTGCAATAGCCAGGGAGTCCGGAAGAGGGTACACAATCCCCAGGGACTGCAGTTCCTGGAGGTTTGAGCTGCCCTGTGGGTGCTGGGAATGGAAACCCGGGTCCTCTGAAGCACTGTGGGTTATCTCTAATCCCCGGGCTGCCGTCTCTTTAGCTCCAGAGAAAAGCCTTTGACAGCTCAGCACTACCATGATCTTATTCTTTTAGTAACCAAAGTGTTGTTAATATGCACAACTGTACAGATGTTGCATATTTTTGAATGAGCTTTGGCCAACATGTGATCCTTTGTAACTCTCATGCAAAACGGAACACAGACGACTTCTATCATCCAGTCAGCCCTCCTTCCCTGCTGCAAACATTGTTCAGACTTCCTTCGCCGTAGCTTAAAGTTGGCTAATCCAGAACTCCCTGAAAAGGGTGCTGTCGGGTGTGTTGTTTGTTTGTTTGTTTTAAAGCATGGTGTCTTACTCCGTAGCCCTGTTGGGCTGGATGCTATGTAGACCAGGCTGGCTTCAAACTCACAGAGCTCTCCTTCCTTTTCCTCCGTGTGCCACCATGCCTCGCTACAAAGTAGCCTCTTTTATTTGACATGTTTTCAAAAACGAGCAAACAGGCCTGCCCACCGGCGGGCACCACCATGTTGGACAAGCATGCGGTGGAGGATGGGAGCTGCCCCCAGGGGGCAGTGCTGGAGAGCTGGCCCTGGTGGCGCAAGTGCAGGAAAGCTGGCAGGCCGAGTAACTCAGCCACCATCCAGGCCCAGATCCAGGTGGCCTGCACAGTCCATCAGCTGCTGGAGCACGTGAAGGAGCCTGTCCTGCAGGATCCCCATGACACACGACATCTGAGAGGAGTCCCAGCGAGAATCCACTATTCCTAGTGTAGCTGAAGCCAGAGGCCTCGAACCAGACCAGTGACTCATTACAGTGACCGTTTGCAAGTCAAGCTGTTTGGGCAAAAGGGTGTACTGAGGGACAACTGACCCACTGCAGCTTCCATGGTGTTATTTTGTTTGTTTGTTTTCTTTGGGGGAGGATGTCACAAAGGTGGAAGGTGGATGTGGAGGGCCTGGGAGATGAGTGAGATTGGGGTGCATGATGTGAAATTCACAGAGAATCAACAAAAAGTTGAAAAACAAAAACACAAAACCGACCACTGAAACAAACAAAAACCTGTACTGATTAGGGCTGGAAGGATGACTCAGTAGATAAGAGACCTTGCTGCTCTTTTAGGGAACCTGGTTCTGTTCCGAGCAGCCACAAGAGCTGGCTTACAACTACCTGCAACTCCAGTGCCAGGAGGCGCAGCGTCCTTTTCTGGCCTCCTGTGTGCACATGGTGCATGTGTGTGCTCTGGGGCACATACACATCACATCAAGTACATTTTTAAAAATAAACTGTCCTAATGACATGAACAATGGCAGGGTAGAATATGCTTTATTATGTATTATTATGTATATTTGACAAGGAACTCATATTCAAAACATATAAACAATTTGCCAAAGCCAATGTTAATGAAGCCACGCCTTGTGTAGCCAGGCACAGTGCTCTACCACGGAAGTACAGCCCCAGTTCATTAGCTGCCTCTAAGTATACAGTACACTGCTGTTAACTCCATGCACACAACTCTGAGTCCAACAGACTTGGAGAAGATTAAATTATGGACCGGGGTGGAGGGGGCAGGATCAGGCTGCAAAGTGATTAAATAAATAAAATTATATATATATTTATATGACGAAAAATAAAATTATAGACCAATAGGATAGTGTTTCTGCCTGGTGAGAAATAGAACTTTCATTTCCTTTTTAAATGTTAAAAATTAATCTGTTTATTTTGGTTTTATGAAGCTAACTCTGTATCCACACTGGCCTTGGGTTCCTGAGTGCTGGGTATAAACTTGATCTATCAGCACTCATATTGGGCAGCTCACAGCTGTATGTAATGCCAGCTCCAAGGGGATGTGACACTTCTGCAGACACCTGTGCTCACATACAAAGACATATGTCATAACATATCATATGACGTATGTCATTAATATATATATATATTAATAATAACAATATCTTATTTTTTATGAAGCTCAACACACCATCCTTTTTTCTGCTTTATGATTGGTGGGTTTTGTTTTGTGTTCTAGCTGAGAGAAAAGGTCTCTCGTGATTGCTTCTAGGTTTAAGTTTTATGGTTCAGTATTTGTGTGTGATCTCTCTTTCTCTTACGTGTATTCAAGGTTGTTACAGAGCTGTCAACATTTTTATTTTCCACCCTGAATTGGTCCAGAGTCTAGGTTGGAAGTAGTTTGACTATCTGTGTGACTCTGCTTCGCCCCATTTAACTGTGTGTTTCTCCATTCTCCTTGGCTATTATGCCTCCAAGTACTGTGTGTGATGAGCGGTGAGGAGAGAGGCCGGCTCTTGTGTATACTGGCGAATTGAGATCAGTGCGCAGGGTGATAGTTACTGTAGAATCAATTTGTTAGTTTCCTCCAACAGATCCTGTTGGAAGTGTGATGACTGTCTACAGACAGTTTGGGAAGCGTGACTATTACGATGACACTATGAACATGATATAACTTGCCATTTACTTAAAGTTTTAGTTCCCAGGGGTTTTCAGAGTGGAGGTCTTTGTTTGCTGTTGTTGGTATTATTTCTATTGAATTTGTGTAAAAGTTTCTAATTTCTGAATACAATTACTGTAGTATTACAGAGTCAACTTTAAAAAAAAAGATGTATTTATTTATTATGTATACAGTGTTCTGCCTGCATGTACACCTACACACCAGAAGAGGGCACCAAATCTCATCACAGATGGTTGTCAGCCACCATGTGGTTGCTGGGAATTGAACTTAGAACCTTTGGAAGAGCAGCCAGTGCTCTTAACCTCTGAGCCATCTCTCCAGCCCAGAATCAACTCTTATATGCATAATTTACATACAGAATATATACATTTTAAGTATGTTGCCGTCTCAGTCAAGACAAAGGCATTTTTAGTCATAGAGGAATTTGTCTTTGCCCTTGGCAGCAGCCTTCCTCCAACCTCATGGGAACTGACCTTTGCCACTGAAGATTAGTTTTGCCCTTTTTCTAAAAATGCCTATGAATGACAGTTTAGATCCGTTCACACAGAGAGTATAAATGCTGTATGGCTCTTCTTGTTCCCTAGTTGTATATGGCTCTGTGGATATACCTGGGATGGATGCCTTGCTTGTTGTGAATGAACCTACTGTGAGCCCTCTTTTGTGAACAGACACCCCATGTGTAGTGTAAAGTCCCAAGACATGTGTGAGCCATGCTAAACACAGGAGAGTGACTCTTAGATGAAATCACCAAATGGTCCTACACAGTGCCTGTGCCTTTTAGCTGTCACCCTGAGTCTTGGAAAGCCCTAGCTGCTGTCTGTTCTTACCGTGTTGCCATCCTGACTTCAGCTGGTTCCGGTGTGTGTATTCTGATTGGCATCTTCCTGCGAGCTAATGATGTTGAACATCTCTAAGTGTATTCATCCCCATTGCTGTGTGAATGTGTTCACACATTTCTGCATATGTGAAGAATTTGTTCATAGATTTTGTCCATGTTTTTGTCACTTATCCTATTAATGAGTTGCTAGAACTTTTTATGTTTTTACATTAAACTCTTATGAACCTTTTTCTGTGGCTTCCCTTTTCAGTTTCTTTACAGCAGACTTGAAGAGCTGAAGATTCTTAAAGTCCAATTAATTTTTGAAAATGCCTCCTACCTTTTGAGTTCTAAGAAATCTTTTTTTTCCTCTGAGAAGGTGTGAAATGTTCTACTTTTTATTGTAGCAATTTCATGAAGCTTTTACACTTTAGGTTGCTGCTCTACACCTAATTATTTTCTGAGTTTTGTATGAACTAAAATTGAGGTCTCTTCTGTTCTGAGTCGGCACTGTATCATTCCAGATGGTTTCTTTTCTTTCTTTAGTGCTCATGTCTAGTGTGCATGTGTGCATGTGTGTGTGTGTGTGTGTGTGTGCGCGCGCGCGTGCGTGCAAGTGCACCCATGCATGCATGTTAGAGGCCAGAGGTTAGTATCAGGTGTCTTCCTTCATTGCTGTTCACACTATTTTTTAAATTCGACTTGCTGACCCCGGAGCTCACAGATTTGGCTTGCATGGTGAGCCCCTGGGGTCTGCCTTACCCCCCAAGTCCTGGGGTAATAGAAGCACCTTGTTCCTGACTTCCTGCATTGATGTTGGGGACCTGAACCCAGTCCCTCATGCTTGCATAGGAAGCACTTTACACACCATTGTCCCAGCCCCTCCAGAACCATTTCTCGTGTGGATATTCATATGCTGATGTTCTTAGTTACTGTTCTAGTGCTATGAAGAGGCGCCATGGCCTCCTATAAAAGGAAGCATTGAATCAGAGGGTTGCTTATAGTTCAGAGAGCTAGTCCACAATCATCATGACAGGGGACATGGTGGCAGGCAGGCAGGCTGGCTTGATGCTGGAGCAGTAACTGAGAGGTTACATCTTTAAAGATTTATTTAATTATTTTATGTATACAAGTGCTCTATTTTCATGAACACAAGAAGAGGGAACCAGATTTCATTACAGGTGGTTGTGAGCTGTCATGTGGTTGCTAGGAATTGAACCCAGGTCCTTTGGAAGGGCAGCCAGTGTTCTTAACCTCGGAGCCATTTCTCCAGTCCCTTCTCCATCAAGAAAGATTACATCTTATTACCAAGATGGAGGCAGGAAAGGAGGCAGACTGGGCCTGGACAGGATTTTGAAACCAAAGCCCACCCCTAGTGACAGATCTCCTCCAACAAGGCCACACTCCCTAATCCTCTATAAACAGTACACCAACTGGGAACCAGACATTCATATATATGACGGGTGGGCATTCTTGTTCAAGCCAGCACAGTGTACCTTGTCTGTCTGGGTCTGCATTTTCTGTTCTGCTCAGTTGATTACGTATCTGTCTTTATGCTGATAACATATAATTGTAATTAAAAGGCTTTCATATCTTGAAACATGTTGATGTATGTTCTTTAACTTGCCTCTTTATTAAAAGTATTCTTCAAGAATCACAAATTTTTATATTTCTCTGTAGATTGTAGGACCATCTTAACAATTTATATTTTAAAATCCATGATGGAATTCTGAGTTTGGTAAATTAGCTGGCAACTTGAAGGACTGAACACTGTGAGTCTTGTAAGGACGGCGCGTCTCTGTGTTCAACTCCAGGATCCACTCAGCTTTCGGCTAGCATTTGCCCTGCAGAAGGGTGATTCACTTGCTCTTTATCCCATTACTTTATATTTAGATATTTGGGTGCTATGGTAGATAATAAGTTTTTAAAAATAGATTTTGCTTGTTTGTTTGGTTTTTCGAGAAAGAGTTTCTCTGTATAGCCTTGGATATCCTGGATTTTCCTTTGTAGACTAGGCTGGCCTCAAACTCAAGGAGATGCACCTGCCTCTGCCTCCCCAAGTGCTCGGATTACAGGCATGCGCCAGCACACCCAGCTTAGATAATAATTTTTAAAGCTTCACTTCACAACTCCATTCTCAGTAAATGACATTTTGTGTAGAAATTCCTACTCCTTCAGATAGGAAAGGCTTTATTTTTTTTTCTTTACCCATCTGTACTTTGCTTTTCCCTAACTTCTTCCCTTCTTTTGCTTTTAATTTCTGTGCCATTTTAGAATCTTTGGTGATTTGAATTGGTGGAAAATGGTAAGAACAGAATTTGAACTTCTTGTCTTTCTGAACTCACAATGCTAGCTGTCTCTTGTGTTCTGTACTTTTTTAGATGCCCTTTATGAGATAGAAGTGCTCTTCAGTCACAGTCTCTGGGGCTTTATATGAGATGGTCTCATTATGAATGAGTGCAGAACTGATAATCAGATTATTCAGTATTCCTTGAAGTGATTTGTTTCTTTATTTTATTAATGGAATGTATTATGCTTATTTTTAACATTAAGCCAAATAGACTGTAATTGATAAAATATACAGATGTTTTTAGTGTCTGCTGGGATCTGGCTACAAGATCCTATGTAGATGCCCAGTTCCCATGCACACATCTATGCAAGGCGGAGGGCATGGAGGCGGGTAGAGACAGAGAGACAGAGAGAGACAGAGGCAGAGAAATAGACAGAGACAGGGATTCACTGTATAGCCATGGCTGGCTTAGAGCTCACTAGGTAGATCTGGTTAGGCGCAAACTCAGAAATTTCCCTGCCTCTGCCTCCCCATACTGGGATTAAAGGTATGCACCACCATACTGGGCCTCCACCCCCTTTATAATGTGGCCTAGTGTTGACATACAACCTGCATGTCTCCCTGCATGCTTTACATCATCTCTAGGTTACGTACAAGGCTCCTGCAACGTGAATGGTTGCTCTGCTGTCTTATGTAGACAGTCACGACGAAATGCATCTGCAATTGTTTGGGTTGGTGACTGTAAAGCCTATAAATATAGAGGGCTGTCTAATCCTTTTTTATGTACTTTGCAATTCAGTTTTCTCATATTTAGTCAAAATTTGTGTCTGTTTATAAGGAATATCGATCTTCTGTTGTTCTCGCTAGTGGTAATTCATTGTGTCTGTCTCTGTCTCTCACTCTCTCTGTCTCTGTATCTGTCTCTATCTGTCTCTGTCTGTCTGTCTGTCTCTCTCTCTCTCTCTCTGTGTGTGTCTGTGTGTGTGTCTGTGTCTGTGCACGTCTGTCTCTCTCCCAATCCTGAAATATGATCAGCCTTGGTAAAAAGCTCAATGCATATCTTAAAATATTGTTAATTTTGCAACTATTGAGTCAGTTTTCATTTGAGCTCTTATTTTTCTTTCTATGATTGCTACTTATTTTCTCATTTTGTGGTCTTGAGACAGTTCCCTAGTGCTGTGGCTACTGCATATGGCAGTTCCTGGAATGCTGTCATGTGTGCAGCTTCGTGGTCTCTGCTTCTGTCCCTAGTGGAGTATGAAATCCTTTCCTTCTCTAAGTTGCTTTGGTTCAGTGGATCTCAACCTGTGGGTCTTGACTGCTGTCGGGGATCAAACAGGAGTCTCCTAAGACCACCAGAAAACAGATATTTATATGATTCATAACTAGCATATGGTTATGAAGTAGCAAAAAAAATATATATATATATATTTTTTTTTTCGAGACAGGGTTTCTCTGTGTTAGACTTGGCTGTCCTAGACTCACTTTGTAGACCAGGCTGGCCTCAAACTCACAGTGATTTGCCTGCTTCTGCTTCCCGAACACTGGGATTAAAGGCATGCACCACCACACCCGGCAATAAAAATAATTTTATGGTTGAGGGTCACCACAGCGTGAGGAACTATCTTAAGGGGCCGTGGCATTAGGAAGGTTGAGAATCACTGCTTTAGTCGCTGTTTTATCACAGCAAGAGAAATCAGAAAAGAACAGGTGGCTTGCGATTGCGTGAGGCTTTTTGCTGTTTATCTGAGATGGCCCTCAGGAGACTCAAGAACATGTCCAGCAACACCAGGCCCTTCCCCACACTCTTTTGACAAGAAGTGGATTTTTGTTTTGGAGTTTTTTTTTTGTTTGTTTGTTTTGTTTTTTTTTTTCCTTCTCGAGTCCATTTGTAATCTCGTGAGAGCCAGGAAATAACAGCAACTATAACAAGCAAAAAAAGGCAAAAGTGGGCGTTCCTGTCGCAGTGTTTTGTTTTCTTCCCGGTCCCTCCTCTTGCTGTTTAGTCGGCCTTTGATTGCTTTCTGGGTTCTGCGCTCTGGTTTTAGTTGTAATCTCTGGGAATGATGGATGGTGTGTGTTTACTCCATGTTATCCTGAAACAGCTTCCCGGGTAACGTGTGTTTTGCTGGGATTTGAAGAAGCGTTTTGATGTCTCTATGTTTTATATAGCGATGTCATCTCTCAATGGAGGGCATTAATCTCAAGCCATATTGTTGCTTTGCTGTCTGCATCCTCTAAGACCCCTCGGTAGAGAAACTGTTGTTTAGATGGAAGAAAAATATGCAGATAGCTGGATTTCTTGGGTACTCAACATAATCAAGTAAAAGCTAATGTAAATGAGATGGATGTATTGGGACCTGCCTCTTCTGGAACACTGTGAGGTAGTGTTAACCACTGCTAGAGCCATGTTAGTCGTTAAAGCACTAGCGCTAATGATAGACCTTCATTGTAGGTACCCTTTAGTGGTTAAGTCTCCTTTAAGCTGTTGGCCACCTGAGATAATTAGACTTTCACTGACATAGTTAGACCCTTCCCTGATAGGCTAACAGCATTTAGTGGAGGACCACTAGCCAAACAGCTGGCTAGGCTGACTTTCTGACAGCCTGGATACTTTGAACTTCAAGACTGCCCGGAGGAAGTTGTGCTGAAACTATAGCTGCTTGCTGCAGAAGCACAATTTTGGCTCGAGAAGCTGTTATTCCAGCCATAACCGTTTGAAACAACATGTGATAGATTTTTTTTTTCTTTCTTTCACAAGCCTCAATGGACTCCATCAGATATTTTTACCCATGCCAGGCAAAGAGCAATTCCCAGGGCGGTCTGGCAAAGAAATATTGGTGATATTGGTGTAAATACTGTACATCGTTTACCTAAAAGACTGTGCTTGCTGGTGCAAACACAGCCCTTTGATTGCATGAAGATGCCATTTCTAGTGTAAACTTTTTTGTCCCACCTGCACTGTGGCTATAGGAGGCTGTTCGGCTCACTTTTCTAGCAAGCTTAGGGGTGTGTGCTGGCTGGTCTTTTGTCAGCTTGACCCAAGCCAGAGTTATCTGGGAAGTGGAACATCAATTAAGAAATGTCTCTTCTGATGCACCAAACAAGGACCATACATGGAGAGGACCTAGGACTCAAATGTAGACAGCTCAGTCTTCATATCGGTCCCCTAGTAAGGGGAGCAGAGGCTGTCTCTGCCATGGACTCTGTTGCCTGTACTTTGATCACTTCCCCCTGGAGGGGTTACTTTACCATGCCACAGAGGATGCAGGCAGTCCTGATGGGACTTGATAGGCTGGGGTCAGTTGGTAGGGGAGAAGGGCTCCCCATCTCCAAAGGCTGGGGGAGGGGAGCAAGGGGTAGGAGGGAGGGGACTACGATTGGGATGTAAAGTGAATACATTTTCAAAAAAGAAAGGAATGTCTCTATCAGATAGGGAGGGCCCAGTTCACTGTGAGTGGTGCCACTCCTGGGTAGGTGGCAGGTAGTCCTGGGTTGTACAAGAAAGCAGGCTGGGTAAGCCATGAAGAGCAAGTCAGTTGTCCATGGCGTCTGCTTTGGTTCCTGCCTCCAGGTTCCTGCCTTGAATTCTGTCCCTATTTCCCTTAGTGATGAAGCAGGACCTGAGAGTTTTAAGAAGAAATAAAGAAACCCGTTCCTCCTGAACTGGCTTTTGGTCTTGGTGTTTTGTCACAGCGATAGGAACTCTCACTAAGACAAAGCACCCTGGGCTGTTGCAATATTGGGTTCCTTGGAAGAATTCTCCTTGAATGGACTTTTAAAAAGTTACTGTATTTTTATTAGTTCTTTGAGAACTTTGGACACTCATACGGTGTATTTTAATTACATTCACACACACCCCCATCCTAATTCTTCCCAGCTTTATGCCCTTTTTAAAAAAAATATCAAGTCTGATTTATGCTGACTTGTGACTGATTCAAAGGTATGGGACCATCCATTGGAGCATGGCCCACCCACCAGTGGCCACACCCTCAAAGAAACCTGACTCCCTCCCCTAGCAGGGATCCACTTGCCAGTTACTCCTTGGTTAGGGATGGGGACTCATGAGCCCTCTTCCTTTATGCTGGACTGTTGACTGGCGTGATCTCATACAGGTCTTGTTCAGACAACCACAGCTGCCAGGAGCTCATAAATGCTGCTGTCCTGTCGTGTCCGGAAGAAGTTGTTTCACTCAGGTTCTCTCTGACTGATATTCAAGAGCGTGGGTCCTTTTTTTTCTCCTCCTCCTCCTCCTCCTTCTCCTCCTCCTCCTCCTTTTCTTCTTCTTTTTTCCCTGATGGTCCCTGGGCCTTGAGGAGGGGAGTGATAGCTATGCCCCACTTACGGCTGAACACTCCGCAGACATCTGTCTCCTGCACTGTGATCCGCGTGAGTGAGTTTCACATTGACTTTGGTACACTGTACGATGCAATTTCCTGCGGGGGTCTGAGAGTTGCGTGAATCTATGGGGGTAGAGACAGGGGCTTAGAGCGCAGCTGGATCCCATGTCCGTGTCCGTTCTGCAGAAGAGTAGCAGCGGTAGGCTCCGGCTGGTACCCACAGGCTCCGCAGGCCTGGGTTTTTGGCCAGGTTTACGGTATCAGGCAGGTTACCTGCAGTGGAGGCCTTCCATGCAACCTGAGAGTGTTGGTTACCTTCATAACCTCAGTGGTCTGCGTTGATTGCTTTTGCTCATTAGTAAGGTGACTGTCCTGACACGGAAGTGGAAGCTGCAGAGGCAGCTATGGCAGTGAACGGCTGCGGCAATGGTGGCGTGAGGGCAGCCGGCTTGGAAAACAAGAATGGTAAAACTGACAGACTGTCACTGTAGACAGAAAACTGTGAGTAGCGCTGGTCAGTGGGAAAGTTCTAGAGAACTGTAAAGACTGAAGGATCAAACACCAAAGATGTAATGCCAGCCACTGTGGGACCTACCACAGAAGGCCCATCCGGGAGGCATAGCCTGCTACTGGCCGCTGCTGTTGGGCATCAAGATGACTTCTAAATGCAGAGATATTGGTGCTTCAGGCCTGGAGCCAGGCAGGGAAGCTGTGAGCCTCCGCTTCTGCCAGTGCAGCCGTGGGTTAGGTACTTTTCCTTCACTGTGATAAAATACCACCATCAAGGCAGCTTGCAGCAGAGCTCGTGTGGGACTTACACAAGTGTGAAGGGCTGGAATCCACAGTGGCAGCGGGCGCAGACATGTGGCTGGCTGGAGCAGACGCTGAGCACCGAGGTGTCACATCTCAAGCTGCAAACAGAAGAGGGAGCTAGCTGGGAATGGTGTGCAGCCTTGAAAGCTCAGAGCCTGACTGTGTGTGACACACTTCCTCCAGCCAGGCCAAACTTCTCAAGCCTCCCCAGGCGTCAGCAACAACCGAGGACCAAATTCCCAACGACTGGGAACAGAATTCAGAATCATCTCATCGTTTCTTCATGGTGCTGTCACTCTTTCCCACCAACTTCTCCCATTTTCCCAACTCAGCCATCGCAGCCTCATACAGTTTATAAAAGTCGTAGTGCCAAATAGAGGAAATGGGCATAAAAGAAAATCTCATGTTCACAAGACGTAGCACTAACTAATTTTCTGACTCATGGATGTACGTATTTTCAGTCCTTTTCCTGTTTAGGCACAGGCATATTCCCACTAGGTGTTTTAAATTACTGCTACGCTTCCAGGTACGTGTATAGTGTTTTGTAACTTGCTTTCTCTCACGTACTATTTAACTTTAATGGCTGAAGGCTTCCGCGCTGTCACAGCAACTCTTTGGGCAGTGGAGGCGCACATTTCTGTCAGGTGATCTTCTGAAATAGCATTTCAGGTCTTTTCACGCACTTGTGTGCCCTCTTCCGTGGCACACACTGGCTTACAGAGTGAGTTCCCGTTTCACACGAGAGCATTTGCCGTTGCACTAATAGTGTGGGGCCAGATAGACATCCTTCTCTTCGGAAGCGTGCCTGTGCTGTCTGCAGAAAGTGCTGGCTGGCTCCCGAAGGTTGGCTGAGTTAGCAGGGAAAAGATAGCCTGTGATGGAGTTTAGGGGATGGGGAGCGGAGAGGACCATAGCTCGAGTCAGAGGCTTCAGAGAGCTCAGTGTCTGGGCCATGTGCGTCGTGCACAGAGAAGTGCCAGGGGGCCAGGTTGCTCGCCTGCGTAATTCCTGTTGCGCTCCCCGGCATCATGCTTTTTCAATGAGAAGAAACCCTGCTCTCTCTAAATTGTTGTGCACTTAACCATCCTTCTCCGAAGACTGTTATCTCCTTCTAGTATAAATGCGTGAGACTTTTTTGCTTTGCTTTGTGCATAATGATTTCCTCCGACATCTTATTTAATGCATTTAGTAGGTACTTAATTATCTGTATGTGGAAGAAATGAGCAACAAGTAAAATTTGCAGATATTTTTTTATAAGTGAAAATGAGAAAAGTTGTTCATATATATTTCATTCATTCTTTTGAGCACAGCAGGAAGAATAGAAATCTGCGTTATAGACAGAAACACTATTCTCTGAAGCGTAATGTTGTCTTCCATGGTAAGCGTGTGTTTCCTATTTGTAAAGTCCCCTGTCTGTGAAACTGATGGGACATGAATTCTCTTGAGATGTGCAGTGGTGTAAAGCATGTAGTATATTACCTATTTAATGTAGCAGACAGCATGCAAATTATATTGCATTATGATATAGAGGTCTCTGAAGGCCAGGAGGTCTTAATAAAAAAAAAAACACATTTGTAAAACACACTCTCCTTGTATATTTACATTTTAATAAATATTCTTTTCAAATCTGTTCTGTAAATATAACAGATGGAGATGAAGCCTAGTCTCGCTTTATGAAACTTTCGAAGATGCCTCTGGGAGTCCTCTTTTGTAGTTCACATTTGAATTGTGCAGTATTTCAGAAATATAAATGTTTCCTGACTCTCTTATAACAAATTCAAACCAGTATACGAGACTGGTTTTTTTTTTTTTTTTTTTTTACAGACCCATCCAAAATACATTATTATCACTCAAAATTCTAATAGTTTGCTGTCATCTTTAGTGTTGTTTTAATTCATTCAGTTGAGTGTCAGCATTCCAGCAATGTTTCATGACCTTTCCTGTCGATAAATATTTATTTAAGTATATCAGTTCTCAAACACAGAGACAAACATGACAAGCCGGGCCTGCGGAATGGCCGCTTACTGTTCTAATTGAAAACACCCAAATCTTTGTATCGCTTTACTTGATTGGTTTAATAGTTACATATCTCACCATGACAAGTTACTAATATTTGTTATCTTACAGTTCCTGTGGGCCAGAAATGAGAGACGGCTTAGCTGTCCTGGCTACAGTTTTCACAAACCTGTAACCAGGGTGCCAGGCTGTAGTCTTGCCTGGGTTCTGCTGGAGAAGACTGTTCTAAATTCAGACTGTGGTTTTTGGCAGTGTTCTTTTCTGCTTCTGGCCAGAGGCCTCCTCACGGCTTTTAAAGTGAGCTTCGCCACTGGGCACCTCACACCATGGCAGCTGGCTTCTTTGTGGTGGTAGGGATAGCGGTAGATAAAGAAAGCAACACAGTGCTGTTCCCTCTGCAGCACCCCCAAAAGCTCAGGGCCATAAATTCCTATTTGTTATGCGATTATATATGAATAGATGAGCATACAACTGAACACTTCAGGCTCTTATTAGGTGACCTTCCATGGCTGCCGGTGGCTGCTCCGTGTTGGTTTGTCCTTGAAGACTCTTGTCCAGCGGGTCTACACGTTCAGGACGTGCCCTGTTGAGACAATTACAGGAGATGTGCATCTTCTGTGCCTTGAAATATTTATATTTTTAAAATGAGTATTCAAAACTGTGCTTTGGAGAAGAGCCAGCTTTTATTAGCCAGTGCATATGAAGCAGGAGCTGCAAGTCTAAGGCAATGTTGCATGCCCTGCTGAACGAAACCATCTTGTGGCTCCCCCGGGGCCCCCCTTAGCCCCACGAGCCTGTCTGGACTGCTTCAATTGAACTTTATACCTGGAGGCCAAGTCACACATTCCCAGGACACGCTGGCCCCTGAAGACTCAGTCCCGTGGACCAACGAAGACCTCCTCAGTTCTCTCTTAAAGTTTTAAAACTTATTTTTATTTTGTGTATATGAGTGTTTGCCTATTTGCATGTCTGTGTATGTGCACCATGTGTGAGCCTGGTGCCCAGACCAAAAGAGGGTGTCACAGTCCCCAGAACTGGAGTTACGGATGGTGGTGAACTAGCAATGTGGGTGCCGAGACTCAAACCCAGGTCCTCTGCAAGTGCAACAAGTGTTTGAAACCACTGAGCCACTTTTCTGGCCCCATGTGTCCTTAATGTGGTAGCCATTCACCCAAGTGTGTGTGTGTGTGTGTGTGTGTGTGTGTGTGTGTGTGTACGTGTGTGTGTGTACATACGTATGTGTAGGTACATGTGTTAGGCAAGCACTCTACCACTGAGCCCCCTCAGTCAGCTTTGTTAAGTAGTATACTACTTTGTTAAGTAGTATACAGTGAGCTGCTCTGTTTTCAGCACACAGCTCATGAGTTTTGACAGGCATGTATACCACATAACCTTTGTAATAACCAAGAGAGGGACTGCTTCTGTCCCCTGAGGAAGGACATTTGCCCCCAGCTGTGGTGAGGACTTCCCAGGTAGCCATTGATCGCTCCTCTGTCATTAGAGTTGGCTTGCCTTTCACCAGGACTTCACATAAATGTTAGACACTAAGTGATGTTTGGGGTTGAGTCTCATGCTGAATGTTTGTATATTTTTTTCTTCTTATTGCTGAGTAGTATTCATTATATGGATACACTGAAAATCAAATACAACAGTGAGTGGCCTTTGTCTATTGTGAATAAAGCTATTAATAAATATTTTTATACAGCGATTTCCACTAATACATAGTCTTTTTTGTTTTTTTGTTTTTTTGTTTTTTTGAGACAGGGCCTCTCTGTGTAGCCTTGGCTGTCTTGGAGTCACTTTGTGGACCAGGCTGGCCTCGAACTTACAGCAATCTGCCAGCCTCTGCCTCCCGAGTGCTGGGATTAAAGGCATGCGCCACCACGCCCAGCTAATACATAGTCTTATAGTTCCTGAGTAAATAAGTTGCCAAATACTAGATAATAAGCTAAATGTTTTATAAAACAATGATTCTGTTGGATATTTCTAGTCACTGTGAATGAGAGTTGTAGTTGCTTTACATTTCCTAACACTTGGTACTGGCAGTTTTAAATTTTGATTTGTTTATTTAATTTTAATTTTTATCATTTTGCCTGCATGTCTGCCATGTGAGTGCAGTGCCCGAGGAGGCCAGAAGAGGGCGTGCAAGTGGAACTGGAGTTGCAGGTGGCTGTGAGCCACCGTGTGGGTGCCGAGAATCGAACCCAGATCCTCCGTTAGGGTAGCTCGTGCTCTTAACCATTGAGCCATGGAGACAAGCCAAATGGACTTCTAGAGGGCCACACGTCCTCTGACCTAACAGCACAGGGCTCCTGCCCTCGCAGACCGTCAGCGGTCCTCAAACTCGCTTTCATAGCCATAGCTCGATGAGGTCTGACTACTTAGAATGTTTGGTAGTGTCACTTCATAGTGTAACATGTCCTGCGCTGGGATGTGGGCATGTATGGTAGTGTCACTTCATAGTGTAACATGTCCTGCGCTGGGGTGTGGGCATGTATAGTAGTGTCACTTCATAGTCTAACATGTCCTGCGCTGGGGTGGGTGATGTCCGTGTGAAGAAGGGCTTGTAGTCAGGGTACCTTGTTGTCATGGGCTGTAAATGAAGGGCCAAGGGGTGGATTTGCAGTAAATAAAAGAAAACAATCCCATATCCGAGTTTTAGAGAAGTCACTCCATAGATGATGCTTCTGGCAGATGCTTTAGAGGACACAAGAATTGAACCTAGCCAAATCCCAACACAAACTCCCGCCTACTGTCTTTTCAGAAACCACACAGATTGAAGATCCGAGAAAACAGTGGCGGGGCGAGCAGGAGAAGATGCTCAAGGACTATCTCTCTGTGGCCCAGGATGCTCTCAGGACGCAGAAGGAGCTGTACCACGTGAAGGAACAGAGGCTGGCACTGGCCCTGGACGAGTATGTGCGCCTAAACGATGCCTACAAGGAGAAGTCAAGCTCTCGCACAAGCCGTGAGTACAGTGGAGTTGCTCCCACTCCGTCTTCAGACGGATGTGGAGAAGTGAAAGCCACTCACACTTCTGTGAGGTTCCATTTTGAGCCCTTTGTCCCCTAGACAAGAACTCCTCCAGGCCAGGAGAGGGAGAGGGGTACCTTACAGATTGCTCAGCGAAATGCCCCACCTCCTGACGCTTCTGCCTGGTTGCCTTTTATTTATGAGCTAACTGCTCGGTCAGAACAAGCAAAGGAGGCCAGAGGCATCTGATCCCCATAGAGCTGGAGTTGCAGATAGTTATAAGCTGCTCTCGGTGTGGGTGGTGCTCCAACTGAACACGGGCCCTCTGGAAGAGCAGCAGGCACTCTTTACAGCTTGCTGTTGATACTAGGGAAGAACGAAGGTCCCTCCCCCTCCTCTATTCATGTGTCAATCATCTGGAGCTGGCTTTACTTAAAGAAGCAGCAGTGACGGGCTCAGCCATTTGAAGGGGCTGCACACCATAGAGTTCTTGAAGGAGAAGGACCCAGGACAAGTTCCTTTGCAGTATGTTTTGTATCCCGAGGTTTTGTTTTGTTTTTGTCTTTTAGTATGATGAAGGCTTGAAGAGCTAGGCCCGGTGGCTCATGCCAATAGTCATTGCACTTGAAGGCTGAGGCAAGAGAGCCACTGCAGCTTTGAGGCTAGCCTGGGCTATATAGTAAGAGACCGTTTCAAAATAAAATAAGTTTGAAATAAGTGTGAGAACTTATCTCCTAAAAGGAAAAAGGAAAGTGTATCCACAAAAGAACACGGCGCTTGGCTCCCTGTGTATTTGTGTGTTACGGGGACCAGGAAGGGCCTCGTGCATGCTAGGCATGGCTTGACCACTGAGTTATGTCTCCAAGCCACCCACTTTTTCTTTTGAGACAGGATCTCACTAAGGTGTTTAAGCCGCCCTTGAACTTGCCCTTTAGCCTGGGGATGACTTGATTTCACAACCTCTGTTTCAGTCTCCCATCCAACTGGGATGACAGGCCTGGCCCAGAATGCCAGGTCCTTACTTGTAAACTCAGTAAACTGCAAGCTTTCAGTTATTATAATTTATAAGTAATATTTTTTTCTCTCTCTCTTAAAAGTCTTCTCAGGGTCTTCATCTAGCACTAAATATGACCCCGATATTTTAAAAGCTGAGATCTCCACCACGCGATTAAGGGTAAGAGTGCTTTTACCATGTCCTTGCTTGAACACGTGCATAGATGCTTCAAGCCGTGCGGGAGGCATGAGTGGTCGCCTCTGCTGAGTCTGAAAGGAAACTTCCCCGCTCTGCCCTTTCTCTTTATTTGAAGTTTGATAATTGGCATTACTTTTGTCTCCCACCCAAGTACTAACCAGGCCTGACCCTGCTTAGCTTCAGAGATGGAATGAGACGGGGAACCTTCAGGTATTATGGCCACAGGCTGGGACTCCCCTTGTCGCTTTGCTGGCTTTTCTTATTAGCAGTTAGTATATGCAAGGGAAAATCTGCATCCAGGTAATTTGCTTTCCTCTTTGTCTGACAAGCCATTTTGCTCTTTCATCAGACGTCCTGATATTTAAAAAGGTGCCTGCAACTTCCACTACCTTGTCTGTCTGTCATTCCTTCCCAAAAGGGATTATTTCCTGATTGTTGCTCTAATTATTTTGATCAGCTGCTAAATACCGATCTTATTTTTCCTTGATTGGGGGATCATACGGACTGTTCATGAGCAAATTACCTCATATTTAATAAATACCAAGGTCATGAAGTAAATTATCATCATAACCACAGACGCCTCCACTGAGCCCTCTCTCTCTCTCACTCTCCCTGAGAAGCAATGCTCGCCTTGCTCGCCTGATGCCGTCACTAGCATTTGTAAAACTGGGGTGCTTCTAACATACATGGCTCTGTGCCATCTTTTCCCCAGCATTATTTCAGGATTCATCCACTTCACTTTTAAAGCTAAGTAGCTACTCCTTTGGGAAGCGCAGTTCTCGGTTCTACCACTGATGTGTACCCATTTATTCCAGTTCCTGCTCGTTAATAACTGTGCCTGTATGTATACATTATGCATATTTTTGGTACACACATGTACTTTTTTTAACTTTTTTTTTTTTGAGAGAGACAGGGTTTCTCTGTGTAGCCTTGGCTGTCCTGGGACTCACTTTGTAGACCTGGCTGGCCTCGAACTCACAGAGGTCAGTGTGCATCTACCTCCCAAGTGCAGCGATTAAAGGCATGCTACATGTACACATTTTTTATATGAGTGGAATTGGTATTTCGGAGAATGAGCACATGTTTTAGTAGGGCTAGCGGAGTTGATGAGTGCCTGGCTAGCATGGGCCTCAAAACAGACCAGCAGACAAACCCACCCTCTGTTTTTCAGTGAATAGTCCCAAAGAGCTTCAACCATTCTTGCTTCCAAATATTTGCATTAAGGCTCTAAATCACTTAATACACATGACTTTTACTTCCATCCCATAGATTTTGAATTTCCACTACCACGTGCTTCAATCTTTTCCTTCCTCTCTGGGAAACTATTGTATAGTATATTAATTGCTTTGTCTTTGAACACCTGCAGAGTCCTATCATTATTACTTACTGCAGCCGAATTCTACTTGCATTTCTTTTAAAATGGTTTTATTTGTTTATTTTGTTTTCTCATTCTTTGCCCACATTCCATACATGAATATGCATTTTTTGACAAAAATAGCCATAGTACTTTACACTTCGTGCCTTGATTAGTCCGGCACCTGGATTTCCTGTCTTTGGGGTCCTTGGGTCTAGGCTGCACTTCCATTGGAGTTTGGTCAGTTCTTGACCCTTGTAGATGCTTGCTTTTAGACAGCCATTTACATAGTGTGTGTGCAGAAGAACAGAGATACCTGTAAGCTCTGGGTGGTCTTGGGTTTTTCAGAGCACTTAGCTTTGCTTCCTGTAGGCCTTTGGGTCAAGGGCAGATGGTTTAGATCCAGTCAGGACTGGGAATGACAGAAATCCAGTCTTCAGTCTTTCTCAGGGTGGGCCTGGCTCTGCCGTACCCCGTCTCTTAGGCTAAGCTCTCAAAAGTGCCCATGAGCCCAAGGAATCCACCACTCCAACCCCATCAGCTCATCAGACCACCCTCCCGACCTCTCCGCTGAGCTGTGTGGGCCTGACTACCCATCACGCTTGGTACCCGCAGTCCAGTCGCCTGTATGCCTCCAGCTGCTCTGCTTATCACGTGGCAGGGTTCTCAGGAGCGACAGTGCCACGTGTGAATCGTGGCTGCGCTCCCCTTACCTTATGGGCTTTCAACATAAACTATCAGGCCTTAGTGGTTCTCTGGTATCTGCAGATAGACGGTTTGATTTTGTTTTCCTTACAATTTATATAGTTTTGTTCTCAGAAAGCAAACCATGGAAGTAGTTCACACTTGGGTTCGTGTGTGGGCTGCGGGTGTGGCTAGGCAGCAGAGCCAAGGCCCTAAGTTCAGGCCTCAGGACGGAACAGGAACAAAACCCACGTTCCACATCCTGGGAGTCTGGATCGTCTTCACTTAGCTTGTAAGATCAGGTGTAGAGGCGATCTGTGTTATTTGGGCGTAAGTGCAGGTCTCCATACATTTCTCAACACTACTGTTCAGTGGGCTCAAATGCTTTGGGGTTGTATCTGTGTGCCATGTCTGTATATTGCTGTGGTTTATTTGGGCTAGATAACTTATTTTCAGAATACGAAAATGAATGAAGGCCTTTTTGTTAACACTCACTCTTACCAAACTCTACCACCACTTGGTTGTGATTTCTCAGGAAGTTACTACTGTCCTTGGAAGTGTTAGCTGTTTTTCATAATTATCTTTGTAACACAAGGCATAGCCACAGTAGATTACTGTCTTCTGTGCTGTTAAGGAAGGAAATATTCAGATTTTGGGAAGGATGGCTAAAAACAAAAGCATGTTAAGGTCCCTCGTACAAATAACCACTAAAAGGGACTTGTCAATCAGGAGACCCACATGTGGTCATGTGATCTGTTTCCTAATGAGTCTCTGGCAAGGCTTATGGTATGCCAGGATTTCTGGTCTTCCTTAGGGACGTTATATATTGTACCTGTTTTGTTACCTTGTGACTGAAAGGTGAGTGAGAGAGAGATGCTCTCCTTGAGAAGGTGCTTTTGTGAAGAAGAGGATGTCCTATCTCCAGCCGCTGCTGAGGACAGTTGAAAATGCTTTTGAGAAGACTCCGGTCCCCTGACCGTGCCACTGCCTCATGCTGGAGCCAGAAACTGCTGTGAGCACTTGGCTGCCTCCACTAACTCTTCACGTTTTCAGCTGGGTACCACGTGGAAAGGGGATGGCTATCATTACAGAGTCCCTGGGGTTGTTTCACTGGCCTACAGAGTCAGAATCCCTATGCACACAAGCTCCTTCATAAATTGATGTTGGAAGGTGGTGATAATGGAATGAACTGGCCATACTATGTACACCTAGCTGCATCTTAAATTACACCGATGGGTGTTTTGTTTGTTTTTGCTTTTTCAAGACAGAATTTCTTTGTGTAGCCTTAGCTGTCTTGGAACTCGCTCTGTAAACTAGGCTGGCCTCAAACCTAGAGAGATCTGCCTGCCTCTGCCTCCCGAGTGCTGGGATTACAGGGGAGCGCCACTACCGCCCACCCTGACGGTTTTTAGGCACTAGTTTTATACTTCGTTGTTTTGATGTAACAATATTAGCAAGTTTCTATGTTGCTTTTCCTGGGGAGATGTACAGATGCCTGCTCACCCAGATAGGACATAAACAGGCCAAAGAAAGTACCGTCATGGGGTCCATCCTGGTGGTCCAGGAAGGTTGCTTAGTAGCAGCATGGGGGAGGAGTTACTTACCCAAACATGAGTGACTCTTAGACACCAAAAAGCCCAGCTCAGCATGATGGAGACTCATGACAGCTGCGTCCTGGAGTCCCCTGGGCAGTTAAATTTAAGGTTTGATTTGTGACTGCAAACAGAGTTGAAAGAATATGAAAGAGTTCACCTTAAGCAGTGTTCCAAATAATGCAATAAAAGCATAGCAGTGCTTGAAATAAAAATATGGGGTATAATATAAGTCACAAATAAGGACTAACTTTTGACTATACATGAAAGTTCTTTGTATTTGTATTTTTTGTATATTTCAATTTAATGTGAGTGTGGTGGTACCTGCCTATGATCCCAGCACATGGAAGGCTGAGGCAGGAGGATTGCAAGTTCTAGCCTGCTTAGGTTTCATTGTCAGCGTGGGGAAACCTATTAGATCATCACATAAATACACACACACACACACACACACACACACACACACACACACACACACACGCTTTTCTGAGTTCCAGGTGTTAACTTTATTTTGGAAGAAGGCATGACCAGGGCTAATTTGTAACCCAGCATTTGCACTGGATGTTTTATTCTTGGAATGCTTAGATCAATTTATTTTACTAATAGTTGGTGTTTGGCTAAAGAGTACAGTACAACTTTCTTAGTGGTTTTGAATGAAATTAAAAATTATATGAGTAAGAAAAAGAGGAAACTGAAAGAGAAACACGAGAAGACTGTCCCAACTAAAACAGTTTCCTGCCCAGCTGGTAACTGCAGAGTAATTTCATAGCACATTTGTGCCTCTTTTTTCCCTTAAAAAAAAAATCAGTTAGACCTTGAAAAGCTACAATTATTTCATGGATTTAATGATATTTTATTTCTCTTTTCCACTAATGATTTTGACTTTACCTAATTTTTAAGGGTGCTGTACTGCAGGCTAAATAATATTTGCAAATGAATTTCTTTGTTGACATTGTGTTGTTGAGAGATTCTTAGGTTCTTCTCACTCATGTAAGTCGCTAGCCTCTCCACCCTTTCTCTCAGGCACCCTGACTTTTACCATGCTTGGAGCATTTTACAAAATTAAGTGCAGTTGACTTTTTTGGCAAAGAATATAGTGTCTGAACAGACAGTCTTGGCAGGTAGACAAATTCATTTATAAATGATCAATTCAGATGGTTTTATAAAGCCTGGACAAACAACCAGGCAGAACGTGGGAGAGAAAATGCTTAAAGTAGACTAATAGAAATTATTTTAGATTAAAACACTTTATTGGAACTAGGGAGTCCCAATACATTGAAATACATTGTATGCTTGTGTGAAATTCTCAAAGGATAAATAAAAGCATATTTTAACACTTTTTCTTTTCTTGTTTGAAACAGAGTCTCACTATGTAGTCCAGGCTGACCTTGAATTCCCAGAGATCCACCTGCTTCTGCCTCCTAATCCTAGGATTATAGGCATGTGCCACCATACCTAGATTAAAATAGCTTTTTATAGGAAAGATGAAGCCCCTTTGATGAATAGAGAGAATAATCCAATTATCTTTTGTATTTCTGTCACAAGCCCCAACATCCATCCATCTATCTATCTATCTTTCTTTCTTTCTTTTTCATTCTTTTTTTTTTCTTTTCTTTTTTGAGACATGGTGTCTCTGTGTAGCCTTGGATATCCTAGACTCACTGTGTAGACCAGGCTGGCCTCAAACTCACAGTGCTCCACCTGCCTCTGCCTCTGGGATTAAAGGCGTGTGCCACCACGCCCAGCTCTTTTTTAAAAAATTTTAGTTAAACATCACTCTTTTTATTAGCAAAGCATTAAATCTATTATAGCACTTCAAAGCATAATTTGTTTCTGTTGCGCTCTCCTTCCTTCTTTCGCCCACTCCTTCTTACCGTGTCTCTGCACCCTTTGGTCCTCAGTGGTCTTTGGTCTGGTTCTATATCATGTGCAGTGTATGCTGCCTTTTCCCTCTCATAGATCCCTTGCCAGTTCCATGACGTATACCCCTCCCACTTATGCACACATTAAAAGCTAGGCTCTATATAGAACCTTTACACTAGACAGAACGTGTGGTATCTGTCAAATATGGCTTGCCTCAGTGTACTAGTCCCAGGGTTATCCACTTCTCAGGATGGCCGAATACAACTCCATTCTGTATATGTCCTGTATTCTCACTGTACATCTGTGATGGGCATCTAGGTTGGTTCCATCTCCTTGCTGTTGTGAATACTTTTAGTGACTTGACAGCTGTCTGTCAGGATTGACTCAGAGTGAGAAAGAATCAAAAAGAAAAGAAAAGCACAAACTTTTTTTTTAAAGCACAAATCAAAAGAGATAAAACTGATGCTTCCAAAATTGCAAACATCATAAGAAATTTACACTATGACATTTAAAATCTGAGATGAAATGAAAAATGATTTCTTTAAGGTTATTGATCAGAATTGACTCAAACTAGGCAAGGTGGTACATGCCTTTAGTCCTAGGTCTTAGGAGGCAGAGGCAGGTGAATCTCTGTGAGTTTGAGGCCAGCCTTGTGTATATAACAAGTTGCAGGCCATAGTGAGATTTAGTCTTTAAAAAACAAAAGCAAAAAACAAAGCAAAAAGCTGACTCAAAACAAAACAAAAAAATCTGCATTGTTCCAGACATCAAAATTTCAGAGAAAAGTATATGCCAGGTATATAAGTCTAGATGCAAAACTCCTAAGGCAATTACAGCAATATTTAAAAATAATATATCTTGCCAGGCATGGTGGCACATACCTTTAATCCCAGCACTCGGGAGGCAGAGGCAGGCAGATTGCTGTGAGTTCAAAGCCAGCCTGGTCGACACAGCGAGTCCAGGACAGCCAAAGCTAAACAGAGAAACCCTATCCTGAAAAAAAAAACAACTCAACAACCCCCCCCCAAAACCAAAAACCCCAATACATATACATACATACATACATACATACATACACCAAATTGGGCTTGCTTCCAGGAATGTGCAGCTTAGCATTTCAAAATGAATTACTTAAAATATTAATACAGTAATGGGAAACAATCACGTCTTTACAACTGTATGTGTGCATTTGTGTCTGTGTAGTATGTCTGTTATGTGGTGTGCCTATATGTGTATGGTATGTGTGTGTGTGCATGTGCACGTGTGTGTCTGTTTGTGTGGTGTGTGTGTGTGTAGGGAATACATGTGGAGGTCAGAAGACACCCTATGGAGTCAGTTCTCTGCTCCCTGTGTGTGGGTTCCAGGAGCTGGCCGGCTCTCACAGCAAGCACTTTTACCATCTACAGCCAATTCTCTACCCCATCATATGGGCTAACCAAGTAGGAGTGCGGACAGCTGAGTACAGTATGAGTGAGTAACAAGGTTTGAAGCCGGGTATTCAGGGTGTGTGTCATTAAGACAGTGACAAAGATTGGCAGAGGCAGTGAAGAAGCTGGTTTGGTGAAGGGTGAGTGTGAGGTTGTGGTGTGAAAGAAAGCACAGGGTGCTCGGGGAACAGCATGAAGCCAGTGGCAGCCAGGAGCTGGCTTAGGGGCCGTCAGCGTGTTTAGTCAGTGAAGTGAAGATGGCACACAGCCCTGCACAGCACTGTGGAGATCTTGGAGTTAATCTGAAATGAGGGATTGTCTATAAGTATTTATAACTCGAATTTATTTTTGGCTACTTTAGTTGGTTTGCAATGGTACTATGATTTTGAGTTTTCTCTATATTGGAGTGTGATTCATTTGTTTAATTATTGTTATGTTCCATCTTTTAACTCTTCTTTGTTGGTGTAATTTTTTTCTTCTTTTTTCTCTTTTTTATTAATTCATTCATATTACATCTCAATAGTCATCCCATCCCTTGTATCCTCCCATTCCTCCATCCCTCCCGCTTTCCCCTTACTCCTCTCCCCTGCCTAAGTGTCCCTCAGTAGAAGAATGGATAAAGAAACTGTGGTACATTTATTTACACTACGGAATACTACTCAGCTATTAAAAACAAGGAATTTCTGAAATTTGTTGGTAAATGGATTGAACTAGAAATGATCATAATGAGTGAGTTAACCCAGAAGCAGAAAGAGTCAAATGGTATATACTCACTTATATCGAGACACTAGCCCAAGGGGCGCCATGTCCCATGAAAGTCTTCATTTACCAGGAAAGTGGGACAGAGGGGAGGACATCCTATTGGGACTTTAGGTGAGAGAAACACGGGAGAATGTTGGTGTATTTTTTAATTTAACAACCTTATTGAGTAACATTTCATGTTTTTATCCATTTCATCCGTTTAAAATACACTAAAAGGACAGGTTAGTGAGTTTCAGTCTATGCACAGCCCCTTATTAATACAATCTAATTGTAGAATCCTTTGAAGCCCCTGAGAAGAAGCCTTTCCATTATCAGTGACTCCTTATTCCATTCACCTCTCTCCTCCAGCCACCCAAGTCCCAGACATTAGCCACTGTGGTACTCTCTGCCTCCCTAGACTTGTGTGTTGTGGCTGTTTCACAGAAATGCCAATGTAATGGCTTAAATAAGAGCATCCCCCATAGGCTCATATATTTGAATGCTTGGTCTCCAGGGAGTGGCCCTACTTGAGAAGGATTAGGAAGTGTGGCCTTGTTGGAGTAGGTGTGGTCTTGTTGGAGGAAGTGTGTCATGGGGGTTGGGTGGCTTTGGAGTTTCAAAAGCCCAAAGATATTCATATTCTCTCTCTCTCTCTCTCTCTCTCTCTCTCTCTCTCTCTCTCTCTCTGTCTTGCCTAGAGATCAGAATGTCGCTCTTAGCTACATCAAGTGCCATGCCTGCCTTTGTGCTGCCATGCTTCCCACCATCATAATGGACTGAGCCTCTGAAACCGTTAGCAAGCCTCTGACTTAAATGCTTTCCTTTAGAAGAGTTATTGTGGTCATGGTGTCTCTTCACAGCTCTAGAACAGTGACCAAGACAGTCATCTGTGACATTTTGTCTTCTCTAGTTGGCTTCTTTGTTTCTGAAATGTCTCAAAGGTCCCTCCATGTGGTAGCAAATATCAAAGCAACAGTCCTTTCTAGTATTGCGGAACATACTGTATGTATCCTTCCATCAGTGAGGGTAGGTGAGTTGTAGTTTCCACGTCTGTGAGGCTGTGAACATACGTATATACACGTGTAAAAATACATTTTCATTTCTCCATATATTTGCTTGGAATGGAATTATTGAGTTATATGATAACTTGCTGTTTGATTTTGTGTGTTTGTAGAAAACATTTACGTTTTCCTCTTATTTTTATCTTCAGACATTGTATTTCATAGATGTTCATATAGGTTTTTTTCTCATTGGCCTTATAAAAATGTTTTATTTAATTAAAAATTATTTTATTAACCATCTTGTACCTTAGGACAAAAATTCATTAGTCACCATAAATGGTTCTAGCAGCATCTAGGTTCTGTTTTCCTGTGGTTTT
>OU015752.1:20777001-20790730 GCA_907169655.1 Acomys percivali
TGCAGCCTACTGTCCCCATGGCAGACAGAGCACCTGTGCAGCCTACTATCCCCATGGCAGACAGAGTACTGCAGCTCTTAAGACTACTCTGGGGTAAATGAAGCGGAGCGGTGGCAAAGGGAGGGTGATTTGAGAAGTCCTAATGAAAAGATGATGAGTGAATTAACTCAGCGGTAATGGGAGGAGTCAACCGTGGGAGGCTTGGGCAGAGAGATAGCAAGTGTGAGGCCATGAGGTGTGTGTCCGTGGGCGTGTGTGAGAAACCATGGTATGGCTGGCCATCCAGAGCCCAGTAAAAGAAGGGAAGAGGTGAAGGGTATAGAGTCAGCGATACATGGTTACATGTCTCATCTGACCCTGACTGGCTGCTTACCTCACAGCAGAGACCAGGATGGTGCCCAGCCCTTCACCATGCTGCTAAGTGACAGTGAGAAGTGGTCATTATGTTACATCACCGATAATTTAAATATGCCTTGTAGACTTCCCCTAGAATTTATGTGATGTAAAAGTGCTAGAGTGTTTATTAGCTTGCTAACTGCGTATCTTCTGAAATAATGTGCTGTTTCTAGTTATTCACAAACATTTTAATGGCCACACTGATTTCTCTTGCAAGGTTAAAAAGCTGAAGAGAGAACTCTCCCAGATGAAGCAAGAACTTCTCTATAAACAGCAAGGCTTTGAAACGCTGCAACAGTGAGTATTAAAATACTAAAGTTGACTTCACAGCAATTCAAAGCTCCCTAATAAAAAAAAATAGATATACCAATTACATAAGAGATTTCTCAAAGAAACATAGAAAGTAAAAGGCTTAAAGCCCTTGCCAAAAGTCCAAAAGCAATCAACTTAAAAAAAAAAAATACTTGAAAAAAAAATCTATACACTTTGAAAAGGTCTGAACTTTTTCTTAATCATTGAAGGTGAGCCAAGAAAACCAAAGAAAAAAATTTGACTTTGTGTCCTGGACCACTGCCAGCCTTCTCGAATACTGTGGCATAGGTCTGCCTTGATGGCTGGACTAGGCGGGCTACACTTGAGAGGCTCCAAGCTCTCACTGATTCTGTCCACCTTTCAGTCAGTCTTAGAGACCATACGGAGTCCAGCCTGGCGCAGCTCCAGGGAGTCAGGGCAGGTCAGGCTCTGCAGGGAAGCCCGGCACTCCCCATTTGGCACATTCCCGCTGTTCCTTGCATTCCAGTTCTAAATGGTGGTGGGCCAGTGGGCTAGCTTGAAGATGGGCCAGATTAAGGGGAAATGTGGGTAACAATGTGGGTAACAAAGTTCTGGAAGAATCTGTGCCATCCCCAGCCTTCAGAAGCCTCTGTTTTCTCTACGGATGGAGCTCACACTAAACTATTCCAGACTCTCCTGAGATACTGACTCCCACACTCACCAGTCCATAGATAACCACGTGGAAAGGAAGAATCCTGTGGTTTTTCACAGCCATGTGGCCACAGAAAGCACCAGAGGTGTCCTCTAGCGACATTCAATGGCTTTGTGTGTCCTGCCTGGGCGGAATTGGGCGCCATCAGTTTCCTGTTCCGATAGGTTCCATATTCTTGTCTGCAGTATCCTCCGGAGCGTGTGAGCACTGCCAGGCTAACACAGGAGCCACCTATCTGCAAGTACCCAGCTCCATTCCTTTGCCTAGGGAATCCCAGTCTGCCTTCTGCTCTTAGGGAATCCAATGCCGTCCAAGGCACTATCCCCATTATGGCTCGTGAGTCTCACGGGCCTGCCGTGAGCTAATTGTTCTGCATGCTGAGTGGTGACTTGTAGCCGGTGGTGCTCACCCACTACTCCTGACAAGCAGTCAGACACCTGCTGTGATTCCGCCTCCTTGCCTCATAGAATCAGGGCACTGGCACTCTTCGGGTAGGTCCAGCCTGGTGCACCTCACCCCTGACTGTTAGAAGAAGGAAGCCCGAGAGAGCCCTGTGCAGGTCTCCACGCCGGGTGGATCTGATGGGCCCGGTACGTCTCCAGTTCAGACGTGTAGCAGCTTGAGCCGCTTGCAGGCTAGAATGATCTAGATGTGTTGTTTAGTACTTGTGCCGCAACATAAAGGCAGGACTTCTGTGGACAGGAGGAGATCAAACAGACTTAAAGAGTGCCTCAAAGTACTTAGCCACACGTTAGACATTTTAAGGCACGTGAAATTATAAGTCATGTCACCACCCAGGGCTAAAGGTTAGCCAAACCTGCTGTTTTGTTGTGCTGGTCTGACAATACGCTAGTGTTTCAAAGCAGTCGGCTTGCAAACACTGCTCACAGGAATCTCAGGCATCTTTAAGACTCTGTCAGTAGCATTCCATGAGAAAACAATAGACATTTGTGTAGAAGTCCAGGCTTCTCTTAGAAGGATCCAAGAACAGAAGGATACAGTGTCTAAGGACAGAGACTTCTCCGTGTTGCTCTTAGGGATGGACAAGGCAAAGCTCTTCCTTCGCTGTTACCACCATCCACTAAGACGCTGACCCATAGCTGGTGGGACCACAGACCAGACATAAAAAAACCTCACCACTAATTCTCTATCTGTCTATCTATCGCTATGACAGGGAAAAATTAAGTAGAATCCCATTGCAGGTTGCTCATCTACCATTCACTTCACCACAGAATGGGATATTTTTGTTGACTCTTGAATTATAATGTGATTTTTCCTTGAGGTTTCATTTAATTTGGTATAACAATTTTATCCTGGGCTGAACAAACATCTTTCTGTCTGTGTTACTTGGCTTATGCCTGAACCTCAAATCTGACTGTGGCCTAAACAGGAGTGTGGCTTGCATTTAGGTGGATACCAGGAACACCCATGCTACCTCCCCAAATGGGAAATGATAGCAACACTTATCAAATCAAAGGCACATGTGGTCCCCATGAAAATTTGGCTCCAAGGCACATTTTCCCAAGAAAGCATGCAAGTGAAAAAAATCTCTTTCAGATATAGAGTAAACATTTTAAACTATTAAAAAAAGAAAGAAAAGAAAAGAAAATTAGGGGAAAATAAAGCTTCTTTTCACTCAAACACAGAAAAAATAAAAGCATGATACTTCATTCTAAAAGCAGAAGGTGGTAAGCCTATGGCTGTACAACTAGAGCCACCCCAAAATTAATAAGCCTTCAAACTATGTTCATATTTTTGTAGTCAAATCAAAAGAGAGAAGAAAGTGGGGAGTAAAAAGTAGAAGGTAAAAATGTGAAATTAAAAATGGAGATGAAAAATTAGGTAAAAAATATGAAGGCAGTTTGAGGGAGGGCTCCATCTGGAGGAAGCTAGCCAAGGAATTTCCATCAAAAATGTGAAACTCTCAGTAATTTAAACTAGCAGGCAGTCTGGCCTAACTCTGCTTTTTATCTATAAATGGGGAAGTGCACTTCTGAATTGAAGGTGTGTTTTACCATCACATCCTGAGGGTTTTCACAAGCAAGAAGAGGTTGCTCTGGCTTTGGACAGGGTTTCTGTTTCGTGTTACCTTTTTCATGAAATCCCACTTTGTCTCCAGTTCCCGTTTGCTTGCTTTTACCATAAAGTGTGTTGCTTGAAAATGCCAAAACAGCATTTCTCTTAGTTAGTGAGCCTTCACGTGTATCAAGTTGGTGGATATAATCCTTTAAGGAGCCAACGATTACTTTGATACTTCCATTTCCAAATAAGTAGAACTGAGCAACAGACACAGTGCTGTTTGGATGAAAGATTCTAGATTAGTGTTTATAAGGTTCCTTAGTCAGGGTGTGGAATTGTCACCCTATTACCTCTTCTGTGTGGCTTAAGAGTTAAATTTGCATAAGTTTTCTGGCCTCATAGTTTTTCATTTGGAAAAAGTGACAATGGGATTTCCAAGCCCCGCCTTCCTACCTTACACACATACATACACACAGGTGTGTATGTATGTATGTGTGTGTGTGTGTATGTGTGTCTGTCTGTCTGTTTAATTCTGTGACTTTCTTGCCTGTACTTCATTATCAAATGACCTTATAATCAAGTTTATTTTGCTAGGCTTTTAAAGCTTAATTGCTTGTTCAGTAGCATAAAATATTTACTAAAAGAGTGCTTGGGGGACTGCACTATCTGCAGACTGTACTTGCTTGAGTTAACTTTGTTTGGCAAAGTGATTAAGATGGCACTGTGCTTTATTCAGATTGCACCTTTCACATTGAGAGTGCATATTAATTATTAAGTGGCTTAAACCAGATGGGCTTGGAGTCAGTCCACTCCTGATTTAGTGCCTGCCCTATCTTTGGGGGTGGGGCCTGTTGATAAGTCCTAAAGCAGGTCTGAGAAGCTGTGTAGCGCTAAGGCTGGTGGGCCAGAGGCTTAGCCATAAAGAACTCTGGACAGGGCCAGAACTGGAGAGTCTAGGATGTTGATCATGAATAGAAACCCAGCAATTTCTTAAAAAGAAGTAGGAAATGTGGTCGAGCCCTTCAAAAACGACAATCTCCAAATCCTCCAGCCTGCAGTAATAACAATGTAAAATAAGGACGTCCATGGGGACAGGGACAGATTAATTCACTGAGAGCTCTTTTTTCAATACGCAGCAGCAAATAAGCACATCTGCCCATCTGTCTTGTTCCTAAGTCGGAGCCCATTCAGCAAGGCGAGATATTTCATCTCACTCCGTAGCTTTAATAGATACTTTATATGTATTTGACAGAAATAAGAAGCTGCAGAATCCAAATATGTAAGAGGTTCACCAGTACAAATAGGCATTTCTCAAGCACTCACTGAAGCCTTGCCGTGCTGTCAGCACTGTGCCTGCTGTTGCTCGGACAACGGCTGTGGTGGTACTTCTTCCCCTACAGTGTTGTCCCTGCCGCTTTTCTTTCTTGACTCCAAGATAAGACTGAATGTGGTAAGGACTGGGTTCAGTCAGCATCAGGAGCACCCCAAAATGTGTTTGTGCTTCAAAGTGGCTAGAAATGCTGGGTGTGGTGGTGCATGCCTTTAATCCCAGCACTTGGGAGGTAGAGGCAGGCGGATCGCTGTGAGTTCGAGGCCAGCCTGGTCTACAAAGTGAGTTCAGGACAGCCAAGGCTACACAGAGAGACCCTGTCTCAACCCCCCCCCCCCCGCCAAAGAAAGAAAGAAAGAAAAAATGGCTAGAAAGAGACAAGATATGACGCAGATGATGGAGAAGTCGAGCCCGGGGCTAAGGAGAAGCACTCAGTCTATGTAGTGCTGTGTGAGAGCGATGCTGCACAGTCATCTGCTGAGGAAAGCACCTCAGAACCAGCTGCTCCCCTGCAGTCACCTTTTTTTTTTTTAATTTCTTTTCCCTCACTTTCTCCTCTCTTAATAGAATTGATGAAAAGATGTCTGGAGGCCAGAGCGGGTATGAACTTAGTGAAGCCAAGGCCATCCTCACGGAACTGAAATCTATCAGAAAAGCCATCAGCTCAGGAGAAAAAGAAAAGCAAGATCTGATGCAGGTATGTGGTGGGGCATCTGCATCTGTCTCCTAGGGCCCGTGAAGCATCCTACTCCTGCTGACCGTGCCCACCCAGGACTGGTACAGGCTCTGAGGGAGACATGTGGAGAATGAGTTGCTTCCCACCTTCCCGTGTCCTTTGTGAAGGCTGGCCTCAGTCAGGTGTCTCTTCAGATTGAGTTGAGTGGGGGCGGTAGAGCCTGGAGCCTATCCGAAGAGCTTAGTATCTGGGCTCACCCTTAAAACACACTGGGTACACAGGAGTGCGTCACCATCATCAGTAGGCAGTGGTACAGGCTCTGCACCTGTCAGAGCATGGCCCCATCTTAAGGGCTTCTCTCTTCTCTCCCTTCCCCTCTTCCTCATAATTACGAAAACATAAAGAAGTTAGGAGTTCAGCATCATCTAGTCGAGCGCTAACCTGCATCTTTGACTAGTGTCAGAGCCAGCGATGATGCTTGTGTTTTTAACAAAGCCTCTCCACTTACATGTGACGTTCAGCTTCTGTGTGTTGCTTCCCAAATGCTAGCTAAAAAAAGTTAAATATTCTTATATCCATGTGACTTTTTAATTTTTTGGAATTTCAAAATCACTTGCAAGAAGTGATCTGATGGAAAAGCCATTAATGATGAGGAAATGAAGTATGGCTTGGTGCCAGGTCCTCTCCTGAGTGCCTCACTCGTGTGTGCTTCCCTTGTCCTTCCTGATGCTGGGGTCATGTGGGCCTCTTTTTATAGTGCGTAAACTATAGCATAGGCAATCCAATAAGTTACGCAAGACCACAGAGCCAGTAAGTAGTAAGATCGAGGGGCAAGGTCTGCTAGTGTTGGTATGTGTTATCTTTAAAACACACATGTAACCACCTTAAACACATATATAGCACATGAAAAACATCACTGAACATGTCACTGTTGCTCTACAACTGTTCTATTGACTAAACTGGTCATTTCTGAAGTGCACACAGTAGTGTTGTCATTGGAACCTAGAGCACATTTGCACTGGAGCCTGTAGATGGCCCTCCTGGAATCACCTTTGCTTCTTCTGTAAACTTTGGTCTCTTCTACAGATCGGGTTGAATTCTTTTTAGCTACTAAAGTACTTAGAAGAATTAATTTGTAGTTACTGAGATCAGCAATAGAACTAGAGGGGAAATCAGGCATTGGCTGATTGATTTCAAACCTATTTGTGCATAGTAGCAAATATTTTACATAAAAATCCCGTCACTCAATTATGTACACCTAAAAATAAGCACGCAGCCACACAAAGCCAACTCCACAGTAATATTCTTTCTCTTCATACTGCTACTGTGCTCCAAGTTTAGTTTCCAGTATCTCATTTCTTTGAAACATATTAATCACAAGCTACCAAAGTGATTAACTATGTCATCATCAGAGGGAAGAAAAAAAAAGTATTGATCTTTTCCATTTCAAGAGAAACAGAAAAGACTTTATCATGTCACCGAAATGTTTCTTGGTTCTTTTCTATATATGCAACTTGCAGTGTCTGTGTGTGTGCTTTATCATGTGCACGCATGCATGTATATGATCTGTCTGTCCTTGTGAACGGTGAGAATTAAATACTGGTTCACTGGTATTTCCCTCCTCCCTCCCTCCCTCCTTCCCTCCCTCCCTCCCTCCCTCCATTCATCCATCCCTGCAACAAGGTGTCCAACCATAGCCCAAACTGAGCTAGAACCCCCTAATCCTCCTTGCCAGGGCTGAGCAGCATGTGTGCACATCAGGTTTACATCTGTTATCTTAGCATGGAAATTCTAAACATCGGGTTAAATATGGCCCTTAGGTTAACAGCAATAGGTTGTTGTTGTTGTTGTTTGTTCTTTACTTAGTGCTACTTTAGGGCTTCTTAAAAAGCTGATTGGCTTAGATTTTCTTTTAGTGCCCTGCTTGTACATACCCTCCCTCTAGAGTTAACCTAGTGTGCTCAGCCTCCGCGGCCATGAAAGGCATGTTCACTTTGGATTCTCACTTTACTATGACCTGTCACTGCCATAGGCAGTGCTGTGCTGTTGGCATGTAGATGGCCTTGACTGAGGCCAGGCTACTCCCTAACAGCTTCTAGGGCTGTTTCCTAATCTGTACTATCAGTGTAATCACCTCTTGGGATAGTATAGTTGTAGCCCTTTCCAAATAAGAAGATGCCCTACTGTATATCTAAAATGAGAAGTTGCACTATAAATATTGCATGATTCCATAATTCCTATTATGTTAATTGAGTAGTTCTGTATTAGCCTGTTCTGTGTTGCTATAGCAAAATACTGGAAGCTAGCTACTTTATAAAGAAAAGAGGCTTTCTAAGCTTATAGTGTCAGAGGCTGAAAGCCCAAATTGTATGGCCTCATTTTTTTCCCCAGACTTTTGTAAAGTCCTCATGTGGCTGGTATCACAAGGACAGGTTTGCACCTTAAAGAGATTGCTGGCAAGACAGGAAGCCAGAGCCGTTCAGAGACCAAGCCTGCACTTTTTATAACAATGTGCTCTCTTGGGAATGAACAGGGTCATCTCAGAACTATGTGACTATTGTACTGACACCTCCTCTTACAGGCTCTGTCACATCTAAGCATCATTACATTGAGAACCTTCTATAGGGACTTCCACAGGTGGCATACAAACCATATTCAAACTATAGTAGATCCCTGTTGACTTAAGAAAGTGTTTAAAAATAAGAATTGCACACACTATAGCGTATTTGAGAACAAGACAGGAGAGATGGCTCGGTGGTTGAGTGCTCGCTGCTCTTGCAGAGGACCCGAGTTCTTCCAGTTCCAACACTGTATCAGGTGGTTCACAAACTGTCTGGAACTCCAGTTGCAGACCAGACACCCTCCTGGCCTCCACAGGCCCCTGCACACATGTGGCTCTCACACACAGTACACATACAGTAAATAAATACAAAGGTGGATTCTGGTGTCTGCAGGAGAAGTGGGCCATCTGTTCAACATGCCCTCACGTATTTCCAGAATCCCATACTTGTCCAAAATGTATGGAGAAAGTTCCTTCTGTTTAGTGACACTGGAGAAGGGCTGCACTCCTGCACTTCAGACTGAGGAGATTCTGTGCTTCTTGACAGAGTCTTGCCAAGCTGCAGGAACGCTTTCATTTGGATCAGAACATGGGCAGTTCCGAGCCAGATCTAAGATCGAGTCCTGTGAGCTCGCATCTCTCTCTGTCCAGACAGACCCTTGATGCTGGGTCACAGACGAGCATTTCTGGAGACGTAAGTGGCCAGAGGGCATCAGCCGCCCCAGTGCTGTCCTCTGTGCCCTGAGGATGGGTAGGGGGTGGGGATGGGGTAGGGTGGGGAATGGGCTTGATGGTGACAGAGGATGGGGTGAGGGATGGGGTTGGTGGTGACAAAGGATAGGGGTGGGGGATGGGGTTGGTGGTGACAGGAGAGGACCAGAACAGGAGCTAGCATTCAGTATTTCATCCTCCAGATTCATTTTAAAAGTCACCTCCCCCAGCACTCAGGAGGCAGAGGCAGGCGGATCGCTGTGAGTTCGAGGCCAGCCTGGTCTACAAAGTGAGTCCAGGACAGCCAAGGCTACACAGTGAAACCTTGTCTCAAAAAAAAAAAAAAAAGAGTCACCTCCTCATCTTTTCTGTCCCAGTGCGAAGTGCACAGTACTTTCTCGGACTGCACATCTTTACAAATGCTATTGAAAAGCTAGAAAGGCCTCCAAGCTTAACTCCTCCCCAACTCAGTTCACAGTCCTGTGAATCGGAGTCACTTCACATGAACAGTGAGGGGGAGTAGAAACAAAAAAGGTACTTCTTAACGCTGACTAAAGGGCTGGAGGATGGTTCAGCCTTTAAGAGTGGGTCTCGCTCTGTCAGGCCCCCAGCACCCAAGGCAGGCAGCTTGCAACCACATATGACGACTCCAATTCCAGGGGATCTGACACCCTGATCTGACCTCCACAGACACCCTGCACACGGGGCATAGACTTATACAGGCCACACATCACTAGGCATGGTTTGGTTTTGTTGTTATTTTTGAAGAAATTGTTTTTATAAATTTGAAGCTGATTAAATACTGTGAGTTATAGCTGACGTTTGAAAATATTTACTATGATCCGGATATCATTATTTTCCCTTCTCCCTCATGAAAACCCATTCCCAAATATTTACTTTTTGTTAGGTTCCCAGGTATATTTGTATCTCGTAAACGCGTGGGGTGTGGAAAACAAAGCAGGTGGATGCTGGCAGTAGGCCTTACCTGTTTGAAAATCAATTCCCGGGGTTATTTAGTTTACATTTTGTGTAGATATAAGTTAAATGGTCTAAATGTTGCCCAAAAAATGAGCTCCACTCCACCAGTTCCGTTGACCTATGCTCCCTTCATAAACTCTCAGATATCGTACATATTTACCCGAGACTTTTGTCTGGAATCAAAGCTGCTGGGAGAGTGGGGCTAAAGTCTTTCCAAGCAGATGCGCCTGACTTGAGGGAGCCTTTCCCCTACAGAGTGAATGCCTCTCAGCTGGTGCGTCCCCGTCCCCGTGTCACAGCCATTTTTGCCAGCTTTTCAATGACTCCAGCTTCCTAGAAACAAAAGCAGTGTACTTCACTCATTAGCAGAGCTCATTGACTTTTTCCTTCTGTTTTGACTAGGTTGGGGTGCGAGGCAGATCAAATCTAGCTGAAAAGGTCAGGCTCAGTCTCCAGTATGAAGGAGCTAAAAGAAGGTAAGGACCAGCAGGGTTTCTGCTAGGAGGCTAGTCTCCTTTCCAGGGTGAACCTTGGCTGCTGTGGTGGCATGTGGCATATGGCCACACGTGGCATGTGGCCACTCTCCTCCCAGTCTCACCGAGCCACCGTTGGTGCTTTAACCTGCAAAGGTTGCTTTCAGGTCTCTCCCTTCAAAGCTGAAGAATAAGGAGAATTGTATTTTAGTTTTAAATTTTTATTTATGTACTGGGTTTTCAAGACAGGGTTTCTCCTGTGTAGCCCTGGCCGTCCTGGAACTCGTTCTGTAGAGTAGGCTAGCCATGAAGTCAGAGATCTGACTGCCTCCGCCTCCCAAGTGCTGGGATCAAAGGCGTGTGCCACTAAGTCTGACTTGAAAGAGGAATTTAATGAGGTGTGTGTGTGTGTGTGTGTGTGTGTGTGTGTGTGTGTGTGTGTGTAAAGGTTGTACCTCCCTTCTGGGAAAAAGGTATTGAGCTTGTATAATACTTATAATGGAAAGTGAGATGGTTGATTTCTCAGACCAAAACCCTTTGCAGTGGCCTGGGCTGCACATCTGCCAGGAGGTACCTCTGAGCAGCTTTGTCCCGGAGGCCTCCTACTGTTCCCTGGAAGATGCTGCTTCTGTTCCCACTACAGGCCAGGGAAGGAGGCTGGGAATCTCTCCTTTACCGCATAAGTTCTTACTAACCCTCATGGTCTTGTGCTTTTAAATCCTTGACTCTGCTGGGCTACGGTGCAAGAGACCACATTCTCCTAACATAGCAGGTCCATGCTATAGCACACCCTACTTGCTGCATTCTGACACCACTGATTTCATCACTTTTCATTTAAGAGTTTACAAATGCCACTGAGTCATCATTTAGGAGACATTAGGAGCAACTGCACTGTCGCCACACAGAAGACCAAGGACTTTATCTTATTCCTCTTGCTCTAATGGTGGGACCCTCCCAGTGTGCTGGGGCTCCTACCACGCAGAGGGCCTTCGGCCATTCGGATGTGTCCATCATTCCTGGGGGCAATGCAGTTGACCGCAGGTCTTAGAGTGGAGTGAACATCACTACGCTGTTTGCCTCTGCGTTTGCCAGGGTTCCAGTAGTGTTTGGCTCTTCAGTTTGCTGAACAGAAACCCAAGCTTTAGTCCACAAATGATTAGCCACATGACCTTGTACAGCCCCCTTGGTCATTCCGAGCCGCATTTAACTTGGCTCATTTTAATGTCTTTAAACTTGCCCTAATAGACTTTATATGTCTTGAGGGTAGGAAAAGTTTTTATTTTGTGTTCTCTCTTTTCCGGGAGCAGAACTGGGGCCCTGCCTTTGGTAGGTTTTGAGGGTTGGTCTTCTGTGGAAGCCTGGTGACATGCCAGCTGCTGCTGGGTGACAAGTTCAGGGGTCCTCTTGCTGTGAGCAGTCCAACCCTCTAACAGTCAGAGCTCCTTGGCTCTGCCATGGACAAAGCCCAAGACTTACATCTGGTTTTCTGAAAGCTAACGGCCAGGACTCAGCACTAAAGAGGACCCGCCCTTGCACCATGGCTTCTTGTGGACTTGACCTTGCTGCCTGTGGGTCACCTGAAGTCCATCCACAGTGTGCCTGCCAGATCTGTGCCCCCCTTTCCAAAGTAAAACCCGACATCTACCTAATCCCGTGCCCTCAAGCACTAAGCTGACACCTTTCTTGCCTGCACTGTGCTGTTGCTCCCAGCTGCTGGCTGCCTTGACCACATCAAAACTTAGGCCATTGCTTCTTGGCCATTTGGCTGCACCAGTGTTATTTGGAATTGGTTTTAGGGTTGCTGGTGACCCTCGAGGGATCTTTGCCTGTCTTAAAAATGCATTTTCTGCCAGGTGTGGTGGCACACATCTTAAATCCCAACACTTGGGAGGCAGAAGCAGGCAGATCCCTGTAAGTTCCAGGCTACACTGAGAAACTCTGTCTCAAAAAACAGAAAAAAAAAAAAAAAAAAAATACATTTTCCTCCTCGATTCTTAGCAAAGGCAAAGGTGAGTTACACTTCCTTGAACTTGTTTTCTCCTCCAGCTTTTGTTTTATATGCTCAATGAAGCTAATAATATCGTGCTTGTTTAGCAATTTGGTGATTACCTTTCCACTGCATTGAGGTGGTTGCTTATGGATTTGTGGTGAAAGCTGAAGAGCAGCCAATGCCTCGTCTGTTATAAGTGCAGACAGGAGGTGGGAAGAGACACGCACACAGCACAACTCCAATATAAGATGGCTTGCTTGTTTGTTTTTTCAAGACAGGGTTTCTCTGTTTGTATTCCTGGTTATCCTGAATTCACTTTGTAGATCAGACTGGCCTCAAATTCACAGTGATCCACCTGCCTCTGCCTCCCTCAGTGCTGGAATTAAAGGTGTGTGCCACTGCACCCAGTGTAGCTTTCTTTCTTTTCTTTCTTTCTTTCTTTCTTTCTTTCTTTCTTTCTTTCTTTCTTTCTTTCTTTCTTTCTTTCTTTCTTTAAGGCACCACAGGCGCAGACCTACTTTGCATCTTTGTTTTGAGTTGTTTTTCCATAATAGTTTCTTCCTTCAAAATAGGGGTGGGGTCCCCTTTTCTGTTTTTCCTATGTGCTGCCCAGTAGCCAAAGCAACCATCCCTCGGTTTCTGCAGGGACATGGCTCTCTTGTTTTGGTACCACTTGTGTCCATGGTTTATCTGCATCTTGCACCTCGTGGCTATGGAGCCGTCTGTGTCATCCTGTGGTCATCCGGGTCACCCACACAGTGCAGCAGGACAACCCATTCATTCCAGAGACTGCTGTGTTGGGAGTTCTGTAGACAGGGTCATCTGTGACTGGCCTCTGGACATAAGGAAGCCGTCGGCCAGGCAAACGTGTGGCACACTAGAGGCTCGCCTGTGCTCCTTCCCCTCTTCTTCCTCCATGCGTCCCTCCTCCACATCCCTCCTCTACATCGTGGTTGCCACACCAGCTGCTGTTCCTTTGCTGGTTAAGGTCCACCGTGCCTGCTCCTGTGCAGCCAGATAACCAGATGCTCCCGGATGTGGATCAGAAGCCAGAATACCTGAGGTAGTACAGGATTGCTCCATAGCTAGTGCTTACCATGAAGAGGCCCCAGTGGAGGGAGATTTCCCAGTGTGAAGCTTGAGGAAGGTGGGCCTGGGAGGAAATGGCGGCCTGCCCATTATTCTTGGTGATGTGAAACCTTAATGAACTGATTTGGCTTTAATATGAATTGACCAAGGCTCTAGTCCTTTCTCATTTCTTCCTTCTGTGATCTGTTAATACCTCAATTTCTACCCAGCTCTGGGAAGTACCATTTATGTGGGGCACAGAAGCTTTACCCAGAAGACTCTAATCTACAACAGTGGCTTCTTTGTTTTGTTTTCTTTTTCGAGACAGGGTCTCTCTGTGTAGCCTTGGCTGTCCTAGACTCGCTTTGTAGACCAGGCTGGCCTTGAACTCACAGCGATCCGCCTGCCTCTGCCTCCCGAGTGCTGGGGTTAAAGAGGAGCGCCACCGCCGCCCCTCAGTTTGTTTCTTAATGGAAGCTTCTAGGTAACCCTTCCATCTCTCTCTCTCTCTCTCTCTCTCTCTCTCTCTCTCTCTCTCTCTCT
>OU015752.1:20790740-20802288 GCA_907169655.1 Acomys percivali
TCTCTCTCTCTCTCTCTCTCTCTCTCTCTCTCTCTCTCTCTCTCTCTCCCACACACACACACACACACATGGGATACCTGCCTGTGGCTCTCTGCCTTACATGCTTCTGTCCCCTGACCTGGAGTGCGCTGTTGCTCATCTCTGGGAAGACATAGATTGCATTTGCAGCCAGGCACCTGGCCTTGTGTTCTCCTTTCCTGGAGTCGTGAACATTTGTGTCCTCTGTCTTTTAGCATGGCTAACTTGAAAATCGAGCTGTCAAAGTTGGACAGTGAGGCCTGGCCTGGGGCTCTGGACGTTGAGAAGGAGAAGCTGACCCTGATACATGAGAAAGAAGAGCTTTTGAAAGAGCTGCAGTTCATCACCCCACAGAGACGCACACAGGATGAGCTGCAGCGCCTGGAAGCAGAGCGCCAGCGCCTGGAGGAGGAGCTAATGTCTGCGCGGGGCGTGCCGAGCAGGGCCCTGACCGAGAGGTTTGCTTTCTCCTGGGGACAGGGTGGCTTGAGCCTGTGCTTGTGTCTTACTGGTGACACGTCCCCGGGTTTGGAAAACTCAATAGCTTCTGTTGTTAGAGAACTCAGAAACAGCGCACGAGAATTTTCTTTTTGCAGAGCAATAAAGCACACACTCCTGTGCCCCGAGTATCAGTTCTTCTGTGTCTGTTGGGAATGTGAGCGTGACAGATGCGGAATAACTAAGGGATGTTGACATAGAGTCAGGACTGCAGTACATCACTGAGCAGCTCTGATAACAATAGCTGTAAACTCACACTGGCTGATGAAGGCAGCATAGACCGTAGCAGACAGTGAGCCTGCCTGCTCTTGTTTTCTGTACTGACAAGAAGTCATATGTTTATTGCTCTTAATTCCACAAGGAAAGGAAAAGACAGCTGGCTCGCCTTATCAGTCACGAAATGTCCCCTGCATGTAGCTTGTCAGCTGAAACCTGCTTCTAAAGCAGAGGCGACCATTCTGAGCAATTGTTTGACTTTTCTGTGGGAAGGTGTGAGTTGTTATTCCAAATTATCCAGTGCCACAAGCAGACGGGCCAGAATGTTCATCAGATAACATGCGTACCCCTTGCGTGCCAGCATACCTGAAACAGCCCTGTGCCAAGACACTGCTGGCCGCTGTGGCCCTTCAGATCCCGTGCCCAACAAAGACCAGCTCTAGCGGAGCAGTGTCTGCCCCAGAGTGAATCCACGTGTGTCTCATGTGACCTGGAAATAAATTCAAACACCCCTCCAGAACCTAGCTTCTTTTCTTTTTAAATTCTTGGCCTCTTGCCTTCTAATCCCTGTTTCTCAGTGAGTGTCTAGATTTTTAAACGACAAAGCATTTGAAAGTGTGGGGACAATGGGGCAGAGAGGAGAATGCTGTTCCTCGTTAGGCCTTCTCATGTGCATGATTTGAGTTTAGCCATTTGGGGGAGCAATTTGATGCAGACATCATGAACAGGTACCCCAATCTGCAGACCGTGGCCTCATGTCCACTTCCTGTCCTCCCTTCCTCTGCTGTCTCTGTCCAGTGCTGATAGGAGTTAGCCCAAGGTGTGAGGAGGGACCCAGGTAAATCAGCACCAACAGGCACAGAAGCAGACTCACCAGGGGATGTCATGAAGCAGGTGACCTTCATGGGCTTACTGTGTGAAATAGCACTTACTAAATACCAAGACCTGTTCCCCTGTCCCAGGGGTTTGGTTCCAGGACCCCTCCTGACACCCACGCCATAATTCCCCTGTACAAATTGTGCAGTGTTAACAGAAACCGCACATGTCCTCTCATAGGCTTTGAACACCTTCTAGCTTACTTAGAATTCCTAATACAATGTAAATGCTGTGGGAATGCTGTGGATAGCTTAGGGAAAAACAGAGGCACGGTAAAGGTCCAGATGTGGTCAGTGCACACTCAGCGTTTTCCCTGAGCACTTTGATCTGTGCTTGGCTGAACCCTTGCTTATAGAAGCCGGGGTGCGGAGACTCCCCGGTGTTCACACTCATCCAACCTGGAAAGGCCTTGTGGTCCTCCTTAGCTTTGTACTGGGAGAGAGGAGGCCGTGTTCACGCTATTAGCATTTACAGGCATGGCACCCTGCTTGTCATTTTTATCGGGAATGGCTTGCTTTTTGCTTGCACACACGTAGTGACTGTGTCACATTTCTAGCAGCAGGTTGGGGCTGAGCAGAAGCTCCAGAGTCCTTGCAGAAATAGTGATATATTTAGTGAGAGGCAGCAGTGGGGTGTGTGCGTATAGGGAGCAGGCGGTGTGGGTAGCTCTCCTCACCTGCACAGCCTGTCTGCCGCAGACTAGACAGTGACAGGAAGGGATGTGTTTGTGCAGTATGCTGACTTTCTGAGTCCTTCGGAAGGGAAGCCACTTGGCATGCCAAGTAAGTGCATACAAATTTCCTCTTAGTGTCTGTGGTCAAGGGCAAATCCTCATCGTTATGCTGCAGTGCAAGCCGGGGAGGGAAGGAACTCAGATGTTGCTGTTTGACCAACTTAGCTCCACTGTTTTTGCTCATGGTTCCTTTTCACCTTTCCTAAAGAGCCTTGTGCGGCAGCAAGCCCTAGACTAGGTCCTCATGCCACAAGCAGATGCAGCACAGCAGGCCTGGCTTTCCTCGGAAATGCCTCTGTCCTCTGCCCCATTGCACTCTGTCACCTCTTCCTATTCTGTATCCCTCATCCTTGCTTCTTACTATATATATTTATTTTTGCACGTTGCTTCCATCCAGCTGTCCTCGAACCTTGGTAAGCAAGAGACTTCTTCTCCAAGCCACATCTCCTCAGTGGTAGAGCAGGTAGGTGGTGGCTAGAAACACCCAAGGAAGGAGAATTCACAGTCTCATCATCAAGCACATAGTCAGCACCAGACCCTCACTTTGTTCCTGGTATTGACACCATCATCAAAGAAAGCGCCTTGTTGCTTTGCTTTAAGATTCCCTGTCTCCCTTCCTTTTGTGGGTTCTTCATTATTTCAGGAGTGGGGTGACTCAAACTGTGGTCTCAGGACACTAAATGCACATGAATTCCCAACCAACCATCCTGTGTATCCTCGGGATCCCTGTTTCTGCTGCCACACCAGCAGTGAGCCCATAGCAGTGACTGAGATCGCCCTCTAGTGGTAATAAAGCATAGCTGCACAAGCCAAAGATGTTCATTATGGGAGCTCATCAGGGCGAAGGAGAAACTGCTCTCCCTGCCTGTGCCCTTTCATACTCTCACTCACAGCGCTGGCACTCCTTAAGCTGTGGTTTCCTGTAGCTCACAGATCTTTGCTGCTTCCTAAAACTCCCAGTGGATCGCCTAGAAAGCGCCCATGTGCCTGGATTACATAAGTGGTTTTGCTAAAGCATCTGAAGATTATTTAAAACAAGTGGGCAGGGTGTGAGTGCCATTTGTTTTATTTTATTTTAATGCAAAAGAGGCTTCTTTCCTGTGTGAATGCTTTCCCAGGTGCAGAGCTGTGAGCTCAGGAGAGACAATGCTCTTCTCTCTCTCTCTCTCTCTCTCTCTCTCTCTCTCTCTCTCTCTCTCTCTCTCTCTCTCCCTCTCCAGTGCTGAGGTAGAGACACAAAGATGACGCTGTGATATGTTACTAAGGGCAGCCTGAAGGGTAATTAAGAGAAACAGGTATGGGAGGCTCTTTCAGGAGCCAGGGTGAAAAGGCCCTTTCTTGCTGAGGTAACTAGAAGGGCAGGGCTGGCGAGGAGCTGGGAGAGCCAGGCTTAGAAAGAGGACTGTGTTCATAATACCCTGGGTGTGGACACCTCATCACCTAGGACGGACACTTAATGTCGGAGGAAGACTTCCAGCCCAGCTACCCTCAGCCAGCAAGGCTTGATGATTACACTAAGGGCACAAAATGCTGTCCCAGCACAGGGTCCCTGTGGTTGTCCACAGTTCCTTTATCGCTTTTCTGGTGATGCCAGCAAGAAGTTTGTATAGAGGAGTGAGGGAGAGCCAGTGCCTGCCTTCCGAGATCTTAGCCTCATTTGGGGGAGCAAGCCCACAGAAGCGGGGGCCTCGGGGATGCTGGAGTCTGTGAAGTGTCTGCTCTATGCGCACGAGGACTTGACCTAGGCAGCCAGTCTAGGCAATCCATAAGCGCCAGGTTCAGTGACGTCAGTGTCTCAAAGGTAAGGTAGGGGCTGGAGAGATGGCTCACTGGTTCAGAGCACTCGCTGTTCTTACAGAGGGCCTATTCCTCTTTACAGAGGCTCAGTTCCTAGTGCCTACGTGGTGGCTCACATCTGCCTGTGACTCCAGTCCAGAGAGATCTGACACACTCTTCTGCCCTCTGCAGACAATGCATGTGGGTGTACACATACATGCAGGGAAGGCAGCCATGCATATAAAATAAACATAAACACGAACAAAGTAAAAATGTATCTCCAAAGACCACACACACACACACACACACACACACACACACACACACACACATATGCAAGTCAAGCATTGAAAGTTGAGAGGCAGCCGGCAGAAGCTGACACAGCAGCTCCTGAGCATTAGAAGGCCCTGAGAACATGAGGAAACGCTGTGTATTAATAAGCATGATACTGACAGTGTGTTTTAGCAGCATTTGGGGCTTTTTCCAGACCTTTGCGCCTTCCAATACAGTTCATCTCTACATTAATTTTTCTTTCTGATGGAATTGGTTTGTTTGAGAGATTTCAAAACACAGACTGCTCTTCTTAAAAATGCACTTGCAGAAGTATTAAAAGAATTGATCATGCCGGTATTGTAGAAAATGGCAAGAATTGCTTTTTAATTGTAACATCTAATGGAAATTCTGTTGTAGAGCCATCAATGGAATAGGTACCTATAAATAAACAAGTACATCTCCTTATGACCCAACACATGCAGAAAAAGTTCAAAGAGGTTGGAAATCAGGGAGATTTTATTTTTCTCCAAACCAATGTGGCCCATTGTGCACACCACCCACCACCTTGCAGGGCTGTGCACAAGTGCCGTGGCTCTGTGACCTTACTCCATTAGATCCCTTTAACTGCCTTATCAGGTAGGTACAGGAGGATCACAATCACCATTCACAGAGGAGAAAGTGAGTGGCTTGCCAGAGGGCAAGGGGGCGGCAGGGGGACTCACAAGCTGCAAATCCCAGAAGAGGCACCAGGGCACTGGCCTCCTTGGATGACGTCTCAAGGCCCAACTGATGCAGCCCTAGGCTTTTCCTTGGATGCCTGACCTGTTTTGAAACAGTTTGTTTCAAGATAAAATTCTACAGTGCTCTACCTGTATGATAATCTGCTCCGGGTGATGCGACAGGATAGAGCTCAGAAGGCAAAGCACTTGGATTTCTTACTGAGACTAAAGGCCAGCTCAGCCCACAGCAGCACTATGGTCCGATCTCGCTCAACTGCCAAACCTCCCAGGAAGTTGGCACTGGAGTTTTCATCGATAAGCGCTATTTTATAGCCACGCTTGCTAAATTCAGTTCTAAGGTGGCCCATCACACGCCTTGTCATTGTTACCTGCTGTTCTGCAAACCAGAAGCCAGCTGGCCGCCTCCTAAGATTCGCCCCCCCCCCCCCCCACCGCCTTGGCTGAGGCTATTGCTGTTTTTCCTCCTCAGTACTTCTCTGTGACTTGGGCCAGATCATTTACTGACTTGAGGAAAGTTTATGCTGTCAGCATTGTAAGGTTTCCCTAGCTTCGGGACCGGACCTAACCCTCCAGCCTCACTGACTGCGGCTGTAAAGCTTTGCCCATTCTCTTCCTGTCTGTCGTTTTGAGTTCACCCAGACACCCCCGCCCCCTTCACATGGTTCTGGGATATTGAGCTTTTCTGTCGTTTAGTTTGGGTTTCTATATATCATTTGAAAGTTTTTTTTTTCCTCCCAGATTGAAATTGGAAGAGAAAAGAAAAGAGCTGCTACAGAAACTTGAAGAAACGACTAAATTAACTACTTACTTGTATTCACAACTTAAAAGGTAAGCTTGTTGGCTTCTGGACGGGAAATGGCCTCCCCAGCATGCAGGCCTGTCCTGGTTCCTCTTTAGTTGGTTTTTAGCTGCTTAAAGGTAAACAAGTCATGCCCGCACAATTGATGCTTGAGTTTCCAATTTTAGAAACGCCTTTTCCCCTATAACTCCCTACTGCAAGTTTGGAATGCATTTTGAAATATCCTACAGAAAGAGGGTTGCTGTATCTGTCACTGAAAACTTGAGAGAAAACCATATTGCTGCCACCATTATCCTCTTACCAAGGGAGGTGGAGGAGACCCTCTGTGAGATAGCTGCCTGATTAGCATATCCACGCCCATGTTTATTAGCATATCCACGCCCACATCCAGGAGTGAGCCCAGGGGTCTGTCACCTGAAGTCTTTGTAAGTTGCCTTTTCCTTCTAGCCACAGTAGCTACACTGACATTTCCTGTCTGTCTGTTTCAGTCTTTTTAAAGTATCCATGCTGTGAATAGTTCTGCACGTTGACATGCAAACTGGCTTTTGGCTTGGGTTTTTATTTAAACTTTTGCAAAAGGCATGTTATTGGAGGTGGGGGCAGAAATCTTCCTACATAGCCCTGGCTTGACCTGGAACACACTATGTAGACCAGACTAGACCTGCACTCACAGAGATCCCCCTGTTTCTGCATCCTAGGTGCTGAGATTAAAGGGCTGTACCGCTGTATCCGCCTGTATCATTAAAAAAAAAAATTAATGGTTATTTACTTACTCATTTATGCATTTATTTTGGAGACAGCATCTCTCTGTGTAGTCCTGGCCATCCTAGAGCTGGCTATCTAGATGAGGCTGGCCTCGAACTCACAGAGATCCTTTTGCCTCTGCCTCTAAAGTTCTGGGATTGAAGGCATGCACCCCCCCCCCCCCCCCCCCCCACCCCCCGGCAGTGGTATAACATGTATCATTTTAAAAGACCAGAGTTGCTAAGGTGTGTGTGTGTGGAGAGCAAGGCTGGTAATGGTAGAGCGTGCACAGGGACATCCTTGACCCAGCAGTGAGTTCCCCTGCCCAGGCCTCACCAGTTCCCTTCCCTTCCCAAGGGAGTCTGAAGGAGCCAGCGGGGACTGTGGCTGTGCTCCTTGTGGTGTGCAGGGTTTACCGCGTGTTTTTCTCCTCCCAGCCTCTCCTCCAGCACACTGTCCATGTCATCCGGGAGCAGTCTGGGCTCGCTGGCCTCCAGTCGGGGCTCTCTGAACACCTCCAGCAGAGGGTCACTCAACTCCCTCAGTTCCAGTGAACTCTATTATAGCAGCCAGGGAGACCAGATGGACACAGATTATCAGTATAAACTGGACTTCCTTCTTCAGGAGAAGGGCTGCTACGTTCCTTCTGGACCCATCACCACCATCCACGAAAACGAGGTGGTCAAGACCCCCAGCCAGCCTGGCCAGAGTGGACTCTGCGGGGTGGCAGCCACAGCGACCAGCCACACTCCCCCGCTGACGGAGGCCTCCAAATCTGTGACATCCCTCTCCTCCAGGTCCTCCCTCTCCTCCATGTCCCCTCCCGGTTCTCCTCTGGTCTTGGAGAGCACATTCCCGGGGTCTTCTCATGACACCCCTCTGCACCAGTTCACTGCTGACTTTGAGGACTGTGAACTGAGCGGCCACTTTGCTGACCTCGGCCTCGGTGAAAACCAGATCCTGCCGGATTCAGACCTGGGAGGAGCATCCCAGTCGCTCCTCGAGGATAAAGACCTTGATGAGTGCACTGGGGACCTGCTGTGTGGAGGAACACCAGGTAAGGGAGGCCGTGCTTTCCTGTGTGCCCCTGAGCCACGTTACGAAACATTCCCTGACTTTTTTTTTTTTCCATATAAAAAAGTATATGGTTCCCTTCTTCTTTGTCCGGGGTATTCATTTAAGGAGTATTTATCCCATACCTAGACTTTCTTCTCTGTCAAATGAAAGTTGCCATCCCAGACAGCGGGCTACATGTATAGCTCAGTGATAGCTTGCCTGGCATGTGCAAGGCTCTGGGTTCAGTACCCCAGTGCCACAAAATAAACACAGGGACTGAGGAGGCGGTGCCAGTCTGTGAAGTGTTTGGCGGGCAAGTATGAAGATCTGACTTCCAATCTCCATCACCGGTCACCATGGCAACTCATACCTGTATGTCCAGGTAGGGAGGCCAAGATGGGAGGCTCCCCAGGACTTCCTGGCACCACACAGTCAGTAAGTGACTGTCCCCAAAGTTAAGGTTGAGAGTGAACTGAAGACACCTAGTATCGGCCGCCAACCTAGACATACAAGCTCACATGTTTACAAGCACCGGTGCACACAGACATGTACAGCGCATACTCAGAACATACTGCCTCTGTACTTAGCAGACTCGACCCTCCGTGCTGTTCTAGTCCAGGGGCCCTCGGCGGGAAGTAGATGCCTAGGAGGTATTTTTGTGAGCAGCCCACTCTTCCACCTGGATTCTGGTTCAGAAATAGCAAAGAGATGGGGACTTTCTCTTTAAAACTGACCTGACACAGATGAAAACAAAGTCAATTGGCATATTGGCTGGCTAGCACGGGGGTGGGGGGTGGGGGGGGAGGTTTCATGTTTAGCTTGCTTGGGGAGTTCTATATAAACAGCGTGTGGCGGATTCCCCTTCTCGCCCCAGTTACTTGGTGGCTGCAGCCCCGTGTCCGGCGTTGCTCCGCCACCTGCTGGCCGCTCTCCCAGCTGCAGCTTTGCCGACCGCAAGCTGAGGTCTCAGGAAGGAGCAAGCTTTGGTCTTTCAAAGTCGCTTTCCTCCGCGTTATGGAAGCGTTCCGGTGTAAAGAGCAGATGGCACCCTTGTTTTCCAGCGCTGCCCTGCGTTCTAAGGATGGCCTACTCTATAACTTGAAGCACATGAACTTTTCTGCCCCTGACAAGAAGTCCTGCTCAGTCAGCGTGTGTCAGCTTGTCCTACCATGAAGAGAGGACAGCCTTTGTAGGACCCTGTCCTTGCAGTTTTAGAAGCGTTGTTTGTTTGCTTTTGTATGCACAGGTGTTGGAATTCTCAGTACTAATTGATTGGCCGGTTGAAAGCTCTAAAGATGAATACAGCTGGCTTTGGGGGTTTCCGATACGGAACGTTGAAGTGCTGTGTAGGCCAGTGCATGAGACCTTCCTGTACCTTGTCGCCCTCTTCAGAGAGCTGCCCACATTACAGGCCGTGCCACTCAGCTACCCACTTCACAGCGTGACACTCCTTGAGCACTGACAACTGATTTTGCCCTTTATTTATTGGGGATGTTCCTTATAGTGAGCACTTCTCAATATCCCATCAGCATGGTGAGCCCGGTACATGACGGGAGCTGCTTGAAAAGGAGGAAGAGTCCCAAAACACGTTAGCCCAAGGGCCATCATCTGCCAATATGGAGGCCCCTGAGCCAGTGACTCAGGCATGATGGCCCAACGGCTGCCAAGTTCCTAACACTTGAGTTTGCTACCAGCTCTGTTGATGACTTGGTTGTGGCCAGAGACAGGTGCCTGAGGAAGAAGTTCCCACAGTGTTTTGGGGTTTGTTGTTGTTTTTGGTTTTGTTTTTACTTTTAAATGTTACACAGCACAAAGGCACCCTAGGCACAGCTGCTCAGTGGCGCTATGGCACCATCTGAAGACCCAGGTTCCATCTCTGCTACCTCAGGACCATCACTTGAAAAAATGCACACAAGGGCTTTGTTTGCAGTGAGCTTTCAGCTTCCTGTCTTAAAGCAGCAGGGGGCATGCATTTCAACTACCACAGTGCCAATGCTATCCAAGGAACATCTTACCATCTTAAGGGAGGGGCCACGTGGAAGGACACTGTTCCTGTCTTAACATCCAGGGCCTTATACAGGTGAAGCCAACTCTGTTTTATAGCCAGTTTGCTCCTCCACACCAATCCCCACCGGATGACAGAAGCCGAGGTAAAATGACTATGAAGTCTTCCCACAGCCAGCCTCCGTCATTGTCAAAGTCAGTTTTCAGACTGCTGTGGTTATTCCTGAGGGTAATCAATAAATCATGTCATCACCTTCACCCCGACAAAGTGGGGGGGGGCAAAGAGAAGGCACGTCATCATCAAGGAGAAAGTGTTCCCACTGCCAAAAATAAAAGAGAGAGTGCAGCAATCAATCCTATAATCTGAAGCCTTAAAACTTAAACATCTTAACAGGATGTAAAGTCACGACTCAGAGGGGGCCGGATGCATGCCAACATGGCTCCTCTGGCTCACTCACTGGAGGATGAAAGAAACTCCGGGGGGCATTCGGCTTATTACAGTACAGAGCACAGCTTTAAATGAACGCTCCTCGCTCCCTGCAGGGTGCTGGGGTATGAAATATGAGTTAGAGATAAAAGCGCTAAAGTGGTAGCTGTTGCTAAAAACTCAGCACACAAAAAGTTTTGGTTTTTCTGTTGTTGTCACTGTTTTTTTGTTTTGCTTTGTTTGTAGTATTAGCTGATGAGAATTCATACTAGTCAAAGATGTTTTCTCTTTAATGTCTGTAGAAGAGTAACACAGGAGGAGGAGAAAGGGACGTGTAGAGAGAGGAGAGGAAACTTCTCCAGGGAGTCGCTAGGGTTAGGTTGTCAAGTGGGAGCAGTGCCGGTGTTTGGTAGGGCGTGGTTGCCTAGCCAGCTCTGTAGTGGTTCATGAAAGCTTGGAGCAAAGGGGCTGGAGATAATGGGAGACTGTGTCCCTTGCCTTCACATATTTTAGAGCCAGTGAGATGGGTCAGGGGATGAAGGTCCTTGCATCCAGGACTGAATTCCATCCCCAGGACTCATATGCCGTCTCCTATAGGTTGACCTCTGGCCTCCACATGTCCATCACATGCACACACATGTACATACACACACACACACACGTACACACATGTACACATGCTTAAATAGATAAGCATGGGTTTTGGTCTTGGTTTTTGTTTTTGTTTTTCGGTTTTTAATTTTGGTGGCCTTGAGAACTGGCTCAGTGTTTAAAAGCACTTGGTGCTCTATCAGAGAACTGTGGTTCAGTTCCCAGAACCCAAATGGTGGCTCACAACTGCTTTGTTACTCCAGACCTGGGGAGTCACTGCCCACTTTCGGCCTCCATGGACACCTCACGCACATGCTGTGTTTCTATAAATGCAAGCAAAACACTCAATATACATAAAATAAATGTTTAAGAAATCCTTCAGACAGAAGCAAAAAACAGTGTTTTCCAAGTCACCAAATCCTAGACCCTATGAATTCCAGCATTTCTCTCACCCCGCCTGTTAATATAGGAAGTAACGTTCTTGACTTTAAGAAAGAAATTGTACCTTGAGCTTCTGTGGCATGAGCATTTTACACCTTTTCCCACTAAGAAACTAATGGCGTTATCACTTTCTCCACCCTAGACGTGGAAAAGTCGTTACCCAAAAGAAGAGGAATCCATCTGCGAGGAGACAAAACTGCTTGTGTGTCGGCGGCTGCCTCTGATGAATCCGTGGCTGGAGACAGCGGGGTCTATGAAGCCTCCATGAAACAGTAAGGAGCCTGCAGGGGCGAAGTCAGTCCCCTGCGTGCCTGTCAGCCGGGCTCGTGCACACCGTAAGGCGATGCGGTCCCCTG
>OU015752.1:20825266-20841703 GCA_907169655.1 Acomys percivali
CACACACACACACACACACACACACACACACACACACACACACACACCAGACATGAGGAGCATAAATTCCAGAGGGGTTAAGTGTCAGCATTCCCAGCTCTAGCTCTGGTGGCTCAGGTCGCTGGATCTGATGGAGCCGCAGCTTTGAGTCACTTCCTGAGCCAGGGAGGATGTGTTCCACCCTGCTGTGGAGCCTGCAGTGATTAAGGCTGGAAACTGGTTTACAGTGTCTGTGGGGAAGATGGTTGCTAAGCCTCCAGCGTCAGTGAGTTGAGCTGCATGTGTCTATTGAGGCTTCACCGTCTGCACCATGTCCAGCTCCTGAGTGATTGAGGGGGAACTAACACTGGGCAGATGTTCCACAGAGGAGTCACACCCCACGTGGGTGCTTCGTGGGGTTTCTGGGAGGGAGAGGAAGGGATGTCTTTTTTTATTACAAATTTTATAACCTGCATAAATAATTATTTTTAGAGATTAAAAGTTACTATGGACCAGACAGTTCTCACTTCTTTTTAAGTCGCTGCTTTCCTAAACAGCTCCTGCTCTTAGGAGATGGCAGCTTACAGGCGTTTTAACCAGATGTGTTGAGGAGCTGAGCAGAGCAAGGTTATTCAAAAGCTTAGTTAACAGATCTCTGTGAACCAGACATCGGTGAATCCTGAAATGTGGCTTAAGTTAAGGGTTTCAGCTGGTTTCCGGGAAGGCAGATACGGCTCAGGAAACAGAGAGGATGGTGTTCTGATTTAGGAATACCAGCATGAAAACTGTAGAGAGGCCTAAGACCCACATGGCTGTCACAGTGTGAGTCGTGCGATCCGAGAGGAGCCCTGCCAGTGCTGTGCCTGGCCCTCCTCACACTGGCTCTCGAGGGCTACCATGCTCAGCTCTTCCCAACTTAGTGCCACGTGTTGAAGACGATACAGGGAATAAACCAACGAGGCCCACAAGTCAGTGCTACCCTCTCCCCTGAGAGAACTCACTGTTGAGCGCTGACGGCCAACACACCTCTGTATGCTAGTCCTTTAGAGGCTCCAGGCACCCTTTGGGGGGACTGAGGTGTGCATGTGTTTGTGTGTGTGTAACAGGTATGTGCATACCACAGCGTGTGTGTGCAAGCCAGAGGACAGCTTTTGAGAATTAGTTCCTCGCTTCTGCCTTGTTGTGCTGATGTTCCATGTAGGCTCGCTGGCCTGCGAGCTTCTGAGCAATTCTGTCTGTGTCTCCCAGCATGTATGGGTGAGATGCGTACTCCCACGTCCAGCCTTTTGACTTGGGTCATCTGTCCTGTGTGGTTACCATGTTTACGCCAGCCTGGGAAAGATTTCTGACCCTCAGGCAAGTCGTGTAGACAAAGCACTTATATGTTTAGATTTTTCTTGCCATGCTGTGCATGTGTTAGAGAAAGCAAGGGTTGAATCAAGGGAGCCCAATAACAGTGTTACAGAAGCCCAGACACTTAGTGATGAGGTAGGTATACGTTGGGCAAAAAGGAGAGAGACTAGAAGGCAAAGCTAGTCCAAGCTGGGACAGGTGGGACAGGCCTGTCATGTGACACTCTTCCCTGGGGAAGTGTGAATACCACCAAAGTCCCTCTCATTACCCTTGGAGGGAACCGCTACAGAACAAGGCCCATATGAATCCCCAGGCACGTGGGAGGGAGGCTGACTAGGAGATCACACATTCAAAGACAGAATGCAAAGGGAGGCCAACCTGGGACCCATGAACTCACTGGTAGGGCCCCTGGACCTACAAGGTCCCAAGTTCAGTTCCCAGGACCATGAAAGGAAAAGTAAGGATTCCAGGCCGGGTGCTGTCTCAGTATGAGAGGCACAGAAGGCCCCCTCACTTGCATTTGCTCTGACCCCCATGGCTCCTCTAGACGTTCAGACTTGTATCACGTCCGCCCATTCCTAGCAGCCATGGCTTCCGTCCCCCCGGCTGTGAATCCGGGCAAGAAACCCTTCCCCGCAGTCCACTTGTCTTCTCTCACTCATCGTGGCTTAAGTTCTTTTCCTCGAGTGGGTCTGCCTCACCCTTGGGTCCTCTGTCCCTCCACCGGCATCTTGTGGCTGTTAAGACCCGGATTCACAGTGCACTGCTGCGTGCCGCCTCATACCATTCTCCACTCACTCCTCAAGGTCAGAGACTACATCTTCCCTCTAATAATCACTCTTAATAAACCCGCGGGCAGCTATTTACCCCTCCCTACCTACCCCATAACTACTTCCTGATAAATGGGTAGAGTGGGCCTAGGGAAGGCCAGAGTGAAAGTAGGCGTGCACATGGGAAACCAAGCAAGGAGTTGGAAAGTACACATCTGTGCTGAAGGACAGAGTCAGACCCTCCACCGCACTCCGGCCAATCAGTACCCAAGATGTAATAGCAGGACTGAGCTGCAGGGCTTTGTGTCCTGAATCGGAGAGTATATAATTTGTTTGTGATATGGTTTTTTTTTTTTTTATTTCGTGCTCAGCGACTAGTTTGTGGCAGGCTGGCTCAAAACCGGCTCTTCTGTTGTCACTGGGTCCCACGCTCAGTGGGACCTGCCTTTCTAGCTTTCTGCTGTGTAGGAGGTGGAAATGTACAGATCGCATGGCGCCTTTGACAAGCTTCTTTCTAGAAGTCTTACTTTTCCCACTACTCCAGCTTTGACCAGCACAAGCCATGTGGCCATTCCGCCTCCTGTCATGTGCAGGAAGGGCAGAGACAGTAACAAGGGTACTGTTATCTCCCTCCGCAGGCCGTGTGCCAGCCCACTCTCAGGAGGACTGCTCAGGAGTGCCCTGTGCGCACATCTCTGGACTTGGAGCTGGACTTGCAGGCCTCACTGACCCGCCAGAGTCGCCTCAACGATGAGCTGCAGGCCCTGAGAGGCTTACGGCAGAAGCTGGAGGAGCTGAAAGCTCAGGGAGAAACTGACCTTCCCCCGGGTGTGCTGGAAGATGAGAGATTCCAGAAGCTTCTGAAGCAAGCAGAGAAGCAGGTACAGAGCTCTGGGTCACATGCAAGGGGATGGAGGTGGGGGGAGGGGCTGGTGAGGATGAATCTTTTGGGAGTGGGCAGCACTTTGGAGGTGGTTCCCAACTTAGGCATCTTCTCATCCTTTCTCTAGGACTTGGGGTGTGGCCACCCCGCCATTATAGCACCTTTCCAAATATTGCTGTGGGTAGCAGTTGTGTCATCAAGCTGTGAATGACAGCACCAGCCCCTAGGCAGCTCTGCAATCTCCAATGGGAATGGGGCACCTCAGCGCTCTCAGTGTTTCAGCAAATGCTACATAGTGTTTACATCTCTGCCCTTTGCAGATTCCTTAGCCAGGGTAGCTATAAATATGTTGCTAATTTTAGTGTTTCTAAATTTTGACTTTCCTTCCTCAAAGAAAATTACATTTCACTTAATGGTATGCATTTGCCTTTCACCCTATAAAAACATGTATAGAAAATAAGATTAAATCACTGAATGAACAATTTGGGTTTTGGTTTGTTAGGTTTGGTTTTGGGGTTTGTTTGTTTATTTGTTTGTTTGTTTGTTTGTTTGTTTGTTCATTCGTGTGTTTTTTGAGGCATCTCAGTATATAGCCCTGGCTGGCCTGGAACTCGCTATGTAGACCAGGCTGTCCTCAAAGAGATTCATCTGCCTCTGCCTACCGAGTGTTGGAATTAAAGGCAAGTGCTATCACACAGGTTATATTGTTAGAGGTTTTATGGTTCTGTTTTTTTGGTTTTGTTTATTTTTTGAGACAGTTTCTTACTGCATAGCTCAGGCTGAACACTTGAGAGGCAGAGTGAGGGAGGTCTCTGTGAGTTCAACATCAGCCTGGTCTACAGAGTGACTTCCAGGACAGCAAGACTACATAATGAGACCCTGTCTCAAAACAAAAGAGAACATGTAATCCCCATGCCTCAGCCTCCCAAGTGCTGGGCTTACAGGCATGCGCCATCCTGCCTGGCAAAAATTGAATATTTTAAAGAGATTGTTTCTAATGTGCGACATAAATATTACTGACTCTGCCTGAGTATAATATTGATTGATTTCAGGGTTAAGGTTTATATTTTTGCTTAGCAATATGTAATCATTTCTACACGTAATATTGAAATGGAGCTTTTCAGCTGATATCTTACAAGTGCTTAAACATTGTCTTCTTTTAATGTGGTCCTTTGGGTAGGAATCTGGAATACAGAAGATATTTCCTTAAAGTATCTGATAGAAAAAGATCTTCGTAACAAATTTGTCTTTGGACCAAAAGGCCTGGGTCCCACCTGGTGGCAGTGTTGAGAAGCAGCTGGACCACAGAGCATTAACATCCTCAGCATATTATCCAGGAAGCCCTTGGATTTGTCCATAGGAAACCCAACCACCAATGAAGTCAGAACCTTGAACCTAATAAGTCTTGTAACGCAAATGTTCCCTCTTGGTGCCTTCAGCCTGGACATAGACCAGAGGGGGCCTCGTGCGGACACACCCCGTTTGCTTTTTCTGTATCACAGTGCTCTATAAATTCACCCCTCCTCCCCCGTGACAGTTTCTGTGGGCTCATTAGTAAGTTTGCTTTGCTAGCCCTTTCTATCTGCTTTCAGTTTCGCTTGACTCTGCCCACTCTGAGACGCAACTGTTGCTCCTTTGCTTACTGGTGAGAAGATGAATGAAGGCAGCAGAGTGATGAGACACCGAGCCGTGGGGCTGCTGGCCCTTGGGGTTAGGCATGACTGTGGTGTGCGGACCCATAGTCCACCCTGTGCTGGCGCTCTGGGACAAGCTCCAGAGCCTCAGCCTCAGCCGTGGATGTCCCTAGCATCCTGTGTAAAGCAAGGGCTTATACTTGTTCTCGGGTCTCAGGAACTGGATTTTTTAGTTTTGATTTGGTTTGGTTTGGTTTTGGTTTTGGTTTTTCAAAACAGAGTTTCTCTGTGTAGCCTTGGCTGTCCTGGACTCACTCTGTAGACCAGGCTGGTCTCAAACTCATAGCGATCCGCCTGCCTCTGCCTCCCGAGTGCTGGGATTAAAGGCATGCGCCACCACATCTGGCTCTCAGGAACTGTTGTTCTAAAGTGGGGCCTTCCTGTTGCTTTGCTGCCAACCTCTCATGATGTCACATCTGAGAAAGTAATGGCAGCGAGAGGGCAGGAGTGGCCACTTAGCTTCTCCAGGTACCAGTGCCTGAGACCCCTCTTTTATCTGGGTGTTCCCTACGTCTCACCCTTCCCTATTATGCAGTCCCTAGAAATGTCAGGCAGGCCTGCAAACATAACACATATAATATTATATATATACATATAAATGTGTGTGTGTATATATATATATATATAGTGAGTGATCTCTTTGAAGACTGTCACCTGATATAACAATTTGTATGATGAAAGAGGTAATTTCCACTTACATCTCTGATTTATTAGCCTTTTTTTTATCTATACCACAATTCCTTTATGACAGTGGGTACCAATGGTACATGTGTCTGGTGTATGGTTTATCCCCAGTGCATGCTCAGCACCTGTAGCCATACAGGCACTTGCGTCTCACAGGCCTTCTGATTCTGTATAGTCTCAACACAGCTGAGCATAGCTGAGTGTGGTTCCCTTGCCAGCAGTTAGCTACCGCTGTATTGCGTGAGCTCTGCTCACAGAACAGGTCCTGTGCAACACACAAGGTGATGGCCACGTATATAAGGCCAATTCCGATCCCTGGCGCTCAGAACTGCCTGGAAACCCTGCAGACCAGTCCTCTCCAGTTTGGATTTAAATATTCAAGGAGGGGCTGGGGAGTCGAGTGCTTGCCTAAAGTACCTGAGGCCCGCGTCTCAACCCCCCAGTACTGCAGAAGATGGGGCCTGAAGGTACATACCTGTAATCCCAGCACTCAGGAGATGGAGGTAGAAGAACCAAAAGTTCCAAGGCTTTCCTCTGTTGCATAGCAAGTTCAAGGCCAGCCTGGGCTACAAGAAACCTGGTCTTAATAAGAGTTTTCAAGAGTCAAGACAGGAGTTATAGCTCAGTGGTTGAGCACTTCCCTAACACACGAGAGGGCTTGGGCTCCATTCCATACTGTAGGGGGGAAAAAGTCAAAGATGCAGTGGCCAAGATCTCCTTTGCTTTGCCAGGCTTCCTATTCCAGTTTTGGAAACTTATCTTTAAGATTGACACCTCAGAACCCTCTTCAGTAAAATGATACTTTATCTCAGCATTAATCTGTGCTTGTTTCCGCTGTTAAATGCTGGCTTGCATGTGTCCCATTGGTGTCGGATGGCGGCTGCTGTCATTGGCTCGTAGGTAACAGAATCCTGAGCTGTGCCTTCTGATAAGCTTGCTTTCAGACTCCCTCTGCCACCAAGATCATAAGGGAAGGAGGAAGCAACTCTGGTGACTGGGGTCACTGTCACTAGTGGAAGTAGATGCAGAGGCCCTAAGGCATGTGCATCCCCACGTGGGCAGGTCCTATGGCCTGACACCCCTCAAAGGCCCCACTCCTTAATGCTGTTACAAGGACAGTTAGATTACAACATGAGTCTTGGAGGACAACTTCAGTCACAGTCCGGGCCAACTCCTCCGCTCACTGTAGCTGCTCCCTCTGCCTTGTGACAGCTTTACAGCAGGCAGCATTGCAAGCCTCATACAACAAGGCACATTTATACTGCTTTCAAAATGACTCTGGGTCCCTGAGCACAGGTTTTATCTTTATTTTTACCAGCTCTGTGGGTGGATAAACTATCTTTATTGTGTTCTTTTCCCTCTACAACTGAAATTTGTAATAAACAGCTCTAAAAATCCAGGCCATTCAGCAACTGTGGACGTTTCATTGTGGCAGCAGAAGTGGGCAGTCACCACTGGTGCACACACACACACATACACACCCCGCCCTTTCACTTCTACCATTTCCTGTGGTTCTGGGGACCTGTGAGAGTTTCATCATGTCATAAGGAAGTACCTAACAGTAACCCTGACGGTGGCCATAAAAACTATGCCTCCCAGAAGAGCAGAGGCTTAAGGCAGCAGCAGACCCTGGGTCGGCCTCCCTGATCCGCCCTCAGAGTTGTCCTCCACAACACTCCTTGTTGGCAGAGGACAGCATTTTTTACGGCTTACAATAAATACCAAACATTAGTGCCCTCGGACTGTACTTCCCCCTTAGGAAGCAGAGCGAGAGGCTGAGGACTGCAAATCAAGGCAGTTGTGTTGCTTGGTTTATCAGGCCCCTTAACACAGCGGCAAGTGAGTCGCTGGACGTTTCTGTGGATCAGGCTCTCATTGTGTAAACTGAGGCCTAGCCACCCCTCCTGGAGTCTGAAGCATGGAAGGCGGCTGGTTCTCTGAGGCAGAGGAGAGGCAGGGTGCACTCTGTTCTTCCAAAGAAGCCAGATATTTCTTTTTCTTCTTCAGATTGTCTCCCTGCCAACATGCCAAAGTTAGGCTACACTGGGAAAAAAAATGCCAGAGGTGTTAATATTCTGTTATATCTGGCTCTTCGCCAAAGTTCCTGGGTGCTCTCATTGTGTGGGGAGCAGAAAGCAGGCAAGGCCTGTACTGGTTGTGGGGGAAGGACAAGGCGAGCCAAGGCCTTGAGGAGACTCTAGGGAAAGCTGAAGGGGGCTGGCAGCCCGGAAACGGACTAAAAATCGCAAGAAGCCGAGTGAGCAGTCCCGCTGCAGCATGCACAGGGCAGCGTGTCTGTCACTCGGAGTGAAAGGAGCAGGGGCCGGTCACAGTCCTGGCATCTTTCCCAGGTGCTGCCTGATCAGCTCTACTTCCCCAGGCCGTCGTGGGGAGAATGGGAGGGAAGTTAGCCTGGAAGGACACCAAGGTTTGCCCTTGAATTCCTCCTTGTAAAGCAGCTTTCAAGAAAACAAAAACCAAACAAACAAAACAAAACCAAAGCCAGCCTACAGTTAGCCATGGTCAAATTAATGTGAAATGGAAAACAGTGGAGATGAAGGCCTCGGGACTCCAGGTGTTGTAATGACTGCTCTGTTGCTGATTCCTTCTCGTCTTTCGCTGGGCCAAGTTCAACTACACACTCAACTGTATTAGGCCACATGAAATACACGTGGACTCAATGTTAAAGAGGGTATAGAGTCCAGCTGAGGAGGGGCTCGGTGGGTATAATACTGTCAGTCAAACATAGTGACCTGACTTTAGATTTCCAGCAGGATGGAGAAGGAGAGGCGTGTGTGCGTGCGTGCGTGCGTGCGTGCGTGTTTGTGTGTGTGTAATTGGCCGTGCTGGGGTAGAACATTATGAAGAGCCCCTACTGCTCAATTTTGCTACTAACTAAAGCACCCCTAATTGTTTTTCGCTTCCTGTTTCCCCTTGTTTCTTTATTGCTGGTGGACTGTTGCTGTTTTATTTGGTGTTATTGGTGGGGTGTGGGAAACTTGAGCCCCTTAGCCCAGGCTGGCCTTAAACTGATGGCAATTCTCCTGCTTCAACCTTCAGAGTGCTTGAATTACGAGTGTGAGCTACCTCATCAAGCTTCCTATTTTTATTGAGTTATTCGTTAATTCATTTGTTGCTCTGTTTTGAGACAGTCTCTCTATGCACTCCAGGCTTTTCTGGAGCTCTCTAGGTAGCTCAGTCTGGTCCAAATTCACCATCTTCCTACGATAAGTTAGCCTTCCAAGCCACTGTGCCTAGCTCTTAAAAATAGCTTTTTAAGTGTTAAGTTGAAAAAACCTGTAGAGAAAACATTGATAGTCTTTTTAGTTTTTATACTTACTACATTCCCTACTCTTTTCTACTGTATTTTTTGTTTGTTTGTTTTGTTTTCTCATTCATTAAACTTCCTCTGTCTTGTTCACAGCTCTACCCTACCCTTGGATAGACAGTGTGGCTACAGAAAATGTAATGGGAATGGCTAAACACTGAGACAGTAGGTCGAAAGATGTGTTGGCTCATGCACCCGAGTGATTTATGGGTATTAGTTCATTTAAACTCCAAACAGCCCTTTGAAGTACTTACAAAGAAACTAAGGCCCAAGGCTGTCCAGGCCCCTTGCCCAGACTCATAGCTAGGAAGTGATCAAAAGGGAATTTGAAATGAGACAGTATTGCCCCAAGCTTTGCCATCTTCACCACTATCGTAGACCAGACTGAAGGTAATCAATACATTTTTGCTGATTAGGTGACCAAATGAATGAGATGTGGAAGCAGCCATAATACTGGTCCATTTGTATTAAAAATGTGTGTGTGTGTGTGTGTGTGTGTGTGTGTGTGTGTGTGTGTGTTACAGAATATCTCAGTGTCACCAGCAGTAACACAGAAAAGGAATGTTACTAATGTCCCAGTCAGCAGTGTGAACTTGGTCCCAGAAGGGCCCTCTGGATGCTGGGCACTGAGCGTTCCTGTGCCCTTCACCTGTAGCAGGTGCTCCTGTGTGAGGGTCTTTGAGCACTTGGTGTGTGCCATTGCTTAGTAGGCTGGTTGTACGTTAGTGAAGCATTTTAGCTCACCCTGGGTGCAGCCTCCTCGCCTTGGCAGGAGCTGCGCATGTGGGTGTTGTCCACTGCTGCCCAGCGAGACCCCCTTGACCCCAAGACCAGCATGGCCTCCCAGCTTAGCCTTGCACCGTGTTGTCAGCTTCCGATGTTTCCCTTCCTTCGCCAGGCTGAGCAGACAGAGGAAGAGCAGAAGCAGGGCCTGAACGCAGAGAAGTTGATGAGGCAGGTCTCCAAGGACGTGTGCCGCCTGCGGGAGCAGAGCCAGAAGGTGCCTCGGCAGGTGCAGTCCTTCAGGTAACCGCTTCATGAGGCCGTCTGGGTGGCGTCCCCCTCAAGTGTGATTGCACACAACTCACCTCAGGACTAAGTGAGAAGTGTTGCCACTGTGCCTGTCCTTGGTTTGAATATAGTTCTACATGTCCATCCTGAGGTGACACCCACTGGAAGGCTCCAGACAGATGAGAGCCTGTTTGTTTGTTTGTTTGTTTGTTTTTTAGATTTATTTACTTATTATTATGTATACAGTGTTCTGCCTGCATGCACACCCGCAGGCCAGAAAAGGGTATCACATGACATAACAGATGGTTTTGAGCCAACCTATGGTTTCTGGGAATTGAACTCAGGACCTTTGGAAGAGCAGGAGGTGTTCTTAACCTCTGAGCCATCTCTCCAGCCCCAGAACCCCACTTCTTATCTTTATGAATGTATCTCATTGAGAAAGCTGTCCCAGCATGTAGAAAGGTACACAAAAGGCATACATCTTTAGGGGTCTTGTTAGCTCATTTTCTGGACCTTCCTTGGGTACCATTCTTCTCCCTCCCAACACACACACACCCTGCACTGTGCTGATCCCTACAGTCCATCAAGAGAACACATGCTTCCGGCTTCTGCAGAGGGCCTCCAGTCTTAGAGGACAGAGTCCTGCAGCCACTACAGCGCTATGTGGAGGCTATTATGGGATAAGTAGAGACTCTGAGAGCCTCTAAGAAGAGTCTCAATCTGTGTAGGCCACCTATGCAGACGCTAGGTCAGCTCAAAGAAGCCACCATTGCAGCCCTGGAAGGATTTCACCAGCTCCCCTGATACTTGCTGTGGTGGGTGTGGGCAGCAGCACAGAGCCACCCAGCCTCGGAGGTCAGGCTCAGCTGGGCTGTAGCAGAGCTGCCCCAGGCAAGCTTGTCATGTAGAGCAGAGCTCAGACTCCACAGAGCCCTGAATACCACACTGATGAATTTCATTTGTGGCTTTGGGTACTGAGGGAGCCAAGCCTCTAAGCAGGGAGCCTGTGGGGAAGGTATTTGGGCCACCACAGTGGAGTGAGACTGAGGTGGAGAGCAGAGGAGAGGACAGCAGTGAGGACTTCCTGTGTCCTGCCTTCTCACAGCCTGGGTGAACCATGTTATAAGACAGCCTAGGCGCTGGGCGCAGTGGCGCACGCCTTTAATCTCAGCACATGTGAAGCAGAGGAAGGCGGAGCGCTGTGAGTTCGAAGCCAGCCTGGTTTACAAATCAAGTCCAGGACAGCTGAGGCTACACAGAGAAACCCTGGGTGTCATGTTGCTAAGGTGAGGGCTGTAACTGACCAGGCAGGTAAATCCTTGCAGGTTTCAGCAGGGCCTGTGGCTTCGCAGACATCGTGACCACACACTATAGCCTTTCTAGCATCCTTATTCATCCTTTAGGGAACCGAGCCAACTCTAAAGGCTGCTGTGGCATAAGGTAGCTCTGTCTGGGCTCCTGCCTTCACTCGCCATTTTCTCCCTCGCCTTAGATGTCAGAATGGTCAGCCGAGTTTGTGTTTCTCACCTATGGTCTTTCTCCATATGCGCTGTTTCTTGTCCTGCCTCCTCTCTCTCTCTCTTTCTCTCTCTCTCTCACTCTCTCTCTCTCTCTCTCACACACACACACACACACGTAAATAGATGCAGTGAACAAATTAAAGATAATAAGGTGGAGAGCAATTGAGGAAAACGTTGGCAGTGCTTCCCCCATCACGCACAGAGATGATCGCGTGTCTCTCCTAGTGGCCCCGCTTCTGCCTTCACGTGCGTTAGTTTTAACAAGCCTCCTGCTATCATGGCTTCTGTCAAGGTCTCTGGGAATTTCAGCTCAGGATTCTGGCCCTCTTGAACCTTCTCCCACCCTGGCTTAGAAATACCTGAACACAGCCTAAGATCCACCCCCTGGTGGATTACAAGTGCTTTTCAGTTGGAAACTTGGCGGGAGTGAGGACTTACGAGCTTTGTCTGTAGAGGATTTCCAGTCAGGAGAACCGTAGTGTACTACAACCTTTAAAACCACACAGACTCAGCCTGGCGAGATGGCTCAGTGGGGAAAGGCACCTGTCACCATGCTTATGATCTGAGTTCAGTGCCCAGGATGCATGTGGGGGGAAAGCACAGACTCGGAACACTGTGACATGTGCACCCCCTTACACATACACTAAATAAAAATAGCTATAAAAAGAAACATTATTAAAAATGAAGAGGGCTCTTGTGATTTTTTTTTTAGTGCAGTTTCTGGTATTGTGGAAACAGCCTTGGGGCTCTCAGAACTTCCAGCATCGAATTTAAGTGGTTTTTCTCCGTCTCTCCCTATAGGGAGAAGATAGCCTACTTCACACGCGCGAAGATCAGCATCCCGTCCCTGCCCGCTGATGATGTGTGACCTGAGGCTTAACACTACTTGTCACCGGCTCACTTTCCAAGGGAGGGTCAAAGACTGAACATTTACTTTTTTGTTGTTGTTGTTGTTGTTTATTTTGTGTTGGGGGGGCAGGGCTTTTGTTTCCTGTAACCTAACTGTCAACTCTTGAAGAACTTTCATTTCACGCCAGTTTCATCAGGTTAATTTGTAAAGTACTCTGAATGTAACTCTTACATACTTTGAGAAGGAAAAAAAAAATCACATAACCAAAATGGGGTAATCTGGTTCATAAGCGTTGTACAGTCCATGTGTGTTACCAGTGGGCTTGGCTGTGCAGAATGGAACAGTGCCTATTGTCTGCCGGCTGAGCTGACTGCAGGAGGCAGCCGTCCAGCAGCCCTGAGGCTGGTGCCACAGCTTACCCCTTAGCTAGAGAGCCACACTCTGCATCAAATGTGAGCACTCGTGAGCATCACTCTGAGGCCACCTGAAACAGGCAACCTCTTCCTTGCATCACCCACAGCTCATCACCTTGTTTCTGCAAAACAGTTTCTTTTCTGACCTCTTAAACTTGTCTAATGAAAACAAACGTGTGAAAAGCTGAGAACTAGAATCCGAGAGGTACAGGTGCGCCCCTGATTTTAGAGAGCCGTGGTCAGGGACTGAAAGAAAACGGGTGGGAGGGCCACCAGCTACCACAAGACACACTAAAGGGTATCAGCAGGGTGGCCACTGCTTCCAACACAGCCTGAAGTGGCATGGCATCCTGTCAGCCTCTGGGCGACAGGCACTGGGTTTTGTCCTAGGGGTGAGGACAATGCCATGGAGACGCGTGTGGTGGCCCTGGGCTCTGATGCCAGTACAGGCAGTGCAGAGGGGACACACCCATGTTTATGAGGACAGGCGGATCTTAGTGAGCTCAAACTTGCCCAGCAGAAGAGAGTTCATCCTCAGGCCTCCGCCCTCACTAGAATTGAGTTTGCAGCTGTCACCTTTAGGGGATTCTATCAGTGACGCACAGGAAGTGATTGGAAGCAGAAACAAAGGGTGTGCCTGAGCGTGGACTGCATCATTTATATTTATATATATAATTGTATGGATGAACAGATAGCTCGAAATAGCAATTGGTCAACATGTCCTGTTCTCTAGGCTGGGTTTTAACTTACCAGACCCAGGCACTTCTTTAAGGAAAAAAAAAAAAAAAAAAAAAAAGGCTCAGCATAGCTTTGCCAGCATAAAAGTGTTAAAAATACATAGTTTTTAGGTGATTTAAACCATACTTACTCAGTCTGTCATACTGGAAAAAGCTGTGTTTTGGTGAGCCATCTTATATAGCAAGCTAAATTATTTTTATTTTTTTAATGCAAAATAATTTTATAGAATTAAAAAAAGAAAGGCAAGAAAAAAATCTGTTTTTTTTTTTTTTTTTTAATTATGTTCTGCTTGGAATCCCCATTAGTAAGGACTTTTATTGTCATGAATCTATGCATATTTTTAAAAGCTCATTTTTATCAGAATCAATGTTTCTACTCAGCCAGAGCTTCAATTATCAAGTTAACTGCACCTGAAACTTAATCATTTCCCCCTAAATGTTCCACCGCTTATATCTGACGTCTTAGGAGATGTAACTGGACACAATGCTACTTGGGACAAAGCACATAAAAGTGTTAGTGGCAGACTGAGCACAGCCTCCCAGGCTGCCCCGTTTGCCCTGCAGGTGATGGAGGATGCTGGCTGCCTGCCTTCCTTGTCAGAGGTTGACTTAGATAGCTCTAAATGAAGGCCAGCTGCTTTCAGCACCACAGTTTGACCCATGAAAATGTCCATAGGGCTTTGTGTAGCTGTACCGTACGACTTTATTTTCCTCATTTATTTATTTACGGTCTTATTTATGTTCTGTTTAATATATAGTTTGGTTCTGGCCATCCTAAGTGTCGGGCTTACAAGAGGCTGTATCGGAGTCTTTGCAGCTGTATGGTCTTCATCAGATTTATTGCTAACTTTTTGTCATACAAAAAGTCTCAGATGAGTATTAAAGAATAAAGTGTGTCTCAGGCTGGTAGTTCACAGTTGTGACTGAGGGGCTTTGGTTTGATTTGACAAAACATGCTCAACTCTAATGTGAGAGAAGGTCATTCTAATAGAATCCTTTTTCCACACTCTAAAAGTCAGCAGCAATCGTGTTATGTGAGTACAGGCAGCTTTTTGTAGGCCTGCCACATTTGTATTAACCCAAATGATTCAAAATGTGTTTTACTAACTCAATCACAAAAATCAATGGACAAATAAAAAAGTTAATATTATTAAAAAATAGTTTTAAAGGTAGAATTTATTCTGCACAGGGTAAAAAAGAACTTAAAATTTAGCCCTCAAGTTTGGATTATCAGTATATTATTACATGTAAATGAGACCCACATGTTACAGGTAAAAAAGAATATTATTTGCCAAGTGAACAAAGTTGAACTGAGTCTCTGTGGCATACAAATTAAATACTTTTTTGCTATGAATCTATATTGTATTAAATATGAGAAGCTCAGGACTGAACTAATACTTAATCAGGTTAAATTCTGAGTATGTTTCTGTCTTCATTTGTCCTGTTTGTAAAAGTCTGCAAATACATCACACAGACTGGCTTCCATCGCTGCACTTGCCCTGTGTTTGTGGATGGAAAGCAAATTCAGTGATTTTTTTTTAAAACAAAAAGTACATATTTCCTAACACTGCATTTTTAATGTTGCTTGCTAGTCACTTAATTTCCCTGATTGGCACAAACGCAAGAATCTACTTGAACCAAGTACCAAGCAAATACATAACATTCCACGAAGAATTCTTCAAACCAGAAAATTTGTCTCAATTAGTTCTTGTTTAGATAGATTGTTTATATCACAGATAAATGAAATGGGATCTTTTCATTGCTCAAGGGAAGCAAGGACTGGCCAGCACATGGTTCCCCGTTAAACTACCCGAGCTGGCAGTGTACTCCAAAAGAGGGCAGCTGTCCCAGGAGGCACTGTCCCCGGAGGCATCAGTCCTGTTACCTGCCACAGAGCCAAGGCAGGCAGGACATTGCACTCGGCAAGACTGGGCACAGAAGCTGGGGCTCTTTTATATGGCAGAATTCTACCTGAATTCCCAGAATCCAGAGCTGCCCTGCTCTGCTCAGAGACATGAATGGAGGCATGTGTCTGATGTAGAAAGGTCTGAAAAGGGGGTGTCCCATCTCACTCACCACTGGGTCCTTTAAGAATCAAATAGGTGGGGCTGGAGAGATGGCTCAGTGGTTATGAGCACTGCCTGCTCTTCCAAAAGACCCAAGTTCAATCCCCAGCACCCACATGGCAACTCAAAACTGTAACTTCAAGATCTGACACGCTCACATAAACACACATAAATTAAAATTAAATAAAATGTTTAAAAGAAAAACAAAACAAAACAAAAGGATCAAATAGGTGGGTTTTTTTTTTTAACTCATCAGTTGTCATACATTTTTAATTAAGCATCCAGTGAAACCTAAGCTTTATAAATTCTCTTAAACACCTGAAAGCACGTGATCCACAGTCATATCTGTTTCCCAAATGATTCCTCTCCACATCAATGATCCTTTCAGAAATATGAAAGTGCTCAGACAGTGTTTTATTTAGCCCGTGCCCTGTGTGTGCACTCAATCACAGCCTACTTTAAAAGTTGGATGAAGCTGGAAGAGTCAAAGGCCAGCCGGGTCTACAAAGTGAGTCCAGGACAGCCAGGGCTACACAGAGAGACCCTGTCTCAAACAAAACAAAACAGGTCCTGATATAGTTGGCCTCCAAACAGAAAGTAGACGTGCTTTACTCATGGCAGAAAGAAATTGTATTTGAAAAAGTTAGTAGCCACAGGAGGGAAGTATGCATTTCAGAAAAATCAAAAGCACAGGAGTAGGGGTGATTATTACAGGGGGATCCTACCAAGTCCAGCTGGAGCAAGAGCAGGGAGGCCATTGGTCCCTCGGGCTTAGATTTCTGGCTTGGCGTGTTTCAGCTCCAGGTGTTGACAGTGGTCCTGCAGTCCTGCCACTGCATAGTGTCCCGAGGCTGGGGGAGCTGGGCTGGAGCAGGCTGCACAGTGAAGCAGACACCCTCCTAACACCAGGCAGAAGCCAGCAAACCAGCCAAGGAACAGGGCCTCCCCAAACTCCCACCTGGGCACAATCTCAGGCACGGTCTCATCCCAGAACTCCTGAACTGTCCTGTGGGCCACCCAGGACACAGGCACCAGGACCAGCACACCCGATGTCCAGAGCAGGACCCCTCCCGCGATGAGCAGCCGCCTCTTCAGGCCCTTCTGGGTCTCTCCGAGCCTCAAGCAGTCCAGGCCACAGCCAGAGGCCAG
>OU015752.1:20869257-20879915 GCA_907169655.1 Acomys percivali
TCTCGGTAAAGAGACAATCTCAAGTTAAAGGTTCTCGGTAAAGAGACGATTAAATCGGTAGGGCCAAGTTAAAGGTTCTCGGTAAAGAGACAATCTATAACAGGAACAGCGCGCAGACCGCTAAAACACCTGTAAAAATCCTCGGAGACAAGAGACCCTAAGAGGATCCGAAAGTTCCCCTTCAAGGGCATGCTCCCATTTGACATTGACCCCCTTCTGGCTGCAGGGCTGTTCTTCTTGTTGTTGACTGTGTTAGTAGGAGTGCACTTGTTAAAGCTAGAGAGAATAAACATGGGTTCTTCCTCGTCCCGCCCGTTACGGGAAGCTGTTCAGAGCTTATTGCGGGCAAAGAAACTGAAAATTCAAAAGGAAACTATTATTCGCTTCCTGGACGAGGTCGATGTTGTGGCGCCCTGGTTCGCCGTTTCAGGCAACCTCACAGTGGCCAGCTGGGACAAGTTAGGGAAAGACCTAGATTTTGCCTGGGAGCAGGGCACACTCAAACATGGAGTACGCCCCATTTGGAAATTAATCCGCAACTGCCTTAAAGATGAACGTTGCATTGATGAAATAGAGCAGACAACTTCCGCTTTAGAGCAGTTGAGGGAGACTCGCTCTAGTGAGGGAAGGCAAAATGGCTCGGAGAATGAGGACAATATTGGTAGTGCCAACAAAATTAAATTGAAGGAAGGTGAAGGCGCAAAACAGGCAAGGCGGCTCTATCCTGACCTTAAGGACTTAGAGGATTCTAGCCAATCCACAACTCCTGAGAGGCGAAATAGTTCCTCGTCCTCTGCAAGCGAGGGGGAACTCCAGGAAGCCTTAGAAGAGATTTTACACAAAATGGAGTCCCTGAACAGTAAGAGGAGGAACAAGGCAGGGAGGAAGAAGGCGGAAGTCAAGCCACCACCGCCCTTCCGCCCGCCATCTTGTTCAGAAACAGACCCTCCGCCATATGCGGATGCTCCTCCGGGAAGGCAGCCACGGCAAAATACGTTTTGCCCAGAGGTCTGGAAGAAGGCACGAGTGGCTTTTCCCGTTTTATTGAACTAAAAATTGTGATTGAAGTTTTTAAACGCTTTGTACAGCCTTTTAATTTGGTGTCTGATTCCTTATGTGTTGTTAATTTACTTAAGGTTTTGGAAGCTACAGGAAAAATTAAGGCTTCCAGCGTTATCGCTGGATTATTAGAAACTTTGAGAGAGCTACTATGGGCTCATACATATCCATTTTTTGTTCAACATATCCGTGCTCATACTTCTCTGCCCGGTCCAATGGCATCAGCTAATATGGAGGCTGACCTGGCTACACGCGCGGAATTTGCTTTCCCATGCCTGGTTGCGACACCAACCGAGCAAGCAACACAGTTTCATGCTTTATTTCATGTTAATGCAAAAACGTTACAACTTAAGTTTCATATTTCAAGAGAGACTGCACGCCATATTGTCCTCTCTTGTCCCGATTGTGTGATTCATCTTCACCCACCGCGGCTGGGCGTTAACACCCCGTGGACTACTGCCTTTAAAAATATGGCAAATGGATGTGACTCATTTTTCAGAATTTGGGAAACAAAAATACCTTCATGTTTCAATAGATACTTACTCAGGCCTTATACATGCTACTCCTCTTTCTGGTGAAAAGGCCCATAATGTCATCATACACTGCCTCGAGGCATGGGCCGCCTGGGGAAAGCCAGACTGTCTAAAAACCGATAATGGTCCAGGATATACAGCTGCGTCCTTTTGCTCCTTTTGTGATAAAATGCAAGTTACCCTTACACATGGATTACCATATAACCCCCAAGGACAAGGCATTATTGAACGGGCCCATCAAACTTTAAAAATGTATCTTTTAAAACAAAAAGGGGGAATTGGAGCCCAGCATAAGACACCCAGAGAACGTCTTTCTCTTGCCTTGTTCACTATAAATTTTTTAAATTTGGACATCAATGGTCAATCTGCAGCTGACAGACATGTCCATGGGCCTCAGGCTCCTATGGGACTAGTGAAATGGAAGGATGTCTTAACCGGACTATGGCATGGCCCTGACCCAGTGCTCTCTTGGGCACGAGGTTCTGTTTGTGTTTTCCCTCAGGATCGCCATGACCCAATTTGGGTTCCTGAGAGGCTGGTCCGGAAATGTAATACTGATCCTCCTGCTCCTCCTCCTGAAGACAACTCCTGCGAAGACGGAATTGAGATGGGGGATCCTCTCGGTCTTCCCAAATCCGCTGCCGATACAACATGATGCTCAAGTATTTCCCCGTTTTGTTTTTTGCTTCTAATGCTAGTCTAGAGCTTCCATTTTTGCCAAAGGATGAACAAATAGCGCCTGTTACTTTTAATTTTACTTGGTCTCTTTTAGGTACTTTATGCTTTCATAAACAGTCCTCTTTTGCTGACCCTGCCGCTTGCATTTGGCTCTGTAATCAGACTGCAGGGTGGTTTGATCCCAAGCCCCTAGTGCATGGTTTAAATTCCACCAATGCTACCTGGCTTTCCAGATGGTGGCCAACGGCTGAAACCCTGGATTATGTTTCTGTCCCGTCACAACCTAGATGGGCTCCTTTCTGTAGGGAACCCAGAAGGCCCGGATCGAATTTTCCCTGGACGGGATGTCAGTCCCGCAAGGTCACCTGGGCCAAGGTGGGGTTTTTTACCTTTACACCCTATATTAGTTGTTTTCCTAATAGTACTTTTGCGGGATTTAATTTCACCTTTCAAAATCCTAATATTGTTTCACCCCGAAATCCTTTTGATGTTTGGCTATTGTGTGGTATTAATGAAAGCTACACAGATTTAGGTCCCTTTGCCATGATTGGCGAAGGATGGACAGGCAATGCTACCTTCTCCTGGAATAATACAGTTATTTTTGAAGAATCTGTCAGGCTTTCTTCTATTGGACAAAATATTAGTTTTTCCCCCACACCGGTTTGTGTGTGGCCCCCTTTTTTATGGGTAGTGTATTATGGCACTAATGATACCTTTGATGGTCTTACTTTGAATTGCTCCCGTAAAAATTGTTTTTATACTTTGTGCTGGGATGCAAGTAAGTTTCCTCTTGCCATTGCTACCCGCATGCCACGATGGATGCCCATTCCTGTCGAGGCTCCCTCCTCCCTAACTCTGCTTTGTTTTAGGTGCGATTTTGGAGTTACAGCTGCCATTGTTGCTGCCATTGCCATCGCAGCAGCAGGTGCCACCGCGGCGGCAGAATCTTTGACCTCGTCCATACAGACAGCAGCAACGCTTAATAATCTCTCTGCTAATGTAACACATGTGTTGGATTTGCAAGCTGACATTAACTCTCAATTGAAAGGAGGCATTATACTAGTGAACCAACGTGTGGACTTGGTAGAAGAAAGACTGGAGACTCTTTGGCAGTTGGCTCTAATAGGCTGTGCGCAACGGTCACCAAGACTTTGCGTTACCCCAATAACTTTCCATAACTTTTCTACGGCTGCCAACTTATCCTAAAAACTTTCTAAGTATTTACAAGGCAATTGGTCCAAAGACTTTGACAAACTTATGACTGAACTCCGGTTGGCTATAGTAGATGTCAATACGACTCGAATTGACCTCTCTATGGCAGAAGGGTTTGGCGCCTGGATTCAGCAGGCCATGAGCCACCTCAGATAATGGGCTGGCTTGGGATCCATGCTTGTCCTGATGATGCTGATTGCGGGTCTTTGCCTGTGGTGTTTTTGCCCCATGGCTCAAGGGCGCAGAAGAGATCTTGCGGCCATTGCTCAAGCTTTCGTAGCTATCGAGGCTGGACAGTCCCCTCAAGTATGGCTTGCTATCCTGACTTAAAGTTTGGAGCCTTTTCCCTGACATATGGCCTTTGCACCCAGCTGGCTTTTGGCCATTACACGCTGGAAGGCATATGTCAGTTCTTTTGTCAACGGCCATTGCACTTCGCTGGGAATATCCCATTGCACGCGAAATGGCGTTGGTACTGTCCTCTTTGTCCTTGATCTGGCGGAATCTAGAATGATTTCGCAGGTGATCGGACCTTCTGGCTCAGCTAAAACAAAAAGGGGGAACTGTCAGGAGCCGTTCGGAGCAGTACCGCACCTAGAAAATGGCGCCTCTTCCTGTTCCTGTTCCTGCAAAGCTTGGTAGTAAGCAACTGCCTTATTTGAACCTGCTTGGCGTCCGCCAATAGAGTACGGCTACGTGGCGGACTGTGTTTGGTTTTGCTGTTTGCTATATAACTGCTATCCTGGGGTGCGGGGGCAGTCACTTCCTGAAACCTCCCGAGTAAACCGCTTGAAGAAGGATCCTGGTTGTCTGTGTCTCTTTCCCGCTGAACGGGTGCGGCACTGACAGTTCTTAATCACTAAGCTATCTCTCCGCTTGTTCCTCATTTTCTCTTGATGCCATTGGGTTTGAGGGCCACATCACTAATCTAAGGGCTGGGCTATAAGAGATTCTGTCTCAAAAAAAGAAAGAGAAGGAGGAGGAAGGAAGGAAGGAAGGAAGGAAGGAAGGAAGGAAGAAAGGAAGGAAGGAAGAGGGGGAGGGTCTATTCTAAGTAGCCACGCCCCAGGCATGGCTCCTCTTCTCTCATGGCAAACCCTCACCTCCTCAAAAGCCAAGTCTCTGTATCCCTGTGCCTCTCCCTCCCTTACTTTCCCTGTCAAACCCGGTCACCTTCTGAGTTAGCTTCCACCCCATTCTCTTATCACTCCTCGCTCCATCCCACCTGGACCTGAGAGGCTACACTGTCCTGGAAGGCAGGCATCCCCGAGCCACTGCCTATGTGATGTGTGACTGAGCCCCCTCCATGTGTGATGTGCAGCAATCTGAAGACTGTCTAGAAAGGAGGAAAAGGACATGCTCCTCCCCGGCCAAGGTGTTCCAAGGACAGGTAGAACTTACTATTTATGGTCTGATGCAGCAAATAAATACCCTACCCTGCTATTCTACACTTTACCCCCAAGGGGGATGAATTGAGGATTGCTCAGTGAAACTGGACATCAAAGGAGACAGGTATGGCCATACTCACTGACCCCTCCCCCAGCCCACCCTTCAGCCACAACACATAGCTGTCAGGGTCACTTGAGTAAGGGACTGTCTTGTGTGTGAGCTCAAGACTCAAGCATCTTCACTCCCTCTCATCTCGAAAGCCAATGTCAGGAACAGCATCTTTTATCATGTAGCTTTAATCTATGCACCACCCTACCCAGCGTGCTGTTTAGAAACATTGGCTCAGCAGTGACATATGTGTATGCAAATGTCACTGCAAAACCCATTATGCTAACTAAAAGAACAATTTTATTTTATTTTATTTTATTTTAAGGAAGAAAGGCTAGCGAGATGGTTTGGTGGGTAAATCATAAACATGAAGACCTGAGTTTGAATCCTAAAAGCCAAAAGAATACCCTGAAGGTTTGAAAAAAAAAAAAGCCTGGCATTGGAAGGGTTAACAGCCCAGCATCCCACAGCCCACCCTTGTCCTTATTGTATCTGAAAGAATACCCACTTTGTTTTTCTTTTAAAAATATTTTCTCTTAAAAATATTTGTGAGAATGTTTGTGGGGAATTTGAATTATGACCCGTTTTCCCAGAATCAGCCCTTATGATGCTGTGCAGGTAACTGGCTAGGTAGTAAGTGATGGCTCCTGCAAGGTACCCTCCAACCCTGCCCCCCCCCACCTCTATTGTAGTCCTTCACACGCTGGGTCTTTTGTAACATTTGGAGCAAGCCACTTGCCACTTGGCGGGGCTGTCAGGCCAGCATGAGGGTAATCAGCAGAGTCATTTGCGGAAATGTATTTCTGGTACTAAACGGCTGTTGTAAATGGAGCCATTATCTGGCTTTTTCGCTATTGCCATAAATGTCCCTCTGGAACATGGATGACCATACTAAGTCCATCGTGTTTCCAGGACAAGACTTTTGGGGCAGTATTTATGTTTGCTCCAATAGTGCCTTCTGAATGCTTAAGCAGAAACTCTTTGCTGGATTCTCCATGAAATGTTTCCAGGGGTGGTTAAAGGCAGGAAACAGTGGGAGCTGAGATTTTGTTTAGGTTGTCAGGGGAAACTGCGAGGGCGGAACCAGTCCTGGGTTCATTGCTTGGGACACAAGAGAATAAATCATAACTAGACACCTTGGGATGTGGGTATTCTGTCTTCTGGACCTGACTGTCCTGTCCACTAGAGTGGCGGGCTCCACCCTCAGAGGGAGGCTGTAAGTATCAACAAGGCCTGGACCTCTCAAGGTGAAACTTCTCCAGAGATTGCGTGTGGCCACACCTCGTGCAAAATGGAAACTTCTGGTTTCCATGGTTCCAAATTCTAGGCTGCAAATAGACTTGGGGACAGAGATGCTTTGAAATTGCTAACAAAACTCCTGTGCCAAACCCCAAAATACTTTGCCATGTGTTCTTGTTTGGCTTAGCCGACTCTAAAGCTTGTACAACAGCAATGGGAAAAGGTTCTTAAGGAAGTGACCCTTTTATGTATTTAAAAAATGAACCTCCCATGCGCAGTCATAAGCACGTGTATACTGAAATATAGCAAATATCACACAGGTGTGGCCCAAATCCCATATTTGCATACGTTTAAGAGAAAGGGTAGCATGCTATTTTAAAAAAAGAAGAAGTTGCTATTTAATTCTTATACATGAGAAAAATGTATTATTCAAAACAGCAGCATACTGGCTTAAAAAAAAAATATGTGTAGGGGCTGGAGAGATGGCTCGGTAGTTAAGAGCACTGGCTGCTCTCCCAGAGGAGACTCAACTCCCAGCACCCACATGACAGTTCACAAGCATCAGCAGCTCCAGTTCCAGGGGGTCCGAAGCCCATTTCTGGCCTCCAAAAGTGCCAAGCATGCAACTGATGCACAGACAGAGGTCCAGACAAAACACCCATACACATAAAAACATATAAAATGTTTTTTAAAAGAAAACACATGTGGACTTTGGGATCGGAAAGATTTTATTTCTTTGTCTAGACATTGGCAAAGGTCTCAAAAAAAAAAAAAAAAAGATTGCCTAAGCATTAAGGGAAGAGGTAGCCTACAGAAGCTTGGAGGAGTTTAGGAGGAGTCTTAAGACAGCCAACATTAGGTCACAGTTATGCATGACTCTCCTCTCTCTCTCTCTCTCTCTCTCTCTCTCTCTCTCTCTCTCTCTCTCTCTCTCTCTCTCTGTGTGTGTGTGTGTGTGTGTGTGTGTGTGTGTAAAGAGGAGGGAAAGTCTCTGATTTGCAATTTTTAGTTTCATGTCTTTCCTGGGAGTGGAAACCATTGCCCATTATCATCTGAGTTATTTTCTCCTCAGAATTTCTATGTTGAGTCCCTAGTCCCCAGGATGTATGTGTCCCCTGGACAGTAAGGTAAAATGTGATCACAGGGGTGGGGCCCTTACCCCACCTCTTGTGACCTAAGAACACAAAGAGACCAGAGGCCTCCCTCTGCACACGCTAAGGATCCTCCGCAAAAGCAGCCAGTACTCTTACACAGGCGCTCCCTCCAGCCACAAGCCCTGCTTTTAAATTTTACATGCTATAGAAACCTAAAGAAAGAAATTAAAACCTCATTTCCTGCTGCATAACTTTCACAAAAACACCATAGCAGATGTGTGTAAGCTTTGTAACTGAGTTCAGTTTTCTGTAGGTCTGTCATGTGACTGTCTTTTCCTTGTCAATAAATATGGAACATCATTTTTAATGATTTATCTAATTTTACTTTATGTACCTTGTACAGGCACGTCTGTGTGAGGGTGTCGGATTCCCTGGAACTGGAGTTACAGAAGTTGTGAGCTGCCATGTGGGTCCTAGGAACTGAACCCCAGGTCCTTTGGAAGGAACAGCCAGTGCTCCCAACCACTGAACCATCTGTGCAGGCCTGGAACATCATTTTAAAATGGCTGCATAGCTGGGCAGTGGTGGCGCACGCCTTTAATTCCAGCACTCGGGAGGCAGAGGCAGGTGGATCACTGTGAGTTCGAGGCCAGCCTAGTCTACAAAGTGAGTCCAGGACAGCCAAGGATACACAGAAAAACCCTGTCTCGAAAAGCCAAAAAAATAAAAAAAGTAAAAAATAAAATGGCTGCATAATATTATATCTTAGAGATTCCCACAACTTATTGAGTCAGCCTTTTATTCATAGACATTTCAGCTAATCCCAGGGCCAGAATATTCCTTCTCTCTGTGCGTTCACAGCAACAGATTACTCAGAGAGGTTTCTGCCTGCTTTGCTATTACCCTATCTACGTGTAGGACAATGAGCAACAGCTCCACCATCATGATGGAATTAGGCTTGTCCGGGCTTCAGTTTGAATGCATCGTTGCAAACCGCCATTTGCATAATTGCCTGAGTGGAAGCCTGGGTTTCACACCTCCAGAATACGGCTAAATTGAACTTGATCTTCTGTAACCTCTTCTGTCCAAGCTTCCCTGATGGCGCTGTGCTCTGTGTTGCTTTCCATCCAGGCATGGCTGCTTCCACCTGAGCCTTCCTAAACAACGTCCCGCCACTGTGTATGAGAGCTCAGGGTGGGCATCCCTGTTCCCTAATGCATGCCTCTTCTTAACTCTGCCTGCGTAGAGTGCACCCTTTGAAGCGTGTGAGATGAGGGAATATCGAGGGCAAAGTTGATTCGATGACTCGGTCTGGGAGAAGCTGACTTCTGGGTGACAAGCCTGTCCATTACACTGCTTGAGTCTCCATCTGAGAGATCAAAGCCCATCCATTCCCTCACTCAGCTCACACTTGCTGAGTGCCTAGTCTGCATGAGGCCCAGTACCCGGGGATGCTATGGGTGCCTATAATCATATCATGATCAGAAGCTGTTGTTTATTCCAGTTGTTACGTTAGCCCAGCTGAAAACTTGGCCATTTTCAAGCAGAGTCTATCAGCAGCCAAACCACTCAACAGTCAGAGCCTTCACAGTGGCTTCCTCACATGGGAGACCAGATGGACATGGAGATGGTGGCCTCTCCTTACATAAAGGTGAGACAGTCGGACGACTTCCGTGTCAGCTCAGATGACACCATCACCCGCAAGTACCTCTCATGCTGGTGGAACGGCAATATAACTGTATGTGGAGTGAATAACTCCACAGAAGGTCAGAAACCTGTCTGAGGGTTGGAGACAGGCGGGGCATGCCTTTGATTCCAGGACTCAGGAGGTAGAAGCGGGCAGGTCTCTGTGAGTTCAAGGCCAACCAGGGCTATGTAGTGGAACCCTGTCTCAAAAATATCTGTCTTCTGGAACCCTAGCTTTTGTTTATTACCTAGATTATTTTCCCATAGCTATTTCCTTTTTTTTTTTTTTCTTTTCTTTTCTTTACAAATGTGCCCATTTGAAATGCTAACCTGTGTCCTTTATTCACAGAGACACAAGGGAAAAAATGTCAGGGTGTGCTTAGGATGAACAGCCATATGGAGACAATGCAATTGGCAGAGGGACCAAAGCCATGGGACTACAGTGGATTTTTTTTTTCTTTTGACCAACATCAGTCCTCTCTCTTCCTACGTGGTCTCTTTCTTCCTTTTTATTTATTTATTTATTTATTTATTTATTTATTTATTTATTAGTTTTTTGAGACATGGTCTCTCTGTTTTAGCCTTGGCTGTCCTGGACTTGCTTTGTAGCCCAGGCTGGCCTCGAACTCACAGCGATCTGCCTACCTCTGCCTCCCAAGTGCTGGGATTAAAGGCATGGACCACCACGCTCTGCTTTTTTTTTTTTTTTTTTTTTTTATAATCTCCTTTTCTAGTCCAAACTGAAAACTTTCCTTCTCTAGTCCAAACTGAAAACTTTCCAGGTCTCCTGGGACCTCAGCTAGACACTATGTAGACCCAGAAGCTTAGACTTGACCTCAAGGGCTGCCACCAAAGGGACTCACCCACCGACAACAGGAATTACAATAGGACTTTACCCTTCCAAGGCAAGAAAAACCATTAGCAACATCTCCAAGTAAAGGCAGACAGACAGACAGGCTAAGCAGGCCCTATTGCTGGAAGCCTGGGTAACACTGGAAAGGAAGTATCTCAGGTTTTTAAATAATTTCAACATAGTTCCTGCATTACAGTGTTTCACTGTGGCTTTGTAAATGAACGGCCCACCCATGCTTGGGTTGTTTGTACTCTCTCTTTTTCAGGAAAGAGATTTGGGGCCTTGTCCACACAGGAACCACCTAGCACACCCAAGCCTGAAGTAAATCAAACCAAACCATCCCCCCGGAGCCAGTGGTTTGTGGAGTCTGCGCTGACTGACAGGTGTACACACAGATCCCCGTCAGACCAGCTGGCGACCAGGGGGTCCGACCACAGCTCTGGGTGTTGTCCTCAGTGCTGGCAAAAGTGATCAGAATTCAGAGAAAAACACAATTGCGGGCAAGTTACTGTAACTTGACAATCCCCATTGTTTGTTTTGTGACTTTCATTTTCAGACTTTAAAATTGTTGCTACTGTTAACCCCCCTCTGGGCATGGATGTACAGAAGCAATAAAGTTATAGAGCCAGCAAGGAAGCAGACAGCAGCGGGCAGCTCCAGAAATGATTTCAAACCAATCTTGACTCTTAGGTCAAACCTGGAGTCAACGTCCATATTTGTGTTGTTGTTGTTGTTGTTGTTGTTGTTGGTGTTGTTGGTGTTATTATTATTATTATTATTATTATTATTATTATTATTATTATTATT
>OU015752.1:20879925-20914469 GCA_907169655.1 Acomys percivali
TTATTATTATTATTATTATTATTATTATTATTATTATTATTATTATTCTCTGTCAGAAAAGGTGACACTGGGTTTTGAAGGGGGAGGTCGGTACAGCTAAAAACAAAAGTTTGCCCTGTAGGGCAGAAACTTAAGAATGGAGTCAACCTTATAAATTGCTAATTCATTTTCGAGGACCCAGGGCAATCCTCTGGCAAGGTTTTAGAGGTTCTAGAAGCTTAAGAGGAGGAGGGATAGATGGGGAGTACATAAGGCAGAGAGAGCATAGTTACAGGACAGCGGGGTCATATAGTTTGCACCATGTGTTGGGTAAGAGATATGCCTTGAAACTGTTTTAAGTCCTGCAAGTAAGCCGGGTAGTGGTGGTGCACGCCTTTAATCCCAGCACTTGGGCAGAGGCAGGTGGATCTCTGTAAGTTTGAAGCCAGCCTGGTCTACAAAGTGAGTCCAGGTCAGCCAAGGCTACACAGAGAAACCCTGTCTCCAAAAAAAAAAAAAGTTCTGCAAATTACACTGGGAACAAGAGGACAGAGGCCGTGCCTTGGTATTTACGCTCATGTAGGTAATACTGAGAAACGAACAGACAATAGTGCTTGCAGCATAAAGAGGAAATCAAAGACTCTATGGCTCAGGTGAGGGGTGTAGGGCAGCCTTCCGGGAGCAGGACTTCTGGGCTGAAACCGGAAGGAAGGGTCTAGCCAACGCTGACAGCCTTTGTCGGAGAAATGCTGCACAGTAAGCCTAGAAGCCGAAGCCGCCCTCCTTCTAAGCCCTCGACTCAATAGCCCAAAGAGTTTAAAGCGGAGTTCAGCCCCTGGGACATAACTTCAGGCAACAACAGTCCAGAAAGTAGTGGAGGCTCCTACAGTGCCGCAGCCACGAGTGCAGCCTGATGCCTGTCCGCAGCAGCTACGCAGGGAGTGGGCACAAACCAGATACCTCAAATGTGGGGTGCTTCTGTTGTTTATTTTGTGGGTGTCTCTTATTGGACGTATTTGACTACTCAATGAATTGGCTTCTGTTATTTCTGGATAATGTTTTTGGACAGCTCAACCTTGCTTGTGTGACCTGGAGTAGCCACTGTTTTTTTGTTTTTGTTTTGCTTTTGTGGTTTTTTTTTGTTTTGTTTTTTTGTTGTTTTTTGTTTTGAGACAGTGTCTCTCTGTGTTAGCCTTGGGTGTCCTGGACTCGCTTTGTAGACCAGGCTGGGCTCAAACTCACAGTGATATTCCTGCCTCTGCCTCCAGAGTGCTGGGATTAAAAGTGTGCACCACCACACCCGGCAGTAGCCATTGTTTAGGGTGAAGAATCGCATCCCTTCACAAAGGCCTTCCTTAGCAAACCTGAATCCTGGACTCGGTAGCTCCTTTCCCTGACCAGACTCCCACAGACTTTGTAAGGCCCTGAGGACAGCCGCCAGCAGTCTCCTCTGCCATCACTTTGCCTGGCAACTGTCCACTGTGGGTTTGTACAGGTAACCGGCACTCTACTATCCGGGTCGTTTCGTTGAGAAGACTCCGAGGCTCACAGCATCACTGCCAGGTTCACAGTAATGTCCTGCTCCGGAACTTCCGGTCCTCCGGGGCGTGGCGCCTGATCTTGCCTCCGTCCCCTCAGTTCCCTCCCTTCTCATTTGGATGACTGTTTAGCAAACAGTTCCCAGCCTGGATTCTCAAAACCGCTTCTGTGGAACTGGTAGAGACCGAAAGTTCCACGCGAGGCACCCACGCCAACTGTGCCGGTAAATGAAGGGAGCCACTATGTGTCTACCAATGGCTGAACCCTCATTCCTGCTGTAAGCCTGCTGTCCCCTGCCCAAGGACACCAGGCCAACAGTGAGCCCTTCTCTTTCCTGCGTTGTCAGGCACAGAGAGGCACATCACAAGACTATGGACTTAGAAGATGGTGCAAAAGAAAAGAATGGCTCTATTAGTCTGTTTTTAATTACTATAACAAAATACCTGAGCTGGGTGCCTTTAAAACACAGTTTCAAGCTGGGTGATGGTGGTGCACGCCTTTAATCCCAGCACTCGGGAGGCAGAGGGCAGGTGGATTGCTGTAAGTTCAAGGCCGGCCTGGTCTACCAAGTAAATGAGAGAGAGAGAAACCCTGTCTCAAACAACCAAAAAGCAACAATAACACAAAACAAAACAAAAACAAACAAACAAACAAAAACAAACAAAAAAACCCTACAGATTGAAGACCAGCTGTGGTCTGATGTTAAGGTTATTTTTTATAAAAACGGTTTGTTTCTCTTAGTTTTGGTATTAACCCAACTATCACACAAATAATTGAGACTCTTTTATATTTATTTATAAAGCTTTACAACACAATCTTGAGCAGTTTAAGTCTATTCTTAACCCTCAATGTTATCCTGACTCCATCTTTGCCAATATCCCCAAGTTATTTGCTTTTTAGTCCTTTCTTTGCTCCAGATGAATCTTCTTTATCTCTCCTACAGCTCTGCCTGTGGCTGAATCTCCTGCTTCCTCTTCTAACTCCTCCTCTCCTGGCTGGCAGGAAGTCCAGCCCCATTCTCTCCCCTGCTCAGCAATTGGCTGTCAGCTGCTTTATTGGCATACAAGGGAACAATGGGGGAACAGTGCTTACACAACCCTGAGACAGGAGATTCTTAGAACAGGGCTTGCAACCAGATATGAGGGGCACAGAAATCAGCATTCGAATTACACAGTAACCTTATGCCCACAATCCTGCGTGCCTTTAATCCTAGACTTAGCAGGCAGAGGGAGGTGGCTCTCTATGAGTTTGAGGCTAGCCTGGTCTACATAGTGAGACATCACTGCAAAGCCAACACACAGCAGCAGCAACAACAAAATCTGAAATAGAAAAAGAAAATGTGCAATATCCACATAAGCAGGGCATGGCACTCAGGAGGCAGAGGCAGGCAGATTGCTGTAAGTTTGAGGCCAGCCTGGTCTACAAAGTGAGTCTGGGACAGCCAAGGCTACACAAAAAAATCCTGTCTCGAAAAAACAAACAAACAAACAAACAAAACAAAACAAAGCAAAGCAATACCCACATAAACGCAGTCCCATGTACAGCAGGAACTCTGTTCTTTAACGGAAGCCTTCAAGGCAGTAACACTAGTTTTTAACTTAGACTCTTCAGGAAACAGTTGCTACAAGCTAACCTTCAGTTAGTATGGATTATTTTAAATTCTGCTTCACAAATAATAGCCTTCATTTACTCCTGCAAATGAAACCAACTTTGTTCCTGCTCTTTGAGGAAAACCATTCAATATTTCACCAGTAAGCAAGGTGTTACTTGCAGGTTTTGTAAATCTCTTCCATCAGGCTGAAGCTCATGTCTTCTCTTCTATTTGGTTAATAGAGTTGTTTTTCTTTTGTCTTTTTTTTTTTTTTTTTTTTTTTTTAGCTTGCTCTAGTTCATACTTTTATTTCACACTCAAACGAGGTCTGACTTTTTCCCGATATATTGTATCTCTTGAAATGGTCATGGACAAGTTTTCTTATATTCTATGAATAGGATAAATTACACAAATTGTTGAATGCTAAATTAGCTTTGTACTGTTGGAATAAAATCTATTTGTTGTCGTCATATTTAGGCTTTATATTGATGGATTTGATTAGTTAATAGTTTGATAAGAGCTTTGGTACTTACATTCATGAGAAATAGTGACCTTTAATTTTTCTTTTTCATAATATTTTGTCAGTTATGAATATTAGGGTTCATACAATGGCTTCATACAATGAATTGGAAGTATTTTATCATCTATTTTTTTAGAAAAAAAAATTTTCTTAACCATTTGATAGACTCACCAGAGAAATAACTTGAGCTTTGAGTTTTCCTTTGAAGTCATCCTCTTCTTCTTCCTCCTCTTCCTCCTCCTCCTTTTGTTTGTTTGTTTGTTTGGGGAGGTTTTTTGTTTTGTTGTGTTTTTTTCTCAAGACACAGTTTCTCTATGTAACCTTGGCTGTTCTGGAATTCACTCTGTACACCAGGCTGGCCTCAAACTCAGAGGCTCACCTGCCTCTGTCTCCAGAGTTCTGGCATTAAAGGCATGTGCCACCATCTCCCAGCCCTTTGTGAGATCTTAATTTGTTTAATAAATCCAAGGCCATTTAGATTTTCTGTTGCATTCTGTACCAGTTTTTCTAAGTTATTAAAATCTGTCCAATTTCATCTACACTACTGATGCGTTGGTCTGAGGATGTTCACAATTCACCCTTATTATGCTTTCAGTGTTTGTCGGGTCTGTAATAATAGGCCCTTGTGCCATTCCTGGTGCTGGTAATTTCCACCTGTGTTATAGCACATGAGTAGGTCTTTTCTCTTTATGGTTGACTATAGTTGCATTGAGTTAATGCACTACATTTCAGTCATTCATTTATCAGTCCGTGGGCATTTGAGTTGTTAGCAACTTTTGGTTCTTGTAAACAATGAGGTCGAGGACCACTTACATACAACTTCTCTGTCGACTGCTACAGCTGTTAAATAGGGTTGCTGCTTTCATGCCAACGGGTCTCACCAACCGAATTCCCATATTCTCACTGCTGTGTACAAAGTTGAGAAATGTTTCTTGGCTTCTGTCCCCAAAGGCAAGCAGATTTTATAGCCTTGAGCTGGGTTGATCCTACGGTAGAAGTTTAAGGAGCCTCAGGCATCTGGGGTACTCAGGCAGCAGGGAGGTACAAGAAAGGGCCACAGCCTGCGATGACGTTTATTGACTGGTTGAAAAATATTGTTTCCTCTGAGTGTCACCAGGTCAGAGGAAGGATAGCAGGCTACCAAGAAGAGACTTGATACCCTATGAGCATATACAGGGGGAGGAAGTCCCCTTCAGTCACAGTCATAGGGGAGAGGAGTAAAGGGAAAATGGGAGGCAGGGAGGGAGGAATGGGAGGATACAAGGATGGGATAACCATTGAGATGTAATATGAATAAATTAATAAAATTAAATTTAAAAAAAAGTATTGCTTAATAACTCAACTCTTGTGCAAAGCCAGGAGTGGCAGTGCACACCTTTAATCCCAGCAGTGGGGAGGGAGAGTTAGGTGGCTCTCTGAAATAGAAGCCACGCTGGTCTATAGAGTCAGTTGCAGAACAGTCAAGGCTACACTGAGAAACCCAGTGTCGGCACCCCCTCCCCCCAAAAAATAATTCTTGTGCGGTATGTGCTTTGTCAATTCATGCTACTGAACTTCACATATTGTTAAACAGCCTAATTTGTCTCTTATTTTGTCTCTGTTCATATTTAAAATCTCTTAGCCCTGGAAATCTTCTAGAATAGCTTTGTCACAGGCTGGGAAAACATTTCATCTGCTAGAATCCATTTCCTCCTGAGGACAAAATGTCGATAATTAATTCCTCCTCCCATTTTTATCATTTACCTATTTTATTGCCTTACCCAGAACCACTTGCTCTGAGGACTGCAAGGGAGCCTCATGTTAAACGGGCATTTAGCTTCCTCTTAAAGGGACTGCGAGGAAAATTATTGAACAATCTTTGCATCCCATCACAGAACAGGTCTTGAATTGACTTAATGAGTGTGGGAAGGACGGAGCCGAAGGAGGTTAACTGTGTGTGAATTTATAGATGTTTTGGTGTCCAGAGTCCGGGTAAATAATGTATTACCTCGTCGTAAATATTAACTCTGCTCGAGTCTAGGTCTTTAAATACAAATTAGCAGGGACTCCGGGGAGGAGAGAGCTGCCCTGCGCTTAATGATCTTTTTAACACCAGGTACTCAGGACCCTGCAGGGAATTCGTGGAGTGGATAGTCCTTAAGTTGCTGGTCTCTCGCGCCGAACAGTTTGTAAAAGAAAACGGGAAATGAGTCTTCTCTCTATAAAACAAAAACGGAAACAGGTAATGAATTCTTTCGGAATAGTTACGATAATTGGCCTACAAACGCCAGTCTTTTAAACATCTAGGAGGTGATTTTTTTTTTTTTTTTTTTGGGTAACTAATAAAAGCAGAACTTTTGACCAAGATTATCAGAGGAAGCTCGATTTGTCCAGGGACCCCACGATTCACAGTTTCCAGTGTGATCGCCAAACCTACAGAACGTCTGCCTACAAAACCTACCACGGAAACACGCATGCGCCCACCTCTACCTCTCCACCCCATCTTTGCCTGTCTCTCCTTTTCTTGGGCCCCCAGTTCTGCACTCGCTCACCCAGTGAAGATGTCTCCTGTGCTGTTGTTTATATTTCTCCCTCCTTCAAACGCCCCCGTGTTTTATAAGAATCAGCTACAGGCTTGCCCTCTCCACCTTTGAAATCGCCACCCCTTCCACTTCCTCTCTGCCACCTAGTAACTTCCACCCTCCCTCCACCCTTCACCAGTCAGCTGTTTCCTCCCTTCACTGCTGGGGTACCCCCTGGGAACCCCTGCGTGACCTCTGTACCCAGTTCTGTGGGCTGTGATGGGTGAATGGCTCTAGCTCCGGCTGTGTCTGGGTGGTTTTTGCGGTTGGAGCATCTGTTGCTTTTTTCCTAGATGAGAGCATTTGGAAGACCAGGCGGGTTAGATTGTGAAGAGTCCAACGCATACAAGACAGTTTTCACTTGATAAGATCGACCGTTAAATGCACCTGAGGCATAGAAGGGACCCAGGAGACCGAAGTTCTTCTGCCTCACTTCCCATAATGCTTCTCATATGGAATGGGAATTCCTCATTCCCACTGGGCACTCACTGCATCCAGGCCTTCAAGGACTAAGAATTCAGACGCCACGCAGACCTGGGTGCACATTGCAGGGGCTCAGAGCTTAAGGGCACTTGCTCTGTTCCTGTCCCACGGCCCACATAGGGTGGTTCCCAACCACCTGTGATACCAGCTCCAGGTGGGACAGCATGCCTCTGGTCTCCTAAGCACCTGTACTCAGGTGCTCCAACACACACACACACACACATACATACATATACATACATACACACACAGAAACACACAATACACACATACATATACATATGTACAAACATACATATACACATACATACACAATACACGTCTATACACATATATACACATACATACACACACACAAAAACACACACAATACACACACATACATATACGTACACACAAAATACACATACAAGCATACATATACACACATACACATACACACACAAAGCACATATGTATACAAACATACACACATACATATATATACACACAAATATACACACACGCTTAAAATAAAATATTTTTAAACATTGTAAATAGAGTTTATGAGTTCTGAAAAAAAGGAGGTCTACTTTTCTTTTTGTAATTGATGTGTAATTTACTAGGGAGCGATCAGCCACTAGCCAGCTGCCCCCTCCCTCCTCTCCCCCTTCCCTTTCCTCACATGGAAACCTAGCCACCGTTGATAATATTCATTCCAGGACCCAGGCCAGAGCCCCTATTTTCCTAAGTCTCACCTATGGGCAAGGATAGTCAACTAAGGGGAATTCCTCCATTGCTAGAGATTTCTGCTTCCACTTGCTGGTGCAGGAGCACCACACTCTGTAGTGCCACGTAAGAAATCCTGAGCATGTTCAGACAGTGTTTGTCCACGCCTCCACCAACTAGCTACAGGACCACTGCTGGGGCTGTCGCTGGACCAGCAGGAACTGTGCCTTAGGCACAAACATTTCCCACAAGTGATGCCACCTGAGTTCTCACGATTCCAAATGGAGCGTTAAACTGTACCAAAGAAAGGCATGTTTCGCACCATCGGCTCAGCCCAGGCATTTTATCCCATGTATTAAAATAGAGACGTTGGGTTTTTTTTTTTTTAACTGAGTCTTTTTCCTCCCTTCGGAAACTGGGTCAGGCTGGATAAGAGCCCCCACCACAGTTCCCAACACCCAGAATCGTCCTTTCTCTGGGGAGCTGCGCAGTTCTGCCCCATTGCCACACCCCGTCCCCAGTTACCACCCAAGCAAAGTGCCTTCCTGGCAAGCTCCTTCGCCCCTAACAAATACATGTCTGTTGCTCCTGGCCTGGTGTGTGTTGTGAACAACAGAAAACCAGCTTCAGTAAGTGCTTCTACAGATAAGCCATTTGGAAACATATTTATAAGTGGCTGTTTCTCAAAAACTGACAAACGGCGTGACCATGATTCCTGGAGGCATAAATATACAGTCATTAAGAATGATTCAAAATAAGTCAGCTGATCACTCAAAAGACAATCGATTGCAAGTATCTTGTGCTCCGCCAGTTTGTCCCCACTCCTCCCCTAGAGGTCTCATGCTGTCACCACAGAACTTCCCTTGCCTCTGCCTCCTGAGTGCTGGGATGGCAGGCATGAGCCTCCACGCTTGGCTTTCATCTATACTTTTAACAAATCTAAGAGTAAGAAATCAAGAACCAAGCCAGGTGTAATGGCGCACGCCTATAATCCCAGCACTCTGGGAGACAGGGGCAGGCAGATCTCTGTGAGTTCAAGGCCAGCCTGGTCTACAAAGGGAGTCCAGGACAGCCAAGGCTACACAGAGAAACCCTGTCTCAAAAAACCAAAAAAAAAAAAAAAAAAAAAAAAAAAGAATCAAGAATCCTAGTTGGTTGAGAAGGATCAACAGGCTATGATTTTGAATCTATTATTCAAAAGTACTTAGTTTGCCAGGTTTTTCACCAGCAGAGAGGAAGACAAAGGCCAGGGGCATAGTCTACTCAACAGGGAAACCACTGGCAAATAGCACCATGACAAGCCAAAAGGAAGTCATACTGCCCCATTCCTTGGGATCTTCGGCTCACTTTCCACAGCACAGAAGTAGCTTGAGTGATGCTGGAAAGAACTGCAGCTAACAGACCTTCACCAGTGAGCTTTACGACCTGAGTTTGACATCCCCACCCAACCCTGAACCTCCTCCTCTTAAAGGGGCGAGACCTGACTCCTGCACCTTGTCCCCTGGCTTCCGCATGCATTCCATGGCACAAATGCACACATGAATGCACACAGGCATAGTAAATAAAATGTTGAGGAGCTCGTTGTTACTGGTGTAAAGAATCCCATATAAAGCCTCAGAAAAACAGGCTCTGGGCACTCAAGATCGCATTAAATACCAACTCTTCGAAAGGCTAGAAAAAATGCAAACTTGGTTGTTTGCAAGGTTCGTTTGTGTTCCTTTTTTGTTTGGTTGGTTTTTCAAGGCAGGGTTTCTCTGTGTAGCCTTGGCTGCTGTCCTGGACTCACTTTGTAGACCCAGGTGGCCTCGAACTCACACCGATCCACCTGCCTCTGCCTCTCGAGTGCTGGGATTAAAGGTGTGAGGGAATCAGAAGGAAAATTGCCAAGAGTAGATTGAATGGTGCTTATGAGCCAGGCAGGGACTCACTCTAAACTGTAAAGATGGTATACAGTCTTCTTTTTCTACAAATATTCAAGCAAAATGATCATGTGGGTTTCTTTGGACACACTCAGATGACGATCCCAAGAATGAACCCAGAGGACCTAGTGCTGACTTAGGGGGTAAGAGGAGAGGGGCAGTCCTCTGCAGTAGGCTCCCCTGCCCCTCCTATATAATGTCAAGCTGGCCTTGACACATCTTTCTGCAAGGACTGGCCTGTTTCACATACATGCATACTAACACCTGTGGGGGCATCACCCAGATCAGTGTGGCCTTATCCCTGCTCCCTGGATGGCCTTTGATGCCTTCCCAAAAAGTAACCTCCAGCCATGTCATTAAAATCTGTCCAGAGACTTGCCTTGCGTCCTTTGTCACGCTGGCTCCAGGAAAGAGGCCCTGCCAAAGTTATTGATCCAAATCCTGCACTCCAAAATGTATTGAGCCAAATCCTGCTCACCTGGGAAGGAAGAAGTACAGACAGCTTGTATTTGCTATTTAACATGCCCCGCCCTAGCTAATTAAAAAAGGATCACCATTCATATTGGTGGGGGCTAAACGGAAGGAGAAAGAACTGTTTGGTGACTTGTGTAAACTTTGCACTTCAGATGCAGTCAGTCCTCCCACCCCCTTTCTGCTGCGGTTAGGGTTCATCTTGCTGGGGGTTTGCAGATTGTCCGGCTGGGTAAGTGGAAGCCATTTGCACTTCTGGCCTCTGGCCAGGAGTAGAATAAAAAGTGAGTGTGTTCTGTGAGTGCAAATGAGCCCAAAGCACCCAGATGTTGCCCAACAATGAAGTTTGGCACAAGTAAATCTGACCTCTTGTTTGTTTGTTTGTTTGTTTGTTTGTTTGTTTTGGCTTTAAAGTTAGAAGGGGGAACCAGAGAGGTGGTTCCCATGGTTGCCACCAAGCCTGACAACCTGATTTCTATCCCCATGATAGAAGAGAACCAACTTCTGCAAGTCATTGAGTTCCACGTGCTCGGCGTGGCATTCGTGCATGCAAATACACACAGGTACATATCCACTTAGAGAATAAAGTAAATAAATGTGGGTTTTTTGTTTTGTTTTGTTTTGTTTTAACTAAACACAGGTTTAACTCTCTATAAAGCTTTAGTCCTGTCTTAGGCTTTGTTCTTTCTCTCTTTCTTAGTCTTCAGTGATTCCCTCTGAGAAACAAAACTATAATGATTTTGCGGACAAGGAGTCAGAGTCCCTGATCCCCACTTAACTGTGGATGAGGATGTTTGTGTCCTTGCTGCCTGCCAGGGATCTTATCATGCCAAACTCGGCGAGATAACTGTCCACATTTTTCAGTAGTAACAAGAGCTTCAAGGACCTTGGTGGAAGAGGGCACCCTGAAAAGGGACATGCCACACCGGCTCCAACCTTGTTGCTGGCTCAAAGTAACTCCCCCTCTGCCATGTACACTTTGTCTACTTCACCTCAGGGCCTCCCACCCTCTGGGTGCCCAATCCTGGGGCCTGGCCTGACCCAGCCTTGCTCCTCTCTCTTACTTTGGCGTATTTACCAAGTTTTCCAGACCTTAAAAGTAGAGCCGTGCTGCACGCCAGGAGCCCGAGTCCCTGGCGGAAGCCCAAGGAAACCTCTCAGCCACCCCCGCAACCGCTCAGTGACCCGAGTACACTCCAGTGCCCGAGCCGATAGGACAAGTAATTAACCCCAAGACTGTAACGAATCAGTCTCTCCAAAGGCAACAAGAGGCCAAAGGTCAAGAGCATACAGGCCTTCTTGGTTGTTTGCAATCTAACTGGGAGTACTCTGCCCTTTCATCACCAGCAATTAATATTTTCGGAGTGCATAGCAGTATCGTGGCTTTGGATTTAGCCCACCGCAGACTTTTCACAAATCTCTAGGCTCGGTGGGCCCACAAGAAGGGAGACCTGACGGTTAATTAGCAAATATTGATGGAGTTCCTCTTCAGCCTCGGCATTCTGCTAGGAGTTTGCAGATCACAATTCAGGAGCCCAGCATTGCTGCGGCATAGAGAGAGTCGGCTTCCACAGACTCTCACACCCTACTCCCCCTTACCCGGGCCCCCCCCACCCCCCCCGTCATCCCCTCCTCACCAGACACTCCCTGTTCTATTGCATAATTAGAAGTTTCCAACCAGGAATGGTATCCGCCCTCCAAGGACTGTTTGGGAATGTGTGAGAGCATTTGTTGTTTGCTTTGGGCTGTTACAAAATAGCATTTATTGGGTGCTGTACTGAGATGCTAATGTCCACCCGAGTGCCAGTCGGTTCCTCACAACCCAGAAAGTTCCTTTTCACTCACAATGCCAGTAAAATTCTCCTAAATGCTGACAGCAGAAAAGCTGTAAAAATTCTCGAAGCACCAAGGAAACCTCACTTCAAGACCCCCCTCTGCACTGTGGGGAATTCTTTTGTGGAGGGTGGGTAACATGTGGAGAAAGCAAGGGGCAAGTTAATGCAAATAAGCCAGAAATCCCCAACACACTACCCACCCCTGACATTGGGCATTAAGCCTCAGTCCTCTGTTTTGCTAAATATAAAAAAAAATCAGGGCTGGAGAGATGGCTCAGAAGTTAAGAGCACTGTCTGCTCTTTCAGAGGTCCTAAGTTCAATTCCCAGCAACCATGTGGTGGCTCACAACCATCTATAATGTGATCTAATGCCCTCTTCTGGTGTGCAGGTGTATGTATAGGCAGAACACTGTAAACATATAAATAAATAAATAAATCTTTAAAAAAAAAAAATCTGGTCTTTCACAGTTGTCATTAAGTTACCTAGTTTTGGAAGAATTCAAAGAGCCGAGCCGATGCATGCTTGTAATCCCAGCAGTTCAGAGGCAGAGGCAGGCAGATCTTTGTGAGTTTGCGGCCAGCCTGGTCTACAAAGGGAGTCCAGGACAGCCAAGGCTACCCAGAGAACCCCTGTCTCAAAACAAACAAACAAAAAAAACAGAAAAAAAAAGCAATATTCTAAGTTTAGCATGTTACTTGGCTCTTGTTTTCAACTCAACAATCACATCATCACAATTACTTTCTGAATGACTCTAAGAACTGTGACCCGCATGGAGAGTGAGAGGGACTCTGGTGGCCTGCAGAGTTCCCAGCACTGCCTGCCTGAGGCGTCCCCAGATAGGCCGTATCATGCCTCAGGGTCCTGCAGGCTGGCATCCGGAGGCCAATGAAGGACAGCCTAAAAACACAGAAAGACGAAATAAGCTTTGACTGGCCAAGGGACAGGAGTAAGAGGAAAAAGAAAATGTCACACAGCAGAGGCAGAGTGTGGCTGAGCGGGTGTCCCTTTCCAGGCAGGACAAGGCATTTCAGACAAACACATCAGGATCGAAGCCATCTGGAGCTATGCTTTTCCGGACCTGAGGAATGACCTCGGAACGTATCAACTGGCTCCAAGGAAGGCTGAGGAAAACTTGAGGGTTTCCTGAGGTTGAAAGCAAGCCAAGTCTTCATTCACTCAGCAAGAAGATTAAGCCAGTTTCAAGAAGGGGGAAAAAAAAACAGTAAAAGCTGATATAAAATGGTTTTGGGAACTTCCATGTCAGTTTCTGGGCAGGAGGGGGCTAGCAGTCGGCAATCTGAGCATGCCGTGGTCAGCTGTGGAAGAGATGGGGAGCTACAAGGCTCCTGTGATCTTGGAAATGCCCAAATGAGCTGGTAATACAGAGGGATGGTGTTGCAGTGCAAGGCCTACCCCCTTCCTGCAGTATGGCCCTAGAAAAGCATCTTGGTCTCTCTGGGGGGTCAACCTCACCTCCTCATCTTTAAATGTAGATACTTACCACTGTCCACACGAAGCCTCACTGTGACTTCATCTCATTATTTCGGTCCGTTTACCTTTGCTTCAGTTGCCACAAAGCACCCCCCCCACACACACTTTCAGGTGATAATGCCTGTGGCAGAGCCAATCCTCTATCTCTGAGCTGATGTCTTGATCTTCTCAGACTCTCACAACCCCACTAGTGGAGACTTTTACTCTTTTTGTAAAGAGCTTTGAAATATAGCAGCTGGCTGAATCATAAAATAAATAAATAAATTAATTAATTAATTAAAAATTTAAAAAGACTTGAAGCAAAGCTCCCTTGTATTTAAGACTGAATTAATTTATTGCCTTTTCCACCTAAGTCTTTATTTTATGTACTGAGGTTGTCCTGCAGTGTCCTGCCCGGGGGCAAGAGTCACTTATTCGTTCAAGTGTATCAGTGCTGTACCCGCTATTCCCTCATTAGTCACTTTTCAGCAGTGTCAGTCATCTGACGGACAGCGTCCCGGTGTTTATGTTCAAGCATGCCCCTACCCACGTGCCCATGACTCATGTCCCCTTCATGTCATCACTAAGCGTTGCACATCGCTTATCGTCATAAGAAGGTGGACAATAAGGCATTTTCAGAGGCCACAGTCACTTTACTACCGTGTATTTACTGCGGTATATCATGTGACTTTACAACAGTATATATATCATTGTGGCTAGTGCCTCCTAGTTTATACGTTGGACTTTTCCATAGATATGGATGCACAGGAAACTCTATGGATTTGTGGTTTGGTATTGCTATGGTTTCAGGTATGCACTGAGGGTCTTAAAATCTCTTTCCCTAGTGGGGAGAGCGGGGGGAGGGAGGGGACACAGATGGGGGAGGGGGGGACGGGAGGACAAAGGGCTTTGCAGAGAGAAAAGAAACCATTGGCGAGGGTATCTCTGAAGCTGGAGACCTACAAGGTAGGCTCCAGGGAGGTATAGGGGTGACTTTAGCTGAGACTCCTAGTAGCAGAGGTCATGAAGACTGAAGAAGCCACCCTCTAACCAGATAGGACTTGTAGTGGACGGAAGGGAACACCAACCCACCCACAAAAGCTACCACCCAAAACTTACCCTGCCTACAAGAAGGGCAGGGATAAAGTGAAAGCAGAGACTTAGGGAATGTCCAACTAATGTCTGGCCCAACCTGAGACCCCAGCAGCAGCAGCTCCACCATGGGAGAGAGCCAACCCCTGACACTGTTAATGATACTGGGCTATACTTGCAGACTGGAGCTTAACATAGCTGTCCTCTGAGAGGCTCCACACAGCAGCACCTTGAAACAGATTCTAAGACTCAGTCAAGCACTGGGGCTGGAGGGGGGATGGGAGAGGAATAGAAGGACCAGGACCCTGGAGGGGACAAGAGTTCCATAAGATGACCAAAGGAGCCAACTAACCTGGGCCCAGGATGGGCTTACAGAGTCTGACACACTAACCAAGGACCATGCAGGAACTCAACCTGGGCCCCTTATGCTTATGTAGCCGATGGGTTTCTTGGCCGTCATATAGGTCCCTTAGAAATGGGAGCAGGGCTTGTCTCTGACATGGACTCTGTTGCCCACTTTTCAATCACTTCGCCCTGGTGGGGCTGCCTTGCCAGGCCACAGAGGAAGATGCACTCAGTCCTGATGGGACTGGATGTGCGTGTTGGGGGTGGGGTGGCTGTTGGGGGGTGCTCCCCTTAACTGAGGAGTAGGGGGTGGGGGATATGGGGAAGAGGGAGGAACAGTGGGACCGGTAGGAGGGACGGCCTATGATCAGGATGTAAAGGGAACAAATAAAAACTAAAATAAATATATCTTTCCTATAGATGGGAGTGGCCCCAATACATCAGTGTGAACAATATCAAACCTGGGGCAACTTTAAACTCTGATCTAAAAGGCAATGAGCCCCATTGGATGCGATCCCTTCAACCAACAAAGTGGTCTCTTCCTGAGTGGCCACAGCTCTAACCAGTCACACAGGCAGAATTCCAGATATCCTGTTTTCAACATTCGACACTGTTTTTACATCCTTTTTTTTTTTTTAACAGCATTCCTTTCTGCAAGGCTGCAGTAGCATTTCAGAGCAAAAATTACTGCCAGACACAGGCCTGATAAGGCAGCTTTATTGCTACCATTTGCCACGGGACCTTTTTCTGTACACAGCCTAGACGGCAGTAGGCTTCTTTGCGGCAGCCATAGGATAGGCTCAGTGCTATGGACAGTAAGGGTGACTATTACTCCCCAGCTTCTTCCAGCACTGCGGCTTTTAAATAGCGTTCTTCCCTTTCTGTGTACTTTCAAGGTCATCCCTTCTCCCCAGGTGGATGATCTTGTATTTAGCCATATTAAATCTCATCACACCTGCTTGTCTTCCTCACTGGATTCGCCAAATCGGACCAGAACCTAATTCATATGCATTCTTTCTCCCTCCTCCGCCCCTCCCCTCCTCCCTCCCTTCTTATCTTCCCTCTCTCCCAAAGAGATTAAAATGTTCTCTTCTGGCATTTTGACTATTTAAGCCGATGACATTCAAAGAACAGGGGTACCAAAAGGTCACTTTGAACTTTGTGTGCTTTCCATTGAGAGCAAAAGGTGAGATTCTCATATCAAAACTCTCTCTAGGCTGGGAGGATGACCCCAGTCACACCTGCAAAGATGAAAAGTCGAAAGCAAAAGAATTCTGAGACCTTGGCCAGGCCAGGCAAGCGGACCTTTCCAGCCTCCACACGCACTGTGGCTGCTTCCTCGACTAATTATTCTTTATCAATGTACAATGTAGAAATTGTGACTTCCGAAGTCCCAAACACAGTAATTACAAACACAAATGAAACTGCAAAAGAGCTGGCCGTGGTGGCACATGTCTTTCATCCCAACACTCCAGAGGCAGGTATAGTGCTGTGAGTTCAAGGTCAGCCTGGTCTATAACTAGACCTACAAAATAAACTAGAGACCCTGTCCCCCCTCCCCCAAATAAAAGACACATGTGGTGGCACATGCTTTTAATCCCAGCACTTGTGAGGCAGAGGCAGGTGGATCACTGTGAGTTCGAGGCCAGCCTGGTCTACAAAGGGAGTCCAGGACAGCCAAGGCTACACAGAGAAACCCTGTCTTGAAAAACCAAAAAAAGAAAAAAGAAAAAAACAAAGGAAAAAGAAAAGAAAAGAGAAAAAAGAAAAAGAACAGAAGTCAGAAGTTTTCAAGTCTAAAATCCTTGAAAGGTCAAAAATCCCAAAACTATACTTCTAAGGGAAAATAAATAAATAGGATTTTCTTTTACAGTGCTAAAGATTAAGCCAAAGACTTTATATATGCTAAGTATACAATCTACCATCAGTCCACAAGGGTTTTGTTTTGTTTTTAATGTTTTTTTTTTTTTTACTTTTTAGTTTATAATATAATCACACCACTTCCTTCTTCACTTTTCTCCCTCCAACCCCATCCATGTGACACCCCATTCTCTTTCAAATTCATGACCTTCTTTTTCTTTAATTGTTGCTATATATTCCTAAATATATAAATACCGCCTGCTCCGTCCATATGATGATATTTATATGTGTATGTTTTCAGGGCTGGCCATTTGGTATTGGATAATCAATTGGTATAGTCTTCCCAGCCGAATGGCTCTTTAAAACCATCATTTAGGGCTGCTGAGAAGCCTCAGTGGGTAGAAGTGCTCAGCCAAACCCGGCAGTGGTGGTGCACACCTTTAATACCAGCACTCGGGAGGCAGAGGCAGGCGGATCTCTGTGAGTTCAAAGACAGCCTGGTCTACAAAGTGAGTCCAGGATAGTCAAGGCTACACAGAGAGACCCTGTCTCAAACAAACAAACAAACAAAAAACAAAACAAAACAGAAACAGAAAAAAGAAAAAGAAAAAAACAGAATTTACCAGAGAATTGAGACCTTGAGGAATTTTATTTTCCACAAGTGTAAACACTGTTCTAGTTTTTGTTTGTTCAGTTTTTTGTTTTGTTTTGTTTTTTTAGGACATTTCAACATTATTCGTGGACCTGCATAATGCTTTCACATAAAGTCAGCACACTGTGATAATTCACTTGCCTGAAATCAAATTTGCAAAAGCATGTAACAAGAATTACGATTCTCTCCAAGCCTTTTCACCTCAGAGTAACTTAAACTCAACCATTATATATTACCAGCAGTAGAAATAACACAAGGATGAAAGGTATACTATAGCAATTTTGTTTTGTTTTGTTAATGCTGGGATTAAAAGTGTGTGTCACCATACCCAGCGCAAATTATTTTTTAAAAAAGTGGAGAGTGGCCTTTCCTCGCAAAAATTAAGAGGGCCAGATAAATGTAATATTTTGAAGAAATAAAAACAAAAAGATTTTTTAGAATACAAAAAAAGTTCACAGGATAGCCAAGGCTACACAGAGAAATTCTGTCTCACAAAACCAAAAAAAAGTGCACATTTAGTGATTGCAGTACCTACATAGAGGGACAGCAGTGTGAGCTGACGGAATCCATAATCATTGAAAATATGTCAAATGTCAAGATGGCTACTCTTTTGTTTTAGGACATTGGTCTCCATAGAGAATCCACTGATATTCGTTTTCCCTTATGAAATTCTTCTATGATCTGATAATGCGCATTTATTCTCCATTTCTTGTCTCTTCTCAGTCACTGTATATAGAGACTTTTTCCGGACGCACACATACAAAACCACAGCTTTGGTGCAACCAGCAGAGCCATGGAAGAACAGCCCCATTGCCTGTCCTTCATCCCACCATGAGCATCCTTGTTTGCCACTCAGGGACTTCACAGCCTTCTAAAAGCTAGTTCAGCTTTAATGCATTAAAAGCTCCTAGGATTTTACCACTTAGGAACATAGACAAATCTCATATTTTAAACTGAAGGTTTTCATCATTGTTGAATTGTGTAGCAAATTCTTCTCCAGAATTTGACTTTCTCCTCTTTATCTAGTACCCTCACAGAGAGAGACAGAGGCAGAGAGAGAGAGAGACAGAGACAGAGACACAGAGACAGAAAGACAGAGAGACAGAGATACACACATGCATACACAGAGAGAGACAGAGACAGACACACACACGCATACATACAGAGAGCTAGAGAGACATACATACACCCTGAAACTGAGACAGGAGACAGGAGATACAAACACATGCATACACACAGAGAAATAGAGATACAGAGAGAGAGAGAGACAGACAGACAGACACACACACACACACACACACACACACACACATACATATATACAGAGAGCTAGATAGACATACATACAAACCGACACACAGAGTAGGATTTTCAGGGTTTGGCCTTTCAAGCTTTCAACATCTGGTATTTTCTGCTTTCAGGATTGTGATATGATACTGAAGGACTTTAGATTTTTACAACATTTGAACTTTTAGGATTTTAACATTTGAGGCCATAGTACATTGTATCATCACTTTCATTATTACAATGAATATTAAGTAATGAACTATTTATTTGGGTCTTTATTTCTTTACAATTGTCCCCAAGTCACACACAAAAGCACTGTCTTAAAGAAAAACATCAGGGTTGGTAGAACCCACATTTACTCCCAGCACTTGGGAGGCAGAGGCAGGCAGATCTCTGTGAGTTCAATACCAGCCTCCCCTACATAGTGAGCTCCAGGACAGCCAGGGCTATGTAAAGAAAGCCCGCTTCCAACAAACAAAACAAACAAATCCAATCAAAAGCTGAGTGTAGGGGCACACACCGTTAGCACTCTAGAGCCAGAGGTGAGCAGATCTGTGACGTAAAGGGCCAATCTTGTCTAGGTAGGTGGTGAGCGCCAAGCCAGCCAGTCATGAGGAGAAGTAGTGACAGCCACAGATCCAGTTTTACTGGAGAGGGACTGGTCTCACATTTTGTCCTCTGACCTCTACACCTGCACCCTGGCAAGTGCGCACGTGCGAGCACACACATACAATAAATAAATATTTCTAAGATTTGTTAAAGAAATAAGCCATACAGACACAAACAACATCACTTATTTTTGAGGAACTGACAATTAATAAGTCTTTGAGACAGGAGTAAACCCCCAGTAGAAACAGATGAATCACTTAAGAGGAAAACTATATGGCTAAGTGACCCCCCTATGTGTAATATTCTTGCTCAAGTGTGTTCTCAGTCTTAGATGCAGACTCGTACCATCATCCATTCAGCACCTCTATGAGCCAAGCCTCACTCTTAGGAGGCACATCAGATCTATCTGTCCCCATCCCATCACCTATTTGGGGGAGAAGGCTCTGTGTTCTGGGATCCTGGTTTTTCCCCTTTGGATATATATGGCTGCCTTGGGCAGGATGCTGAACTCTGCTGATTAAAATAGCCATAGTGTTGGGGTGAGGACCAAATAAGCTAAGAGGGAATGTACGGAGCACAGAAGGGAGCTCTCCTGAGAGGCAGCGGGGCTACACTAGGAGGAAAAAATCACTCCCTTGCAGGTGAGTGGGAGGGAGCAATGTCTTTGTTTGAGACTGGCTCAGAACCTCCGATTTACAGCAGCTGGTCTCTCCTAATGATAGAATGTTCTTCTCCATAATGACTCCATATATATGGTACCAGGGAGAAGAGGGAACTAGCTGTTCTTCATTGTCTCTGCCGGCATGCCAAGTCTGCTGTTTCTGTGTCCAAAGGCGCTGCGGGAAGACATACCTGCTGACTTTTCATGCACTAACTCTTGACGGTTCATGAAGTTCAGATTAACCTCACCCCACAACCCCAGCCTGGGAAGAGAGCCACGGAAAAACTGACAAAGGCCCTCTTGAATTCCCAAATAATGAATGAAAAAAAAAGAGAGAGAGAAAGGGGGAGAGAGAGAGAAATCTTATCAGTATTGCTCCTGTAATCTTGTTGAAAACCGCCCCCTGCACACGCATAGCTATTCTACAATCCCCAGATAGCATTTCACTGAGCCCGAGGCCTGCCTTGGACATGGCTCAAGACAGCAAACTACTGTTCCCTAAAGGCACGAGAGAGAGTCAGGGTTCATCTCCGAAATAAATGGCTGCTATGAAATTTCAGGGTCTCTTGGATCCTTGGCTTGGGACCAAGGCCATGAATAGCTGTCAAACATCTTTATTACACCTGCTCCCATACAGAGTGCCTTAGGAAGAAGAAAGTATTACAGGGAGAATTTGACTGTAGTAGAATTCCAGTACTATTCTGGTGCACAAAACCAAGGCATATTCCAATACAACAATAAAAATGTAGCTCTTGGCCATAAATATAGAATTCCCCAAGCCACTGGGTAGGCCCAGATTCTTGTTCTCAAATATGGAGAGTCTTTTTTTTTTTTTTGAGTCTTTTAACTCAAACCATCCAGAGTAAGGATTCATATACATGCAAATTTCCAACTTCCTGTTGTAGAGGGGAGTGTGTGTATGTGTGACTTGTTCTTTTAAGCATGTTCAATAGCTGAACAAGCTGCCTGTTAGGCCAGTTATTAGAAGTTGCAATATTGAAAGGAAGAAGCAAAAATGGCTGCAGAAGCCAGGCAGTGGTGGCGAAGGCCTTTGATCTCAGCCCTAGGGAGGCGGAGGCAGGAGGATGTCTATGAGTTTGATGCCACCCTGGTATACAGAGCAAGTTCCAGGACAGCCGGAGCTACACAGAGAAACCTGTCTGGGAAGGGGAGGGGAGCAAAACAAAAAACAAAAAAAAAAAAACAACAACAAAAAAAAACAATATATACAGGCTTAGCAGAGGCACTGAGAAATAACCTAGAAGCTGGCTGTGGTGGCACAGGCCTTTAATCCCAGCACTCTGGAGGCAGAGGCAGGTGGATCACTGTGAGTTCGAGGCCAGCCTGGTCTACCTTTAAAGTAAGTCCAGGACAACTAGGGCTATACAGAGAAACCCTGTCTTGGAAAAAAAAAAAAGTAATCAAGAAACCCTGTCTGAAGGCATAAGAACAATTAAAAAAAAAAAAAGTTTAGCTGCTAAAACAGGAGTCTTAAGTTTTTTTTCTACAACTCTTTAACATGTGTTTGGTGCACGTGTGCGTGTGTGTACCTAAGGACACTACTGTGGAGATCAGATGATAATTTGTAGAAGCTGGTTGACTCCTTCCACCACTTGAATCCCGGGAATTGAACTCAGATCATCGGGCTTGGCAGCAGACACCTTTACCAGATAAAACATCTCTTTGGGTTTTGAAAGAAGACTTTGCAGAAAGAGAGTAGATGGGGAAGGGGCTCAGCCATTATGAAAAAATGATACAATCTAATAAAAGATGCAAAGTGCCCGTTCTCTTCCCTTGCCCGGAGTAAAGACACAGGAAGTGGGGCTGGAGAGATGGCTCAGTGGTTAAGCTCATGTACTACTCTTGAAGAGGACCTGAGTTCAGTTCTCAGTACCCACACTGGGCTGTCCACAACCACCTGCAACACCAATTCCAGGGGGTCCGACACCTCTGGACTCCAAGGTCACCAGTAGGCATGTGTGCAAACCCCAACACATATGCACTATTCAAAATAAATTTTTTTTTTAAATGTTTTTTTGAGACAGGCTTTCTCTGTATAGCCTTGACTGTCTTAGACTCACTTTGTTGACCAGGCTGGGCTCGAACTCACAGAGATCCGCACCATTTTTTTTTTTTTTTTTTTTTTAAAGAAAGACATGAGAACTACTTCCAGCCCTGGAAAACACTGAAATGATGAGGCGCTGCCTAGCCCCTGCAGTCTCCTCGAGAGTGTATTTTGCCATTCAAAGCAAGTAGGGAAGAGGGCATGCAACCATGGTGACCCCAGCCTGACAGGGAAGAAGATGAAGCGCTGGTTGAGCAGTATACCAGAAACATGCATCAAAACTGGCCAGCGTGGCAGAAACTGTGCCAGGAAAGGCCAGGCTGGGAGCTTCTGGTATAGAACCTTCCGTGGGGCATTCTGCACCTTGCAGCACACCCACTACCCATCGGACAGGAAGAAATGCCAATGGGCCTGGCCGTTCATATCTGGGGCTCCCTTCTAGGGTTCTCACCCCTCACCAAGGTCAGCTGAGCAAGGCGTTGAATGCCAGAGCGACCTGCCCACAGTTTGCAACAGCCGTCCACATTTCCTTCCTCCGGGCAGAGTCACACAGGCTGGCTGCTGCCCCTGCCCCTGTCGCTCAGAGCCCCGCAACAGCCGTTCAGCCTCCTCTTTGTGAAAGAGACTGGCTTCCCTCCAACCCCAAGCAAGAACTCTGTGTTCTTAATCCTCCGTTTGTTAATATTTAAACATTGCCTGTGTATCTGTGTGTGCCAGCGCAAGTCACTTCCTTCACTGAGAAAGCACATGGAGCTCAGGGCAGCGCAGACGGTACTGACACGTCCCAAACTGGAAGGAAGGATCGCGGAGCAAGGGAGCTGACTGAAGTCTGCCTTCTCGAGGGACTGCTGAGATAGCCGTGTTATGATAGATAGTGCTTGATATCACAGAGTCAGTGGGAACTTAATCTGGGTCAGGTATACGCTAAGCAATGAAATGGGTTGCCTCGGGCCAGGTGCGGTGGCGCATGCCTTTAATCCCAGCACTCAGGGAGGCAGAGGCAGGCGGATAGCTGTGAGTTCGAGGCCAGGACAGCCAAGGCTACACAGAGAAAAACCAAAAAAAAAGAAAGAAAAAGAAAAAGAAAGAAATAGGTTGCCTCCTCCGTCCCTTCTCCTCCCACGCATTTGAGGCGGGTCCCACCGCCTTCCCATGAAGAGATACAGAAACAGAGTCACAGAGACTGGGCCTAGGGGTGAGGGAACAAGAAAGCACAGCCATCCAGGCCTTCCTAGTTACCGGGCAACCTGCCACCCAGCCTGCAGAGGCAGCAAACACTAAGTGCTGGGGAGTTGGAAATGCCCACACGTGTTTGTTTTTCTCTTTGTGACAGAATTCTTGACATAAACGACTTGAAATAGAGACTTAGGTTAGTTCCCCATGTCACTGATTTCAGTCCAAAATCAGCAGGAGACAGCGGACTAAGCTTGGGGAGCAGCAAAAGTGGGAGGGAGGGAGGGAGGGAGGGAGGGAGAGGGAGGGAGGGAGGGATCAGGCAAACTCCCGCTCCCTCAAGAGAGCAAGAGAGAGCAAATACCCTCTCCCTAAACAGAAAACACCTTCAACTTCTCCATATTGGAGCGGCCGTGTCATAGACATACACCAAACCACATGAGAAAGATGGTTCCTTCTCCTTCTGCCCCATCCAGCTTCCCCATCTATGGGTGCTGCTGCATATACACACAAAGCTACACATACACACAAGGCTACACACACACACACACACACACGCACACACACACACACACACACACACACACACACAACCCCTCCGGATCACGTTCAACGGCCACACTCAGAAGTGTGCTTTCCTAAACTCCCAGGCACTTCCAAAGTGAACCAAGCGTCAAGATTAGCCGGAGGTGGTGGCGCACGCCTTTAATCCCAGCACTCAGGAGGCAGAGGCAGGTGGATCTCTGTGAGTTCGAGGCTAGCCTGGTCTATGAAAGTGAGTCCAGGACAGCCAAGGCTACACAAAGAAACCTTGTCTCAAAACAAAAAACAAAACAACAACAACAACAAAAAAAAAAACAAAGAAAAAAATAAACCCCAAGCTTCAAGAGTAAAACTGTCACACCCCGGGACAAAAACTGGGTTGCAGGATTTCAGAGTTTCTAAGCTTCAAAAAAACAGTTTCTAAGACTGGAAACAATAAGGGGGAAACTTGGCAGACTGGAAAAAGAAAAGTGTCACAAAACCTGGCTAGGAAATAAGATTGAGGAATCAGGAGTTGGCTGGGAATGCATGGGTAAGCTGACCAGGATTGGACGGGAAAGGACCACTGTCAGAGAGGAACTAGGCACAGGAGGTTGGCAAATACCAAAGCTTCTGGTGCCCCTCAATCTTTAAAAGGCACATTTAAGAAAAGGAAAGGGGTCTCTTTTCCCTGGTAAATTTTGTAACCCTCAATTTGTATCTGTGGCCCCATTCCCCACTCCGCACCTCAGGTGCTAGTCTCAACTTTTCCATTTCTGGAGTTCTCACTGTAAGATATCTGGCTGTCTTCAACCTTGATACCATAACCTAAGTACAAATCTCCCTATATCCAGTCTCCCAACGCCTCCCTTTCCTACCTCCTGCCTGGACTCTGACATCTTTCTCCAGCCCATGTAGACACTGTTCCCTCATCTCACTTGGGCCCTAGCAGCCTACTGTAACCCTGCTTCCTACCCAACGTGTGGACCTCAGTGTCCCCCCCTACAGTCCCCAACTTGCAAATGCCCCCACTCTGCTGTTCCCTCACTTCAATTCAAATGTTAAGAACAAATCCACTCATGTGAAACAATTAGTTCAAAGACTATGGATCTTGGAATACAAAAAATAAAAAAGTATGCTAGCCAGGCATGGTAGCACCTGCCTTTAATCCCAGCACTCAGGAGACAGATCACTGTGAGTCTGAGGCCAGCCTGGTCTACAAAGCTAGTCTAGGATAGCCAAGGCTACACAGAGAAATCCTGTCTCAAAAAAAACCATGCAAATTTATCAAGTTGCATTTAAAAAAAAAAATCACATTTGAAGGCCTGCTTAAGCATGGGTGTTTCTTACTTTTTCAGTTCATCTTCTTTTTTGATTCTTTCTCTATTAGGTTTGCCCAGGTGGGACAAGGACAGGAGAGCCATCTTGTCTACCTACCTCATACTCCTGCACCAACATGACTTAAGGCAGAGGGGTCTCGGTCTAACCAACTGGTGAATTATATGATACAAGTCTTTTAATCCATTGCCACCTTTTAAAGATTTGTTTTTGTTCGTGTGTATGTGTGTGTGTCTATACGAATAGATGCCACATGTGTGAGTGTGTCTGAGGAAGAGAGAAGAGGGTGTTAGATCTCACCCTGGAGCTGGAGTTATAGGCAGTTGGCAGTTGCTCAACTTCGGTGGTAAGAACCTCAGGTGCTCTGGAGGAGCAGTGGGCATCCTTAACCACTGAGCCATCTCACCAGTCCCTAATCCCTACCTTTTAGATATAAACACTGAAACTAAGGAGAGAGAGAGAGAACTTGCTAAAGTTCTTGAGCCGAAAAGCCTGGCACTTCCAGAGGACCTGGGTATGATTCCACACGCTGGCTCACAAACATCTGGAACTCCAGTTCTAGTGATCTGATGCCCTCTTCTGGCCTCTATAGGAACCAGGCACACAAAAGGTGCAGAAAATACACAAGGGAGAAACATACCAATACACATAAAATGAAACAAAATAATTTAAATTTAAAAACAAATGTCATTTTTTTTATAAAGTAGCAGAAAACAGAGCCCAGGTCAATGGAACTCCGAAGTCTGTGGAAAGGCTGATAAAATACCCAGACCCTTCTAGCAGAGCCATTGCAAGAAGTTGGTTAAAGCGCAGACTAGAGAGAGCTTTCATAGAGCCATGTGGTTAAGTTTTTGAGAGAGGTCACATCAGGAGGGGATGATTCCTGCACCCCAAGCTGGATTGACATTCTCGAGTCGTTTGTCCCTCCAAAGAGAAAGTCCTTGGACATGAAACGCCACTTTATTCACTGCAATGTATAAATTCTCTGTGGGCGAAAGTCATTGCTGAACTCCGCGGATCATGAGGGTGAAGGGGTGTACGTGTGCATCAGGAAAATTAATGCAGTGTTTGCAAGGAGGCATACCTAATGGGTGTAAATGCCACTATGGTGACCGACTGAGTTACTCTCTCCCCGCGGGTCTCAGTCCTTGGTACATTTGTGTCCTTCGTCGTCTTCAGCATTGGAAAAGTGTGGCCTCGCTGACTGCACGCTATTCTCTCCTTCAGTACCTACACGGCTATGAAAAGTATGGTGTCACTCAAGGTCACAAGCTCAAATTGGTCTGAATCTGGAACGAGACGGAGTCATTGGCGCACGTGGCTGCTTAGCAGAGCTAGCAAATTAGTGGCTTCCGTTGAAGATCCGCCCCCAGTAATGCTAACCCTGGTTAGCACGGTGTCTCCATTCCTGAGCACCGACCTCAGAGAAAAACGCCTGGCCGGCCAGGACCTCGTGACCGTGAACTTCTGCTACCTTTGAAACAAATCAGAACAACTAAGTCATTCCGACGAGGACACTAGTAACGATCCACCAGCAGTACTAACGGAAGGGGCGGGCATTCCTGCTCGACCTCGGAAAGTTGGCTGCCATGCGCCCTGGGCTCTCACGCCCTCACCGAGTCCTGAGCTCCAACGCTGTTATTCTTATTCTCCCTTGACTCGGCCATTCTTTGGCCCTCAAAGGGGAATGTTAGACTGCTTTAAACTCCAGCATTTGCTGTTTCCTCCCTCCCGGAAGCGGCAATGAATCAAATTAACCAACGGCCATTTTTTTGTCCTGTGAGCTTGGCTTTGGCTGCGGGGGGCGCGGGGGGGGGGGCGGGGAGGGGGAAACTAACATCAGGACAGAGAAATAAAGGAGAACATAAGGCCACTGTGCTGCACTTTTGTGATGCCCCCCCACCCCACCCCCCGTCCCCGAATCCCCATTCCCCAAGTCCTAGCTTTAAAAGATAAAAGGCGTGGCTGAGGGCATCGCTTGAAACATGACCTTCTTCAAATCATTTCTTTTTTAATTGAGACAGGGTCTCACTACGTATTCCCAGGACTATATAGCGTAAGCTCCTGTCTCATACGAAAACAAACAAAGCACAAGCCTTTCCTTTCTTTTTTCTCTTTCTTTTTCTTTCTTTCTTTTTTTTTTTTTTTTCATAATGACAAGTAACTTCAAAATCTCCCCCCCCCCGCCCCACTCTTTGTATCTTTCAATCTTGGCGTGTGGGAGGCCAGGGGAGGGGGGGCGTTGGCTACTCAGTATTCGGGATACTTGCCCAAGGTTGCCCTAACTTAGTGAAAGCAGATGGAAACACAGAACTCTGGCTATTCTGTCTCCCAGGCCCAAGCCCTGCTGTGGCTGGGGCCTCTGACGCACCTTTTTGCAGCTACTGTAACGCTCTGTGGAAAACGCAGCTCCAAATGACGCCAGGGAGAGTTCTGGGTGCGGGAGGGTTATCAGTGGCGTAGGAACCCAGGGTGGGACAGCGCTCTGTCCCGGCCAAGCACAGCGCTGAGAGAAAAGCCGTAAAAACAATCTCTGCATTTGCCTAGGGCCGGCAGGTTTCAGCGACGCTGCGGGGGACAGACACCAAACTAGAGGCTCAGAGTAGACAAGGGGAAAGCTGGGAGGTGTCCGCATTTGTTGAGGAGGGAATAAAGACAGGCCGCGAGTGGCCCAAGAAGAACGCAGGGCTAGGGAAGACGCTCCTGGAGGAGTTTGGTCTTTTAAGGTGAGGCTGTTGCCGACCAGGTTTTGTTGTTCAAGAGAGCAGCAGAGGGCAGAGGGTGGCTGGTCCCTGGCAGTGAGGTGGACTCCGAATGCAGGGCTGCTGGAGAGCAATGGTGGGGCATGAGGACTACACAGGAGAATGGAAAGAGGAAAGGGGAAATACATTTAAAACTATGCCCTTAGCTTATACAAGGAGGACAGCACCCTGGAAGGCGCTTAGCCAGGCCGCTTGAATGAAGCTGCTGCCTCTGTCCATTCTTAATTCATATTATTTTTTTTTAAAGATTTATTTATTTATTTATTTATTGTTTATACAGTGCTCTGCCTGCATGTACGCCTGTGTGCCAGAAGAGGGCACCAGATCTCATTATAGATGGTTGGGAGCCACCATGCGGTTGCTGGAAATTGAACTCAGGACCTTTGGAAGAGAAGCCACTGCTCTTAACCACTGAGCTATCTCTCCAACCTCCTCAAACGATCTTTTACAAGTCAATTAAAAAAAAAAAAAAAGTTTTCCAGCCAGGCGTGGTAGCGACCGCCTTTAATCCCAGCACTTGGGAGGCAGAGGCAGGCGGATCACTGTGAGTTCGAGGCCAGCCTGGTCTACAGAGCAAGCCTAGGACAGCCAAGGCTACACAGAGAAACCTTGTCTTGAAACCGCCCCCCCCCAAAAAAATCCAAATAAAAAGCACACTTTAATTCCTAATTTATATGAGGGGGCGGGAGAGAGGGAGAGAAGAGTGCACGGACTGTCCTGTTCAAAGTTGATTCCCACTTAAGAAGGAGGCTGACTCGTCTCTTCCCATCCACTCACCTGTCCTGGTGTGACCACACTGCCCTGCGTCTCTCTGGCAGAAGTTGGAAGCAACCGCAAAACTTGCAATCCCGGCTCCTTCAGCGCCACCCAGTGGCCTTAAGGGAGAATGACAGAGCGCACATCGGACCTGGAGAGCCGAACTCAAAGGTTGTAAAACAGCCTTTTGTGGTCACAAGGTGCTTTTCCTGCCAAATCAAATCACCGTGTGTTACAAATCCTGGAAGAGTAATCCCGAGGAACAAAGCCCCGATTTTTTAAAAGCGAACGTGGAAACCAGACCCTACTTCCTTCCTCCAGGATTAGGCCTTATTGAGGTTGGTGGAGTAGGTTATCTTGTTTCAAGGATGACCTGCTGGCATCACTACCTGGGCCCTGAGAGAGGGGAAATATTTAAGCTCACTTGGGAGTTTATCAAAGGTTTTTCTGTGTAGGTAAGTAAACTGTTACAAAGGGCTCTCTATGGCTATTTCGCTCTGCGTTTCCACCACCACCACTCTTGTTTAAACTTTGTTAATAACACTGAACCTGACTTTCTCTCGCCTGCACAGCTAAGGTGGCCTTGGGAGCCGAATGAATGACACCTTAGGCGTCCTTCTGTGTCCTTCTCAGAACGCTAGGGGGAGGAATAGGGCGGGGGGGGGGGGCAGGAAACTCACCGGCTCAAGCTCTCCATCCCTCAGTTACTGTATTTTTAAATTTTTTACTTATTTTTAAAAGTGTATTCACTTGGAAGTTGGAGAGATGTTTCAGTGGTTAAGAGCACTATCTGCTCTTCCAAAGGACCCAGGTTCAATTCTTAGCACGCACAGGCAGCTCACAACTGTCCATAACTCCAGTTCCAGGGGCTCTGACACCCTCACACTAGTACGCATAAAATAAGATTAAGTAAGTTTAAAAGAAAGAGAGCGAGAAAGGAAGAAAGGAAGGAAGGAAGGAAAAACAGCCAGGGCTACACAGAGAAACACGGAGAAAAAAGAAAATTATTCACTTTACATCCCAATCACAGCCCCCTCCCTCGTATCCTCCAGACCCACCCTTCCTCCCTCCTCCTCCCTGTTCCCCTCCCCTAGTCCTCAGAGAGGGGGAGCCCTTCTCCCCTACCAACTGATCCCAGCCTATCAAATCTCATCAGGACTGCCTGCACCCTCTTCCTCAGTGGCCTGGTAAGGCACTCCACCAGGGGGAAGTGATCAAAGTGCAGTCACCAGAGTCCATGGCAGGGACGGCCCCTGCTACCCTTACTAAGAAACCCCTATGGAGACTGAGCTGCCTATGGGCTACATCTGAGTGGGGGCGGGGGGTTGATGAGGTAATATATATATTTGGTGGTGATCAATTTTACCTTAAGATTTCACAGAGTATTAAAAAAAAGCCACACATGGTGAATTGTCCAAAATCATACTAAATCAATGTGCTTATATGGTAAGAAATTAAATCTTTTGTGTTTGAACGCCTCCTCCCAGACTCTGGAGTGTCACTGTTCTGTCTGTAGTGCCTAAGAGTCAGCTCTGAGCCTTTAGTCCATCAGCCAATGCCAAGATCTATACCTGCTCCAGTCTGGTCCCTGAGTGTGGACCCCTTTGTCCTAGAGCAACCCTTGCAGCCTGACACTCTGCCCTCCTTTCTTCACCCCTAGGGGGCATGGTGGCCTTGATGGTGCAGCATTTTGCTATATTCCTTTCCTGTACCTTTATTCTGTGGTCTTGGAGAACCTATGTGGACCTCATGGTGCAGAGACCTCATCTACTCAAAAGGTCCTTTCTTGCACCCCTAGGGACGCTCTCTCACAACCCTCAACATCACTCAAGACAGACCAACTGCTGGGAGGACAAAGGGGTTTAGCTATTTCCTAAGAGCTGATATATTCTCTCCTGGAGAAAAGGGAGGGAGTCTCCTAACACACACAAGGAAGTAACAAGATGCAGGAAGTCCCACCCTGATGGTTATACAAGCAGCAAACAATCTTTGGGTGTGGGGGACAGCAACTCTGGTGGAGTTGCCTTCCAGGTGCACAGGGGACTTCTAGGATGTGGCTCTCATAAGTCATCACCTGTTCTGGGGCAAGATTTTTAGGAATGCAGCTGCCTGAGTCACTCAAGCTGCCGTCAGTAAGCCCAATAAACTCATTGGCTCACCACACAAGACTTGGATGGAGTCATTTCATTTGTATGTTGTCTGTGGCCTATCTGGATTGAATAGATGGTACTCACATCTCTCCATAGAGGGGAACAGTAACCAGCCACTCACAAAATGCCCCGCAGAAGGTCTGGTAAAACTGTAATGCAAGTACAGAGGAAACAACAGGTGGCCTTCAGTATCAGTCATACCTGTGGTTGGGCCGGGAGACACGTAAAACTTTTCCCATAGCAGCACTCCATTACTTTAGATGTGGCCCATTGAGGTGTTTTTTAATCCATTCCCAGTCTAGTCAGCAGAAGGGTTTCCACTGTGCTTGATTGGTTTCCAATCTCTGTCACGCCATCCTATCCACCGTCACTCACTGAACTGGGACTCTGCAATCACTCCTTGCCTCTTAATATTTCCCTCTTCTCAGGGCTGGAGAGAAGGCTTGGTGGTTAAGAGCATTGGTTGCTCTTCCGGAGGACCCTGGTTTGATTCCCAGCACACACATGGAAGCTCTCGACTGTCTGTAACTCCAGATCTAGGGGATCCAACCCCCTCACACAGACAGACATACAGCCAAAACACCAATGCACATTAAATATATATACATATGTATGTATGTATGTATGTATATATATATGTATGTATTTTGCAGGCATGTTGGTGCATGCCTTTAATCTCAACACTTGGGAGGCAGAGGCAGTCAGATCTCTATGAGTTTGAGGCCAGCCTGGTGTACAGAATGATTCCACCACAGCCAAGGCTATACACAGAGAAACCCTGTCTCGAAAAACAAATATATATATATATACATACATACATACATATTCCGCTTCACCTCTCATCTTTGTAAACACCCTCTCTGCCCATCATACCCTTCTTGTTCTCCTCCTTCTCTAGCTCCATGCTTTCCTCACCGCCTTCTCTCTCTCTCCCTTCATTGGCTCCTCATCATCCTTTGCAGATCCCTCGTAGGTAACCCCTGAACCTCCACACTGACAACCTGAAGGGGAGGGGTAGAGAGGGGTGGAACCTTGCCAAGAGGAAAGACCTGGCATCTGATGCAAGGGTGCCCCCTTCGGTCCCTGCACAGCCTTCTGAGGCAAGTACTGACATCTTGCCATGAGAAAATGGAAGCTGGGCAGTGCATCCAGCCTTGGCTACAAGTTGGCACAACTTAGACAAAACCAGATCCTGGGATGCCAGGATGAGTTTAAAGTCCAAGCAGTTTGTACCCCATCTGCTTCCTGCCCCCCAAAAGGGACATTTTCCCCTGCCTGGGCTAGGTATAAGCAATGTGGATCTCAGCTCCCTTGAAGAGCTTTCCAGGCCATGAGGAAGACACTGGGGAAAGAAAGCTGCTAAGTGCAAAGGCTTCGAGGAGACAGTGGCCTGGGCAAGTGCAAATCAGGGAAAGCTGTGACTTCTGGTCATTGTGTTGGGAACAAGCAAAAGAAATGTGTTCTAAGTGCTGCCATTTTGTTTTCAGACTCCATCTAATCAGAGGGAGAAACTAACCTCAAGGTCCCAGGCTCTATAGAGAGGAGCTGGGGACTTCCCAATAGCTGAACAGCTCTGTTATAAGGAAACAGTTGTCTGAGTCCAGACATCTCAAGGACAATTTCTCCATCTTTCCAGTGGGGTCAAACAAGTTCATGTTCGCAGGCCCAGGGAACAACTCCTATCCTGATTGGTAGGGAAAATGTTTAACAGTAACCTGGCACAGAGGTCTGTGGTTTGCAAGCTTAAATAGTCTGTGTTATTCTGGCTCCGGGTTGCAGTTCAGCCCTGATCAATCAGTAGCAGTTTGACGGCAATAAATGTTTGTCATCTGCATTGACCTGGTGATTGAGTTATGTTGGATCTAAGGGGACCCCATAACAATTGTACAAACCCCAAGGCCTGGGGATGCCCAGAACCCAAGGTCAACGCACTTCCTGGAGCGAGGACAGCCAGGCAGTTCAGTGGGACTTTCCCAAGATTGCTAATATCTGGCTGCATTAGGTCGAACTTAATGATAGAAATGTAAGTAGTACTAAGGTTCTCACTGGCTTTTTAAGGATTTTCCCAATTTCCGCTTTCCAGGAGGCAAATCCTTCATGGGAATCATGGTTCGCGTTACTTAGTAGTTTTCAGCCCCACTGAGGGACGATGAAATAACAAGGGGGAAAAAATATAGCACCAGCAAGGAACATCTAGAAATTCCATCATGTCTCCTGGCCTCTGAGACTCTTATAAATATTAATTTAATTTGCTGCATAATTGGTAATAAAATTCTCTTTGTATTAAGGAAGTGGTAAAAGTTAATAGGCTGGAAGCCGGCATAATTCCAGGGTGGATTTACCGAGAGCGTGCAGCCCTCTAATTGTGTTGTGGAGGCTTGAGTTACTGGGCCGCAGCTCCCAACCCGAATGGTATTCATTAATGGCTGAAGTGGTATTGCTAGTGGCCATACATGGCCCAGCACAAAGCAGGTGCCTCATACGCATCATTGTAAGAGGAATGAAACCGAGTTTCTTTTGAACCTCGGTACTTGGTTTGTCATACATCCATTCAGTCTTCCTGAGGTCACCAGGGGCTTTCTTGTGACATCCAGGGGGCCAGTTGTCAGTCTGGGACACTCTTTTTTTTTTTTTTCTTTTTGGAGACAGGGTCTCTCTGTGTAGCCTTGGCTGTTCTGGACTCCCTTTGTAGACCAGGCTGGCCTCGAACTCACAGTGATCCACCTGCCTCTGCCTCCCGAGTGCTGGGATTACAGGCGTGCGCCACCACGCCCAGCTTCTGGGACACTCTTGACTGTCAGCATTAAACCTGTTTGCCTCTCTCTTCCTTGACATTCACATCTTTCCACATCCAGGATATCATATTTGCCTGTTTTTGTTTCTGCCTTTCCAGAAGTTCTCTCGCTCTCTCGGGCTACTATGATCATCCTACATTACCTTTCCTGCTAAGGTTTGGGTATGGAATATCGCCCCCTGGCTCCTGTGTTCAAGGCTTGGTCTCCACCTGCTGGCACTATTTTGGACAGTGGTAGAATCTTCAGGAATTGGGGCTTTGCTGTTAGCTCACGGGGATTGTGCTTTTGAGAATTAGACTAGTTCCCCCAGCCTCTCAGTCTCTCTCTCTCTCTGCTTTCTGTCTGGCATGATATACACTGCTCCACCATCCCTTCCACACCACAGTGAACAGAAACAGAAGGACAAATGATCCTTCCTCTTTTTCTATCAGGCAAGAGAGCTAACAAACACACCGCACACCGCTTTTCTTTCTTCCGTGTCCTTTCTTTTTTTCTTTTTTCCTTTTTTTTTTCTTGGGTTTTTTTTTTTTTTTTTTTGTATGTTTGTTTGAGACAGGGTTTCTCTGCGTAGCCTTGGCTGTCTTGGACTCGCTTTGTAGACCAGGCTGACCTCGAACTCACAGAGATCCGCCTGCCCCTGCCTCCTGAGTGCTGGGATTACAGGAGTGTGCAACCACCGCCCAGCTCACTTTACTTTTCTTACTTGTTACCTATCTTGCACTGCACACAAGTTCCTTGAAAATAGGCATTTGTGTCTGTTCATTCTGTCTCTGCGATACCCAGAGCAGTACCTGGCACACGAGTGAAGGAAAGATAAACCTGTTTTTGTTAGGATCCCAAGTGTGGAATCGGAACTGCTTTGTGAGAACAGGTGAGGCTAATCCACTAGAAGGCAAACCACCTCCTGTGGGAGCTTGATTGTTGCCAGCTGAAAAAATCCGTGAACAGACTCTGAGAGGAGATGTAAAAATGAGCCTAAAACTGGAGGTGGCGCTTTTGGAGACTTGGGATAATTTTGGCTGTTCATCGCTCCACTTCGAGACACTCCTAGCGAGAACTGCTTGAGGGAAGGCTTTGGGGCTCCAGCTCCTGCTAAGGTTCCGGGTTCTGGTTACTCCAGGTTCCAGCAGAAAAAAATCCTGCTGATTACACCAGGAGAATAGTTCCTCGGAACTGATATCCTTACGGTTTCATTATTGTATTCCTTTTTTTTTTTTTACAAGAGCACAAATCCAGCTGGGCGGTGGTGGCGCACGCCTTTAATCCTAGCACTTGGGAGGCAGAGGCTGGTGGATCGCTGTGAGTTCAAGGCCAGCCTGGACTACAAAGTGAGTCTAGGACAGCTAAGGCTACCCAGAGAAACCCAGTCTTGAAAAACCAAAAAAAAAAAAAAAAAAAAA
>OU015752.1:20924347-20942304 GCA_907169655.1 Acomys percivali
CAAACAACAACAAACATTTAAAAATTGTCAGGCATTGGTGGCACACACCTTTAATCCTAGCACTTGGGAGACAGAGGCAGGTGGATCTCTGTAGGTTCAAAGCCAGCCTTGTCTACAAAGCAAGTCCAGGACAGTCAGGGTTATTACACAGAGAAACCCTGTCTCAAAATAAATGAACAAAATTTTAAAAATTAAAAATTGAAATAAATAAATAAATCTTTTTTAAAAAATATGTTCCAAAACAAACCCTTTCTCTTCTTAAGCTGATTATCTCAAATATCTTGCTACAGTGACAGAAAAGTGGTTAACAGTGGAGCCAAGGTTCTTTGTGTCTGAGTCTGGGACTTCAAGAGGTTAGCCAATGACCTCTTTCTTCTCTTCTCCAAATCAAAGCTAAGAGGAAGAAAGCTGACCAGGAAGTCCCCTTGGTTACTGCTCAATGCCTATTCCATACCCATTTCCTAATCGTTCTCAAGTTCCCAAAAAATGAGAACTTCATCTTAGTCATGCCCAAGAAGACTGCATACAAACAATTCTGCCATTCTACATCTGGTCTTTCAAATGTTTACAACTAGATAATTAAAATTGGATTTTTTTTTTTTTTTGGTTTTTCAAGACAGGGTTTCTCTGTGTAGCCTTGGCTGTCCTAGACTTGCTTTGTAGACTAGGCTGGCCTAGAACTCACAGAGATCCTCCTGCTTCTGCCTCTGCCTCTGCCTCCTGAGTGCTGGGATTAAAGGCTGCACCACCATGCCCAGCCTATGATAGCACTTCTTATCCTGAACACTGGGACTCCCACAGCACGCTCCTCTTAGGAGCCCAAGCTGAAGCTGTCAGCTACAATGCCTGACCCCGCTCTCGCTCTGGATGAAAAGTGCCATCCGATCGCTGTTCCCCCATGAGGACGAACAAATCCCGGGCTGTTAGAGCAATATAACAATTTGTTTCCTGTTTAGTAATTCTAGCTCCAGATGGCAGTGACAACCTGGAGATCCTCCTCTTAGGCCTTAGCTTGGGGAGAATAATAACAAAATAAACAGAAATGCCCCAGTCATTCTCAATATCTATCAAAGCCCCAAGGACTTGAGTCCAACAGGCTAAGTCCCCTGAACGCAATGCAATACGCTCTGGAATTCATTTCCATAGGACTTGGTATTGTAATAATAATAAAAAAAGAATTAATTGGAATGTGCTGCACTCTTAACACTCCTTTCAGAGAACAGACAAAGTGTGCCTTTGCTAGCAGGTGGGGGCGACACGTGCCTACGTGCTGACTGGTTTCACCCTACGTTTTCCATATTGTCTTGTCTACAGGAGCTATTATCAAGTCCCCAATGAGCCTGGCAGTGCTCCCCTCAATGAAGTGTTTAAAACTGCCTTTCCCCGGTGAGGATGAGAACACTGCTTTTTGTTCCCATCTTTAAAATTAACTGCACAGTATTACCACCCTCAATGAGGTGTTTAACATCAAAATTGCCTTCCCCGGTGAGAAGAAAAACACTCGCTTTGTTTCCGTCCTTAAAATTAATTGAGGTTTTTAAAAACTCATCCTTACTCAGCCAACAGTTGCGTAGAAGGCAAGAGGAGAAGCAGATGAGATTTTAAAATGTTGTCTTCGGTCGCCCATCAACGACTTTCAGTGAGCTCTTCCTATTTAGACCACTTTCTGAACACTTTTCATCCTTTTTTCTTTCCCTCCCATTATGTTCTGTAGCTCTTGCCTCTTGCTTTAGGCCTTGGCAGGGAGTTAATTAAGATCCTTGTTTGAGTGAAGTTAGGACTCGCTGACCCAGATGTCCATTATCCGCTTGCACATTTGCCACCAGCCCATTCTACACATTCTATGAGGTAAAGAAATTGTTCGTTAAAAATTAAAACTGAGCTGGGCGGCACTTGGGAGGCAGAGACAGGCGGATCTCTGTTGGGTTTGAGGCCAGCCTGGTCCACAAAGTGAGTCCAGGACAGCCAGGGCTATACGGAGAAACCCTGTCTTGAAAAACAAAACAAAACAAAAACAATAAAAATTAAAACAATGCCGGACATGGTGGCGTACACCTTTAATACCAGCACTCGGGAGACAGGCAGATCGCTGTGGGTCTACAAAGTGAGTCCCAGACAGCCAAGGCCACACAGAGAAACCCTGTCTCAAAAAAAATAAATAAAAATTAAAAAATTAAAACTGAGCCAAGGTAGTGGCCCAAGCCTTCAATCCCAGCAGTCGGGAGGCAGAGGCAGGTGGATCTCTGTTGAGTTTGAGGCTAGCCTGATCTACAAAGTGAGTGCCAGGACAGACAGGGTTACAGAGAAACCCTGTCTACAAACAAAACAAAAACAAAAACAAAAGCAAATCAAAACCAACCTCCAGTCTTAATGTCTGAGGAGGTTTTAATAGTGGCTGAAGAGGCCCCCTTCTCTCTTTCTGGGGGGGTTCCAGAGGAAGATGGAACTTTTCTAACTGCCAGCAGAGTCTTTGAGAGGGGAGGGCTCTTCCACAACACAGCAGAAAGCAATGACAAAAGAGATGAAGCCGACTTCACAGGCCAAAGTCCGAACAGAACGTGCTAACTGTAGGCTTTGAAGAGCAAAGAGCAGGCTGCTCAAATCCAGAAAAGAAATTCCCCAAAGATACAGAGACCTGGAAGGGAACCAAGATGGTGGGAAAGTTTCCCTAGGGAAGGGCGTGTGTCCTGCCTTCATCTCCAATGCCGAATTGCAGCTGGAGTGTGGGCAGGGGAAGGGGTGGGGGTGGGGGTGGGCAGGACCATGATACTATTAAAGCGGTAATAGGTTTAGGGAATTCTTGAGCAATGTGATCCATGCCCCACCGCCCCAGGGATACCACGGAGCATAATCTCCTCACGAGGCACGGACTGTGATTTGGATGTGACATGTCCTTCCAACAGGTTCATCAGATACTGAAGGCTGGGTCTCCAGTGTAATGGTCACAGCTGTGGCTTTTGGGCAAGTGAGTGTGTCATGAGCACTCTGACCTCGTTAATGGGTTGCCATGTTGATGGATTCATACTTGAAGACAGTACTGGATCACGTGGGAGCTGAAAGGAGGGGTCTGAATGGAGGGGGCTTGTCACTGAGAGAGTCCCTTTGAAAGGTGTCTTGTCCCCGTCCTCCGCCCCATCCCCCACCCCGCAAGGTTTTGTATTTCCTGGCTTCTGCGAAATTATCAGTTTTCTTCATTGCTGGCCTCAAGTTCACAAGCTCAACCTGCCTCTGCCTCCCCAAGTGCTGGAATTCCAGGCGCGCTCACAGCTCTTATCTTAAAGGGAATAAGAGATGGCTTATTCTGGAGCCATGTTGAGTGACCATGGCCAAATCTATTAGTTATGTTAAAGCTCAGGGGTGGGCAAGAAATAGCTGCTCTGGAGTGCCAGAATTAGCCCAAGATAAGGTAATTAGCCTTTGGACTGGCAACATTCTAACCTCTCCACAGTTCAGCAGAGCCAGCCAGCCAATCATTCTCTGCAAACAGCTTCCTCCCGGAAACCCTCGCTCACACTGATAACTCCCAAAAGTCCAGTGTTAATTGCCTCTTTCCAGTTGTGACCTTCATCCCTGGATTCCAGTCTTGGTTCAGGTCCCAGTTGTTTCATAATCCCCACCCCTTCAGTGATGACTAGTCAGAATTCACCAAGGAGCAGTATGGGCCAGAGTGCTAGACCAGGAGTGGGGAAAGCAACTGCATTTGCTGGCTCTCTGTTCCTGCTCTGGCACTAACCAGTCATCTAACCGGCTCTAACGACTGGTTTCTTCATATACAGAATGAGTGTCTCTAAGGTCCCATTTATGTCCGGCTTTCTGAAGAATCAGGCTCAGGTTTACTATCTTAGCCACACTGAGCTTCATGCCTCCAAATACTAGCCCTCCTCTGGCGCTCTGGTCTCTGTGTGCTCTTTTTTTCTTTTTCGTTTTGTTTTGTTTTTTTGAGACAGAGTTTCTCTGTGTAGCCTTGGCTGTCCTGGAGTCTCTTTGTAGACCAGGCTGGCCTCGAACTCACAGCAATCCACCTGCCTCTGCCTTCTAAGTGCTGGGATTAAAGGCATGAGCCACCATCACCCAGCTGTGTGCTCTTTCTAGGTTTAAGTCTTACACATTCTCAGATAAAGTGTAGAATTTCTCAAACAGATGGGAAGCTAAAGTACAGTAATGCCTCATCTTATTGCCATTGAAAGGGATGTAGAGATCACTATGATGAAATTGTACAATACCATATAGAAAAAATGTTTGTTTTGTTCTGTTTTTGGAGGCAGGGTCCCTCTGTTTAACAGAGCCCTGGCTGTCCTGGAACTCACTCCGTAGTCCAGGCTGGCCTCGAACTCACAAAGATTCACCTGCCTCTGCCCGCCAAGTGCTGGGATTAAAGGCATGCCCCACCGCTGTCCAGCCTAAAAGAAATAAAAAAAAAAAAAAAAAAAAAAAGTTTGAGCAGGGTGGTAGTGTAGTCCACCTTGAGTCCCAGCACTCAGAAGGCAGAGGCAGGCAGATCCCTAAGAGTTCAAGGCCAGCCTGGTCTACAGAGTGAGTTGCAGGACAGCCAAGGCTACACAGAGAAACCTTGTCTTGAAAAAACAAAACAAAAACAGTTTGTCATTTTGGTTTAAGGATGGAGAAAAGGAAGTTCTCTTGGCCACCCTACCCCCCAGAGCACTGCCCAGTGTCACTTAAACCACTTACTGCCATTCTTTGAGACCTCTGCTGGCAGCTGGAACCCCAGCGCTTGGGACCGTGAAGAGGAGGACCACTAACTAATTCAACTTTAGGCTACTGGGTGAAAAACACCCTCCTCCCCCCCAGGAAAGAAAATAAAGAAAACCTATTCCAGTGTAAATTCTTCAATGAATTGAATGTCTTTTTCTTCCATGATATTGACTTTCTCATATTTTATTATTCTTGGGGTAGAAACATGACTCAGAACTTTATAAAGCATTTCACACCACTAGCCAGAAGAGTCAAGGCACAGAGACATGAGCTGACAAATTCAACAAATGCCCAAATACCGGTCTCCGAAGATCAGCAAGAACTGTCATGAGATACAAGCTCTCTTCCTCCAGAGACTGCTGAGCCCTGAAGAGTGTGAGCAGTGAGATAAGAGACCAATTTGCCACTCCCCTAAAAAACTTAAGATTCTCCATAACTCAGAAAGCAAGGTCACCAAGACCCAGAAAAGCTGGCTTCCTGATTGTACCGAATCCCTGGCTCCTAATGGGCAACCTTTGTTACTTCGGGGCACAGCACTTACTGCATCCTATTACTGAGCTTCTCTCCGCATTGTGACACAATCCATGAGAAACACAATTTAAGGAATAGAGGTTGGCTCATGGTAAGGGGATGTAGTCCATCATAGTGGGGAAAATATGGTAGCAGGCAGCTCACGGAGACACAATTGTGCAGCCAAGAACTCCTTAACCCCAGCAGAACAGGAAGCAAGGAGGCCACCTGGACACCCAGCCAGGCTATAATCCTCAAGGTCCAGTGCCAGTGACTCCCCTTCTATTAAAGGTCCCACCACCTCTCCAGATAGCGCTGTCAGCTAGGGACCAATATGGGCACATGGGGAAGACTTCTCGTTGAAATCATAATGCTATACTGAGTTTTCTTTTCCCGTTAATATATGTTACTCTTCTCAACCTTGTGGTCTATGGCCTATGCCTCGAATCTTCATATTAAAAAAAAAAGTACATAGCTTCGTGTGTGTGTGTGTGGTGTGTGTGTGTGTGTGTGTGTTGCAGAGTCACAGAAGTGCAATGGGCCCAAGCAGAGGTCAGAGATGGAGCTTGGAAGGCCTGTTGCCATTTCTTCTGGTATGGCAGGGAAGGTAATATTGTTTTCATGAAGCAGCTGGGGCTTTTGTTGTTTGGTTTTGGGGTGTTTAATGTTTCTTTGTTTTTCAAGACAGGGTTTTTCCGTGTAGCCTTAGCTGTCCTGGACTCACTTTGCAGACCAGGCTGGCCTCAAACTCAAAGAGATCCATCTGTTTCTGCCTCTCCGGAGTGCTGGGATTAAAGGCGTGCGCCACCACACCCAGCAAAGTAACTGGGTTCAGCATGTACATAAATTATATGCCAGTTTTGCTGCTTAGTCAATGTTACCTAAAATTGTAACTGGCCCGGTAGAAATGAAGAGTTTTTGTTTACCTCGAACTCACAGAGATCTGCCTGCCTCTGCTTCCTGAGTGCTGGGATTAAAGCCTGGGGCTCATATCTTAAATATGCATATCCGTGGCCCATTTAAACTTGAATCCCATTTCAGTGCTCCAAAGGTCCACTTGAGGTGGATTGAGTGGATGTCACTGAATTTTTCTTTCTTTTTGGGATTTTTTTCCACCCGAGACAGGGTCTATGCTAGCCTTGGCTGTCCTGGACTCGATTTGTAGACCAGGCTGGCCTGGAACTCACAAAGATCCACCTGCCTCTGCCTTTGAGTGCTGGGATCAAAGGCGTAGGCCACCACACTCGGCTTTTTAAATATTTTATTTTTATTTATCTATTTAGTTTTTGGGGTTTGTTTGGTTTCGTTTTTCAAGACAGGGTTTCTGTGTAGCCCTGGCTGTTCTGGACTCACTTTGTAGACCAGGCTGGCCTCGAACTCACAAAGATCCACCTGCCTCTGCCTTGTGAGTACTGGGATTAAAGGCCTGCACCACCGTTTCTTCCCTGTGCGGGGATTAAGGCATGTGCAACAGAGTGATTTGGGATTAAAGGTTTACACATCACTGCCCAAATTTTTTTTTCCCCCAGTATAGCCACATTGAAAGTCTTTTCCGGCTTCCCACTAATTTGGCTCTTCTAATTGGCTTACTGAGGCTGAACAGTGTTGGGACACAGGCTCATGGCTGCCCGAGTTTAGTAACAAAATGATTCAATTTTTGCTGACTATGCTTATTTAAGCATTTTCACAACAGAAACATCTACTCATAAGTTATCACTATTAATATCATATTTGTTGGCTCTGTTTCTTAACAATTAAACTTTATTATACAACCCAACTAGCTTACACAAGAAGGAAAAAAGGTTAAAGGGATAAAAGAGTGAACCTTCCGGTATCCGTTCCACGGGATGAGTCCTTAGGTGTCTCTCTGGCCCGCGTGATAGTCCAGCCTGTTCGCTTTCTCCACCCGCTCTCCCAAACCCCTGGCTGAATCTGTTGTTTTTCTCTTCCCCACCTGCCTGAGTCACATGGGAAGGGCGGTCTCCTTCTCCCGTTGAGGGTCCATTAGAAAAACAATAGCCCAGGTGGGGTTCCCAGGTCTGCTTCCTGAATTCCAGGCCCAGACTGGCTCCTCTCAGTCTATCACAAGTATTCATGGGGTGCCCCAAGGGTAAAGCCCGCCAAGACTGCTTCCACCTGTGACAAAGCTTATCTTTCCCACACATATTACACTCATGCTTTGATTTGGAAATGTTAACAAGCCCAGGACAAAAATACCCATGGTCTGGAGAGATGGCTCACCAGTATGGGCGGCTCTTCCAGAAGATCTGGTTTCAGGCCCGCAGTGGTGGTGCACACCTTTAATCCCAGCAGAGACAGGTGGATCTCTGTTAATTTACGGCCAGTCTGGTCTACAAAGCGAGTCTAGGACAGTTACATAGAGAAACCTTGTCTCGGAAAAACAAAACAAAATTTCCAGCTTGTATATGGTACCCAAAATTTCATGTCACTTCAGTTCCACGCGATCCACTGTCCTCTTGATTCCAAGGACATCAGGCACGCTTATCATATACAGAGGTGCACGCAAGCAAAACATAAAAAAGAAAAAAAAAAGTGAAAAGCACAGTTGCTTTAAGGAGAGGCCGGGCGGATGAGAAGCACTCTGGCCCAACTGCTGTTAACAGCTAAATTTAGGCAAACAGTACAGCTATAGAACCAGTTGGCACAGGGTTACTTATAGTTTTGGAGTAAAAAAACCTCGAGAGGAAGCCGGTATTGTCTGGGTTGAACCCGGAAGCTAAGAAACCGCGGAGCCTGCGGCGCAAGTGCCAAGAAGGCCTGGCTTCAGAAACCGCATTCAGCCGGCCAGAACCAACCTGAGGAATCGCTTGTGCAGATCGTTTCGGTTACACACATGCTTGTTATATTTTAATGTCCTCGTCCCACAGGGCATCCCCCATGTCCCCAAATGTCCCGAGCCTCTCCCGGCCTCGGAACACTTGGTTCAGTTTCTACGGTACATAGAGCAGCTCTCCCAGCAAGGCGCAGGCGTCGGGAGGCCAGCTTTTGTTTACTTTGGCCGCGCGAGGCTGCGAGCGTCTGAAGGCGGAGACGCGCAGGCGGAGCAGCGACACCGGCGACGCCAGCCAGCAGCGCTCCGCCCGCTCTCCCCGGGGCGCCCCCACCCCACCCCACCCCACCGCCGGGGGCAGGGCGGAAACAATGCGCGGCGGCGTCACAAAAGCGCAGCCGGAACGCTGAGGCTGTCGGGGCCGGGGCGGAAACAGAGCGCGGCGTCACAAAGCTCAAGGCCGGAACGCCGAGGCTACCGCACAAGCGCCGCCGCCTCGCGCCCTCCTCCGGGCCGGAGGCGCGACTCCCACTCGAGTCGCCTCAAGCCCCGCCTCCGCCGGGCGGCGCGCCCTCCGCGGTGGGCGCAACCGTGAGTCGGCGGCGGCTGGGCGCCGCAGAGCATTCTGGGAGGACGGTCTCGCGCCGGAAGGTGGCGCGAACGCGGGGCGGCGGCGGCGGCGAGGTTATAAAAGGGAGGGAGCCGGCGGCAGGCGGAAGTGGGCGGTTCGTCGGCGCCGTGCTCTGTTGTTTGGCGTTTGGGCTGTGGAGGGGCGTTCTCCGGAGGGCCGTCGGTGCAGGCCGCGCGCTGACAGGGCCGCTCGCCGCCGAGCCCCCCACCCACCCACGCACCCACCCACCGACCCACCGCTCCTCCTCCTGTGCTCCGTGCGCTCGCGCTCTCCTCGTCCCGCAGGGGCCCCCAACATGGCGCAGGAGGTTTCCGAGTACATGAGCCAGAACCCACGAGTAGCCGCCTGGGTGGAGACGCTGCGCTGCGACGGTGAGACGGACAAACACTGGCGCCACCGCCGGGAGTTTCTGCTTCGCAATGCCGGGGACCTGGTCCCCGGGACGGAGGCAGCCGAGGACGCGGAGAGCTCGACGCGCAGTCGGCAGCTACAGCAACTCGTCTCCTTCTCCATGGCCTGGGCAAACCATGTCTTCCTGGGGTGCCGGTGAGTACGGGAGCGTCGCTGAGCCAGCCTTCCGCAGGGTCCGCGCCCCACACCCCACACCCCCTGCAGCTGGACGAGGAGCCCTCGCGGGGAGAGGGCAGCTTGCGCGGGAATCGGTGGGACCGGGGGGGGGGATGGGGGGCGAGAAGGGCGCCCCCATGGCAGCCCCGACCTAACTGTTGGCGGAAGCCAACCCCAGGTGCCGAGGTGTGAGCCCGACAGGTGGAGTTGGTTGGACTTTAGTAGCTGACGGTACTCGGCCCGGAGGAGCCTAAGTTTAAAGGTTTCCTGGCGCAGTCCCGCCTCCCGAGCCCCAGGACATCTGTTTGTGGCATCATCTCAGGAAACAAAGTTGTCGCGCCTCGATTGCAAGCAGCCAGGAAATGCAGTTTTCCGCGGGGCCTGCTTTGTTCACACTGCATGTACTTTGGAAAAACACTGCTTGACAGCGACTTCTGCTTTCTTTTTCAGGTACCCTCAAAAAGTTATGGATAAAATTCTTAGTATGGCTGAAGGCATCAAAGTGACAGATGCTCCAATCCATACCACACGAGACGAACTGGTTGCCAAGGTGAAGAAAAGAGGGATATCGAGTAGCAATGGTTAGCAGATCATAGATGTGAACGTACATAGGAGTTTAGAAAATAAGCTTAATATAATTAGGAATTACTGTCGTTACTAATTTTTTAACCAGCCAAAATATGTATAATGTGTATTAATCTAGTTGAAATATTAAAGCTAAACTGTGTGTCTGTTTGTTTTAGGTGCTGAATTTGATAGTCTCCTTTGATTGCTTGAGATTTTTAAGTCCAATGTCTGATGTTGTTAATTTAATATTAGAAATTAATTGTCAATTAATACTGCTTTACTATATTAATGAACATGTCCCATACTTTGTTGTTGATTTTTGAGCTTTGTAGACCAGGCTGGCCTCAGATATGCCGGCCTCTGCCTCCCAATTGTTCCATACTTTAAAAGTAACTACTAGTCCTGAAAAATTTTTGTGCTTTGTTTGTTCACCTTTGTTTTGTTTTGACAGTGTCTCTCTGTATAGCCATGGCTGTCCTGGACCCCATTTTTAGTTCTTTATGTTTTGTTTGTTTGGTTTTGGGTCCTCCGTCCCCACCACCACCACACACACATACACAGGGTTTCTCTGTATAACCCTGGCTGTCCCGGACTCACTTTGTAGACCAGGCTGGCCTCGAATTTACAGAGGTCCACCTGCCTTTGCCTCCCAAGTGCTGGGATTAAAGGTGTGCGGCACCATGCCCAGCTTCTTTGTGCTTTTTAAGTGAATGTTTTGTGATTGACATATGTATGTGGGACTCCTGGTGAAATGCCTGTGTTTTTTCTTCCTTCCAGAAGGGGTAGAAGGGCCATCCAAAAAACGAGCCATAGAGGGAAAAAGCAATTCTTCAGCTGAGCGAGATCGCGGGAAGAAATCTGCTAAAACGGACCGGTCATCAGCTCAGCAGGAAGACAGTTCAGCGTCCACAGGGGCCTCCACCAAGTCAGAGAGCAGTGGGACCTCAGCTCGGAGCAGCTCTGGCGCCTCTAATCAGAAGAGCTCCACAAGCGAAGGTGATAGACCAGTCTGCAGCCAAAGCAGCAGCAGCAGCAACTCCTCTCAGGTAACCACAGCAGGGTCCGGAAAACCTTCTGACCCAGAAGCTCCAGATAAACATGCTTCAGCAGCATTTGTTTCTTCATTGCTGAAATCCAGTATGAATAGTCATGTGACCCAATCCACTGATTCCAGACAGCAGAGTGGATCACCTAAAAAGAGTGCTCTAGAAGGTTCTTCAGCCTCAGCTTCTCAGAGCAGCTCAGAGATCGAGGTGCCCTTGTTGGGTTCCTCTGAAAGCTCAGAAGTAGAGTTGCCATTACTGTCTTCTAGTTCAGACACAGCTTCAAGTGGGTTAACATCCAAAATTAGTTCGGAGGCAAATATTTCAGTTTCTAAAAACAGTTCCTCATCAGGCACCTCTTTACTAACTCCCAAGAGCAGTTCAACAACTACATCACTGCTGACTTCCAAAAGCACTTCTCAGGTAGCTGCATCACTGTTAGCTTCCAAAAGCAGCTCCCAGAGCAGTGGATCTATGGCTTCCAAGAGCACTTCCCTAGCAGGCATGTCTCAGCTAGCTTCTAAGAGTAGTTCTCAGAGTAGCACCTCACAGCTGCCTTCTAAAGGTACCTCACAGTCCAGTGAGAGTTCTGTCAAATTCTGTCGAAAGTTAACCAATGAAGATATAAAACAGAAGCAACCTTTCTTCAATAGACTGTATAAAACAGTGGCATGGAAGTTAGTAGCTGTTGGTGGCTTTAGCCCCAGTGTAAATCATGGAGAGCTGCTAAACGCAGCTATTGAGGCTCTGAAAGCAACATTGGATGTGTTTTTTGTCCCATTAAAAGAACTGGCAGATCTGCCTCAAAATAAGAGCTCTCAAGAAAGTATTGTTTGTGAATTGAGGTGTAAGTCAGTGTATTTGGGCACTGGCTGTGGAAAAAGCAAAGAAAACGCAAAAGCAGTTGCGTCGAGAGAAGCACTGAAGTTATTTCTCAAGAAGAAGGTGGTGGTGAAGATCTGTAAAAGAAAGTACAGAGGCAGCGAGGTGGAGGACCTGGTCCTCCTGGATGAAGAGTCACGGCCTCTCAACTTACCTCCCGCACTGAAACATCCTCAAGAGTTACTGTAATCACTGAATCCAGGATCTGGTGTTTGAAGAGAAAAACTGGCTTTTATATAAGACACTGGCTTTCACAGATTTTGTATTGCTTTTTTCCAGTTTTGCAGAAAATTTAAATTCTAGTTCTCTTCACTAAAGCAGAAGTTGTAAATAATTTATGAATGACAATGCATATTAAAGGGTATACATTGACAGCATACCAGAGTGCTGTTTTATTTGCTGGGAAAAAAAACTGTCTTCTATTTTTAATGATATATTAGGTACGATGTGTAGTTCTGTAGAATCTTACATTTTTTGTACTGCCTCCAATTTGGTGGAAATGTATTGTCTACCATGGTTTTTTTTTTTTTTTTTCCTAACTTGATTAAATTACATAAAAGAAAGGGACCACAGTATTTGAATATGTGAAAATCTAAGGTTTTAAGAATGTTGCTCATAATGTTGAACATCTGTTAAAGAATAAAAGAGATAGTAGTTGGCTCAAACTATTTTCATGAGACATTGTAAACTTTTTTTTTTTTAAGATATAATGCAGTATAAAGACCTTATTGTTATTTTATTCTGAAGTTGTTTAAAATTCACCATGATTTTGACCACTGCTGATTCTTAAGCAGGTTAATTTACGTTTTGAGGTAAAATGCAATTTACACTTTCTTAAAACAAATGTGGGTTTCTATATTAAGCATATTTTGTGACTACTACTAACAGATTGATTTGTTTAGATATTAAATGCTTTAAGCTATTTTACCTTTTCAAGAAGTTGTGTTTTTTTTCTCCACCCTCAAGTCATAACCAAGTCTTGTAAGTTTGTTCCTCACCACTATTTAAAGCAAACTACATGTAGTTTCCCAGGTACAGCACACATGTCTAGAACCAGGGGTTCCTTTATTTGCAGATTTCAGAAGACTGTGGAGAAGACTAGAGAGCTGCGGTCAGTTCTTTCATGGCTGTATTTGTTTGGATTGCATCTGTTAGTAATGAAGTAGAATCTTATTTCTGTGTCTCAGGTGGTTCTTTTAATCTAGTGCAGTTTTTAAAGTCTGGTCTAAGGTACTTGATTATTTTGGTGGCCTTCTGGCTTTCTAGGTGCCACACCCTGAACTGTAATGACGATAATGTATGGAAAAAGGAAATGGCCTCTTATATTCACTAATTGTATTGGAATTAGAAGGTTCAACATAAGCACAATTTAACTGTAAAAATTTTTTTATAGTTTAGGAATAACAAAATATGCTTAGTTTCCTGAGCTTTACCTGAAATAATCAGAGGTGTTTGTATTTTGCCAGGTAACATTTTTTAAATGATTTGAGTTCTTGGTTTTTTGAGACAAGGTCTCTCTGTGTTAGCCTTGGCTATCTTAGACTTGCTTTGTAGACCAGGCTGGCCTCAAACTCACAGCGATCCACCTGCCTCTACCTCCCAAGTGCTGGGATTAAAGGCATGCACCACCACACCTAGCCTATGATTTGTTTTGGTTTTGTTTTATTTTGTTTTGTGTTTTGAGGATGGCTCATTGGGATACCAGAGCAAAGTCTTTGTTCTGTAAATGAGCTACCTTTATATATTACACTGTGGAGAGCAATAACATAAGTGAGTTATAAAGGCCTTCAAGTTCTTGTAAACCAATGCTTACCAGAAAAGTGAGCCAAAAGTTAGAATAAATATATTTCTAAAATACATCTGGTTAAATTATATAGTAATTCCCTAAAATTTGTTTTAAGCAAATGTATAAAGGCTATTACATTAAATCCTTTAAGTTACAGCACTCTTGATGTGGAAGTCTCTGCTCTCATAGCCTATCTGCCTGAGAGGCCGAATCAGGAAGAGCTGAAGGATCACAGATTAGTTTGAGGCCCTATCTGAAAATAAGCACATTTTAAGTATAAGTTCCCAGCTCTTGGGAGGCAGAGGCAGGTGGACATCTGAGAAACCCTGCCTAAGAAAAAAGTGAGTGACAGAATGCTATCTTAGCATGCGAGGAGGGCCCTACGTTGAATTTACAGTACCCCCACAAAACAAAACCAAGTGAAAACTTGATACACAAGAGTGGTGTGTTGCATAACCCTAGCTGGTCTTAAACTTGGGAAGTATCCCTTTCTCCTGCTTCCTCAGTGCTGCGTTACACTCTGCTAGCCCCTCCTATGGTTCCATTGTTAAATTGTTTACTTAGGGCGTGCATGTGCGGTAATGAAAATGAAGCTGCCTGTGGCTGAGGAGTTGCTCTGTGAGGAGCATAGTTGTCGCTTCTGTGTAAACACTGGGTGGCAATGATGGCCCATCTGTGATGGCAACACTGGGAAAGCAGAGCTGGAATCCAAGGAGTCCAGCCAAGAGATCCCGCCTCCATTTGTAAGGTGGAGAGCAACTGAAAAACACAAGGTCAATTTGTTTACTTCTACATATACCTTAACTGTAAACAAAAAGGAAAATTCAAGATTAGTGATTTGGAGCAAATGCATATTTTATAATTCTTCAAATTAGTACAAAAGCTTTGGAATCTGTTCTTGAGGATTTTCAAGACTTTGTGAAGGCATAGTACGTAGTACAAATGCTGCTGTAAAAAGTAAGTGTGGTGGGCTGTGGCAGCGCACACTTTAAATCCCAGCACTCAGGAGGTAGAGGCAGGTGGATCTCTGAGTTCGAGGCCAGCTTGCTCTACAAAGAGTCCAGGACAACCAGGGCTACACAGAAATTCTGCCTCAAACAAACCAAAGGTAGTAAGTGGTGAAGCTGTAACTGCTCCATGTCTAAACTCATCAATTGTTTGATTCTAGTTACACAAATGTTATGTATACTTGTTGCTGATTAAAATAAATTTAAACAAATAGGGGTACAAATAATTGTTAAAATGGTAAATTGCTCTTTGTGTAGCCACAACAGTTAAATACACCTGTTGTGGCTTAAGGGTTTTAAGGCATTTTGGGGGATTATGGAACCTCACTGGAGGTGTGTCTTAAACTTGAATTATCTCAGCTGGCCTCACACAGATGTACCTGACTTTGTCTCCCATATGCTGGCATTAAAGTCAGTGCCACCATGCCTTGCCTGGCTCCTCTCCCTGCCTTGCCTTCCTGGCTACATACAGTGTGACCTGCTGTCCCACACCCTTGCTATTCCTTGCCTAGAAGGACTTTATATCCCCGTGAGCTGCACGCCAAAACAGACCCTTCCAGGTGTGTGTTAGGGATTTGGTCACTGCTATAAGATGGCTTTCTGTCCTAGGCTGGTGCTTCTCTACCTTCCTAAAATACAGTTCTTCGTGTTGTGGCGACCACCCCAGTCAAAATTATTTTCATTGCTACTTTATAACTGTACTTTTGCAGTTAAACGAATTGTGAATATCTGTGTTTTCTGATGGTCTTAAGTGACCCTTGTATTAGGGGTCATTCGACTCCCAAAGGGCTTGTGAACCACAATGTGAGAACCACTGCCCTAGGCATTCAAAACAAAACACCTAATTGACAATATTTAGAATTACATTGCAACCTAAAAATGTTAGAGAGAGTAAGATTGATAGTATGTTTCACTCCAGATTCTGTAATTTAAAAATGGATTAGGATTTTTTTTTTGCAATTTTCTTTTGTTTCAAAATCTTAGTGATTAGTAATATGTGAATTGGTTTGGTCTTTACTTGAAGTTAGAATACAAAGTACATTGATCAGAGGGTATCATATTATCAGTTTTGATGGATTTGCAAATCACTGAAGATTTCCTTTTATCATTCGTAAACTTGGGAACACAAAACCTGCCCAGTAGTGCCGCCTCTAGATTGCCCATTTAAGTGTGTGTTCCTTTGTTGCAAACTACAAATAACTATAATTTGTATTGCATTTTGTTTTGTATGTATGTGTGTGTGCCACATATATAAAACAAAACACGTGTGCAGGTCAGGACAAACTCATGCGATTCTATCTTGTACCATGTTGGTCTCAGGAATGGGGCTCAGCTCGTCAGAATTGCTGGCATGCACCTTTAGCCACTGAAACTTGTCAGCCCAGGTCACCCAAACGGCGAAAACAACTTCAAACGTTGCTGTTAATTTTCTCAAGGTACCAGGGCTTTAGCAAAGGTGATAACTTGACTTCTAAGCTGTGACACTGAAGATCAAGTTAAGCCTCCTGGTTATAATTTCATTTGAGACCATATGGCTGGGTTGGGTAGGTCAGAGTGGTGTGCTAGCTGATGAGAGGCAAGCTCCATTAGGAGGGCTAACTACTGTTTGCTCTTTTAATTTTTTATTTTATGTGCATTGGTATAAGGGTGTCAGATCCTTTGGAACTGGAGTTACAAATGGTTGTAAGTTGTCATGTGGGTGCTGGGAATTGAACTCAGATCCTTGGGAAGAGCAGCCAGTGCTCTTAACCTCTGAGCCATATCTCCACCCCCCCCCCTTTTGTTTCTTGTTTTGTTTTCCCTGCTTTGTTGTTTTTTGTTTGTTTTTAAGCCAGTGTCAGCTCTGGCTGGTCCGGTACTAGAACCTATGCTGGCCTCAAACTTCAGTGTTCCTCCAGGCTCAGCCTCCTGAGTGTTTGGTTTATAGGTGTGTTCCTTTATGCCTGGTTCTAACTTCTTTATTGGTGTACCTTTGAAGTGTTCTTTCTCTTTAGTTGAAAATTTTAAAATGCAGGATGAGTGTGCACAGGAGTTCCTGTCTTCCCTCTTCCTCCTTTGGATGTGTGCACCGTGCTTTTGAAGTGCAAGCCTCCGCGCCCAGCAGCCCTGCTTGCCTCGCCTTCGTACTCATCACGGTTCGAACCTACTGCATCAGGTTAACAGTGGGGGTATTCTCATTGCCTCAACGGTAGCTCTCCGGAGTAAAACCTTAACTACGAAATGGCTGTGTTTTGGGACAAGCCAAAATAAATTAAAAAGCCTAAAAACTGCAGTGTGAAAACGTTGAGACTCCCAATCAGTTACTGCCATGTCAGTACCACACTTGAGGAGATCGACCCTAGAACCAACTCTGTCCATTCCATCCACTGACTCCAAGTTTTGAGTGTTTCTCTCTCATTTCAAATTTGTCCCCAAGTTCTCAAGTTATGCTCCCCAAACAGAACTCAAGTTATGCTCCCCAAAAACTTGGCCTATAGCAGAGCTTCCCTTGCTTCCTGTCTGCTAGATTTTGAACTACTCTCATATCCATACTTTGCTACCCAAGCTGCCTGTGTGGCACCCCAAGCCCCCCTATAGTGTTGGAGATTGGACCCAGGACTTTGCACGTGCGTGCGTGCGTGTGCATGCTATTCCTTTCTCTCCTACAGCCTCTTCCTCCCCTGTCTCATGCATGCTGTGGCAGTCTAAGGACAGCTTACAGTAGTTAGTTCTCTCCACCAAAATGGCAGCTTCATGATAGACAGGGTCTCTCTGTGTAGCCTTGGCTGTCCTGGACTCGCTTTGTAGACCAGGCTGGCCTTGAACTCACAGAGATCCGCCTGCCTCTGCCTCCCGAGTGCTGAGATTAAAGGCTTGCGCCACCGTGCCTGGCCTGAAGGAAGGTTTCTATTGTAGACAAGAAAGATAGAACAGCCAGAGACACCTGGAAGAGCAGAGAGAGAAAACAGCAGAGTAGGTTTGGCTGGGGCTAGAGGTTTTAAACAGAAATAGGGTGGAGGGCGTGGGGGTAGGGGAGGGAGATGACAACAGGGACAGGATGACACATCACACACACACACACACACACACACACACGCACACACTGACATGGTAGAGGAATGGGGAGACTAAACCTTGCCCTTATAGAGTGAGTGTCTAGGCGGGCGGGCGAGAAGGACCAGAATGCTAGCAAGAGGGTTTTGAAATGTATAAAGGGCACTTGAAGGAGTCTGGAGGCCAGCATGGACTTTGATATGCTTATAGCTGCCTTGGGTTTAAGCCAGTGAAAGCCACATGGCTCTTCTGCCAGAAGCAAGGAAAAGGACTCCTTTTAGTGGGAACCTGTTTTTGTAAATTCCTGAGGAATGTTGGCTTTAGTATAACCATCAGAAATCTGTGATTTCTGAAGTCTAGCTTGCATTGAGCCTAGATTTGATGTTGGACCAAGTCTGAGGGCCTGCCCTTTTAGAGGGAAATGGGG
>OU015752.1:20946685-20949185 GCA_907169655.1 Acomys percivali
GTGTGTGTGTGTGTGTGTGTGTGTGTGTGTGTGTGTGTGTGTGTGTGCCTAAAACAAGAGGCTTGGCTTTTTGGTTTTGGCATTGCTTCCTTCCTATTGTTTGGCTGGTCTTTGCTCCAATCTGAGACCTTCCTAGAGAGAGACACTCAAGAAAACGCTTTGAGGTTGAGGTTCCAGGTTCTGGCTGCTGCGGCTGCAGTCACCTTTGCTGAATTGCTGGTTTACTGTTTAACGGATCTGCTGAAATCCTGACAAAGAGTGGAATCCCTCCAAGGAACTAAGTCTAAAAAGTTCTACTTCTCCTGTTTCCCATTAACCCCTTTTCTCTCTATCTAGGCTAGGTGGGTTGGAAGGGAGGTATAAGCGTTAAAGAACCCCAAATAAAGTAGCTTTGAAAAAGTTCAACGCCTACAACTCCTAGCGTAAGTTTTCACATTTCTACGTACATTTAAACAAATACATAACTATGTTATTATGTGTGTATGTGTGCACATGTGTGCCACAAGGCAGGCATGGAGATTAGAGAACAATCTGGGCTGTCACCCCTAGCCTTTCACCTTGTCTGAGACATTCCCTCTTGTGTTCACCTCCCATTTCATCCTACAAGCGCCAGAAGTACAGGTGTGTGCCCAAGGGCATTACATGGACTCTCGGGATCCAAACTCAGGTCCGCACTAGTGTCTCACCCACTGAGCCAGCTCCCCAACTTCTCCAATTTTTGTTTGTTTGGTTGGTTGCTTTTGGTTTTTTTGAGACAGGGTTTCTCTGTGTAGCCTTGGATGTCCTGGTCTCACTCTATTGACCAGGCTGGCCTGGAACTCACAGAGATTCGGCTGCCTCTACCTCCTGAGTGCAGGGATTAAAGGCGTGCACCACCCCTGCCCGGTTCAAAATTCATTGTTAATCTGGGTTACTGGGATTCTCTCTGCAAGTGTCAGAACTGTGTATAAAAAAAAAAAAAAAAAAAAAAAAAAAAAAAAACCTGACTTAGGTGCAAGTAAGCAAGCCATTTACGCTGCAGAAGAAATGACCAACTATAATTGGCTGACTAGTTATAATATATATTGTTGTAGAGCCTTTGGAATAATATTAATCCTGTACCTGAAATTCATATCTAGAGGGTTCAAAAAATTATCACATGAGACACATATTTGGATGTAGTATGAATTTGGTTACACACAATTCATTTAAGCTCGAATTGGACCCAAGACACGTTTAAAATCCATGAATTTTTTCATTTACATCATTTTATGTAGTGCTGAAATACATACCAGGAAGAAATGAAGACTTGATTCTCTCTGTTCTGAAGACCTGCCCCCTTTTAACCTCATTTAACCCCTAGCAAATTAGTATGTCTTTAATTCTGCTTTCCTTCTGCACTTAACTGCCAAATTGCTTTTATTTATACTTGGGCCCATAAGCATTTCCCCCATGAGTTCCATATCCCTGTAGATACTTTAAATGTCTCCTGGACACAGATCAAAACGTTGAACTTAAACCCACATGCAGAAAATTCTCACACACATGGTGTTTTTTTTTTTTTTTCTCAGTGATTTTTATCAAGACTCAGAAAGACAAATGGATTTTCAATTTATTCCATTTTATGTATATAGCTGTTTGCTTTGGTGATTTCAGGACTCAAAGGTTTGTTGTCTATATTGCTAAGCTTATAGTAAAAGTTGCAGAGCAGGCCTGGAAAGATGCCTGTGAGTTTGGCTCCCTGGAGTCCACGTACAGGCCAGGCAGAGCTGTTTCTGTATGTAACTTGAGAGCAGGGTGGGAGTGATGGTGCTGGGTAGACCCAGCAGATCCCTCGGGCTCACTGGCCAACAAGCCTAGCCAAATTGCGGAGCTCCAGGTTCAGGGAGAGACCCTGCTTCAAAAAATATGGCGGAGAAGACAGTGTGGTGGCTTACGCCTGTAATTCCAGCACTTGAGGAGGCAGAGGCAGGTAGATCTCTGTGAGTTCAAGGCCAGCCTGGTCTACAGAGTGAGTCCAGGACAATCAGGACTACATAGAGAAATGCCATCTCGAAAACAAAACAAAACAAAAAATATGATGGGGAATGATTAAGGAAGACAAGTGATGTTGAGCTCTCATGTATAAAAACATGTATATGTGCTCCTGCACATATTTGCACATATGCTACACACAGCACACAACTACAGAGCAAAAACACCAGGAAAAGACGTATCAATGAAGTTCAGAGAGAGCCAGCACAAGCTTCAAAATGTCCTTTGTCTGACACCATCTGGGAATCTCCCCTCTCTGACTCTCAACAAACTAGAGATCTGTGAGCACCACTGCCCACACCTTACTTGAACCTTGGGAACCAACACGTTTGCAGGGAGCTATTCTCATGCATTTTCACTATGTGATAATAGCAACTAAAACCCAGGGCCTACCTCAATACTAAAACCACATGCATGTTAGAAGTTGAGATTGATGTTTGTGTCAAACATGGCGAGCCAATATGGAGAGGGTCATATCCCGCCCCCC
>OU015752.1:20954185-20980625 GCA_907169655.1 Acomys percivali
CACATGGTTGCTGGTAATTGAACTCAGGACCTTTGGAATAACAGATAGTGCTCTTAATCTCTGAGCTATCTCTGAGCTAGATAACATTTTTTAAAAACTAATTTTCAGCTAGGGCTGAAGGCTTACAGTCCTTGGAAATAACAGTCTAAGGGATATGTGACTTCTTCTGGTACTTTCAATGTTGTAATAGTTTGAAGAGAAAATGCTACTTTTCCTTTCTGGGTGATTCTGTTAAATTTGCTGCAAGATGCTAGACGGTGGTGGCGCATGCCTTTAATCCCAGCACTCGGGAGGCAGAGGCAGGCGGATCGCTGTGAGTTCGAGGCCAGCCTGGTTGACAAAGTGAGTCCAGGACAGCCAAGACTACACAGAGAAACCCTGTCTCAGAAAAAATATTTTTGCTGCAAGACTTTACAGAAAAAAATGTAAAATCAATAATAATAATAATAATAATAATAATAATAAATAAAGCCAAGTCCTTAATTTTCTTTTGATGCGTATTTTTCTTTCCAATAATGGTTATCAACCAGAAAGTCAGATCAACTTTTATTCACTCTTGTACTGTTTGGTGTGTATTTAATTTATGTATTGCTATGTGACACTAGGCAAGTGACTGCTCTCCAACCCAGCATTATCACCTGTAAAAAATGTCTGTACACAATTTATTATTTTAAAGTATTACCCATGTATTTGTGTGGTGAGTGCTGCAGGTGTGCTCTTGCAAGGCAGGAGTGTAGAGGTCAGTGGACAGGTCTGAGGAGCCAGTTTTCTCCTGCCACCTTGTGGGATTTGGGGAAAGAACTTAGGTCCTGTCGGGGCTGAGCCATGACATAATAGTGACCTGCATCTCTCCATGAAGGGGAAGGCGGCCTCTGGCTATTGTTTTTAAATACCGATATTATTACCAGCTAGCAATCAATCAAGACACAGACACTTGTTTGTTTGTTTGTTTTGTTTTGAAGACAGTGTTTCTCTGTGTAGCCCTGGCTATCCTGGACTTGCTTTGTAGACCAGGCTGACCTTGAACTCACATCAATCCGCCTGCCTCTGCCTCCCCAGTGCTGGGATTAAATGCATGTGCCACCAGGCCTGGCTTAACACAGACACTTGCTATATTTTAAAATAGCCTTAGTTAACGCAGATATCAATCCTCTAAACTATTTTCCATCTGCTTCTAATAACTTTTATCAAGCTATCTCTTATCCATAATCCCAAATACTTGTTAATGTTTTTCATCTGGGCCAGATTCTCCATCCATGCTGGCCATGTGTTTCTCCTCCACCCAACCCATGGCCGCCTTCCTCTCCTCCTCAGCGGTCTCTCTTCTGCTTCCCAGGATTCCTCTCTCTCTTCCTAAACCCTGGGAATCTTAGCTACACCTCTATCTCTTCTGCCCTGCCTAGGTAGGATGGCTTGTTATGAATCAAAAGGTGGGTCACAGAGACAGCAAGCAGTAATTAGCATCAAAATACATCAGACCATCCCCCAGCATCTGGCAGATGCTCAGCCAGGCTGCCTATTTTTCAGCACTCCTTCCCACTGAAGAGTCAGTGGCCCAGGACTTCTTTTTACATAGAGAGTCTTCACAGTGACCACGAAGTCAGAAGAGCCATCTGAAACTGCAAGACAAAGCCTTTCTTTCTTGTTGCTCTATCTACTTATTAAGCACTGTCCAAACCCCAGACATGGTCTCTGCAGAAAAACATCTTCCTGTGAGGTTCTTGGTAGTAACAAACAACAACGACAAACCCAAAACATATAACCCTAACAAAAGAAAGGGTGCAGTTGTATGTAGGCACACCTAAAGGCCAGGGATCATTTCGGAAAGACTGCAGGAGCCAGAGGATCAGGAGTTTGCTATGCAATCATGTTTAGTAGGCATGTCAGAAGGCACACCCACTAAGTCCCACCAAGAAGACTGCCTAAAACCTGAGCTAAACAAGGACAGCACCAGTAGACATGCCACAGTGAACAGCCCTCAAGGCCTCAGCCCTGCACAACAACCACATGCAACTAAGCAAAGCGAAACCTAAGAGACAGTCTTCTCCAGGAAGAGCACACACCAATTGCTTATCTGCTACCAAACGCTCAGCCATGAAAACATACAAATGAGTAACATTTTGCAGACTGAGAGGATTGTATATATAAGAGCTGGAGGAATGGCTCGGGGCTCAATCCCAGCACCAACATGGTGGCTCACAAGCATGTCTAGCTGGATCTGGTGACCTCTTCTGGGGTGCAGGCAAACATGCTGAGGTTTCTGGGGTGCAGGCAAACATGTCTATCTCAGAACTGGGAAGAAGCTGGCCGACCTCTATGAGTTCCAGACCAACCTCTCTCTCTGTCTCTGTCTTCCCTCAAGACAGGGTTTCCCTGTGTAGCTTTGGCTGTCCTGGACTCACTTTGTAGACCAGGCTGGCCTCAAAATCACAGACATCAGCCTGCCTCTGCCTCCCCAAGTGCTGGGATTAAAGGTGTGTGCCACCACGCCCGGCTTTTTTTTTTCATAATTTATTTTATTTTACATGCACTCCTGTGAGGGTGTCAGATCCATTAGAACTAGAATTACAGACAGTTGTGAGATGCTACGTGGGTGCTGGGAATTGAACCCAGGGCCTTTGGAAGAGCAAACAGTGCTCTTAACCACTGAACCATTTCTTCAGCCCCTGCCAACCTATCTCAAAACCAACCAACCAACCAATCAAACAAGAACCCTCAGTGTACTTCCTCTCCACACACTTTTATTTCCACTTGATGTTATCTAGAGCAAATTACGAGCATCAGGGCTGGAGAGATGGCTCAGAGATTAAAAGCACTGGCTACTCTTTCAGAGGTCCTTGAGTTCAATTCCCAGCAACCAGATGGTGGCTCACAAACATCCAAAAAGAGATATGTCACCCTCTTCTGGTGTTTGTGTGTACATGCAGACACAACATTGTATACATAATGAATAAATCTTTAAAAACAAAACAAAACAAAGAATTACAAGCATCACAAAGTCCTGGTTTTGAGGTGGTGCCACCACTAAACGAATGAAGGATAGTCCCTCACAGGCACTGTGCCACCACTTTTCTTGGGGTTGTCTAAGAAGGAATGAAGTGAAAGTTTCCCACAAATCTGACTGTCCCTGGATTCCAGGCAATCGCTGGTTAACATCTCAGCAGAGTCAGCCCACTAGGAGAAAGGGGTTCTCTACAAGGACAGAATGTTCTGGCATCTTTATTTTTAAAAAACGACAGTTAGGGATCTACCTACTACTAAGCTGAACAACGTATCTACTCTATCAATAGTTTAATCCTGGACAACATTTTAAAGTTTCACAGGTAAAATTAGACCATCATTTCAAGTTGAACACACAGCATAAAGCTCTTTTCTCTAAATTTCAAACCTTTCCCCTGCTTTTAGGAAACATAATTGCATAATTCAAACTCCTTCAATACTGTGACCTAGTTCCCCCTCCTGATGTTATAAATGGCTCTTGTAACTATGGTAACCATCTAGAGAAAGTGAATGTTTTTCTGGTCAGCATTATGCAAAGTATAACATATGTGTTATTTTTTCTCTCTGGGATAAGCCAAGGGGACAAAATGTTTGCCTTTTTCATTAGTAATGGGAATATTATACTCAATTTCTTATCAACGATAGTTCAAGTAATTACCGGCTCCTTAATTTAAATGTTTCAGGATAACTTTTTGCTATTAGTGGTTAGTTATCCTAAATGCTGAACAGTAACACTGTAAAGCCCAAGCCCAAAGCAGATAGACTGCGTATGGATTTTGGTAATCTGTTATTTCCTTCACTGTGTCCTACTCAAAGTGTTTTTTTCTTTTGGTTTTTTTGAGACAGAGTTTCTCCGGGTAGCCTTGGTTGTCCTGGATTCACTTTGTAGACCAGGCTGTCCTCAAACTCAGAGATCCACCTGCCTCTGCTTCCCGAGTACTGGGACTAAAGATGCATGCCACCACTCCTGGCTTATTGATTGCCTTTTGTACTTATAAATTGATTTAAAGTCTTGAAAAAAAATTTTTGGGCTTTTCAAGATACTTTGAAATGCTTCACAGGACCATTCAGAACAAATCACACTCTAAATTAATATAAACTTGTAGATTTTAAGGATTCATTGCATTAGGTACAATTACATTTCTGTAGTGAGTTGTCAATTAATGACCTTTATTATGTTTTGGAGACAAGGTCTCACTGTGTAGCCCTGGCTGGCCTAGAACTTTGTATATAGTCTGGGCTGACCTTGAATTCAAAGATTTTAAAAACTTATTATTTAATGTATGTGAGTGTTCTATCTGCACGTACACCTGCATGCCAAAAGAGGGCACCAGATCACATTACAGATGGTTGTGAGCCAACATGTGAGTGCTAGGAATTGAATTCAGGACTTCTGGAAGAGCAACCAGCACTCTTTACCATTGAGCCATCTCTCCAGGCCCAAACTCAAAGAATTTTTGCATGCCTCTGCCTCCAAAGTTCTGAGATTAAAGTAGTATGCCACCACACCAGGTTTGATGACCTTTTTATATAAATATTTCATTTAAGGTAATTCTGGATCTCTCCACTTTGTTTTGTTTTGTTTTTGAGACAGGTTCTCTTTGTGTAGCCTTGGCTGTCCTGGACTCACTTTGTAGACCAGGCTGGCCTTGAATTCACAGTGATCTGCCTGCCTCTGCCTCCCAAGTGCTGGGGTTAAAGGCGTGCACTACCATGCCTGGCTACAGTACTTTTCAACCAAATATCAGAAAGACATTGCTGTTTCATTAAACTGAAGAGGGAACTAACTGATCTTACTGGTTTAGGAAAGATGTCACTAAACAAATGAAAGGTTTGAGACTTGATTGAATCCCATTAAACCAAACCTGTAAAGATTAAATGAGACAGTAAACAAATATGAATATTGAGCTGGAGAGATGGCTCAGAGCACTGTCTATTTGTCCAAAGGTCATGAGTTCAATTCCCAGCAACCACATGATGATTCACACCGTCTATAAAGAAATCTGGTGCCCTCATCTGGCATGCAGGCAGAACACTGTATAAATAATAAATATATAATATTTTTAAAAGCCCAAACATAAATGTTTAAATTGTAAGAAAATAATGGAGCCTGCCATGGTGGCACACGCCTATAATCCCAGCACTCGGGAGGCAGAGGCAGATGGATCCCTGTGAATTCCAGGCCAGCCTGGTCTACAAAGTGAGTCCAGGACAGCTAAGGCTACACAGAGAGAGACCCTGTCTCAAAAACAAAAACAAAAACAAAACAAACAAAAACAAAAACAGAAAGAAAACAAAGAAAAAAATATTTTAAAACATATATGTGTGTGTTTATCTGTACACACCATGTGTGTACCTGCTGCCACAGAGGTCAGTAGAGGGCATCAGAACCCCTGGAACTGGAGTTATAGGTGATTCTGAGTCACAAGGTGGGTGTTGGGAAACACACAGCCAGCAAGTATATTATATTACCAAATTTTCCATAATAAACAGTCCTCCTACACATCAGTTACACAAGACTTTACCAAGGGGAATTTGAGCAGAAAACAGAAGCAGGGGCAGAGTAGGCATCTAAGCAGCACAGACACCCCTCTTTGATAAGTGTTTTAAGAAGCAATGTCACCAAAAGAGATCCTCTGGCTGGCTGTTTTAGTGGCCTCACGGAAGTCTTGCTTTAAAAAATAATAACGTTTTTAGATTACTTTATGTGTTTAAGTGTTTGCCTGCATGTACATGTGTGCACCATGTCTATGCTTGGTGCCCACAGAGGTCAGAGAAGGGAGTCAGATGCCCTGGAACTGGAGTTAGGAATAATTTTGAACTGCATTATGGGTGCTAGGGATTGAAGCCAGCTCCTCTGCAAGAGCAGCAAGTGCTCTTAACCACCGAGCCAACTCTATAGCCACATCATATAAGTTTTAATAATTCACTGAGGGTAAAAAAAAAAAAAACCAAGGGTTATAGATTAATTAATATAACTATATGCTGATAACATGGGTCATGAGCAAATGGCTCACTTTTGTGTTTAGATACATCATAAAAATTTTTTTTTAAAATATTAAGCTGGGCATGGTAGCACAGGCTTGTCCTCCTAGCACTTGGGAGGTAGAAACAGAAAGATCTTCTCAAGTCTGAGGCCAACCTGGCCTATGATACATTTGTGTGACTGTCCCATGATGTCACCCATTGCTTTGTATGCTAACCTAAAAAAAGAAAACGAAAAAGGGAAAAAGAAAAGAAGGTGTGTCAGCGAGATGGCTCAGAGGCAAAGAGCACTGGCTGCTCCTGCCAGAGAGCTGGCTTGGGAGCCCAGCACTCACATGGTGGCTCACACGCTGTGCTGTTCCACTAGATCTGACCCCCTTTCCAGGCCTCCCTGAGCACCGGGTATGTACATGGTACACATCCATGCAAGGAAGACACTTTATACCCAAATCTTTAAAAGGAAAAAAATGAAGTATTAAATAGCGGAAGAAAAGATTTTCTAATTTAATTGGCTTGATTCAAGCAGAAACTGATTTCCCCACCTCGGAAGTTGTTGCTAGTTTGCTGCTAATTAGTGGTGATTGTTTCTCTCATCTCATACAGTATTAACTACGGATATAAATCTTTTATTATAAAGGAAATTGGCTTGGGGACATTCCCATTAGGGACCTAATGAAAGGTGTATATACTATCCTTAGTCCAGTAACTTAAAGCCAACTGAACACTAATTTAGGGGCATATTTTTCAAAGTCAAATTAAGAGCAGAACAAAATACTAAAGAGCAAATATCCTTTTCCCCACACCAAAGAATTAAATATTGTCAATTTCTATACTGTAGAGTGGGAGAATCTTTAAATTCTGCATTTAGGAGAGTTAAGAAATGCAATCTGAAGAGGCCATATGCGTAGCTACTTAGAGGAAAAGAACAATAAATAACTAAGGTCAAGAGTTGAGTTGACCACCTTACCTACTTCCTGTCCCATGTAAATATTTTTACATAGTTTTACACAGGCTGCTTTCAGAAGAATGGCAGGATTAAATTAACCTGCATAAATAAAGACAGCAAGAAAAGCACACTTGCAGGCTGGAGCAACGGCTCAGGGACTAAAGAATGAGCACTTGCTGCTCTTCCAGAGGACTCAGGTTCAATTCCCAGAACCCACACGGCAGGCAGCTCACTCCAGTTCCAGGGCATAGACACCCTCACACAGACATGCATGCAAGCAAAACACCAATACACATAAAATAATAAAGACAGGTGTGGTGGTGTACTCCCGTAATACCAGTACTCATAGAGACAGAGCCAGGCAGATCTCTGCGAGTTCAAGGCTAGCCTGGTCTACAAAGCGAAGCCAAGACAGCCAAGGCTACACAGCGAAAACCCTGTTTCAGAAGAAACAAAAAAGGGGCTAGAGTGATGGCTCAGAGGTTAAGGGCACTGACTGCTCCTCCAGCGGTCCTGAGTTCAATTCCCAACAACCACATAGTGGCTCACAGCCATCTATAATGTGATCTGGTGTCCTCTTCTGGCCTGCAGGTGTACATGCCGACAGAGCACTGTGTTCATAATAATAAATAAATCTTAAAAAAAAAAAAAAAGAAAAAAGAAAAAGCACACCTGCAATAATTCATACATATTATTATGTTTAAAGTTTGTAAAGGTTTATACTAATGCCAGGGGTAATAAATACAATTAGAGTAAGCTATTATTACAGATAAGAAATTATTGTAAATTATTATTACATAATAATAACTACAATTCTCTGCATTTCTTTTTTTCCTCTTTCAGTCTCTTGGTCAGAATTATTAGAAGTAACAAGAATGCTTTCCAAAATCCTTCCTTGCTTCCCAACTTGCTTTTCTGTTCTTGGGAGTTCTGCATCACCGACTATCCTCAGTTCCCACCCATGAGATCTGCCTCTAGATCAGTGAGCAGGCTGCGTAAAACCCACAGGTTCGAACAGTGCCTAACTTCACTCAGTAAGAAACATGGCGCCTTGCATTAATTCTTTCAGCCAGAATTGGCTGAATCAAATTTGTGAGGAAACAAAAATTTAGCTTAGGTAAAAACTGTCAGTGGTCTTAATGATTTTCAACAAGACTTGGCTCTTTAATAGTAAAGATTTCAAAAGAATAACAGGAAGAAAATTCGCCCAAAGTTCTCCGAAATTCAGTAGTGTGCTTGCCTGGGTTGACTTTACTTGAGCGGTCAAAATCCCAGCCTTAAAGGAAATTAACACAGGTCGAGTTCCTGTAATATCACCCTTGTCCCCAAAACGCCGAATTTCGTGCTCTGTTATACGAAATTCAATTTTTCCTCTAAATCAGGACCTAGATTCCCCTTGGCATGCCAACGGCTGTTAATATATACCGCTGTTCTGAACAGGTCGCGCAACAGGTGCTGCAATGCAAACCAGGCAACAGCACCCAAACTTCTCACTCGGGCGTTTTCACTTTTCTCACTCAAAAGACACTGCTCCCGATAGGGTTTACACAAGCGTTTCATCAAAATTTGGCGAGCACGCCTCCTACTTACACCTGTTTCTTAAAACAAAACAAAATCCACACATTTAGAGGTTCCGGAAGTCTATCCGTAATTACAATTATCTCCTCCGCCTGGCATTTGACTGACAGTAGTCGGAGAGTAAGGCGGATAACCGCTCACACAGAAAACACGGCACACGGTGGCTGATTCGATTCTTTAATACCGTCTGCCCTGCTTGTTAGCGCTGACACCCAGCGAAAATAAAATGCAGTGTGTGTGTGTGCACATGGGAGTGAAAATACAGCGCCGTGTGTGTGCTTCCTATTCCGCGACCACGCCAAGTCCTCGCTGGCGTTGGATGCTTAACCGACCCGACCTCTGAAAACAGTTTCCTTGAGGTGCTTTGGTTTTGTTTTTCTGTTTTTGGGGGTCGGGTGGGGGCAACACCACAAGTCTTGCAACCTCCTCCCTAAACCAAACGCAAGGCGCGTTAGGGGAGGGCAGGCAGATCGTGCAAGCAAGCCACCCCGGCCATTGGGGGAAGTGGGACCGCACGAGAGGCGGGAACCCGGGCATTTAAAAAACCGAGGCACACCGCCTACCTCCCGGGGTCAGCCCCGGTGGCTCCGGGAGCCCGGCGGCGGCGGCGGTGGCGGCGGGAGCCCAGGGCCTCGGGGCACTCGGCGGGAAGTCGCCGCGCATGCCCGGAGCCGCGCCCGCTGCACCCTGGGTCGCGTTAGTTCCCGCAGGCCTCACTCCGCCAGCAGCGCCTCGGGGCCGCTCGCTGCCGTCATGGGAGGCACGCGAGGGAGGCGCTGGACCCGCCAGATGGAGGCCAGGTCGGTAACTCGGGGCCGAGCGAGCCGGGCCAGTGCTTCCTATCCCTCCGTCGGGGTATGGAGACGAGAAACCGGTCGCCTGGCTTCTTGGGGGGGATGGGGGGACCACAACCGTCAGACTCCCGGCCAAGGGGCAGGCTCGGCCATGCGGCCCCTTTAAGAGGGGGCGGGGCGCAGCCTGCCGTTTGGCCGCCCTCCGCACCCTCCCCCTCCCCGAGGCGAGAGTCGACAGACCAATCGCCCGGGTGGCGCAGGGAAGGCGGGAGAATGCGAACCCTTCGGTAGGGCGATAGGGGCGGGGCCCAAGCCTTATTAGGAGTGACCCTGCGCAGGCGCAGATGCGGCTGCTGGCCAAGGGGCGGGGGCAAGTCTACAGAGACTCGGACAGGCACCGGGGCTCCTAGTGAGGCGAGAGGGCAGCGAGGGGCTTGTCACCGGGGATCCCGGCCACCGGGCAGCCCTGGTAGTGTCTGTGGAGTCCCAGGGGTGAGACAGCCGGTGTCACCTCCCGGGAGCCCGGCGCCGCTAGCCGCCGGGGAACCCCGCTGCTCTCCTCCCAGCGAGGGAGGGGGCCGGAGGGAGCCCCGGTTTTGCCCCGCCCCTGGGCTTGTTACCGCGGGGGCGGAGAGTGAAGGTTTCTTCTTTGGGGGGGGTGGTGAGTGGAGATCGGGGGACTCGGCGGTGCCCTCTCGAGCGGTGGCCGTGTCCCCCCCGCGTCGCCGGGCTGCCGAGCGGAGGAGCGGCGGTCGTGGCTGTTGCATGTGTGGCTGCTGGATGCGGAGGCGGCGGCGGCGGCGGCGGGGAGGAGCAGCAGCAGCGGCGGCGGCGGTGGCGGCGGCATGATGTTAGGGCAGCAGCAGCAGCTGTACTCGTCGGCGGCGCTCCTGACCGGAGAGCGGAGCCGGCTGCTCACCTGCTACGTGCAGGACTACCTGGAGTGCGTGGAGTCGCTGCCCCACGACATGCAGAGGAACGTGTCGGTGCTGCGTGAACTGGACAACAAATACCAAGGTACTTTCTCCTCTCTCGGATGACAGTGTTCGCAAAGTGCACCGAGCGATCTGGTGTGTGGGACCGGGAGGGGAGAGTACACGCCGCACTCGCGGCCTTCCCTGTCCCGGCTGCGGCTGACCAGGACTTCCGAGGACCGCCCGTCCGCCGCTTGCTGCAGCTCTGGCGGCTGGCTGCTGGCTGCAGCTGTCGCGGACGGGAATCAGCCATTTTTTTTTTTTAAGCGAGCATTTGTTCCGGTGCCTGCCGGCTGCTTGCCGCACACTGTCCTGCCCGGGGCTGGCGAGTGTGCAGCGGGGCGCGGGGCTAGACTGGGTGCTGGGCCTGCTTGTCCCCGCCCGCTGGGCCCCCTCCTTCTGCGAGCAGATGCATTGGAACGTGGGGGGGGGGGGCCGAGAGGACGGCGAAGGTGGACTCCGGAGACTGCCCCCACCCCACCCCGTCCAGCTCCCGGTGTGGCGCGGGATTGGGACAGTCTGTTGTGCTCCCCATTGGCCCCGGGGAAAGTTCCGGGCTGCCCAGTGCCTCAGCCCTTCCTCGGCTGCTGCCAAATGGTTAAAGGGGGAGGGGTCCCCCGCAGGGCCGGGCGGAGAGGGGTGTGTGTGTGTGTGGCGGGGGAGGGCTCCGGTCCAGGGGCGGGGCCTGCAGGTGTGACGTAGCATGGGCGGGGCGCGCGTTCCCGCGGGCCTCGGGCCGCGGCGTGCTGCTTGGAGGGGCCTGTTTAGAAGGAACCGACTTCTCGAGGGGTCGAGGGAAGGATGGTGGGCCGGGCATCAGATGGGCCTGGGTGGAGTCAGTGTAAGGATGGTGGTGTTTCAAATCTCTCCTAGCCAGTGAATCAAGTCTGGAGCACTGCTGTGGGACTGTCGATGACCCTGGCTCAGCGTAGGTTCCGGGCTATGTGTCACTTCCGGACCTCTGGAGGAAGTGGGTTCGTTGTCAGGGCAACCACCTGGCGTCCCTGCACCTTTGGGTTCCTCCTCCACCAAGTTTAAGCGAGGAGAAAAGCTTTCTTGTTTTTTTCCCTTTCCCCATCGAAGAAACTAGGACAGGTAATCATCTTTAGGGACTGTCATGCCTTTCTCCTGCTGCTAGGACAAGAGAAGTTTAGTAAGCTGGACTCAGGGAGCATTGTAGACATAACATGGACGGTAAAAAGCAGCCGGGAGTCATTCTGTGCTTTCTGCCATGTCACCAATCCTGTGACTTCATCCTGTAGTCCACCCCATGGTGGCGTTGTTTTAGTGTGTTAGAACGCTTAGGTTTTTTTTTTTTCTTCTCGAGACAGGGTCTGTGTTAACCTTGCCTGTCCTGTACTTGCTTTGTAGACCAGGCGACCTCGAACTCACAGCCATCTGCCTGACTCTGCCTTCCCGAGTGCTGGGGTTAAAGGTGTGTGCCACCATGCCTGGCTTCACTTAGGTGTTTCAATCTACAGCTTTTTTGTTTTCTGAGTCTCTGACGAGACTAATTTCTGTTAGGAGAAGACAGTACTATTGCATATAGTATGCCACTGTTTTCACCAGGTTTAAAACATATGAGGTAAAAATTCACTTTCATAGTTACAACTTTATAGTTTAACTTTATAGTTTAAAGTAACATTCAGTTAATTGTGTGGACAATATTTTATTTCAAAGCTACTTACTTCAAAAACACTACTGGTTTTAAACAGTGTGACTCCACTTACTCCAAAGGGATAGAAGCCAGGACTCACACAGGATAGGTGAAGATTTACCACTGTTTTACAGCCCACCCCTATTCTTCCCACTGGGGGGAAGCATCATTCTGTGGTAGTCTCTGTAGACATGGGAGACATACGTGTATGACAATGCATGGGACATGAGCTTGAGTTTTCCTTATATTAACATCGTATCGTATTTTTTTTTTTAATATTTTATTTAACTTTATGTACCTTGGTGTGAGGGTGTCAGATCTTGTAGTTATAGACAGTCGTGAGCTGCCATGTGGTTGCTGGGAATTGAACCCGGGTCCTTCGGAAGAGCAGGCAGTGCTCTTAACCACCGAGCCGTCTCTCCAGCCCCGTATCGTATTCTTAAAGGCACAAAAATTAGATTTTTCAGGTTGGTAGTGACATAATTTTTTACAGAGAAATCTGTGATGCTACTTACCTATAATTGTTGCAAACTGCTCAGATAACATGAGTAGTAGACCTTATAAGACTGGGAGATCAATGCAAACTGTCCACTCCATTATGATTGTGGTTAATTCCAAGATTAATATAAAAATAGTGGTCTAGCTTCTGCTATGCACATAGTTGCTAAGCTCAAGTTCACAGTTTTATTTTTGTTACATATTTATATAGTTTTGTTTTCCTGGGTCAGATTTTAATTAATTAATTTTGGGTTGGTTTTTTTGGTTTTTTGAGATAGGGTTTCTCTGTGTAATCTTGACTGTCCTGGACTCCCTTTGTAGACCAGGCTGGTCTCGAAATTACAGAGATCCTCCTGCCTCTGCCTCTGCCTCCCGAGTGCTGGGATTAAAGGCATGCACCACCACACCTGGCTAGTTTTGCTTTTTTCATGACAGGGTTTCTCTGTGTAGTCTCAGCTGTCCTGGAACCCACAGAGATCCACCTGACTCAGTCTCCCAAGTTCTGGGATTAAAGGTATGCACCAACTTTTCACTGATTCTGAAGTATTTTCTAGTATGGGGGTCTAATACAACAGTGCTTAGTGAGAGGGCAATTTCATTGGCTCCCTCACTGATTTGAGCCTTTCACTGAACAGTCCATTAAGTAAAGAAACAAAGAAAAAAACCAATTGGATCAAATACTCATTGCAGGATATGGTTATTCGAAAACCATCTTCTCAGCATTTTATTCATAATTTTCTAGGGAACTAGCAAGTTTTGAGCTAAAATGGAGTATGTAATTCCAAGTGCCTTTTATACAGTGTATGGAACGTGTTGTATGATTAGATACATACATTTGGTAGCTCAAAGTCTGAGGTGCTTGAATTCTGTCCCCCCCCCCCACCTCATGCAGAAGCGATGGCATGGGTTTGCTCCATTTTTTAAAAGTACTGGATATTGAACATGGTCTTACAAATGTATGGCGGGCAGCAGCCGTCTACCACCGACTTATTCCTAGACCCTCTTTTTTACTTTTTCTTTTAACACAGGAGCTCACTTGAGTTAACCAGGCTGGCTTCAAACCTACCATGTAGCCCACACAGTTCCTAAGCTTATGATCCTCCAGCCTCACTTTCTCAAGAAGCTGGGGTTACTGGCTTGGGCCACCAGGCCTAGCAAGATGGGGCAGAGATCTCTGATAATGTGGGCTGAGTAAATGGCTTTTAGGTTTTCTCTCACTGTATAATTACGGTGTCTTTAAAATATCATTTTTTGGGGGGCCGGAGGTGGCGCATACCTTTAATTCCAGCACTTGGAAGGCAGAGGCAGGCGGATCGCTGTGAGTTCGAGGCCAGCCTGGTTTACACAGTAGTCTAGGACAGCCAAGGCTACACAGAGAAACCTTGTCTTGAGAAACCAAAATAATAATAATAATAGTAAAATAAAATATAATTATTTTTATCTCATTGCAGTGTCAGTGTACAAGTATCACATAAGGAACATGTAACTCCTGATTATGATATACAGAATCTTTGAAACAAAGTTTACATTTTTGTAATCGTTAAATTATTTTGTGTCTAGCAAGAAAATATCTAAGGTCATTATTTTTCCTGTAGGAAAACTAGGCTGGTAGGAAATGCACTTATATGCCTACTTGAGCAAAACAGGATAGATTTGAGCTTTGCTCAAGAATGTGATGTGTACGGCCAGCAAGATGGCTCAGTTGGTAAAGGTGGTTACAGCCAATCCTGATGGCCCTCATTCAGTCCCTGGGACTCACATAGTGGTAGGAGAGAGTCCTCTGGTCTCCACGCTGAGTGCTGTGGCTTACACACACACACACACACACACACACACACACACACACACACACACACACATATACATAGTGCTAAATACTAAATTAAAGCTTTGATATATGAATCCGCACCCTCCATTCCCTCAGCTGTTGTGGCAAAAACATCCATAGAGTGTTAATACCTGCAGTTTCCAGGGAGAAGCAAATCCATGAATGTCGTGCTAATCACTCCTGTTACCTGATGCAGACTGCCAGTGTTAGGTGTTTTGCTTACTTATCATTTCTGCTCTTTATAACAGTTGTGGAGTACAAAGCAGTAACGTGGGATGTCATTGTAATAACATTGGAAGCTAAAACAATGATATGCTATGTAGTATCAAAAGTTAGAGTTAATATTTGTTTGGTTTTTTTAACCCCTAGCAAGACAGACCTCTGCCATGTAGCATTGTATCACATATGGGTAAGAGATAGAAGAGATTTGAATAAACTAAGCTTAGTGAGATTTCTGGTGACTCAGCCACTGCTTGATTTTAAAAAGTGTCCAACTTTTTATACAGTTGCATCAGCAGCTTCAACAAGCTTTGAGTCAACTGCTGAATTAGACACAGAGGCAGGACGGTCCAGTGCTGACTGGACTTGATTTTGTGTAGCGTGGCCAGTGGGCTCCAGGAGCAGCAGGTCTACGCAGATAATAGTATTCATTTTCAGGGTTTCCCATGTGATGCTAAAAGAAAAGAGCCGTTAGAACTGAGGTAATCAGCAGCCGAGAGATGCTGACCTCCTACTTTTTAATTTAAAGAGTGTCCAAGGGTCGGATGTGACAATTAAGGTAATACTTGTCTCTGGAGTCATGGAACAAGTCACCGATTGAGCTGTAAGTCAACGCACAAATGGGTAGTAATCTGTGCCACCTTAGGTTTTATGGCAGGAGTCCAGCATGGACGTTTTGTATATACAGGTATTCTGATATTCAAATAAAGAACAGGCAATACAGAATTCAGAAAATTCTAAATTAGCATTACACTTTACTTAAATACTTTTGATTGTTAATTTGCTACGTGTGTGTGTGTGTGTGTGTGTGTGTGTGTGTGTGTGTGTCTTTTCTGTGACGATCAGAGATGGGTGTCCCACATCTTCCTCTATTGCTCTGCACCTTGTTTTTTTCAAAGAGGTCTGATTCAGCTAGATTGCCTCTCAGCAGCGAGCCCCAGGGACCCTCCTGTCCCTGCCTGTCCAGCACGGAGATTGCCGTGCCCACAGCCACAGCGCTGTTTCTGTGGTGCCCAGAATCAGCTTAGGCCCTCAAGCTTAAGTGGCGAGCACTCTACAGACTACGACTTTTCCCTATTCCCCCTTCCGCTTTTAAAATACAGATGGATAGTATTAATGTTCATGCTCTTCTTGTTGGTTTACTTCTGATTACCTTCGTCTTGTGGTTTCTGTTGCTGTGGTAAAACACCATAGCCAAAAGCAACTTGGAGAGAAAGAGGCTTATTTCAGTTTACAACTCAGAGGTCATAGTCAATATCTGGGGAAAGTCAGGGCAGGAACTGGAGGCAGGAACTAGAACGTAAGCCATTCTGCACGCGCTCAGCCTTGCTTTCTTTTCTTTCTTTCTTTCTTTCTTTCTTTCTTTCTTTCTTTCTTTCTTTCTGTCTGTCTGTCTTTCTCCCCTTCTTCCCCCGTCCCCCCTTCGAGACAGTGTCTCTCTGTGTTAGCCTTGGCTGTCCTGGCAGCCTTGCATTCTTATGCAGCTCAGACCTACCTGTGTATGGTTGGAACTGCCCACAGTGACCTGGGTCCTCTTACATGTCATCACTAAAGAAAATACTCAAAGGCCGATCTTATTGAGGAACTATCTCAATTGAGAGCTCCTCTTCCTCACTAAGTCTAGCTTCAGTCAAGGTGACAAAAAAATTAACCAGAACAGCCTTAAAAAGCAACAAAAACAACAAAACAACTTTTTAAAATTTGTTGTATGTGAGCCCAGCACTGCATCTGTGGAGGTCAGAGGATAGTCTGCAGCAGTCAGTTCTGTACTTTACAATGTTGGTCCCAAGGATCAAATTGAGGTTGTCAGGTTGGTAGCACGAGCAAGCTCCTTTACCAGTGCCTAAGTACACTTTCATATTGGATGACATAGAATTTGTCTGAGAATAATATGTTTATGGAATGTGTTTTCCTGCTTTAATTCTAACTTGAAAGTAATGTATGTGTTAATATGTCATAATATTCTCCTTTTTAGAAACCTTAAAGGAAATTGATGATGTCTATGAAAAATATAAGAAAGAAGATGATTCAAACCAGAAAAAACGCCTACAGCAGCTTCTCCAGAGAGCATTAATCAATAGCCAAGAATTGGGAGATGAAAAAATTCAGATTGTCACACAGATGCTTGAATTGGTGGAAAATCGGGCAAGACAAATGGAGCTACATTCACAGTGTTTCCAAGATCCCACTGAAGGCGAACGAGCCTCAGACAAAGCAAAGATGGATTCTAGTCAGCCTGAAAGATCTAGAAGACCTCGAAGGCAGCGGACCAGTGAGAGCCGCGATTTATGCCACATGACAAATGGGATCGAAGACTGTGATGATCAGCCCCCAAAAGAAAAGAAATCCAAGTCCTCTAAGAAGAAGAAGCGCTCCAAGGCCAAGCAGGAGAGGGAGGCCTCGCCTGTTGAGTTTGCAATAGACCCCAACGAGCCCACCTACTGCCTGTGTGACCAGGTGTCCTACGGGGAGATGATAGGCTGTGACAATGAGCAGTGCCCCATTGAATGGTTTCACTTCTCCTGCGTGTCCCTCACCTACAAACCCAAGGGGAAGTGGTACTGCCCAAAGTGCAGGGGGGACAATGAGAAAACTATGGACAAAAGTACTGAAAAGACAAAAAAGGAGAGAAGAGCGAGGTAGTGAAGGCTCTCCATGTTTTAAAAGGGTTCTGTGTCTTTTATATAATTGGTTTACTTTCGGAAATGTTTTAGGGTAAATGCATAAGACTATGCAATAATTTTTAATCATTAGTATTAATGGTGTATTAAAAAGTTGTTGTACTTTGTCTGTGACCTTAATTTTCTGCACTGAATTACCAAATATTTTCAGCCGGGTAGTCTTGTGACCAGCGGAAGAAAGGAGCAGGGAACAGGGAGAGAGTGGTACGAATGAACTTCAAGCAGCTTCCCAAACCACACTTATTTCATTTTCACCTCAAACTCCCATGCTATGTTGGGAGTAAACACAAATGTTTTGCTAACATTTTAGTTCTGTGTGCTTAAGAATTTTCTGTGTTGTTGGATTTCTCTGTGTCAAAGTATCTTGGGAATTTCAACTATGAACACTAACCTGCTTAGAGATTCTTATTGGTCCCATGTATTCATACACTTGTTAAACCTCTAGTCTTCCAGAAATTCCGGGAACTAGAGAGAAGAGTAATCTGTGGTGCCATGTGGAAAAAATGCGCTTTTACTGGAGTATTTGCTGCTGTTTTTCCTTGGTAGCTTTTGATCCCGGTCAGTTGTAGCGTCTGTAAATGCCGCTTCTGCTTCAGAACAGACACACTGGCTCTAGTGCTGAATACGAGACTTGCTTTGTTATGATCAGGACAGGTGAGACTAGTTAGGGTCCCAAAAGCGCTGCCACTGGCTCGGACTGGCAGGATTTGGATTGTTTAGCAACATGGCAAAGGCTGAACAATTTAAAGATGTGTCTTGACATTTCCTATGTGACCCACTGCTGAAATGTTTAGCCACAGACCTACCAGTCGAAAAAAGGGCATATATTAGTCTTTAAATACTGCCTTTTCTGTCAAACAGTTATTTTAAATAGTTTTGCTTGGAGGCTAGAGTTTATTTCTGTCCCAGTGAGTAAGTATACATTATTTTAAATAATAGTATATTTACCATAACCTTCTCGTATTGGTGCTGTTTGATGTTTTCATGTTTATGGAGCTAATTTCATTATAACAATACAATTAATAATGTATTTGTAAAATGAATTTTCCAGGATGTTGATATTTTGAGGTTAAGCATCTTGATGGCTGTATGTCCAAGTGCTGGAGCAGTCTTTGATAACGGGGGCAGCAGATGGACTAGTCCTTTCAGCTTCTGTGTAGCATACTTATTCATCACTTCTTTCTCATCTGATAATCTTGATTCCTTTTGATGACTATGTGAAAGTTGTCTGCTTGTTTGGAAAAAAAAAGTTTTTTTTTTTTTTTTTTTCCAGCTCTCTGTGTGACTTTAGGCATGTCATTTCACTCTATCTGTAAAATGAGTTGGCTTACCTGTCTCTAGGGTTCTTTTGACATTTCAGTGTTGTTCTGTGGTGAAGGATTTTAATAATGAAATGGCTTGCTTTTTCTCTTTCATTACTGTCCTCTATCCTGAGGCATGAAGACAGTTTTAAGGGTGAGGTTAGAGGTGGATAAACGAACTTATTATTTCTGTCCCAAGGGTGTTTTGCTTGGTGACTGTTGCCAGTCTTGGTGACTATACTTCTTAAGTAAGAAATATTAGGCAGTATGATGACTTCTATTTCTACTGTAACTTTGTTGAGATGTAAAGAAACCCATTTCCCTCTTGAGAATATAGCTGTTTAACTGACACTGTTAACATAGTATGAGCCAATCTCTCCAAAGCTTTGAGCTATGACTGTGGAGAATTCACCACTCTTTAATTCATACTTGTGTGACAGAGAGATTCCCCAACTTACCTCACAATGGAATTACCTTAGTTTGAATGCATTGCCTGGGCCCCAGCCCCAGCGACTATAATATATAATTCATTTGGAATGTGACTTAAGCATTAAGCTTTTTTATTTTTTGTATTTAATTTTTGTTTTTGTTTTTCAGTTTTTTGAGTTGGTTTATCTGTGTTATCTTGGCTGACCTGGACTCACTTTGTAGACCAGGCTGGCCTCGAACTCGCAGCCATCTGCCAGCCTCCGCCTCCTGAGTGCTGGGTTTAAAGCATAAGGCTTTTTAATTTGTTTTTTTTTTTTTGTTTTGTTTTGTTGTTGTTCTTGTTTTTGTTTTTTGTTTTGAGACAGAGTTTCTCTATGTTGCCTTGGCTGTCCTGGACTCACTTTGTAGACCAGGCTGGCCTCAAACCCACAGAGATCCACCTGCCTCGGCCTCCCAAGTGCTGGAATTAAAGGCGTGTGCCACCACCACCCGGCACATTATGCTTTTTGAAGGTTACCATTTTAATGTATAGAAAAGTTTTGAAACCACTGCCCCGTTTTGAAATTTCTAGCCATTGAGCATTCAGATCTTTGTAGCTCCAGAGCTATTACTGTCTGTGGTTGAGCACTGGCCCTCTGCACCAGAGGCTGCTCTACCATGTTGGGACACTCAAAGGAAAGAGTCCGGCTTGTGGACCTCAGGTGCTAGCAGAAAAGTCATGTAGCACATCAAGGAACTGTTCCCATGTTTTAAATGAAAGTAAAGCACACACAAATTAAAAAAAAACAAAAACCAGAGCAACCCGGGAAATGAAAGAGGGGTGGATATCTATGTAGTGGCCAGGAAGAAGGGCCTTTCAGGAAGTAGTCAGAGCTCAAACAGAGACGTGAGGAGATCAGAACTTCAGGGGTGGGGGCAGGGAGTAGGGTAAACTTGAAACAGCATCAGAGCATGGAGGAAAGAACTGGAAAATGAAGGCTTTGGGAACCACGCTGGGCAGTTTGGAAAGGCGTTGAAAGACTTTGAGTCATGCTCTGGTTTGTATTTAAAGATCAGTCTAGCTATTGTGAATAGAGCCTGTGTGCCCCCTCCCCCCCATGGAAGTTGGGGGGCCTCTAAAATGGCCGTTTAGGTTTGTGTGGTTTGCTGTTTTATGTATATGAGTACACTGTCTTCTTGCACACCAGAAGAGGGCATCAGATCACATTACAGATGGTTGTGAGCCACCATGTGGTTGCTGGGAGTTGAACTCAGGACCTCTGGAAGAGCAGCCAGTGCTCTTAAACTCTGAGCCATCTCCAGTCCAAGAATGACTCCACTCCAAGAGACTCTTGAAGCCAAAAAGTGTGCTTATGTACTCTGTGTGTGTGCGCGCACATGTGCGTGTGCTCAAAAAAGTTAAAAGAGGACATCCAGCCTCAGAGTTGGTGCTATAGATTTCTAGCTGCCTCATGGGTGCCAAGAACTGAACTCAGGTCCTCTGCGGGGGCAACAAACATTTTTAACTCCTGGGCCATCTCTCCAGCCCATAGGTTTCTGTTTTAAAAGGCATAGCGAATGAGTTTTGACTTAGGGATTGGAAAACAAAGTGATGACAAGGGTGGTTCTTAGATCTTTGGTCAAGGGATGGAGGTTCTGCATGTTTGGAATAGCATCCAAGTGGTCTGGAAAAGAGAGGAGTTGGTACTTGGGTTTGAAATGACTCAGATTTCAAGGGCAACCCAGTATGGAGTCCTGTGTATGAAAAGTTACGGGAGGAGATGGGATAAGCCTTGAGAGTCGGTGCGATCGAGTTCGTGTTTCTCAAATCTGTGCATCATCTCCACTTGTTACAGCTGTGTCTACAGCAAGGCGTGCTGATGCTGATGCTGTTGTTGTTGTTGAGGGATCCTCTACGTGAGTAGGAACCAAATCATTCCAGAGAGGAAGGAGTTGGCCAGCAGCTATTGTGGAGTTAAGAAGCAGCAGAGGCGCTTTCTCAGAGCCCTCAAGCCAAAAGGTGGTCCACTATTCTTCCAAATAAAAGTGTTCTGAGAAGCTTCTCAGGGGTTTTTCAAGTAAGATGAGCAGAGAGAACATTCAGATGGATTGCTATAACAAGCTGCGAGTTTGCGGGGTGAAGGACCCAACCTGGAGCAGAAGGGGATTGAAGTAGTTGACAGGACTGCAACTCAAGCTTTGATGCAGAAAGTTGCAGCAATGTTGTTCATCTGGTACAAATATATATATATATTTGTACTTGTTTGCAAGACAGTGTTTTGGGTAGTGGGGAGTTAAGCAGTGAGTAAAGACAGAAGTGTGACTTGAGGTGTTTAGATTCTGGATTGCATGGGGGTAAAAGCAGGTAGGTGACTAAAGTTGGTGTGGGGACATGAAATTGTACTTCACATTCCTGGCAAAGAACCTAAGAGGGAGAGGATGTTGGCAATCCATAAAGATACGGGTGTGAAATGTCACTTAGGAAAGTGGGCACAGGGACGGTTCAGGAAAGTCAGGCTGAGCTGTGTATAAGCCAAGGGTTGGGGTCCTATCTTCAGATGAGCCAATTCCAACTTGCCTAGGCCTAAGTATTGAAAAACTGAAAATACAAAATAATTTAACCCCCTAAATCTCTAAGCCAGAAAAAATTGCAGCCTTCTTTCTATGCCCACTGTGATGTGCTCGCCAGCATCGGGCCTCTTTGCCCAGCCAAGAATTGAGAGGCACAGCCAGGGTGGGGAGTAGGGGCGGGGCCCGGAGTGAGGGGAGCTGCTGCACTTTCTGCATCCATAGCTTGCACTTTGATGTAGTGCCAGGTGTGTTTGTCAGTTTGGACTTAACCCTAGTGTGACTGCCTGACCTTGGTAAGCAGGTGGGGAAACTGGCTCCTTTACCCTTTCTTTCCTGTTGCAGTGTGAGGGCCATGCTCTGAGTCAGGATTCCAAAGACCTTATCTGTAGCCAGGTCAAGCCCTGTCCTTGGCCGCAGTTGGTTTAGATGGGAAATGAGCGATGTAGAATGCTTATCCGAAAAGCTGCTGCTGTTCATGTCTCCGGGGCAGTCTGAGGGAAGAGTGCTCCTGGTCTCAAGTTTACTATCTAAGGTTTCTGAACTGATAGCTTTTAACTGTGTGTGTGTGTGTGTTGACAAGACTTTAAAGCAGGATTTTCCACAGGAGTATCTCAATAGATGTAGCCTTAAGTCGTATTTTAAAATATTACCCAATACTTTTTTTTTTTTTTTTTTTTTTGGTTTTTCGAGACAGGGTCTCTCTGTGTAGCCTTGAGTGTCCTGGACTCACTTTGTAGTCCAGGCTGGCCTCGAACTCATAGCGATCCGCCTGCCTCTGCCTCCCGAGTGCTAGGATTAAAGGCGTGCGCCACCACGCCCGGCTCTACCCAATACTTTTAATTGATTAACTTTTTATATAAATTTCTTTTATAAATACAAAAATGATACCATTTGTGTGTGTGTTAGGAGATTAATATAACAAACCAAAGCAGTGGCATTAGAGTCTAGCTCTGTGAGATCACTGGCAAGAACGGAGCCCAGAGTCCACCCTTACATGTGATTAGTTAACACTAAGAATGAGAGATGAAATACGTAAGGAGGGCAGGGTGTGGTGGTGCATGCCTTTAATCCCAGCACTCGGGAGGCAGAGGCAGGCAGATCTCTGTGAGTTGGAGGCCAGCCTGGTCTACAAAGCAAGTCCAGGACAGCCAAGGCTACACAGAGAAACCCTGTCTCGAAAAACAAAACAAAACAAAGCCTAAGGAATCAAAAGTATCTAGAGAGTCTTCTTGAATACAACTTTACTAGGCTACTCTTGAGAAATAGCTTTAACAACAAAAGTTAACCATTGCTTGCTCTTCACATTCAAATTAATGTTTTCTTGTAAGCTTAGCATTTGGGAGATGGAAACAGGAGAGTAGATTATATAGTGGCTTGGGATACAAGGCACTTTCCCTCAAAACAATTGTTTTTTCTTAAAGCTACACTCCACAGGATTTTCTGCACAGACTGCCTATAAGATGTTACCCAACATTATCCATATGAGCATTACATAGTCCAGTTGGAGGCTATGCTGGATGGAGGGTGGTTTGTTTTCTGATCTGAGAAGTACCACCACACCCATCCCAGTGCCTCATCTAGAAGTTTAGAGATTTTTCTTTTTTTCCTTCCTTCCTTCCTTCCTTCCTTCCTTCCTTCTTTTCTTTTCTTTTTGGAGGCAGGGTTTCTCTGTGTAGCCCTGGCTAGAGAGAGATTTCTTGGGCCAGCCTATGCCACTGCTTGAAAAAAAGTATGGAAGTTATCTACATAAATTTCTTAATTATCCACTCCCAGTATTCACCGTAAACACTGAAGGGGAAAGATTTTGGTGGGATAGCATTTTTGGTGTTTTGGGTAGCTGTGCTCCTGTAAACACTTAAGAATTCTTTACACATTTTACCAGTTTTTGAAAACAATTGTCCTGTCTTCTTAAGTGGGTGCTCAGTCCTCTTGCCTTTCATGGGATTTAAGTAATGTGTTGACCCTTGTGACTCAACATGTGATGACACAGCACACGGTCCTCAGACCTTACTCCAATCAGGAGAACCATTTACTTCTGGATTTAGCCTCAGGCTGATTTGAAAAATGTTTTTCTACTTTTTTTTTCCCTTCTAAAACTGCTTAGCAGTGTGTACACCCCTTTGCATTTGTTGTGTCTTGGAGAAGCATTCAGTTAGATTTACATCTAGCTTAAGAATAAATAGAATTTGAAAAACTTGGGTGCCTAAGACTTAGGTTTGAATATGTGGAGTTTAAAATGAGGTTTTCTTTTGTTGTTTTGATTTTCTTTCTTTTTATGAGACAGGGTTTCACAGAGTTCCACTAGCTTGGAACTCACTGTGTAGACCAGGCTGACCTTGAATTCACGGTGATCTATCTGTCTCTGTTATCAGTGTGCTAGGATTAAAAGTGTTCATCATGTGCCTGGCCAAACTGTTCTCCGCTGTGTTCAGAGAACAGGGTTTTACTATATTCTTACTCTCAGGATCAGAATCTGACTGCTTTGTTTTACTATAGCCCTTATTTATGTAGTGTGCTAGCATTGGAAACAGTGCCTGAAACAGTGTAATCCAGCTGGCTAATTTTCTCTCCAGGTGTCAAGTGTTAACCCAGCAATGTGGAATCCTGTCCTCAGTGGCAAGTAATAACTGATTCCAAAAGAATTTACCCTATCAAGAATGAGAAATGGACTGGGTGGTGGCGGCACATGCCTTTTATCTCAGCACTCAGGAGCCAGAGGCAGGTGGATTGCTGTGAGTTCGAGGCCAGCTGGGTCTACATCAGTAGTCCAGGACAGCCAGGGCTACACAGAGAAACCCTGTCTCTAAAAACCAAAAATTAAAAGAAATAAAAAAAAGAAAGAATGTGAAATAGTAGCATATAACATTTCCAAAACTAAACATAGGGTTTTTTGGTGTTGTTTTGGTGTGTGTGTGTATGTGCGTGCGCACACGCAATGACAAATGTTCTGTGAGTGTGTTTCACTTTTTTGTTACTAAGCTTCATTTCCTATCAGTTTGAAAAGGAGAAATTCTCACAGACTAAGGGAAAGATAGACGTATATATCCCCCCCTTTTGTTTTGGTTTGTTTTGGTTTTTGGGACAGGGTTTCTCTGTGTAGCTCTGGCTGTCCTGGAACTCACTCTGTAGACCAGGTTGGCCTCGAACTCAGTGATCTGCCAGCCTCTTGCCTCCCCGAGTGGTAGTGTGTATATCTTCCGACGTCATTGTACTTTATTTATCTTTAATTAGGTTTCTCTTTCCAGTAGTAGACTAAATGTGTCTAAATCATCTAGAATTAATGAGTTAAATTTACATACTTCTCCTGTGATCTTAAGCTCCTAAAACAAGCCTTTCATCTAAGCAATGAGCTTAGAACCTTCACAGGCCTCACTAAGGGGGAGGTTTGGGTGTGAGGAGTCTGCAGTCCCGGCCACAGCTCGCAGCAGGGGCTGATCCACCGACATGCAGACACTGGCTGCAGGTGGACCTTTATGCGTGTGCACAGAATGCTAGTAGCTGGCTCCTTTTATTGCACCAAATTCTCTCCTGCCAAAGGGCAAGGGAGGCAGAAGCCCTGTCCTCAGAGGGTCGGCTACATAATCCCCACCTGGAAATCAAGTATCCCGTGTTGTTTGACTTTTTTTTTTTCCAGATAGACCTTCCTCACCTTGACTGTGGACATTGATGGGAAAATTAAAAGATACAATTTAGGTAGAAAGTGAAAAAGCAAATTTGTAATAGTATGCCATATAGAACTAGAATTCCTTTGAGAACTGCTGGTCAGTCATCTGGTGAGATTACGCTTTAACCCAGATTCCCAAAGCCTTCCCTGGGCTGTGAAGGGGTAATCTGCCAGAGAGAGCAGACTGGTTGCAGTTTCCCTCTTCCTGGGGACCCAGAGGTTCCTATGTGCTAGCAGAACGGACAGGTTGGAGAATACTGTGGTAATCTAGACCATGAAAAGCGGGTCAGAGTCCAGCATGCTGGGTGAGCAGACCATTGGCAGCCGCATGCCAGCCCCTCCCCCCCATGTCCCCATACTGGGGTCTCGATGTCCTTGGCCTTTAGTCTTTCTGATTGTTAAGTAGTGATAACTAAATGTGGACACTGAGGGAAATGGTTGTGTTCGAAGCCTCCCTGAGCAGATTTGATGCAGCTGATGGTAGTTTTGTTCCGTAAGATGGGCATGTGCTACCATCTCCTTTTTCTAGCAATTTAATTGGTTGAGCCTCTCGATAGGTGAAAGCGGCCTAGATTTTGTAGCCTTAAACTGATGGGGGGTAGCCTTCATTTCTGCTCAGAGAAGCTTGAGAAGAGACCACTGTCAGTCCTGAGCGAATTTCTGGGAAAATAAACAGGACAAGAGGCAAGTGATAAAGAGAGTCTTAATGTAGTCCACATTTGATCATCATCAAATGGGCAGAGTAGATGCTATGAGAAGTGACCCCTGCCCTGGGCAACAGTCTTGTGTTCCCAGTGTTCTCTGAAGTTTATTAGTATTAAATGTCATCTTGTTCCTTTGGTTTAGAACCCATTAAGCTCCTTGGAGAGTTTCATTGTTATTTCAAAGTAATTAATACCTGTTTCTGCAAAGTGAATTTACTGCAAAGTCCAGATTGCTAAACCAGTGTCATGGCCAGGCTTGGTGGCACACACCTTTAATCCCAGCACTCAGGAGGCAGAGGCAGGCGGATCGAGATGAGTTCAAGGCCAGCCTGGTCTACAAAGGGAGTCCAGGACAACCAAGGCTACACAGAGAAACCCTGTCTCGAAAAAAAACCAAACCAAACCAAACCAAACAAAACAAAAAAGGAAAAAGAAAAGAAAAAGAGAAAAAGCTAAGCCAGTGTCACAGTGAAACTTTTCTATGAAAGAGTAGGAAATACTATGTGGAGTTGTGTATGAGGCACCAAACTAGAGAGAGGGGGTGCTGGCTGCCTGAGAGTACATGCAGTGATTGTTAGGGCACCAAACTAGAGAGAGGGGGTGCTGGCTGCCTGAGAGTACATGCAGTGATT
>OU015752.1:20988312-21004637 GCA_907169655.1 Acomys percivali
ACACACACACACACACACACACACACACACACACACACACACACACATTCCCAGCCCCCAGGACAAACATGCACAAGGTAAATGAGCAAAGGTTAAATTTTGTTCTTTCTTTTTTGTTTTGTTTTTTTGTTTTTGAGACAGGATTTTTTTCTCTGTGTAGCTTTGGCTGTCCTGGACTCACTTTGTAGATCAGGCTGGCCTTGAACCTCAAAGCAATCTGCCTGCTTCTGCCTCCCTGGGTGCTAGGATTATGAGCATGCATGTGCCACCACACCCAGCTACTTGTTTTGTTTTTGGTATCTGAGGATCATGTGTGATGGCTGTACAGCATTCTTGTTAAGTTCCAAAAATTCCTCCTTATTCTTCTAGGATTCTGTGAGGCCTGACAGCGCTGTCATTTCTCTAAACCGCCTGATTGATTTTACTTCGGTTGGAATGACACCCTTTTCACTTCTCTGGTCTCTTATTTGCGCTCGCCATACTTCTTTTCTCTGGCTTTTCATTTGGAAGTGTCACCTGATGTCACTTCAGCCTTGCTCTTCTGTTATTTCCTCCACACTATTCTAAAACCTCACTATTTAAGTCAGCAGTCACCACTTTGCAAACGGACACAAACCTATCTGCTGCTGGACATCCGTGCTTTCTCAGTCTACCTCCCCTACCTGGGTTCAGTAACAGCTCATCCCAATACCTATCTGGACACCCCAGATCCCTCACAACATCCATGCCAGTAATCATACATAATTAATTTTCCAAGACTGGGTTTCTCCATATCCTGGAACTTGCTCTGTAGACCAGGCTATCCTCAAACAAAGAGATCCACCTGCCTCTGCCTCCCAAGTACCAATGAGACCCAATTTCAGCAAAAGGTTATTAGTCCCACTTTTATATTTGAATCTTTTCTTTGTTGCACGCTACAAAATTAGGCGAGCTTGAAATTCATTTGAATTAATAACTGCACAGATATCAGGGCCTCAAGTCTAACCTGGATGGGGAGGGGGAGGGGCGATTGTATTGACTCAGAGGAGCTTAGAGACCCCGGGGCGCACCTGGTAGACCTCTGTGGGTGGCCACGTACTAGTGGTGGAACTGTATAATGGCCTAGGGAGGATGCATGCTGGGAGATGAAAATTGCTGGAAAAGCAGATAGGAATTTGGATGAGGAATAGGTTCGTGTGCCTCAGCATCTTCCACGTTCTTTTGTTACTCTTACTGCCAGCGAGGGGTGCACATTGTTGTCCATCCACCACCGCACAATGAGGTCTAATCCTATGAACTTTCCCGGGACCATGGAGGTAACATGACCAGTGCAAGTCTCAAGATTACGTGACTATCTGTCATGCTTTGCATTTGTCTAACTGTTAAACCTGGCGTTTTAGTCTGCATCTGCCTGTCAGTCTCTTGCTTTCCACTTCTCTCTTAGTACAAGCCTGAGTGGAAAAACAAAGATGTCATTTATTCACCCCTCCTAAAGCTTCCAGGCTTAGTTAGTTAATAATTAATCTTCAACAAATAGCTCTTGAGTAACTGAAAGACTTTTCCATGCTACGAATCCTCAGCCTGTCTCATTTGGCTTCATCTGAGAAACGGTCCGTTTGTGCTACGGTCTCAGAAGCCAAAAAAGGGAAATTGTGGCCTGGGGCGTGGTGGTGCAAGCCTTCAATCCCAGCACTTGAGAGGCAGAGGCAGGTGGATTGCTGCAAGTTCGAGCCCAGCCTGGTCTACAGAGTGAGTTCCAGCACAGCCAGGGCTACACAGAGAAACCCTGTCTTGGAAACAACAAACAAACAAACAAAAAGGGAAACTGTGTGTGGTAAGATGGCTCAGCAGATAAGGGTGTTTGCTGCCAAGCCTGGCCACCTGAGTGTGAGTCCTGGGATCAACATGATGGAAGGGCAAGCTGTGTTCTGACTCCTACATGCACATATGCAGCACACAAACACAACACCATCATTATTAATATTTTAAAGCCATGAAGCAAGGTAGAGCCTGGAATAATCTCTGGGAGTGAGAAGCAACCACTTGGGCTGTTCTCTAGGCACCTCACACATATCCTGTCACAGCCCTCAGGATGTAAATGAAGGGGAAGGGAAGGGCTTGTGTCAAAGAGCACACTGTTCTTGTCATTGTTACCCTATGTCAACCAGCATAAAATAACTTTGGGATAACTTCACCTACTCATGCAATGATTTTCAATTGTTGTCCCTACTCCCCACCCCTCACCCAAACAGGGTTTCTCTGTGTAGCCTTGGTGCCCTGGACTTGATTTGTAGACCAGGCTGGCCTTGAACTCACAGAATACTGGGATTACAAGCGTGTGCCACCACACCAGGCTTGGTTTTGGTTTTTGAGACAGGGTGTCTCTGTGTAGCCCTGGCTGTTTTGGAGCTCTGTACATCTTTCTTTCTTTTCTGTTTTGTTTTTCGCCATCATGCCTGGCTGGCTGTCCTTTTATATTGTGATTTAACTTACTCCATCCTTTTTAGACATTAGAACTGAAGTCTTTTAATTTGCCTTGGGCACATCACCATCAGAAACACTCACAGGTATTTAGCCCACATCTTGACACAGGGTACGTAATACTAAACTTAGCTCACTTTTAAACATTTTTTTTATTTGGGAGGAGGGGATGTCACACGTGTGTGGAGGCTAGAGGGCAACTTCCCAGAGTCAGTTCTTTCTTGGGGCTACGTAGGTTCTGGGGATTGAATTTGGGGTATTGTGTTTTAGGGGCAAATGCCTATAACTCATGCAGCCCCCATGGCTCAGCTCACCATTAGCAATGATGGCTTTGCTTGTGTCACAGCCAAGTCATCTCACTGACCCGGTGCATTTCCTCAAATCCGAGTCCGTAACGGCTAAGATGCTGATACTCCAGGAAGCCTATCCTATTAGGTATGCAAACATTCCACATCCTTTCGGACTGGTGTACTTCATGATCTCTGAGCAATGGGGCGCCTTGTCAAATTTTCCGCAAAGACCACATGGTGACCTCAAAACTCTCGTCTTAGAGATGTCAAGCCCTTGGAAACTGAGCATATCTTATGTCCTTGAATGAGGTGAGTGGGTTGATCTCTCCAAAGAAGTAAAAAGTCTGGAATGATAGCAATCTCTAACCCATCTCTAAAGGCAGACTTTCCTTAGGCCAGTTCTTTAGACTGAAGGTCAGATGTGTCTGGAACAGTTGCTAGCACTTTTGAGATCACACTGTTAGAGTCATACTTACTTTTGCAATAGCTGGGGCTGGTTTGGCAAAGTCAAACCCGCATGGAAATATCAGGCTGGGCATGTTGGCACATGCCTTTAGTCCCAGCACTCAGAGGAGGCAGAAGCAGGCAGATCTTCGTGAGTTTGAGGCCACCCTGGTCTACAAAGCAAGTTCAAGATGGCCAGGACTACACAGAGAAACCTTGTCTTGAAAAACAAAACAGAAGAGAGAGAGAGAGAGAGAGAGAGAGAGAGAGAGAGAGAGAGAGAAGAAAGAAAGAAAGAAAGAGAAAGAAAGAAAGAAAGAAAGAAAGAAAGAAAGAAAGAAAGAAAAAGAAAATGGCAGGTGCCAGGACATTGGCTTGCTCTTTAGATTTAAGGTGACAGGCATTCTCTTTGGCTGGACATAGAGAATTCATTCAGTGGGAACCTGCAAGGACTGTTCAGGAGAGCCAGGGCTTTTACACAGAGAAACCCTGTCTCACAAAACAAAACAACAACAAAAGACTGCACAGACCATTCTCAATCCTCTTCCCCTTCCTCTCTTTAATCCTTTGCATGATTTCAGTTTCTTAGAAACCTTGAAATGGGAAAACAAAAGAAAAATACAACCGGAGAACAGACTAATATAGAACATGTGACAGTTTCAGTAACTGCTTTCACCAAACTCCTTGGGTGCTTACTGGCACCAAGTTGTGAAATGCTTTATCCACAGTGAAATGAAGCTTTTGAATTTGTTACACGTAATAAGCAGGGTAGTGGCGGCACATGCTTGTAATCCCAGCACTTGAGAGGCAGAGGCAGGTGGATCTCTGTGAGTTCAAGGCCAGCCTGGTTTACAAAGCAAGTTCAAAATGGCCAGGGCTATACAGAGAAACCCTGTCTCTAAAAACAAAACAGAAAAGAGACGGGGGAGGGGGGGCAGGGAGGGAAGAGGGAGAGAGAGAGAGAGAGAGAGAGAGAGAGAGAGAGAGAGAGAGAGAGAGGCAGGTGATCCCCACAGCCAGGAAATGGGGCTCCACCCTTTAGATTTAAGGTGACAGGCATTCTCTTTAGCTGGGTCTAGAGATCTGATTCAGTGGGAACCTGTAAGGATTGTTCAGATGTTGGCCCCACACTGATCCAGAAACCAGGACTCCTTGCTGCAGGACTCAGTAAACCAACTGCTTATGGAAACCTGGTGGTGGCTCAGCTGGAAAAATCCAGATGGCCTAATCCTGGTAGGCGCTCACTGGATAACTGTTTCTGGCACCAGGGACCAGCTCCATCTCAAAGGAGGGGAACAGCGGGAAGGCTCGGAGCACAGAAGGCTTGGGATTTGTTTCCTTCGGTTGGCTGCGTTCTAAGAGGCTGCGACCAGTGGAGCCTGACTGTGCCTCTGGGGACAGCAGGCTCTTGGCCCTAGAAGAGAGTTATTGTTTTCTGTTTACAGAAGTACAGTCATGGTGTCCTTCTAGAATAATTACTTGGCTGGGTGTGGTGGCACTCACTTTTACTCTTAGCACTCAGAGCTCTGTGAGTTCAAGGCCAGCCTGTTCTGCCAGGCATTCCAGGACAGCCAAGGGCTATGTAGTGTTGTGGTTAATTTATAAGTAGGGCCTAATGTTTATTATTAGCCCTGTAATTATTATGGCAGTATTTTCTAACCCGCTAGCAATCAATGAAACACAGACACCTAGGGCTGGGCACCTTTCATCCCAGCACTTGGGAGGCAGAGGCAGGCAGATTGCTGTGAGTTCAAGGCCAGCATGGTCTACAAAGTGAGTCCAGGACAGCCAAGGCTACACAGAGAAACTCTGTCTCAAAAAAACAAAACAAACAGAACAAAACAAACAAAAAGAAACACAGACACCTGTTATATTTTAAAATAGCAATAGCCTTAGTTAACCTGGGGCAGGGCAGACATTAATCCCCTAAATGACTTCCCATAGTGGGGCAGGTATCCCATACCCTGCCTCAGTCCCATGCCATCTGCTTCTAATAATTTCTATCATGCTACCTCCCATCCATAATCCCATGTAGTTGCTAAAGCTCTCCATCTGGGCTGAACTGTCCATTTCCTTCTTCCTCACCTAACACATAGTGCCAGCCCCTTCCTTTGCTTTCTCTCCTCCTCAAGTCTCTTCCCTCTTCCAGCCTGTCTTCCAAAAGCCTGAGAACCTTAGCTGCACCTACCCCATTTGCCCTGCCCAGGTGCATTGGCTTTTTCTTGGTCAAGCAGAAACAAGGTTTTAGGCAAGGCTACAAACATTTTAGGGTTCATGAGTCTGCTCCCCAAACAATGTAGAGAGACTGTCTCAAAAACAAACACTTTCTTCTTTTTTTTATTTTTATTTTTATTTTTTTTGAGACAGGGTTTCTCTGTGTAGCTTTGGCTGTCCTGGACTCACTTTATAGACCAGGCTGGCCTCAAACTCACAGAGATCCGCCTGCCCCTGGCTCCAACAGTACTAGGATTAATGGTGTGCACCACTGCACTCAGCTAAAAGACTATTTCTTGACAATGAATACAACTTTTTGCTGTTGGGGTTTTTGGTTGGTTGGTTTGGTTTGGTTTTTAAAGAGTATCGTTGGCCAGGTAGGGTAGTTGATGCCTTTATATCAGCGCTTGGAAGACAGAGGTAGGTGAATCTCTCTGAGTTAAGAGGACAGCCTGGCCTTCATAGGAATTTCCAAGTCAGCCAGGGCTGTATAGTGAGTCCCTGCCTAAAAACAAAACGAAACTCCAGAGTGGAGTGGAGTGGAGAGGAAGAATTCAAAGAGTCAGCTGCATTTACACAGAGAAGTCTGGGATCCTGCTCCCGATTTCTCTGAACCCTTCACTTTGGTCTAATCCTGTTTCTTCTGCACACTGTTGCTATTTTGAGCACAGTCGGTCTATCCCAGTTAAAAAAACATAGCGTGTGGTGCTTCAGATAACAACGGCCCCCATAGGCTCATATATTGAATGCTTAAGTCCCCAGTTGAGGAAATACTTGGAAGGATTAGGTGTGTCTTTTGGGGTGGGTTTTGAGGTCTCAAAAGTCCTTACCAGGCCACTCTCCCCCTTAGCCTGTTGCCTGAAGATAAGGATGTAAAGCTCTCAGCTGCTTCTCCAGCACTATGCCCAGGACTGTGGCCTGCCACGCTCCCGGCCATGACAGTCACGGACTAACCCTCTGAGACTGTAAGCCAACCTCCAATTAAATGCTTCTTTTAAAAACCAACTTTTTATGAGTTGCCTAGGTGACGGTGTCTCCCCACAGCAATAGGACACCAGCTAAGACATAGTGGGTCATACTTTTTGTTTTGTTTGGGTTTTTTAGTTGTTGTTGGTTTTTTTTGTTTGTTTGTTTGTTTGGTTGGTTGGTTGGTTTTGTTTTTATACAGGATCTTTCTGTATATCAAGCCCTGGCTGTCCTAGACTCACTTGTAAACCAGGCTGGCCTTGAACTCACCAGCCTGCCTCTGCCTCCTGAGTGCTGAGACTAAAGGCATGCACCACCACTAGTGACTCAAAGTGGATCATGCTAAAGTTTCTTCCTTGCATTTTTTGTTTTGTTCCAGACTGCCCCCAATCCCCACCACAGAGTGTGAGCTGGGGTCATTCTTGGTAGGGCTCTGCAGTGGAGGAGTCCTGCAAGAAAGTGCCCGCTTCCTTCAGTCTCTGCAGGGATTGACTGCCTCCAGGGCTCCTGCAGTGCACAAACCCCAGACGCTCTAGTCTCATGCAAAAATGTGTATAGTATTTTCATATCATCACGAGAGTGCAGTCTGAAGAAATGGCCACATTAGAGTTGAGGGTGTGGCTCAGTTGGCATAATCCTTAGCATCACAGACAACCAGTACATGCCTGTCATCCCAGCACTCGGGGTGGAGGCAGGATCAGAGGCTTGAAGTCATCCTCAACAAATTCACAGCCAGCCAGAACTACCTGAGACTCTGGTTCAAATAAATTAATTAAGCCGGGTGGTGGTGGTGCTTGCCTTTAATCCCAGCACTGGGGAGGCAGAGGCAGGTGGATCCCTGTGAGTTCGAGGCCAGCCTGGTCTACAATGGGAGTCCAGGACAGCCAAGGCTACACAGAGAGGCCCTGTCTCGAAAAACCAACAATAAATAAATAAATAAATAAATAAATAAATAAATATTAATTAATTTTTTAACAGAAGGAAATGATCAAAGCAGTTATCCTTTTAGACAAAGAACAATAAATCTATGACAGAATGGAAGAATTGATGGCCCTCTGAGCTAGGGAGTTAGGTCCTAGGGACATTATCACAGGAATGTAGAAGCTCCTGCATTACAGGGGTCATTTCAAATAGTTTGTTTATTCAGTGCATGGCAAACCAGCTACCAGCAATGGCACATGAAGCGCAGGCATGTGTCTTGCTGTGTGTAGGACAAAACCCGCATCCACTGGCCCTTTCTGAAGCCACACGTCACAGCGACTGCAGCTTATAGGACACCAGCAGCACGGCATATTCTGAGCTGCGAGTCTGTAACTCCTCTCTGCCCTCAGAGCCAGCCACCCAGGGTCGAGCAGGCCAGGTGTTGGCCCTACACTGTCATCTAGGAGATCACACGGAGGTGGTGATCTCTGTACCCTGGCTCAGCTTGAACGTCCCACCAAGGTCTACATCCTCTGGCTTAGCAAAGTGAAAGCTATCTTTTAACGTTTCCATCAGAGGAGCTGTTCCAAGCTGAATCACCTATAAAATTTCATCCGAAAGTAGTGTTTGTTTCCTTTCAGAACTCAGCCCCAGGAACTCCACCCAGGAGGCTGAAGAGCTTCCTGTCAGAGGCCAGCCTTGCTCACTCCACCCAGTAGGCTGAAGAAACTAACACTTCTGCAGTTTATGAATGAGGTACAGGCTCGTACTTGCTAATCCTTCTGAGGTGAATCTGTCCCTGGCTGCCTCCTCTATCTGAGACAGAGAGTATGGAAAACATTAAAGTCATTGTTGTATCAGAAGTAAAGAAAAAGGTGAGCCGGGCGCAGTGGTACACGCCTGTGATCCCAGCAGACAGGGAGGCAGAGGCAGGCGGATCTCTGATTTCCAGCCTGGTTCTACAAAGCGAGTCCAGGACAGCCACGGCTACACAGAGAAACCCTGTCTCCAAAAACCAAAAACCAAACCAAAACAAAACAAAAAAGTGTTGATTTAAGGGAAGAATAAAATTGAAGCACGCTTGTTTCTTCCACATCTGAGTCAGCTCAGGCAAAAGACCTGCAGTATCTGCTTGAGGCACAACATCAGCCCACAGGCCATTTGGTTCATCTCTTTAGAATCTGCTGGATTGGAGCAATCTTGGGCTTCTCACCCCTGGCCATTTTTCTAAAAGGTCATCATGCAGTGTGACCTTTATGCATTAATGTCAAGTGTTGAACCTTGGGTCAGTCCTGCTGAGACCCTCTCAATTTAACAATGCAAATATGAAATCTGAGTCCAAAGGGCACTTCCCATAGTGATCATAGTTTGCTTTCAAGTCATTGCTCAGCAGTTCCCAATGGTTTTGCTCACAATAACATGAACTGGAAAAACTAGTTTTTGTGCAGGCAGTCTTTATGGAGGTCTTTAGTGACTCCTGAACATTTCCCAAATGTTGCTTGCAGTCCAACAACTATAATTCATCTATGCTATGGTTTGAGTTTGACTCATGCTTTTCATGTTTGATCCCTAGCTGGTCACTTTACCTGAGGCTAGGGAGCCTATAGCTGCCCTGTTCCTGCCTGCTTTCCCTAGGTTTCATCTTGCCATTGCATAAACAGCTGGCAGGGAAGCTACCTCCCTGATTGAGCCTTGTGGATCGCCAGCCATGATGGACTGAACCTGTGAGCTAAAATAAATGTTTCTTTCGCCATATTGTTTTTGTATGACAACTTGGCCACAGTAACAGTGATAATTAATAGTGTCCACTTAGGAACACTGACTCCTGGTATCTTTGCAGGGTGGTCTGTCCACACTGAACCTTTCTATTTAGAAGGGAGGTTTTTGGTTTGGTATTTTTGTTTGTTTGTTTGGTGTTTTGTTTTGTATGTTGTTTGTTTGTTCGGGTTTTTATTTTGTTTCGTTTTTTGTTTTTTGAGACAGGGTTTCTCTGTGCAGCCCTGGCTGTCCTGGACTCGCTTTGTAGACCAGACTGGCCTTGAACTCACAGCGATCCACCTGCCTCTGCCTCTGAGTGCTGGGATTAAAGGCGTGTGCCACCACGCCCGGCTTAGATGGGAGGTTTGTAAAGTGAGAAAAGGTGACGAAAATTCATTCAGCTATAAATGTGGTTTGCAAGTCTCCAGATAACCAGTCAAGAAGGCTTTCATGGACCTAGCTGGATTAGTGGCTAATAGTGCCAAGAGCTAGGATCTGGTATTCCTGAGTTGCCTCAGTTTCTCAGGGTCACCAGGAGAAGAAGCTATCTGACCCCCTGAGAAGAGAGGGTTGGGAGAGAAGAGCTCCGAGTCCTTCATTGTACTGTCAATGCTTTAGTCAAGGCTTATTAGCCTCTGATGGATTGGAGCAGAAAAGAATTTGGGAAAGGAATACTCAAGGGAAAAATATATTCATATAAGACAGTGAGTGGTTCTCAACCTTCCTAATACTGCAACACTATAAACAGTTCCTCGTGTTGTGGTGATGCCCCCAGCCGTAAAATTATTTCCTTGCTACTTGAAGGTCTTTGGATGTCATCTCTTTCCAGAACAGCCATGTTCTGATTTAACATTCCTCTAAGGATTTTGGTGCCATGTCTAGTCAGCCCCCTTTTCCTAAATGTTCCACAACCATTTTCCATGCACACACACACACACACATACACGCACACACACAAATCAAGTTTTAGGGCAGCCTTCTCTGTTTCCTGTACACTGTCACCGAGGGGCAACCCCTTTTACTTTCAAGCAGATGAATGGGTTGGTTTTCCCACAAATCTGATTCCTATACTGGGATAGGAAACAAAGCCTTGTTTTCCGAACCCCCATTTATTTTATTCCTATGCTCAATTCAAGGATGGTGTGCACAGCACGCATTATAAATTGTGTACTAATTAAACGGCTGACTTCATTATCCCCTTTGAAAATATGCAGCCTGTCCCAAACAATTAGCACTTAATTATGGTTCCATATTGCTGCCTAATTGTTCCACGTGTTGGTCTTTAGTCTCCAACCAGACTACACGCCTCTGGAAGGCAGAGATGGAGACTTAAAATTCTTTGAACTCCCAGCGCAGCAGTGCTTGCTGGTCCTAACTAACACGGTCACTGTCACTGGTGGGTGTGTTTGTAAAGAGATGCTTGATCACACAAGGACCAAAATTGGGAGGAAAGGCTGGGCAAATCAGAAATAAGTTTAAAAGGGATGTCGAGGGACATTTAGTGACTTCATTTATCACTCGAGTCCTCAGAGAGCTGGATCCCATCTTTTTTTTTTTTTTTTTTGCTATTGCTTCACTCCAGTATCTACTATGGCAAAGACTCGTGCTGTGTTGAAGATACAAGACTAGTCTTTCAGAAAGTCATGGCTGGGAGAAGAGGAGGAACAGGCAGAATTGGACACAGATAATGATATAGTATAAAGATAAGCCAGGTGTGGTGGTGCGCACCAGTAATCCCAGCACTCCGGAAGGCAGAGGTAGAAGCAAGTGGATCTTTGTGAGTTTGAGGCCAGCATGGTCTACAAAGTTAGTCCTGGACAGCCAAGGCTATACAGGGAAAGAAAACAAGTTTGAAGATATTCTAAGATGTCTTTACCCCCAATTTGGAAGAAAATACTAGAATTCTTTTCCAAATACTTTGGGATTAAAGAAAGAAGTTGCTAACTAGCAATGTTACAGAGACTTATCAGGGGAAAGAACATAGCACATTTGATTATTATTATTATTATTTTAGACATGGTTTCTCTGTGTAGCCTTGACTGTCCTTTGTAGACCAGGCTGGCCTCCAACTCACAGCGATCTGCCTGCCTCTGCCTCCCGAGTGCTGGGATTAAACGGTGTGCCACAACCGCCTGGCCCACGTTTGATGTATTTTAAAGGAAGATTAACATTTGCTAGCTAGAAACTGTGCAGGCAAAGGAAAAAGTGAAGGCAAATTGCAGAAAGTTCAGTCCCATCCACTCCCTACTATCCTATCACTGAAGCCCTGGAGAGCCTGCATATGCCATCAGGGCCATTGCAGCCAAAGACAGTATATAAAGGGACAACTTGAAAGCACTTGTCTTAGGCTTTTACTGCTGTGAAGAGACACCACGACCTCAGTAACTCTTATAAAGAAAACATTTCACTGGGGCTGGCTTACAGTTCAGAGGTTTAGTCCATTACCGTCATGGTGGGAAATCATGGCGGGCACACAGGTAGGCAAGGTGCGGGAGAAGGAGCTGAGAGTTCTACATCTTGCTCCGCAGGCAGATGGAAGAGAGAATGACACACTTCCTCTAACAAGGCCACACCCACTTCAACAAGGCCACACCTCCTAGTAGTGCTACTCTGTGGACCTCTGGGGGCCATTTTCATTCATACCACCACAGTGTACTACGCCATTCAGAATGTCTACAAGGAAATAGCACCTACGCCCTCCAGTCAGAAAGAAACACATTCCTCGTATCACCTAACTTTTCAAGAAGTCCTTTAATGAAATACCAGGCCCTTTATAAAGAGAAAAGGCTTACCAAGCCCAGTTTGGGAGGCTCAAAGGCCTAGCACATATATCAACTCTCAGGGTAAAAGCCACATCACAGCGGAGGCACGTGCCGTCGGAAGAACCCATATGGCCAAGCAGGAAGCCAGGAAGAGAGACCCCTGTTTGGGTAGGATACTTCCCTTGTTCTGGATCTTGGTCTTTGCAGTCTTGATGGTGTCACTGAGCCTAACGTGGAGGGCCGTGGTCTTGTCTGGTAGGGCCTTTAAGAAGACCTGCATCCCAGGGTGCACTCAGCCCCTCTCACTGAAGGGAAAGCGGTGTCTTAGTTACTCCTCTCACTGTGATGACAAAGGTAAAGTCCACTGTGGGTGGAGAGTCAAGGACGCTAAGCAGTTGGTCACACCAGGTCCACAGGCAGAGAAGGACAGCAATGAGGGATAGGGCCCAGCTCCCTTCCTCCAGGACTCCAGCCTATGGGATGGTGTCGCCCACAGTGGGCGGATCTTCCCGCTTCAATGGATCCAGTCTAGATGATTTCTCACAGGCACCACTAGAGTTTAGCCTAATTCAGACAATCCTTCACAAGTGGGTCTGGGAGCCTCACAAGTGGGAGTCTCCTGGGTGATCCCACATAAATCACACTGGTTTTATTTCCTTTGAGTATACAATCGCCATTTAACAACAGAAATATGTCCTAAGAAATGGGTTAAGTGATAATAACACTATATGAGCATCATACCGGGTCCTCGCACAAAGTAAAAGAGCTAGGAAATCACTAGGTCATGTAATCCTATGGAACCACATATGTGTATGATGGTTGTTGACTGACATGCTATCATGCAGCTCATAGGTTACATGGTAGCTCTACATCCAGTTGTCTGAAGAACTCACATGTGTTTGCCAACAATTAACTAATCTCTTTTCATTTTGATAGTCACCCTAACTGGTGTATTTGATGGTTTTTCCTGATCATTTATGATGCTGAGCACATTTGTATACAACCATTAACTCTTTTGTCTGTCTTCTTCAGATAACCCTCTACTCACACCTTTTGCTGATATTTTAATTGGGTTATTTAATTGCTGTTAAATTCATTGCATATTTTTATATTAACCCCTTATCACATGTATGCCTTACATACTTTCTGTGTGTAACCTTTGAGCAGTGTGTGTGTGTGTGTGGTTTGATTGTGGCTGCACATGCGCACGTGGGTACGTTAGCATGTGGAGATTGAAGTCATGGGTCTTCCCTCACTAGCTGTCCACCTTTTTCACTTCTTGGAGACAGAGTCTCTTACTGGGCCTGAAGCATGTCAGTTTGTGCTAGGCCGGCTGGCCCAGGAGCTTCTGGGAGCTTCCTGTGTCCACCCATGCAGCGCTGGGTTGCAGCTGCATGCTGCTGTGCCAGGCTTTTTCTGTGAGTTCTGGGGGCCAGACCTTAAGTCCTCAGTTTACACAACAGGCACTTGACTGACTCAATGATTTCTCCCATTTCCAGTTGAGGACCAGGCTGCCCTCGACCTCATAGAGATCCACCTGCTTCTGCTTCCCAGGTGCTGGGATCAAAGCTGTGTGTCACCACCGCCTGGCCATATTTGTCTTCTGAAACAGCAGATTGATCAAAATTAGAGAGTCCAGAAGCAGAGTTTGCCATTAAATCCTTGAGCAAAATGTGAACAAAAGGGAGATTTCTTTGTAGGAGTTTTTATACTTTTTCTAACTTTGACTAAACAACTGAGAACAAAAGCATCTTCCTGTTTCTTGTCAGTTTTCACTAATCACCTTGTATTCATCATCTGTGTGGGCACACCAAAGAGGTTATCTCTTTAAATACTTCTTTTTATATATGCGGCTGACTTAGTTAGGGTTTTTATTGCTTCATTGAAACAACATGACCAAAAAGCAAGTTGGGAAGGAAAGAGTTTATTTGGCTTACACTTTTTGTTTGTTTGTTTGTTTGTTTGTTTGTTTTTCAAGACAGGGTCTCTCTGTGTTGCCTTGGCTGTCCTGGACTCACTTTGTAGATCAGGCTGGCCTCGAACTCACAGCGATCTGCCTGCCTCTGCCTCCCAAGTGCTGAATGCTGGGATCAAAGGCATGCACCACCACCTCCTGGCTTTGGTTTACACTTCTACAATCAGGACCGGAACTCAAGCAGGGGCAGGAACTGAGGCAGTAGCTGATTGATGCAGAGGCCATGGAGGGTGCTGCTTACAGGCTTGCTCTCCGTGGCTTGCTCAGCCTGCTTTCTTACAGGATCCAGGACCACCAGGCCAGGGATGGCCCCTCCCACAATGGGATGGGCCCTCCCGCAGGGATCACTAACTGAGAAAATCCCTCGCAGCTGTGATTTTCAGTAGTTGCCTTTGTATAGGCTGGCTTTGTGTGTCACCTTGACACAAGCTAGAGTCATCAGAGGGGAAGGAGCCTCAGTTGTTTAACAGCTAAATGGTGATGGTTAGAGGTAGGCTTTCCCATGATTCTTTGCTTCCATAAATAAGAGATACCCTCAGAACATCAGCTTCACTGTATACATTTTTAAGGCTAACCCTTTCTATTTTGCTTGGAAAGATATTCTTGGGGGAACCTTTTACATTATTTTCCTTTCCTTTTCCATGTATATACAATTAATCTCTTCCTTCCTTCCTTCCTTCCTTCCTTCCTTCCTTCCTTCCTTTTTTTGCCTGAAATAGTGTCTCCCAATGTATCTATCTCTGACTGGCCTGGAACTCACAGAGATCTTCCGGCCTCTGTCTCCCAAGTGCTAGGATGAAGGGTATGCATTATTACTTTAATAATTAAAAATAAGAAACAAGATGCCAGGCAACAGATATTAGATGAGGCAGGGCCACGCCCCCATGGCAGGTAGGCAATGACATCACAGGTAGGCCGACTGAAGCACAATCCTCACAATGACCCTCCCCCATTCATCTTTCTTTGGTCGCCTCAGTACAGATCAGGCCCAGGCACCTGGCAGCTTGCACAGACCTGCTGACATCCGGGCCCTCTTACCTTTCCTACCCTTTGTTTTTGCCTGAATTATCTCTGTTTAAAAAAAAAAAAAAAGTCAGCAGGAGGTGGTGGTGCTTGGGGAGAGAGAGACAGGGGCTCTCTGTGAGTTTGAGGCCAGCCTGGTCTATAGAGTGAGTTCCCAGACAGAGAAACCCTGTCTCAGAAAAAGAAAAGAAAAAACAGTCGACTAAATCATTCCTTAGAAGCCTGAGAGGTCCAATTTTTCTTCTGTATATTTAGTATCAGCTGTCAAGTCCAAAGGAAACCCGCAATTCCTCAAAGCCCCAAAGGTGGTCCATATATCTTGAAAGGAGCTCAACCTGACAGAAGGATTTCCGGCAGCCAGCTGAAAGCCAGCATTCCTCAGGAACTTGGGAAACCGGTTCCCATCTGCCTGAAGGAGTCATTTCCCTGACTTCTGGCACAGAGGACAATGATGTCTATTAGCGTACCAGAGCGCATGCTGGCCTCCAGGCTCCCTCAGTGTCACAAGTACCTGTGACACATTTCAAAGTCTGTGCCAAATTCTTCCCATCTCCTCCCCTTCCCTAAACTCCCCCAGCTGTTTACTTCTCCTTCCCATGACCCAACAATTCTCACTAAGTTCTGCTCTTGCTATTTTTACTACTTTCTCAGGTCTCTGGCCCCTGATAGTCTCCCCTTCTCTCGGAGACAGCCCTGACCACACATCCAGCCTGCTGGCCCCACTCAGTCTACTTTCTCTCTCTGCTCTGGACTCTTCCAGATGTTTTCTCTCTCATATCCTAACACAACAAAACAACAACAGCAGCAGCAAAACAAAAACAAACAAACAAACCACCTTTCCCCTTTAACTATACCATGGACCATGGAGCTGTCCTATCAGCAGTTGCTTTACTGCATCTCCCTCGCACACATCTGGTACCAAAAACCCTTACGTACGTACATTAACTGTTAAACTAACCAAAGGAGACAGAATGAAAGAATTTGACTCTTTCTGAAACCGTCTCTTAAGAATTTTGTATGGGTGCTGGCACACGCCTTTAATCCCAGCACTCTGGAGGCAGAGGCAGGCGGATTTCTCTGGGTTCGAGGCCAGCCTGGTCTACAAAGTTAGTCCAGGACAGCCAAGGCTACACAGAGAAACTGTGTCTCGAAAAAACCAAAAAAACCACAACAACAAGAAAAGAAAAGGCCGGGCGTGGTGGCGCATGCCTTTAATTCCAGCACACAGGAGGCAGAGGCAGGTGGATCGCTGTGAGTTTGAGGCTAGCCTGGTCTACAAAGAGAGTCCAGGACAGCCAAAGCTACACAGAGAAACCCTGTCTCGAAAAACCAAAAAAAAAAAAAAAAAAAAAAGAAAAGAAAAAAGAAAAAAGAAAAGAAGAAGGAGGAGGAGGAGGACGAGGTGTCACCAGAAGAGCCATTTTTTTTTAGTTTAGGCCTGGCTGTACAGGGGCTTCAGGGAAGCGTGTGTGTGTGTGTGTGTGTGTGTGTGTGTGTGTGTGTGTGTGTGTG
>OU015752.1:21020700-21044136 GCA_907169655.1 Acomys percivali
ACACACACACACACACACACACACACACACACACACACACACACACGGCGTGCGTGCAATCAATCAATTTTAAAAGTAAATCTTTAAAAGACTGCTGTATTATTTTCTGAAGATAATTTTTTTCTTTCTTTCTTTCTTTTCTTTTTTCTTTTCTTTTTTTTTTTTTCCTCCGAGATAGGGTTTCTCTTTGTAGCCTTGGCTGTCCTGGACTCACTTTGTACACCAGGCTGGCCTTGAACTCACAGCGACCCACCTACCTCTGCCTCCCAGGTGCTGGGATTAAAGGTGTGTACCACCACCATGCCTGGCCCAAATGCAAAGTTTCATTATGTCTCTTTTGCAGGCCTTGAACTTGTGAACATCTTACTTTTTTCAGCCTCTGGAAAAGCTGAGGTTAAAGGTATGCACCCCTTTCTTTTTATTTCTTTATTTTATGATTTTTTAAAAAATTTATTACATGCACCATGTGTATGCTTGATGCCCTTGGTCAGTAGAGAGCATGGGATCCCCTGGAAATGGAGATCCTAAATAAAAATTGCTTATGAACTCTGTAGGCCACCATGTGAGCTCTGACAACTGAGCCCCAACCCTAGCCCTTTGTAAGAGCAACAAGTTCTCTTAACCTGCTGACCCATCTTTCCAGCCCTGGCTTTAAAAGATACAGCAGTAGATATAGCTTTAGACATATAAAGTGTTTTGTGAGTAATAAAAAAAAAATGTTCCTTACGTTACTGTAGCTTCTAGTGTTCTCTATTCCAGGTGTTGATAGGCTTTCTCCTCAGGGTATTCCTTTTGTGTTTGCGTCTCAGCTCGTGGGGTTTGGTGGCAAGCCCCTTTATCCACTGAGCCAGCCTGCCACGCCCACTCCTTTGTCAGTCCTCCCTGGCAAGCCCCTCTGTTAGGTGAGCTCTGTCTCCACATCTGCTAATCCATCCTTTTGGGCTTTCTACTCTGGTGTCCAGGCTTGTCCAGAACTCCCAGAACGCACCCCCCCCTATCCCCCCCCCCCCCCCCCCCCATCACCCCACCCCCCACCCCCACCCCTGCTTCAGCCTCCCAGCCAGGTGGAATTACAGGTATGTGCACTCATGCTTGGCGCATGAACCTTTTAATTTCCTGTGTCGTTCTAAAGTGGTCAAGCTGTTATTTACCTTCTTGAGCATATAGCATGTGGTTTTTTGTTTGTTTGTTTTGATTTTTTTAAAAAATGGAACATATAATAATCATTATATTTGCTAAATGCCCTTGACTACCACCATCTCTCACTTGTGGGTCTGCTTATATTGATTGACATTTCTATTTATTATAGATTATTACTTCCCAACCCCAATCTAGTGATTTGTGGTTTTTTTGTTTGTTTGTTTGGTTGGGTTTTTTTTTGTATTTTTTAAAAAAATATTTTATTTAAATTTGTGTGCGTTGGTGTGAGGATGTCAGATCTTGGAGTTACAGACAGTTGTGAGCTGCCATATGGGTGCTGGGAATTGAACCCGGGTCCCCTGGAAGAACAGTCAGTGTTCTTACCCACCGAGCCATCTCTCTAGCCCGTTTTTTTGAATTTTTGAAACAGGGTTTCTCTGTGTAGCCTAGGCTGTCTTGGACTCACTTTGTAGACCAGGCTGGCCTCGAACTAACAGCGATCCTCCTGCTTCTGTCTTCCGAGTGTTGGGATTACTGGCGTGCACCACCACACCCAGCAGAATGGGTTTTCTTACTCTGTCTTGTAGAAATTGAGCTGAGGTCATCAGGCTTAGTGACAGGTGCCTTCACCCACTAATCTATCTCACTGGCTATTCTTGAACTTTGTGTTGGACTATTGACATTCAGAAGTCGCTCAGTCTGGGGCCGAAGGGATGGGTCAGCATTTATGAACACTAGCTGCTCTTGCAAAGGACCTGGGTTCAGTTCCCTGCGCCCAGATGGCTGCTCACAACCTCCTGTGACTTCTGTTCCAGGAGATCCAAAACCCTCTTCTGGCCTCTGAGAGTAGTGCATGCACATGGTGCATATACACATAGGCAGACAAAACACACAAATACATACCTACATGAGCTGCCATGTAGGTGCTGGGAACTGAACCTGGGTCCTCTCAACTGCTGAGCCAGCTCCCCAGGGACCATTCTTGAATACCGTGCAATACTGAAATTGTGTGTAAATTACCTTCCTTTGCTTCTCTTTCCCCCTCTCCTTGTTCTCCTTCCTGAGCTCTCGGGATACAAGCCAGACTATGCACATAATAAGTAGGAACTCTTACCTCCAAGGCTCTTCTCCCCACTTCCGCTGGATGATCCATCTCAATCCACATGCACACACTTTACCAGAGTTCACTTTAGGCTACAGAAGCTCTTGCGTGCTGTTGCAGACCTGGTCCACATTTACAATACCTTAAAGTCAGTACCTAAAGTCAATACTTAAAGTCAGTCTCTATTATCTTCTCCGATGTTGGGCAAATTCTTGGATCTCCCTCTAAATTGATAGCTAGACCCAGAAATCTAAAAAGTAGCTCAGGTTCATTTTTAAAAACATGTATTTTATATGTTGAAGGTTTTTTTTAAAAATTAAACTGTTTGTTTTTCTTTGTTTCTCTCTTAACCCGACTATCATATAAATAACTGAGACTCTTTTCTATTTGTTTATAAGCTTCAGAACACGATCTGTTTTTTTCCACTTGAATATGTTTTTATTCAGCTCACAGCACTAAGAGCATGAGAGACTTTCACAACTCTGCACCACGGAGCACATGGTGTTTTAATTTTGTTCACAATTTGAGTACAGCATTATTACTGTTTGGCACTAGGGCCCAAAGATGACATTTTGATTCCTCAGCTTTGGGATAGTCACTGACGTCATCATGCTTGTCTAGTCATGCAGAGGAAAGAAATTCGGAAGCAGTTTCTTTTCCTCCTGCCTTTGCAGGAAGGTCCATTTTCTCACATGAGAAATGATTCACAGGGAGGCCTTCCACAAACAGACAGAACTTGTTCCTGATCACGACAGGGAGCGAGTAGAGTGGGTCACCAGGGACACTATAGGAGTTTCCGTCAGAGATGACGCCCATTGACACGAACTCTCCCTCTGGGCTTCCAAACCAGACAGATGTCACTGATGTGGGCTGAGAGGGCTTTTTCAGCAGACATTGCACTGGCCGGTTTCCGAGCCTTGATGACAGCAGCGCCACGCTGATGCACAGTCATGAGCCAGCGGCCATCTTTTAGGGCTTCATGCACAGCAGCCACCTTTCCTTGCAATTTCACCTTGGCATGATTGACATCTGGATGCTGAGCTGATAAATGGTTTCCCCAGATGATGACATTCTTTACGTCCTCAGCAGTTACACCGAGTTGAAGAGCAATTTGAGATTCTGCTCAGTTGTGGTCCAAGTGAGTCAGGCAACTGAAGTTCTCCTGGGGGATCAATGGGGCTGAGTTGGAGGCTGTCAGGCAATTCTCATTGCCTGGGTTCCCTACAACAGTGACCTTAACGGATTTCTTGGCATACTTCTCCCAGGCAGGACCATTGGAATTAGAAGCTTTTCACATTTGCTTTCAGGAGGGCTTTCCTTCCCATACTTTCCCTTCTTGGCATGGAGCCCACAAGGACAGCCACATCCAGGTCTTTAAAGGCAATGTCTTCTTTGTCCATTGCAATGACATATTTGAGAAGGGGCAGGGCACAGTCCGGCAGCTCCCTTAGGACCCCGTCCAGAATGCTTATCATGGGGGTGGTAGCCAAGAGCACAAGAACGATGGGCTGGTCTTTACCAAAGACAGAACCATTTCCAATACGGTACAACAGTGAATATGCAATTTGACCAACTGCTCTAGTCACAAGGGCTCTGATTGGTTCAGACATTATTGGGAACTGCAGGGCGATTTCTGCACCTGCAAAGGCCGTCTTCATCAGTCAGGTCACCTCCACAGTGGAACGGACTCAGGGAGTGAAGGTGGTGCTCGCCAGAAATCCACAGCACAATCTTGAGTAGTGTCTATTCCTAACCCTCTATGTTATCCTGACTCCATCTTTGCCATAATCCCAAATTGCGTTGCTCCAGGGGAATCTTCTTCAACTCTCCTGCACCTCTGCCTGTGGCTGAATCTTCTACTTCCTTTTCTAAGTCCTCCTCCCCTACTTGGCAGGAAGTCCAGCCCTATTCTCTTCCCCTGCTCAGTGATAGGCTGTAAGCTGTTTTATTGAAATATCAGGGGACAAATGGGGAGCAGCATTTAAACGATGTTGAGTTAGGAGATTCTCAGAACAAGGATTGCAACCAGACATGGCGGGTGGGAGGTGTATAGAAATCAGCATTTAAATTAGACAATGACTTTATGCCTACATTTCTGTGTCTTGCTGTTTTGCCTGGATGTGCATCCGTGTACTATGCACATGCCTGGCCATCGTGGAAGCCAAAAAAGGCCATCAGATCCCCTGGAACTGGAGTTCCAGGTGGCTGCGATCCTCCAGGTGGGCGCTAGGAATTGAACCTGGGTCCTCTGGATGAGCAGCAAATGCTTTTACTTTTTGAGTCATCTCTTTATCCATCTCTTTCAATTTTCCAGGCAGGAACAATTTTTATGAGGCCCGTTGTACTCCTATTACATCATGAATGGCTTATTACCCCTTAGTCTTAGAAAGGCTAAGATTGACCAGCACATGCCAGACATATCAAACTGAGCCATCCGTTCTGGTGCCCTCATCAGCAATTTCTCTACCGGTCTTGACATCCATCCTTCAAAGAAGGACAGTCATATATTAAGATTGGTTAAGCAGGGCTAGTATTTTTAGAGATGAAACTGCTTGAAATTGATATGGAGGTGGCTATGAGAACATTCTTGGCTCAGGCTGAGGCAACATGCCTTTCTCTGTTTTCACCAATTTGTGTGACCCATGTCAGAGCTCTACTAGCCTAATAGAGTGTCGACATTATTCTGGCCTAAGTTTCTAGCAGAGGTGAAGGGGAGATAAATTTGTTTCTGTTTTGATCCCAAGTGTGGGAGGGATGTTTACCATTTAGATGTGAGAAAGCAGGATGTTTTTCCACATAGAGGTCAAACTACTTCGTGGGGGAGCTTGGTGAAAAAAACAGCCTTGAGGTGACTGAGAGGATATATATATATATATGAGACCAAAACAGGGGAGGAGGCTTTTGGTTGGGACTCAGGGCTTGGGTGTTTATCCCTACACTTCAAGAGGCTCCTAAAGAGAACTGCTCCAGGGAAAGTTTCAAGGCTTTGGACTCCAGCTGAGGTTTGAGGTTCTAGCTGCTGTTCCAGGTTCCAGCAGCAACTTTGGTGGAATTGCTGGTTTGCTGAAACCCTGCTGATTACACCAGGGACTGATATCCTTAAGGTTTCGTTGTAGTGTTCTTTAATATCCTTTTCTGATTGTTTGGGTTAGCCGGGTTGTTAGGGAGGTAGGCTCGTTTAATAAGTTCAAAATAAAATATAATTGATGAGAAAATTGAGCCTACACAGAGGAGGAGTCATACAAAGCCATATGAGATGTAAGAACTTTACTGCTGGAAATTAAGCACAATAGGGGATGGTTTGTACCGTACCGTGTGTGTGTGTGTGTGTGTGTGTGTGTGTGTGTGTGTGTGTGTGTGTACAGATAAAATCATCTTAGAAAAGATTTTTATCTTGCAATCATTATTCTATTCTTCTGAAGGTTCAATGTCCCCTTTTTGATGAAATCATGTTTATTGTTCTTGGCAAGTGACCAGTTCAAAGTTGGCAGATTTATTTTACTGGTCTTTGGAGGGAAAAAGTCTCAGATAATAGGCTAAGATTATTCTCAGCCTTAGGAACATATGAGACTCTTACGGTAGCATAAGCTGTTAGTTTTTTGTTTGTTTTTTTTTTTTAAGAGGGCACAGGGTACAAAAAGAACAAATTGAGAAATACTGATCTCAAAGACAATGGAATCTCTGTGAGGAACATACATCTATCAGATGACAGCAGCCAGGATAGGACAGGTCTTCCTTTGTTTTTCCTGTAATGACCCCCTAGCTCGCAAAGTCCCAGTAAAAGTAAATAATCACACAAGAGACCACTTCACATCCACAAAGATGGCTGTAATGGAAAAGAATAGCAAATGTGGGGACCCGTGTGGAGACACTGGACCCTCATCTATGACCGAGGGGGACATAAAATTGAGCAGCCTGTTTGCACAGCCTGGAAGTTCCTCAAAAACAAGCCTAAGACTTGCCGTGTGATCCAGCAGCCCCGTGCCCAGGCAGGTATTCACAAGAACTGAAAAGCTCATACAAAAAAAACTCGTAGAATTGCGATATTATAACCAAAAACTGGAGGATATGGCTTCATGGCAAAGTGCTATGTGTTTGAGGCTGTGGTTGGGACCTTAACACACAAAAGGAAAGAAAACAGGTGAAATAGTATGCTCATGTGTTACTGACTAGCTAAAATGTTTAACAGTTCTATAGAGTCCATTAACTATTGATAGAGGACACCACAGCATGGATGAACCTTGATGATAGTGTGCTTGTTGGAAGTCACATACTGTGGGGCTCTGTTCACGTGCAAAGTCCAGAATAATAAAACCCACACAAACACAAAGGAACCTGTGGTCCTACGGCATCTCAGGGGCCAGGCAGATGCCAGGCATTGCAGGGATGGAGGTGGGTGGACTGGCTATGGGGAAATCTCGCTGGCAAGATGAGGCATTCTAAAATCATCACACAATGGCAGTACAACCCTGCGCATATATTAAGTCACCGAGTTGAACACTCTAAATGGGGAAATTGTATGCTGAGTGAAATATGTCTTAATAAGGCTGTTGTTAAAAATACAAGTTCTTTTTCTTTCTTTTGGCAGAGCTGAGGGTCAAGCCAGGGCCTCATTAGGCAAACGCTGTGCCACTGGCTTCATCCCTACCCTGGAACTGGTATTTTTAGACATCTGTTCTTTAAAAAAAAACAAAAAAATGTTCCGTCCTTATCATTGTTATCTTGCCCCTTTATTAATCTTTTTGCGTTTATTTTAGTATGCAGCACAGTGTGCGTGTTGAGATCAGGGAGAACGGCTTGCCCAGTGTGGTCCTTTCCTTCTCCCGTGTGAATTCTGAGGATCGAACCCACATTGTCAGGCTTGGTCGCAAGCACGTGCCGTCCCACTGACCCCATCTTCCTTCGCTTTAAAATTTTAACTTAAATTGAACAAGCTTATCTATCATGTTGCCAGCTAACAATCAAAGATAAACCTACCCATGTAACTGGCATCCGTAATTCCACAGATACAAACGAGATTGGAAGGTTGTATAATGAATACAGACTTAGGGGGGAAAAGTATCATATGAAGCTGTTTCCTGACTTAAGAGTGGGGAACATAAGGTTTCCCAGGACATACACAGACTAGTAAGCTGTATGTTTATACATTACAACCAGTTTTTATTTTTTATTTTTTAAAAAGATTTATTTTTATTATTATGTATACATTGTTGTCAGCTTGTTCACTTGTAGGCCAGAAGAGGGCATCAGGTTACATTATAGATGGTTGTAAGCTGGGAATTGAACTCAGGACCTTTGGAAGAGCAGGTGGTGCTCTGAACCACTGAGCCATCTCTCTAGCCCCTACAACCAGTTTTTTAAAAGGAGTGAGAGCCTGGTGATGGTCCACGCCTTTAATCCCAGCAGAGGAAGGAGAGATCTCTGTGAGTTCGAGCTCAGTCTGGTCTGCAGAGTGAGTTCTAGGACAGCCAAAGCTACGTACAGAGAAACCATGTTTCAAAAAACAAACAACAGCAGCAACAACAAAAGAATGAGAGCTTCGGATATGAAAAGGCAGAGAGGAATTAGTGTTGGTTGAATCTTGGGATTTCTGTCACAAATTAGCTTGAAAACAGTCTCCTAAGATATAAAAGCAGAGTAGAGGGGACGTGAATAGTAATGGTCTATGAATAGCTCTGTTGGATTTCCAGTGAGTGACAGTTTGTGAGAGAGCATCCTATCTTCCTTAGTACCAGAGTCTGGTGATGGATGGTACGAGGCTATGGCGTTTTATTTGTTTATTTGTTCATTTGTTTTGTTTTTCGAGACAGGGTTTCTCTGTGTATCCTTGGCTGTCCTAGATTGACTTTGTAGACCAAGCTGGCCTCGAACTCACAGCGATTCGCCTGCCTCTGCTTCCCGAGTGCTGGGATTAAAGGCGTGTGCCACCACGCCCTGCCTGACTATGGCGTTTTAAACAGTGGAAAGACTCAGTTTGAATCCCAGTGCTTGGGAGGCAGAGACAGGAGGATCACTGTGAGTTTGAGGACAGCCTGGTCTACAAAGCAAGTCCAGGACAGCCAAGACTACACAGAGAGACCCTGTTTCAAAAAACCAAAAAATAAAAATAAAAAATAAATAAAGACTAGTGGCCGGGCGTGGTAGCGCATGCCTTTAATCCCAGCACTTGGGAGGCTGTGAGTTCGAGACCAGCCTAGTCTACAAAGTGAGTCCAAGTAGCCCAGGCTACACAGAGAAACCTTGTCTCGGGGGTTGGGGGGGGCTTAAAGAAGAAAAAGGAACAAAGGAACAGAAGATGTTGGCTCTTAATCTTTTACTTTTGGTTATGTTAGTGCTTATTAGTAATTAATAAATTTAATTTATTTAAATGAGATTAATATTTTGATCTTAAAGGTTAAGTATAGCTAAATTTAAGGTAAATCTATACTTTATGTTTAATGGTTCAGTACATGTAAAACCCATGCTATGTTGACCTATGCGTGGGAGGCAAAGCTTGCTTCTGAAGTAAAGAGTCCTGAAATACAGTCGGACTCTTTGGTATTTGGGAAGCAACCACAGCCGCTACAATTTCCAGTAGAGTTATGCAAGAGACATACAACAGAAAAGAGCAATAGAGACATTCATGGAGAACTGGGGCTGTCACTCAGTAGAGAGCACTTACCTGGCATGAGTGAGGTCCGGGGTTTGATTCCCAGCATTGCCAGGAAAATTAAGGAACCCATTGGCTTGGGCTTGCTTTGACCTACACTGTACTGGGAAGATGGCTCAGTCAGCAAAGAGCTTGCAGCCACACAAGCAAGCATCAGAGCTCGAGCTCAGATCCCTGAGACCTATGTGAAAAAGACATAGGAGTGCGCTATAGCCCCATAGCTGGGTAAGAGGGGTTGAGACAGGATGCCTGAACCTCACGGGCCAGCTAGCCTCCCAGATTGATGCACTCTAGCCTCAGTGGGAGACCCTGTCTCAAAAAATGGGGAGATAACCAGTGTCCCCCTCTGGTCTCCACACCCCCTTGAAATCACCCCCCCCCCCCCCAAGGCATTAATGGACTAGTGACCTCAATCTGTGATCCCCTAAGGCTTTCTGCAAAAGATTTTGATGATGGGTTGCAGTTTCATAAAGAGAACCATAGAGTTTCTTTGTACCTGTATTAAATGGTTAGATGAGGTTAAATTGCAGTTAAAAAAAATGCATAGCTTTATTATGGATTCCACAATAATGTTTTAAGAATATTTTCAAAAGATTCGTTTTATTTTTATGTGCATTGGTGTTCTGTCTGCATGTATATGCGAGGGTGCCAGAGCCTCTGGAACTGCAGTTACAGACAGCTGTGCACTGCCACATGGGTCCCGGGAATTAAACCCAGGTGCTTTAGGAAGAGTAGACAGTGCTCTTAACCGCTGAGCCATCTCTCCAGCCCATGTTTTAAAATTTCATTTAATAAGTATCCTCCAAATCTCCCCGATATAGTCCTGGTTGAAGATGTGCTGGAGAACCTTTTCCTACACTTGGGCAAACTGGTCACAGACCACCCTGAACGGCTCGAGTCAGGGCTCTAGGCACTCCCAGGAGACTCCACCAACATTTTACACACTTCGGTTAGTTCTCCTGGAAGATGGTGCCTGACCCTACACACAGTGTTGCATGAGAGTGTGGGGCTCAGCTTGTGGGTTTATCAGTTTATAGACAGGTTAGCCTTTGTACTCAAGGCACAGATCTCCGTCACTCAGCCTCTCACTCAGTGATTCTCAACCTTCCTTAGTGTGTCAACCCTTAATACAGTTCCTCATGTTGTGGTGACCGCCCCCCCATTATAAAATTACTTCCGTTGCTACTTCATAACTGTAAATTGTGCTACTGTTAGGAATCATAATGTAAATATCTGATATGTGACCCCCCCCTCCTTCATCCACACACAGGTCGTGACCCACAGGAGCACAGCACGTTGGCTGGGTCCCACCTTCTCTTTAGCAGAGCTTGTGACAGCTTTCTTTAGACCCTCGCTGTAGATTTGAGAGGATGTCGGGGAAGCGCAGTCATCATGTTACATAGGCATGACAGCCAGGCTATTTATAACCTTGCCCTTTTAAATAATGGCAGTGTTCAGTGCCTACTGCGCGGCTTTGAGCTGGAGTGGATGATTCAAGTGACCCTGTTCACAACTGCCACTCCTCTTAATTGTTAGCGCTACGTTCTAATTCAGAACAAGCCACTAAGACTTTAAAGCCTCAAAGCAAAAATGTGGAGCTTTATGGAGATAGGAGAGATGTGTCTCATACCACCCACCCTTTCAAAGTGTACAATTCAAGTTTCGCTCACACTTTTGCCAGCTGGTGCAACAGGTGCCCTCTCTTCTGGATGTGCTGTGCAAAGGCATGGTGCCACGTGATGTCTGCTGTGACTGCCTTATTGCACTTGGAAAGATTTCAAGGTTCGTTCATGTTACACCACATGTCCAAACTTAATTTCTTTCTTTTTTCTTTTCCTTTCTTTTTCTGTTTTGTTGGTTTTTGTTGTTGTTGTTGTTGTTGTTGTTGTTGTTTTGAGACAGGATTTCCTTGTATATCCCTGGCTGTCCTGGACTCACTTTGTAGAACAGGCTGGCCTTGAACTCACAGAGGCTTCAGCCTCCCGAGTGCTGGGATTACAGACATGCGCCACTGCACTCGACAGTAAAACGTAATTTCTTTTTATTGACAAATAATATTTCAATGTTTGACTCTTCCACAGATGATTTATCTATGTATTAGGTGGCAGATACCCAGTATAAAAAGTTTCTATGAAGCCGGAAGCCATTTGCACATGTCTGTAATCCCAGCAGAGTTCAAGGCCAGCCTCGAGGTCTACAAAGGGATTCCAGGACAGCCAAGGCTGCACAGAGAAACCCTGTCTCAAAAAAGCAAAACAAAACAAAAAATTTTCTATTAAAAAAAGCCAGAGATGGTGGCCCACGCCTATATACCCAGTCCTTGAGAAGTTGAGACATCTTGAATTTGAGAACAGCTTAGGCCACAAAGCAAGACTTGACTCAAACAAACAAACAATACCACCAGTGAGTCATTTATAATAACAGAAACACTGTTTTCTGTTTCTTATGTTCTTCATTTGTTTTTTAAATTGTTAATGCGCGCGCGCACATTCAAGTGCAATGCTCACGGAGGCCAGAAGAGGGAGTCAGATCCCCTAGAGTTAGAATTACAGGCTGCTGTGAGCTGTATGCCATACGTGCAGGGAAAAGAACCTGGGTTTTCTGGAGGAGCAGCAAGTGTTCTTAGCTGCCGAACCATCTTTCCAGCAATTTAAAAATTCTAGTTGAATATAATTTCTTAGAAGTCTGGCTATGACCTTTGACAAAGAGCTAAGTCAATGCAGTGTTTACCTGGTATGTTTCCACAGAGGACAGGGCCCTAATTGGTTAGAAACTTCCAGACTACCCCAAACTGCGTCCATTCTTTATATCCAACCAAGTCTTCAAATGACTGTACAGCCGCTTGTGTAGTGAGGACACATTTGCGTGGACTCTCAGGCTGCAGAGGAATGGAGGCAGAAATGCGGTCCTCTCAGAAGTAATGACTCAAAGTCTATAGAGGACGCTGGGCCTCATTCTGAAAATACGACACAACCACTTTTTTGCAGAGACGTGTAGTTTACCTGTCACTAATCATTTCCACGGGTGATGCTGTGTTGTTGCCTGTAGATTATTAGTACCCATAGCACTCTCGGTATCAGCTGAATAGCCGCTGCGATACAAACGGCATCCACTATTGTGTGAAGGAAAAGGCACCCTCGGAGCACTTCCAGGCAGCTTGGACTGATCTGGAAGACTGATGAAGAAAAACAACTGCAGAGCAGGGCGTGGAGGCAAACAGGTGGAGGTGGAGACAAGGCAGCTGCACTCAAACCCAGGCAGCAAATGTCCTGGAAACAGAAGTGCCAGGTTCCCGTGCTGGCTTAGCTAGTATGGCACCAAGCGATTTTCATCTGTTTACTGAACTGTAAATGCAGGTGGTGTAACAACTTTCAGAGCGGTGACTTCAAATGCGTACAAAGGCGCCTACAGCACACCAGGCGTGCTGTAACTACAAACCTAGAAGGGTGCCAGTTAGGCCTGTGTCAAACGGCAGCATGGAAATCTTTGTTTTAGGAGACAATTTCCAGGGCTTTGGGAGTCCACACAGTGAGTGTAGTGCTTGTCACACAAGGCTGAAGTCCTGAATCTGTATGCCAAGGAGCCATGTAAAAAGCCAGGCTTGGCGCACACCTATAATCTCAGCCCTGGGAGGCAGAGGCAGGACGATCCCCAGGGGCTTGCTGGCTAACCTGCCAGTGCTGGCAACAAGTCAGTTCAGCGATCGTCTCAGAGAGAAATACACCTACTCTGTGTCCTCATGGGCGAGGACAGAAGAGAGAACACACACACACACACACACACACACACACACACACGCATGCACAAGAGAGAACACACACACACACACGCATGCATACACACTCACGCATGCGCGCACACGTGCACACAATCAGTGCCGCTGTTTTAAAGCGTTTGCACCATGCGATCGGTGGAGAGATTCTTGAGTTTTGCTAATTCTCTTTAACAGGGCACCAAGCAAGAGCAGTAGATAGGACCTACACAAGTCTTGCCCTCAGTCAGCGGCAGGAGGTCAGCGCTAACCCTACCGCGGCGAACTAGATGTAACTTCTGAGGAAAGCGTTTTTTGTGAGCCTCTTGTCTACAACATGTCTACAACACTCTATATGGACAGTGTATCACAAAGCTGATAGTCTTATAGAAGACGCCATGGTTTCTCGGGGGAGATTCAGAAGAGTGGCTAGAAAGGAAAGCTTAAAGGCGTTTGTCCGTTATCCAATCAGTGGCTGTAAAAGTTTTCGTGCCTTCTCTGTTCGTTCAGGTCCGGGGACCACCAGTCTGTACTCTTTGTTATCAAGCAGCCTGTTGCTGACTATTCCAAGTCTCCCAGGCCCTAGCTCTCCAGAACTCAGCTCGTAGACCTCTCCCGTATCTCTGCAGTTCTCCCGTCCTGTCATAGTTAGCTTCAGCTGTCAGCTGAGAGAAAGCTTGGATGAGGGAGCCTCAGCAGAAGGCGTCCCCTGATCAGGGTGCCCTGTGGGCATGCTGCTTTTGCTCAGTGTTTTTTGAATCTCAGCAACAGAAAGCAAACTAGACTAAGTGACGTCTGTCTGAGGCGGATTCCGTCATCACCCAGGATGCTGTTTCAGTGCCTGGGCTACCAAGAAGTCCAGCTTCGGGAGTGAGTCACCAAGGTGGTTGCAGCGTCTCGTTGATGATGGCTATTTCAGACAGCTTTCTACTGCGGCAGCACAATGTCAGAGTATAACGTGGAAAGCAAAGGTTATTTAGCCCACAGTTATGGGGGCCCAAAGCACGGTGCCGCTAGGCTCCGGTGAGGCCCTCGCAGTGAGCGACATGGCAATGCAGTGGGTGTACGGAAGACTTTTAAAACTTGAAAAAGTTCATCCTTCCCTCATATGCTGCCCCCCCTTTTTTTCTTCTTTTTTTGAGACAGGGTTTCTCTGTGTAGCCCTGACTGTCCTGGACTTACTTTATAGACCAGGCTGGCCTCGAACTCACAACAACTCGCCTGCCTCTGCTTCCCCAGGTGCTGGGATTAAAGGCAGGGGTCACGATGCCCAGCCTACTATCTCCTTTTTTATAACAACCTATTCTCCATAGGAACTCATTGACTCCAGTGGCCTAATTACCTTGTCCTTAGCCGGCCCCCAAACCTTAAAACAGTACCTCTCAACCTTCCCAATGCTTCAACCCTTTCATATGTATAATGTATAATGTATAAAATTAGTTTTGTTGCTACCTCACAGCTGTAATTCTGCTACCGTTACGAACCATAACAATCAGGGTATCTGACACAAGACCTGTGTGGAGATCTCGACACACAGGTTGAGAACCGCTGCCTTAAACAGTTCTGTCACCTCCCACAGAACCACAAGCACACCTAAGCCAGAGCCCAGGTTCGTATCCTTCCCAGACTCTGCAGGAAAGCATGGGCGGTGACCTTGCTTCTTGTCAGCCTTCCTTTGGCCCGTTACAGCTTAAATGTGTATCAGCCCATCAGACGAGCACGTTCTTGTTCCCTTTTATAATCCTGACCCCTCCATCATGGGATGTTACCTCTCGAGGTTGGCTGAGCCTCCGACTTCCAGACCTCACCACCAACCAACAGAAAGGACATGTGTGGGCTCATGATTGGAAAGAAAAAAAAAAGTGAAGTTCCCTCAGGGCCAGGATGTAAGGCTTTTATCGGGTATAAAGCGTAGCATGTTTAAACAAAGAGGCACAGGTATTTATCAGAGGGGACGGATGGGTGGGAAGAGCCATTGGAATTGTGAGCAGTCGCCTCAGATAGTCATTGTCAAGGCAGTTGTGGGTACCACTGGGGGGACTTCATAGAGGAGCTGTGGAAGAGGCGGTTGGCAGCCCTTGGTGACAGCATGTGGGGTGACACTGTAACCAAGGCCTGGTACCTGTTCCAGTGGCTGTCAGGACAGAAGGTAGCATTCAATTGAGTACTATGACCTAGTTTCTTTTTCTTTCTTTTCTTTTTTATTTTGTTTTTTTGAGATAGGGTTTCTCTGTGTAGGCTTGGCTGTCCTACACTCACTTTGTAATCCAGGCTGGCCTCAAACTCACAGCGATCCGCCTGCCTCTGCCTCCACCTCCCAAGTGCTGGGATTAAAGGCATGTGCCACCATGCCCGGCCTATGATCCCACTGTTAAAAGATCAAGTCACAGTCCCACTGTTAAAAGATCAAGTCACAGTCAGGTGTGGGGGCACACGCCTTTAATCCCAGCACTCAGGAGGCAGAGGCAGGCAGAGCGCTGTGAGTTCGAGGCCAGCCTGGTCTACAAAACGAGTCTAGGACAGCCAAGGCTACACAGAGAGACCCTGCCTCGAAAAACCAAGAAAAAAAAAAGTGGGATCATATTATATATGAGGTTGTCTGTTACTGGCTTCCTTCATACAGTATAATATCTGGTTTACTTCTGTCGGTGTAATCTAGAAATCCTTAGGAATTTTTACATTTGAACGTGTGTTTTGTGCACGAAGCTTGATGGGAGCCAAGAGGCATCCTAGTGAGCAGGGAAAGTGTGCCAGGGGCGTAGGTTCTGAGCTGAACGAGCCAGGCAGCCGAGTGCTGTGTGGAGTTGCCTGGTGACCAGTGCAAGAACTGGCTGGCACGTGAGTGGAGGTGACTGACCACAGTGGCAGTTCCCATAATTGCAGCCATGAGCTGTGCTTGGAAGGGAGGCTCCACAGAGGCAGCACCAGGACAAGAGGTAGGATGCTATTTGCTCCTGCTACCTGTCTCCCCGAGGTCTGAACAAACATTGACTCTCTGCTTGAGAGCAGAAACAGGAATTACTGCTGACTGGACATCGAATCGTCAGCAAATTGTTGTAAAAGAAAAGCACTCGGCACCTGGACATTGCCATGAAGTGTATCAGGAAGCGATTAGAATTTGCAGAGTATGGAATTTTCTTTTCTTTTCTTTTTTTTTTAAAGGCTGGGATATTGTAAAGCAAATATCCGGAGGCTTAGAAGCAAAATTGGAAGTAATTGCATTCAGTGGAAAAGAACATTATCTTCATGAGAACTGCCTTTAAAAAAACTAATCATGATCATTATCGAGAAAGAAAACTTTAAGATTAAATTGTCCTTGTAATTAAAGATACAATTATAGAATTCATAAATGATTATATTAAATGATGCAAAAATTATGAAGCCAACTGCAAATAACCCCTCCAAATTAGAGGAAATTGTCATAGAAAACCTTGAAATGCCAGCATAGAAATTTACACCTAAAATCAAATTCAGTTTAGAACAATAACCTTATTTAAAAATTTTTTTTTCAGTTAAATCTTTTTTTTTAAGAAAAACCGTTCTATGACAACCATCCTTCCTACATCTGCTGAACGACATATTTCAAAATAGCTCGTTGGAAACGTATCCTAAAGTTGTCACAGCCTGTAAATACTAGACTCTACTGGACCAAGACACCTGTTGACATTGTTTCTCCTCAGTGTGTTCAGAGCTCTTAGCCAGCACGAGAAGACAAGAAAAAGAAGTGGAAGCCACGGACGAGAAACGAGAACGTGGTGTTCATTTTAGAGTGAATAATTTATTTAGACACAAAATCCCTTCGCGCGCGCACACACAGCAGGGGCTGGGAGGTTGACTCAGTGCGTTAAATCAGCTGTGCTGATTTCAGACCTGCAGCTTCCACAGAAACAAGCCACACTTGGGTCTCTACCTGTCTGTCTGTAGCCCCAGCTCTAGCAAAGGGGGAAAGACGGGGAATGACTGGGGCTTGCTGGCCACCAGCCTGGCAAACAAACAAAACAGGGAAAGCTAAAACACAAGAAGCCCCAGATTTAGTGGGAGACCCTGTCTCAAGGGAATTAAAAGAGAGAAGACTCTCAGAGTCCTGGTTAGATTTCCCCTTCCTTCCCCTCCCCTCCCCTCCCCTCCCCTCCCCTCTCCTTTTCTTTTCTTCCTCCCCTTCTTCCTCTTCCTCCTCCTCCCCCCGGAGTGTATAAGAAAGAAAACAGGCTGCGAAAGCCAGTAAGCAGCATTTCTCTGTGGTCTTTGCTCCAGTTCCTGCCTCCAGGTTCCTGCCCTGTTTGAGTTCCAGCTCTGACCTGCCTCAGGTGGACTGAGAGCCAGAAGACGGAATAAGCCCTTTCCTGCCCAACTTGCTTTTGGTCCCAGACTTTATCACAGCAATAAAAGTCTAATAGGGGCCCCCAGAGTCCTCATCTGCCCTCTGCACACATGTGCACATGAGCACCCACTTGCATACATACCCGCACATATAATACACACACTTAAAAAACTGGGCTAGTGAGACGGATTAGTGGGTAAAGGTACTTGCCACCAAGCCTGCCAACACTGACTGGTCCTCAGGATCTATGTGGTGGAGTGAATCCAAACTTTTAAAGGTCTCTTCTGACTATCATATGCATATTGTGGCACAAGTGTGTGTACACACACACACACACACACCAGAAAAGTAAATAAATGTAATAAAATTCTTTTTTAAACTATAGAATATATCCTAGACTATAAATGAGTTTAGCAAGCTCATTGGAAATTAGAACAATACAGAAAAGCAATGTGATTTTAATATGTTAGCAGTAAACACTTGAAATTTGAAGTTAAAATATGTGTGCTGCAGGGGGCTGGAGAGATGGCTCAGAGGTTAAGAGCACTGCTGCTTTTCCAGAGGTCCTGAGTTCAATTCCCAGCAACCACATGGTGGCTGTCAACCATCTATAATGAGATCTGGTGCCCTCTTCTGGCATGCAGGCAGAATACTGTATACATAATAAATCTTTTAAAAAATATATGATGCATGGTTATAATTCTGAAATGCTTAGGTTCCAAAGGGCACATGTGCCCCAAAGGCAGTGTGCCCAGTGAAGGAAACCAGACACAGAATATCATGTAGTGTGACTTCCCTCAGATGAGCATCCTGGAAAAGCCAAAACGTGGAGGCAGTAATCAATATGTTTGCCCGTGGCTGAGGGACTGAGGTGGACGTTGTGACTATCGGCTTTGATTGTCAACTTGACAGCATTTCAAATCACCTAGGAGACACATATATGCTTTCCTGCATATATGCCACGCTTTCTTACTTCTTGGCATGTGCCTCAAGATGTTTTTGGTATGTTTGTAACGTGATAATATGTCAACTCCATATTGTTACTCTGTCGCAGTGCTATTTAGCATCTTTTCTGGGTTAATTCTGTAGTCCGTATCTCTCCTCACATGTATCCACCGGAACTCTTGCTCAATTAGGTGAGTGCTAGCTATTAATCAGAGCGATACCCCCTCAATAGCTGTCCAAGTCACCGCAGGTAGGCCGTCTGTGTGTGATGAGTACACCTTCAACACTCAGCCAGACAGCTGGAAACTCTGACCTAGCTTACACATCTTCCTTGTGCGAAGCCCCAGGATCAACCAGAAGCCAGAACTGACTTTCCTTTTTTGTTCATTCTAGGCTATATACATATATACAGCCCTACATGTGGACACTTCTAGGTTCCCAACACTACACAGCAGTTTTCTAAGTCTTGTGAACAACTGATATTCCAGTTTTCCTTTAGATATTTTTGGTTGGCCTATTAGTCAGGCCAGTTATATACAACAGCCTGTGCAGCTATGACGACAATTATGTAAAAATAAAGTGTGTGTGTGTGTGTGTGTGTGTGTGTGTGTGTGTGTGTGTGTAAGGGCTTTGGTGTCATAGTGCGCATGCGGAGGTCAGAGGACAACTTTCAGGAGCATCATAAATCAAACCTCTGGTCACTGGGCTGGCATGGGGAAGGACTTTTAGCCACCTTTGCCAACCTGCAAGGCCAGCAACTCCTTTTAAATGTTCCCAACAAACATCTCCAAGATGCTCAGAATCAGAATAAAGAGAGTCTTTGAGTAAGGTCCCTAGAGATCAACCGAACCTGTGAGATCGGAATGCCAGCTCTCCAGGACAGAGGCAGAGGGGAGCTCTAACCCAGGCGGCCCCTCCCATGGCCTCCCAGCTGCTGCTGGCTTCCACTGTGATCCCGAGGCTGTGGGTTTTCAAAGCCAACACAGCTGGGGGTAGCTTTGCTTTCAGAGTTCAATCATTTCTCTTGAATCAATGTTCCTTGGTTTTCTGTAAACCTTTAGCTAATTTTCAGAGTTCTGGTGATAGAGGGGAAAAAAATAGTTCTGACCATTTTTTTTCCCCCTCTTTACTCTTTGATTTTAGTGAAGGACATTCAGATATTATTTCCAATTTTTCTTTCCTTGGTTTTTTCTTTTTTTTTCTTTTCTTTTTCTTTTTACTACAAACCTGATACTTTTTTGTTGCTTGGCCAGAGGCACAGAATTTTTGAAGATTAAAGATTATTGATAGAAGTTTTTTTTTTTTTTTAAACTGATGAACTAGTTAGGACAGATGAAAGCAAGATGCACACCCAATAATATTCAGGGTAACTTTTTGTCATCCTGTTCTCTTTTCTCTTCTTTCTCTTCTATCTTTTTAAAAATATTAGACAATAGGGCTGGAGAGTTGGCTCAGCAGTTAGGAGCACTTACAAAGGACTCAGGTTCAACCACCAGTAGCCACATGGAGGCTCACAGCCATCTGCAGCTCCAGTTCATGGGATTTGATGCCCTCTTCTGACCTCTGGGGGCCCCAAGCATGCATGCAGTGCACAGACAGACAGACAGACAAACATTCATATACATGAAATATATTTAATTTTTTCTTTGGAAAAAAAATATAATTACACTTCTTACCTCTATTCTGTTTCCTTCCTCCAACTTCTCCCATGTGCCACCACCACCTCATCTTAAATTCCTGGCCTACTTGTTTGTGTCTTTAGTTGTTGTTATTACACACACACACACACACACACACACACCTCTGAGTATTTCAGTGTTTATTTTTGCGTGTGCATGATTTCAGGGCTGACAGCTTGGTATTGGGTAACCAACAAGGGGGCTCTCACCCTGAGGGAGACTACTGCTCCCACTCTCTGCATTCCTTAGTTGCTGCTAGGGGTGGGTTCTGTGAGACACTTCACTTCTCAACACATACAGATTACTACATCTGTCGATGCAATGCTTGTGCTCTGGTCATTTATATTGACATTATCATACAGTAATAAAATAACTAGTTTTTTAATTTAAAAATTTATTATTATTATTAATTAATTACTTAGTTTTTGGTTTTTCGAGACAGGGTTTCTCTGTGTATTCTTGACTATCCTGGACTCACTTTGTAGACCAGGCTGGCCTCAAACTCACAGCTATCCGCCTGCCTCTGCCTCCTGAGTGCTGGGATTAAAGGTGTGCGCCACCACTGCCTGGCTATAACTAGTTTTTTTTTGTTGTTGTTGTTGTTTTTAAGCACAAAAGGAAAAAAGAAAGAAATTGAGCAACCCGTGCCATCAGTTCACCCCTATACTTCCTGTTCGTTGTGGTACGATAGCTCTGTTCTTTTGAGTGTCTCCAGAAGACTTACAGACATTGGCGATGTGTAGTTGTGAACAGACCTTCCCATATCCTTCTGAATTATAATTCCAGGGGTTGTGAAACATCTTGAGACCACCTGTCCTTAAGGGACCATACAAATAAATATAAAACAGAGTGACGTCTCGGTGGCTCCAATTAATTTTGCTTCGTTAGTTCTGCACTTCCCGCGTTCCTGTTACATAATCACTTGCAATTTATATTCATAACTGTTTCTTAATTTGTGGTAATTTGATCACTCGGAGGATAATTGTTAATTATTTTCCCCTGTGATTATCATGGAAGAGAAACAAGGCCTTTGAAAACTGCGAAATTAAATTGGAAGGGAAGCTCAAAACAGTCACGCTCCCCTTGGCCCTGACATCCCAGATGGTGCCGACGGTTTGTGTTCGTAGCTATGCGAAATGACAGATGTCGGAGAGCAAATATTTTCAGCATATTAATGAGAGCGAACGCGCTCTGCCCCCTTCTGTATCAGCAGCTACAGCGCCGACGCAGAATGCTGATGAGGACCCTCTCCACCGCAGCAGGAAAAGGGCTCGCGTGCGTTCTTTCCTTGCAATCGCTCAATGCTCAGAAAATGAACAATCTTAGGCTCTGCCGTGCATTTCTTTAGAAATTCACCGTGTAAGTTCAGCTTTCTCCGCTTGGGAAGAGCTATAGGAGTGAAGTAATAAGACTCTTTAAGCAGGGGCTGGAGAGAGGGGCTGTATTTGAGACAAGGTCTCGAGCAATCCAGGCTGACCTTTACTCATTATGTAGCCGAGGATAACCTTAAACTCGCCATCCCCCATGCTTCCCTCTGTGCTGAGGCTATCCTTGGACATGTGCTCCCATAACTCAGTTTATGGTTTATGTCGCCCTGAGGGTTTATACCGTTGGAAATCCCCCTGAAAGCTTACCCCGCTGGTAACAGAACAATTTCAACTGCAGCCTTATTATACCTTAGGCCACCAGTGGGAAGGCTGAAGAGTTGATGATGGGAGTTACGTGACATTGTGTCACATAGCATAGGGGCTAAAGTTCAACGGTCCTGCGGCAAGGCCAGCTGAGTCTGGTGATCCTGGGAGTCCTGAGAGCTGATTAAAGCCTAAAGCATCTTTGTTATAATAGCAGAAAGATATCCACCCCAGACATACCATAATGAGGGAAGGGGAGGGGTGGGGTGGGGGCGGGAGCTATGCATGGGAAGACATCACAGACAGAAGAAACGCATTTCCTTAAAAAAAACTTTAATCACTCTTGACTTCTCACCAGCAACAACCGTAGAAACGGTGCAATTGCAGCTCTCTGTGCTCAGAAGGTACCAGCCAGCCTAGAAGTCTATATTTGGTGAAGGTATTTTTAAGTAATGAAACTAATAAAATAAGTTCCAGGCAGCAAAAAGCCAAGAGCTTGTTATAAGCAGAACTACACATACTTCAAGATACATTTTGTTTTGTCTTTTTTGTTGTTGTTGTTATTTTGTGTTTTTCAAGACAGGCTTTCTCTGTGTAGCCCTGGCTGTTCTGAACTCACGTTGTAGACCAGGCTGCTTACACAGATCCTCCTGCCTCTGTCTCCCTGAGTGATTGGGACTATAGGTGTGTGCCACCATGCCTGGAACCTCAAGATATTTGAAAAGATGTGTTCTAGTTTTAGGTTTTTTTTTTAAGGATTTATTTTTATTTTATGTACATGGCTGTTTGCCTGCATGTCCGTATGTGCAGCACGGGGTGCCGCCCCCACAGAGGCAGGAGGAGGGGGTCAGATGCCCTGGAATGGAGTTACTGGCAGTTGTGAGCCAGCCCACGGGTTCTGGGCTCTAAATCAGTGCTTCTCAATGCTTTAATCTAGATCCTCATGCTGTCGTGACCCCAACCATAATGTTATTTTTCTTGATCCTTCATAACTGTAGTTTTGCTAGTTTTACATTGTAATGTAAGTATCAGACACAGGACTCCAAAGGGGTTGCAACCCAGAGGTTGAGAACCACTTTTAGAGATGAGAAACAAGACGCGGATAGGGTCTTAGTTTTAATTTAAATGCACAGGAAATTGCACTAATCTTTCATTAGTAGCTTCATTTCTTATGCCAGGATTGGGAGTATCTGTGGGAGGAATTGTAAAGAAAGCCATGTAGATACATACGATAAAAACTGCTGAGGCAGCTCTCTGTGTGCTCAGGACCTGGCTGCATATACCTATGCATAATGAACAAGACACACGAATTTGTTGAAGGATAAATGACACCAAGCTGTAAACCATATGATCAGACTGGTATTTACTGATGTTAGCACAATAAGGAAAATAAAACACCATGGACACAAAGTAGTTGCCATCTCATTTATCACATGAGGGTGGCTCCTTTCCATTTAAATTAAAGCCATAGTGCCTACAAGCACAAATCAGAGGCTGTTCTCAATACCTGCCTGCCTTCCTTCTTTCCTTTCTTTCGGCCTACCTGCCTTCCTTCTTTTCTTTTTATTTTTTATTTTTATTTGTTTTATTAATTTATTCTTATTACATCTCTATGGTTATCCCATCCCTTGTATCCTCCCATTCTCCCCTCCCTCCCATTTTCCCCTTATTCCCCTCCCCTATGACTGTTCCTCAGAGGGATTACCTCCCCCTGTATATGCTCATAGGGTATCAAGTCTCTTCTTGGTAATCTGCTATCCTTCCTCTGAGTGCCACCAGGTCTCCCCCTCCAGGGGACATAGTCAAATGTGAGGCACCAGAGTACATGAAAAAGTCATATCCCACTCTCCACTCAAATGTGGAGACTGTCCTGTCCATTGGCTAGATCTGGGTAGGGGTTTAAAGTTTACCGCCTGTATTGTCCTTGGCTGTTGCCTTAGTTTGAGCGGGACCCCTTGGCCCAAATCTACCTATCATAATGTTCTACTTGTAGGTTTCTAGGACCCACTGGATCCTTCTACATTGCTATTCTCACATTATTCTCTCATCTAGAGTCCCAATAGGATGTCCTCCCCTCTGTCCCAGTTTCCTGGTAAGGGAAGGCTTTCATGGGACATGCCCCTTGGGCTAGTATGCAGATATAAGTGAGTATATACCATTTGAGTCTTTCTGCTTCTGGGTTAACTCACTCATTATGATCATTTCTAGCTCAATCCAC
>OU015752.1:21050673-21062545 GCA_907169655.1 Acomys percivali
CTCCTCCTCCTCCTCCTCCTCCTCCTCCTCCTCCTCCTCCTCCTCCTCCTCCGTCTGGCTTTGTACTTTTTTAAACCTACTTTATTTGTGGCTCTTTAATGCTTATACCTCCCTTCCAACCCACCTACCTAGATAGGAGAGAAAAGAGGTTAATGGGAACAGGAGAAGTAGATCTTTTTAGACTCGGTTGCTTGGAAGGATTCCACTCTTCATCATCAGGATTCCAGCAGACCCTTTAAATAGCAAACCAGCAATTCAGCAAAGGTGACTGCAGCCGCAGTAGCTGGAACCTCGAAGTGTTCCCTGGAGCATCTCTGAGTAATAAGCAGCCAAACGGTAGGAAGCAATACCAAAACCAAAAGGCCAAGCTTCTGGTTTGGGGCTCATATATAAATCTCTCAGAATCCATACTAGGATGCTTATCAGCTGGCAAAGACCATGCCCCCACAAGAGGCAGTTCCCTCTAGTGGACAAACTCCATGTGTTCTCTCATAAGTCTGTTCCCAGCAGACAAACACTGCACACCCTCGTGCAGGTCTGTTTCACCTCCCACACTTGGGATCAAAACAAAAACCATGTTTACATCCACTACACCTTAGTGCGACCTCAGGTAAATTAGTTTTACTGAGACATGGTCTCTTGGCCTGTGATTGACAGGCCCAGTTGGATTAACTCTTCAAGGAGGAGACACCAGTGTGTGAAGCTCTAAATCTTTGGAGCAGATCTAAAAGCTGTGTTTCCACAAGGGGTCACAGGTCGAACTCAAGTTCCCTTCTTTTGACCAGGAGGGAGTAGGTTTTCCTAATGGACCCCCATAAATCTTTGAAATCTCGATCTTTTCAAGTGGTATTTTAAATCTTAAGGGAACAATTATGACACTTCCCTCTCTTGGGTCACCAGGGAATCAGGACGTGGGGGCAAAGATGACAATGAGGACCTAAGCTGTCCTTGTCTCGTATTAGGACCTGCCTTCCATCCAAGGAAATTTCATGTCATAACCCTTAAAGACTCTAATTAATTAATTATTGGCTTTTTTGAGACAGGCTCTCTCTGTGTAACCTTGGCTGTCCTGGACTCAATTTGTAGACCAGGCTGGTCTTGAGCTCACAGCGATCCACCTGCCTCTGCCTCCGAGTGCTGGAATTAAAGGTACGTGCCTGGCTAAGACTCTATTTCTAAATAAGGTCACATTCTGGGTTCTAGGTGAAAATGGCCAGGGGAGATGACAAAAGATGGAGATGACGTCTCCAAATACTAAAGGAGGGAGGAGACTTTTCTTCTTCAACATTTATACCAATTCCATAAACAGATCAGGAACCAATTTAGGTCATATGACCACCCCCTGCACCGATCACAGTTTTCAGTGGAACATAGCATTCTGATTGGCTAGCCTGAGTCACATACTTGCACTGGGATGGACAGCCTCTTTGTTTGTTTGTTTGTTTTTATTTCATGTGCATTGGTATTTTGCCTACATATATGTCTGTGAGAGGGTGTCAGATCCTCTGAAACTAGAGTTACAGACAGTTATGAGTTGCTGTGTGGGTGCTGGGAATGGAAGCTGGGTCCACTGGAAGAGCAGGAAGTTCTCTTAACCACTGAGCCATCTCCCCAGCCCAATCGACAGCCTCTTTAGCGCTACCAGAGAACAAAAGTCTCCCAAAGGCAAGAAGGCTGGACAGAAAGCTGGAGAAGCCCAGCCCCTCAACACCACTTTACTTCATTCTGGGTCCAGATAGAAAGCAAAAGTAAAAATTGAAGTTAACAGTCCCATAGACCATAAGTCCTACTGTAAGCAAGTTGTCCGCTAAACATGCTCCCTGTTTTCAGACTTGGCAAGTCTTAGTCCCAGGGCTCTCTGCTTCTTGATCAAAAGTAGAACTTACAGAAGATATAAACCTTAGTCTTTTTGTCTCAGACTTATCAATGATCTTCTTCCAAGTAATTATTCACTTCCGTACAGCTTTTACAGGCATTGTCTTATCAAAATGAATACACACGACGCTGGGACAGACTCATGTTGTTGTCTCTTTAAAAAGATGGGAAATGAGGCTGGGCCTTAGCTCAATGACAGAGTTCATGCTTACACACACAAAACCCTGGGCTCCGTTCTCAGCCCCCCCCTCCACCCCCACCCCCCACCCCACCCCCGCCAATGCCTAAGCTAGGAAACTAGGAAACAGAACATGTGAGTTGTCCAACTGAACCAGTGTCAGAATACTGATCACAGCCAGGAGAATGTATTAGCTGCTTCCCTGCTGCTATGACGGTGTGCCCTAACAGAAAACAGTGTAATGGAGAAAGGGCTTATAGTTCCAAAGCGGATAACAGCTCATTACAGCAGGGAAGGCAAAGTGGTTTGGATAAAAATGGTCCCCATAGGTCTACTGGGAGTGGCACTATTAGGGGGTGTGGCCTTGTTGGAGTAGGTGTGTCACTTGTTCTTCCTGCTAGCTGCAGATCAAGATGTAGAACTCGCAGTTCCTTCGCTAGCACCATGCCTGCCTGCAGGTGACCATGCCTCTTGCCATAACAGTAGTGGACTAAACCTCGGAAAGTGTAAACCTGCCCCAATTAAATGTTTCCCTTTGTAACAGTTGCCATGGTGATTGTGTCTCTTCATAGCAAAGAACACTAACTAAGGCAGAAGGCAGCAGAGTGATCATCATATTGCATTCACATATAGGACGTAGAGAGCAAGAACAGGAAGTAAAACCAGGCTATAAACCCTCAAAGCCTGCATCCAGTGGCCTACTTCCTCAAGCAAGGCTTTATATCCTAAGGATTCCTTTCTAAACAGCATCATTATCTGGGGACCAAGTCTTCAAACGCATGAACCTATGGGGGGATATTTCATATTCAAACCACAGTCATGCCTTGCTGTTCACTGGGGATTGGTTACAGGATGCCAAGGCCTAACAAAGTCTGCTGATGTTCAAGTTCCATCTCAACCACAAAGCACTAAAAGAGCATAGAGTTGTTGGGGGATGGTCTGATGTATTTTAATGCTAATTACTGCTTGCTATCTGTGTGTGACCCACCTTTTGCTTAATAAAAAGCCATCCCACCTGGGCAGGACAAAGGAGATAGATGGGGCTAGGAGAGAGAGGAATTCTGGGAAAAAGAGAGACTGCCACAAGGAGAAAGGAGAGAGACCTGAAGTGAAGAGAGGAAGGCCGCCATGAGTTAGATGGAGGAGAAGCACATGGCTAGCTGCGTGGATGCAGAATCCGGCCCAGATGAAGACCATCAGCAAGTATTTGGGATTATGGATCGGAGGAAACTTGATAGAAGTTATTAGAAGCAGATGGCATGGGATTTAGGCGGGGATCCTATGTTTGCCTCACTATGGGAGGTAGTTTAGAGGATTGATAACTGCCCTGCCCCAGGTTAACTAAGGCTATTTTAAAATGTAACAAGTGTCTGTGTCTTGATTGCTTACTAGCCGGGCCTACAGGTAATACAGATAATTTTATAAAACAATATAGTCTGTTCATATCTTCCTGTGCACATTGAGTCATCTTTAAATGATGTGTAATACCTCATCTAATGCTATCTAAGCCATTGTTAAAATGTAAAGAACATTAGGGAATAAAAAGAAGGAAAGGGGCTGTGCACAGGTTCAGGAGAGATGCAGCCATTGGAGGCCAATCCACGGTTTTGACCTGTGGTTGAAGTCATAGGTGCATAGCCCTCGTACATACAGGGGCCACTGTGTTCTGGCAAAACTTCCTCTCAGCCAAATGCTTTATAACAGAAAATTACTTTCCTGCCAGGTACTTCAAAGCAACCTTTTGATCTCCCAAACACATTGTTTGTTTTTTTTTTTCTCTTCCCAGAAGCATTTTGTTTCAGAAGAAATGTGAAGCTCGGGGAGTTCAGAATAAGCCTTTGCTCTTTCAAGGAAAGGGAAAAATGAGGAGCTTCGATTGTTTCTCCTTCTGCAATAAAAGCAAGCAAACAAACAATACCTACAGTGTGGCTTTTTTGTCTTGTGGCACTTTGAGGACCAAGGCTTTAGCAACAAGAGTAGAATTTGTTCCCAGTCGGCTTGATAGTCCTGTCCCTGTTATGGCCTGAGGTGGCAGCAGTGACTTTTAACACAGCATGGTTATTTTCCAGGCAGTAAGAGCAAAAAATGAATAGCCTTTCTTTGCTGGCTTCAGAATTCCAGGTGGCACAGGCCTCCAAGGTTCAGGTGTCCTCAGTGCAGAGGAAGGGCCCAGGAGGAGGGTGATCAAAGCGGTTTATTTTATGTATCAGCTTGGCTGTGCCCTGGTCTAGCACCTTTCTAGATGTTTCTATAAGCATGGTGTCTGTTGTTGGTGCGTGTGTGTGTGTGTGTGTGTGTGTGTTTGTGTGAAGGCCGGAGGTTGGTGTTGGGTGTCTTCTGCCTTATCTTGTGACGCAGCATGTTTCACTGAACCCCAACTCGCCAATTTGGCTGAACTGGGCCATCAGCAAGCTCCAAGGATCCTCCTGGCTGGCCTTCTCAGTGCTGGTACTCCAGAACCCATTGTACACCTGGCTTTTTATGTGCTTTCTAGAGATTAAATGGTCCTCATGTTTGCTTGGCAACTATTTTACAGATTGGGGAATCTCCATGTCCCCAATGAAGGTATCCTTTAAAGGACATGAACATTTAAACAAATTAGGTTTTTTAAAATTATTTTTTATTTATTTTATTTTGGTTTTTTTCCGAGACAGACTCTCTCTGTGTAGCTTTGGCTTTCCTGGACTCCCTTTGTAGACCAGGCTGGCCGCGAACTCACAGAGATCTGCCTGCCTCTGCCTCCCTAGTGCTGGGATTAAAAGGCATGTGCCACCACCGCCCACCTACAAACTAGATTTTCAATAGACTAGCCTCCACAATGTGTGTGGGCCTCATCTAGTCAGTTTTAAGTCCCCGTGAGAGCAGAAACCAAGGCCAAGGAGGGAAAGAATTCAGGCGGCAGATATCTTTGAAATTGGTCTACAGTGTCAGCCCGTCTTTGAGGCCCTGGTCTACCAGTCCTGTCTGTGGAGGCTTGACCTCCGAGCCTTCTCAAGTGTATGAGCTACGATATAAATTGTTCCTTAAATATCCAGTTATACACATCAGCTTAGTTCCTCTCTCTGGAGAACCCTGACAGCTATGTCGAGGGGTTGGCCGCCTCTGTTTCCTGAAGCATGTGCCTATACTGTCATCTCTGGCTTTGAGATGACACTTTTATTTGTCCTGACCTCGCTCACATGGCTGCCCATATTTCACCACCACCCATGCTGGGTACATGACATTGGGCCTGCTGAGACGTCTCCATTCCAGGGTAGGTGGTCCTACTGGACACGCAGGACACATTCATACACATTTACACTCTGGGGCACCGGGTATATGTGTGTGTCTCTCTCTCTTCCATGCTCCGATAGACTCTGCCCCTCAGCCTGCATCCTTGTATGGAAGCATCAAACATGGCTCTCTTGCATGCTGTCTCTAACAGACCTTATATAGCCTCAGCTCCTTCAGGCTTACTGTCTCCTCCTCAAGAGCTTTGAAGCACATTGATAGAGGAATTATCTTCAGCAGTATCAAGACATTTTTTTTTCCCCTGAAAAAAAAATAGTGTATATTCAAATGAATTGCCTTCCAGAGACATACGTACTACTGTGAATCCTCCCAGTCATCAAACGATTTCCTGTGTGCTCAAGCAGATTTCCAGCTACACACTTAGCTTTAATATTTGATGCTCTAATCCTGAGGTGAAATTCACCATCATTTCGAAAAATTGAGCTTTGGACTCTTCTATCAGTGCCCCGGGGATGCTCACATTTAATTAAAAACTAATGGAGGAGGCGTTTCTTTAATAATTGATTAGTCTTATCACTTAAGCATGTCGTGGCTGTTGCCTTTGGGAACATGTGACTTTTACCTTTTCTCCTTTGTGTAAAACCCACACACGCCTATTAGCGACTCTTGGTTTTTGTGCAGCTTTGCTTTTGAGAGAGATAAGCCCTTCTTCTATGTGACTTGAAAACTTGCTTTTGAACATGTCCCCAGAGAGCAGGGGAAAACAGAGTGTGTCTCCTGTTTGAGAATAACCTAGTTGGTGTTTTCTTACCATTTGATTAGTATATTATTGTGTATTTTAAGTTGTGAATATTATGACTGCTGAGGGTCATGCGCACATGAGTGCAGGACCCATGGAGGCCAGAGGAGGGCGTTGGATGCCCTGGCTGGAATTACACTGCAGTGAGCTATGGGAGTGCCATCTTTGCGCACGGTGTATTCAGATGCTGATTTCTGTGGTGACCGAGAGCTGATTGCAGGTCAGACTCTGGTATCGTAATTATTATGAAGCAACTCCTGCCTCAGTATTTTGTAGATATTGCTGTCCATCACCTTGGGATTGGTTAAATAAAGAGCTGAACGGCCAATAGCTGGGCAGGAGAGGAAGGCAGACCTTCCAAGCCCAGTGAGCAGGGATCAGAAAAGAGGAAGAGTCCCCATCAGGACATGGAGGAAGAAGCAGGTGCCAGAAAAAGGTGAAGATGGCAGAACGTAGGGCAGGCCAGTATAGTCAGGATAGAACAGCTGAGTGTCTGCCCAGCTATAGTGCCTGAAGCTTATAGTAAATATGAAGGTCTCTGTGTCACTATTTAGAGCAAGGACGGGCATAGAAAAACCTTACTGTCACTGTAAGTTTCCCTATGTGATGCTGGGAGTTGAACTTGGGTCCTCTGCAAGAGCAATACGAACTGTCAGTCACGGAGCCATCTTTCCAGCTCCCTGTATTTGTCTTTATCCTTTGCTCCCTAAATCTGGTGGCAATAACACGGAATACAGGTTTTACTTAGTCTATACCAGTTGGAAACAACAACAAACCAAGGTGCATCAAGTGAATGAGGAGTCTGGGTGTTTGTGGAGTGGGTTCTAGAATCCTGAAAGCATCAAATTTTATTTGGAAACCAAGGCAAGAGTTATAGCACTTAACACAGGAAGGAGAGAAGCTTGTTCATGGAATAAAGACATTCCCCCCCCCCCCCCCAGCCAAACACAGTCCCAGAGAAACTCCAAACTCATTGAGAACAGCAACAACATTATTGTTATCTGGGATGTGGGCTAACAGGAAGGCTGCAGCTTGCCCTGCCTTGTGGGCAGATTGCATGTAAAATTCTGCCTGTCTATAGCAAAAGGCCAGTGAGAGCAGAAAAGTGTGAAGAACACTGACAGTCAAAAGAAATGCAGATGTGCATACCGTCAAATTTTCTAGGAAGAACTCGCAACTGAATGACAATGTACCGTAGTTTACTCTTTGAAAAGCCAGCCAGATGTGGTAGCCTATGCCTTTAACCCCAACACTGGGGAGGCAGAGGCAGGCGGATCTCTGTGAGTTCGAGGCCAGCCTGGTCTATAAAGAGAGTTCCAGGACAGCCAGGACTACACAGTAAAACTGTCTCAAAAAAAAAAAAAAAAAGAAAGAAAAGAAAAAAGAAAAGAAAAGAAAAGTTTCTTACTCATCTTGGTAGGAGTTTGTGAATTCTCTATTGACAGGAATTTGAAGAGGCAGTCTTTGGGAACCAGAGTATGAGCATTAAAACAAAGTATCCGGTGCATAGCTTGCTTCGCCATTTTCTGGAATTTTCTACAGAAACACGGGTACAAAGAGAAGAATGCAACATAGTTTCCATGACGAAGAAGTAAAAACAGTCAGCCAGAAGAGGTCATTGTTTCTCCTGGATTTGAAGTTATAGATGGTTGTTAAGTACCCAGTGGTTGCTAGGATTAGAACCTGGGTCCCCGGGAGAACATCCAGTGCTCCTACCTGTGTTGGACCCTAGAGTCCACTCTGGTAGTAGGGGGGTTGTCACGAGAGACCACTCGAGGACCACAGTGTTGATGCAAAAGTACAAGGTTTATTGCTGACGCGGGCCAGGGGACCTCAGCACTCACTCGGGAGGGAGGCACACCTTGAGTCACTGTTACAGACTTTTTAAAGGCTAAAACCACAAAGGTTAGGAGGGGCTGCATGCCCTATGTTAGGATTGGCTCTGGTGGTCGCTAGGGGTGCTTGTCTAAATGTTATTGGCTATTGCAGGGAGGGGTGTTGGGGAGTTTCCAGAGAATTTCCAGATGGTAATTGTTTACCTAAGTTGAAATTGTTTATCTCGGTTGGCCACCTTGATCTCAGAAACTGAAGCTGAGCTGGCCTTCAATTCTTTTTGGGTCATTTTCCCAAGCTTGCCTGGGTCACGTTCCCAGGCTGGCTAAGAGAGAGAGGGCCTTACACCTGCTATGTCATCTTTTCAGGCCCTGTTGTTGATTTTCAGTCGCAAATACGATAGAAAAACCTTTTTTTTTTTCCCCTTAAGAACATCTGTGTGTCTGCATGGGTGTAGAGTATGGGTGTTTGTCTATGCGCCTCTGTAAGCACAGGGACACGCCCACATGTGAGTGCATGTGCCAGAGGTTGCTGTAGGATGCCTCCCTCAGTTTCTCTCATCCTATATTTTGAGTCACAGTCTCTTACTGAACTTGGAGCTTATCAGTTAAGCTAGACATTACCAGTTCTGGGGTTAAACCATTAAGTCTGGCTTTTTGTGTGGAGGCTGGGCTTCTGAACACAGGTCCTTATGCTTATGTGCCAAGCATTTTTCTTAACAGAGGATCATCCCTAGTACTCCTTTTTAAAAAAGCTTTGTAAGCTGGCTGAGGTGGAACATGCCTATAATCCCAGCACTCTGGGAAAAAGAAGCAGGTGATCTCTGTGAGTTCGAGGCCAGCCTGGTCTACAAAGTGAGTCCAGGACAGCCAAGGCTACACAGAGAAACCCTGTCTCAAAAACCAAAACCAAACAAAAACAATGAGGCGAAGCTTTTAAAATTAGTATATACTAGTTATACATAATAATGAGTTTCATTGTTGCCTTACGCATACATGTAACATATTCTGATCATATTGTCCCGTTACCCTCTCTTTTGACCCTCCTATTTCTGCTAATACCCACCCTCTTTCTAGCAACTTGTAGCTTCCTGTCCCTTTGTGTGTGTGAACCAATGAGTTTAGTTGGGGTTGCTTACAGGAACATGGGTGAGGAGTTACAGGAGCATGGGCGGCTAGCCAGTGGCTACACCACTGAAGGAAATGCCTCACCAAAAAAAAAAGAAAAGAAAAGAAAAGAAAGCTGGTCATGGCGGAGACTTCAGCCTGCACATTGAGCACATTTGAGATTGGGTTTCAATAGCAATGAAAGTCAGACTCCATACTCAGATGAAATTACGGTAACTAGATTTGAACATCGAAGCAAATGACCACATACAGTTAAGTACTTTGGCTCATATTCTTCAACAACCAATTGTAGCCATTATAACCTTATTACTCAAGCCAGGCAGTGGCTTTAATCCTAACACTTGAAAGATAGAGGCAGACAGATCTTTGTGAGTTCAAGGCCAGCCTGGTCTACAGAGTGAGTTTCAGGACAGCCAAGACTACACAGAAAAACTCTGCCTTGAAAAACAAAAACAAAACTACACACACACACACACACACACACATCTTTCTCAAGTACATTTCTGTGAATCCCTTAACTTCAAAATGTAGCTGTGCCAGGCAGTGGTAGCGCACACCTTTAATCCCAGCACTCAGGAGGCAGAGGCAGACGGATCGCTGTGAGTTCGAGGCCAGCCTGGTCTACAAAAGCGAGTCCAGGACAGCCACAGCCAAGGCTACACAGAGAAACTCTGTCTCGAAACCACCCCCCCCAAAAAAAAAGAAGGATTGGTTTTCTCTTCTGGGCAGTTTCAAGCATTAGACTTTATTTTTTATTTTTTTCTCAATGATGGTTAAGTAGAAACAAAGCAACTCTCAGCTGATTTTGAGTGTCTATGCAAATCTTGTTAGAAAACACCAACTGCGCAATCTTAGATCAATGTGTCATCATGTACTGCCTTTTACCCGATGATTTCCAGCCTTCGGAGGAAAATACAGGTTAATCTCATTAAACAGGTACCATGCTGGAACTTGTGATTAAAGGTGCCACACTCGTGGTCTCTACCCCTCAGCACTCCACAGTCCAACAGTCAGTTGGATAAGCGTGCCCACAGGACTCCAACAGGAGCGATTCCCTCACACACACCCAGTGGTATCTTTTCTCTTTTCATAGAGAAAGTCTGAACGTGGGGCTTAGGCAAGGAAGACAAAATGCCAGCTTGGGCAGCCAGCAGGTTGAAGACAGATGACAGCTGGCGCAGGAAGTCGGCTGTCTAGTGTGCCTGTTGCTGGCACCTGTTAACCTTGCAGGCCATTGGATTTGAACACAGCCTCTCCTGCTGAGGACCAGGAGGTGGTCTGGGCTCATTAGATTTCAGCTCGCATTCACAGTCAGTCTGTGTTCCTTTCCACAACGTATTTAGAAAACTTATAAATAAAGCATACCTTACGTAAAATTCTAGTCATCACTCTCAGGTGTTACTGATTTAAAATACCTTTGTTTTGTTTTGTTTTGTTTTGTTTTCCCAAACGATCTGTATATACAGTCCTTTTGAGAAAGAACACAGAGAGGTGGGAAGGGGCGTGCAGCGCAGGGTTGAGACACTTGCCTCGGACACATGATTGAGGCTCTAGGTTTGATCCTTAGCTTCAAAAGTATGAAGCAAGATCCCAGAAGTAAATGTCCCATCAGCTGAAGCTTTGATGATACTGCCACAAACTGGAGGTGGCCTTAGTGGTACACGGTGACAGTGCGACCTACTGTTTAACAATGCAATAACTGTAGGTGACTTAAGTAGTTGGGGGTTAATGTCGCTACTGTATCAGTTACTTTTCTCATTGTTGAGATAAATGCCTGGCAAAAGTCACTTGGAAGGTTTCTTTTGGCTCACAGTTTACGAAGTACAGCCCACCATGCCAGGAAGGCTTGTTAACAGGAAGTGAGGCAGCTGATCACATTGCATCCACTGGTAGGTGGTCCTCAGCTGTCTTTCTCTCTCTCTTTTTTTTTTTTTTTTTGTTGGTTTTTCGAGACAGGGTTTCTCTGTGTAGCCTTGGCTGTCCTAGACTCACTCTGTAGACCAGGCTGGCCTCGAACTCACAGCGATCCACCTGCCTCTGCCTCCCGAGTCCTGGGATTAAAGGCGTGTGCCACCATGCCTGGTTTAGCTGTCTTTCTCTTTACACAAAAAAACTAATTTACTGATTTGTTTTGCAAAAGTGCACATGCAGAGGACAATGTCAGAGGACAATGTGTGTGTGTGGGTCAGTTATCCCACCATGTGTGGGTCCCAGGAATAAACTCAGGTCATCAGGCTGGGGGCAGTTGCCTTTCCACACTAAGCCATTTGGAAACCCTCACTTTTTTTCTTTTATTCAGTCTGGTACCCCAGTCCCCCTACACCAAGTGGCGCTGTTTATGTTTGGGGGGTGGGTTTTCCCTCAAATGACTGAAAGGGGATGCCCTCACAGTCATGCCCTGAGTGTGTCTCCTAGATGATTTCAAATCCCTTCAGGCTGGTGGTCATGATTCACAGCCAAAAAGCTCTTTCATTATTTAGGCTACTTATTTATTTTACTCATCTAGTGCATCTTAATTGACCGCCCCCCCTGTCAATTCCATATAAAACCCCTCCCTTTTACTCCAAGTATTCAACAAGATAAGCAGCCATCATCCAAGTGTCGTTTTCTACATTAAAATTAGTATCAGCTGGAGGTGGTACCACATGACTGTAATCCCAACACTCTGAAGGCAGAGGCAGTTGGAGCTCTGAGTTTCAAGGCCAGCCAGGTCTACAGAGTGAATTCAGAATAGCCAGGCTATACAGAGAAACCCTTTCTCGAAAAACAAAACAAGGGAAGAAGAAGAAGAAGAAGAAGAAGAAGAAGAAGAAGAAGAAGAAGAAGAAG
>OU015752.1:21076298-21120581 GCA_907169655.1 Acomys percivali
TTATTTATTTATTTATTTATTTATTTATTTATTTATTTATTTATTTATTTATCTGTGTGTGCATGTGATGTGGGTGCACGTACACACATGCAGGCCCAAAGAGTGTATAAGATTGCTTGGAACTGGAGTTACAGATGGTTGTGAGTTGTCCGACAGGGTATTGGGAACTGAACTTGGGCTCTCTGCAAGAAGAGCAAGCACTCCTAACTGTTGAACCGTCCGCCTGCCCTGAAACCCTTCCCCATGTTTCTGTGCTTTACAAACCATCATAATATGACAACTTTCAAGCTTAACTTAAAAAAACAACAACAAAAGAGGACTTATTTGTTTATTGTGTTGGTGTGCTTGAGTGTATGTTTGTGCCACATGCATGCAGGTGCCCATGGAGTCCAGATGACAGGGACAGAGGACAAGAACTAGTGTTACAGGCTGCCCAGCATCCGTGCTGGAAACTAACACTGGTCCTACTGGTCCTCTGCAAAAGCAGCAAGTGCTCTTCACCACTGAACCATCCATCTCTCCTCCTCCACTTTCTTTCTTCTTCTTCTTTTTTTTTTTTTTGTGTGTGTGTAGGCCTGAGAATGGTCACATTGAGTTACACACAGCTCTGAGTTAATTTCTAATCAACTAAGTATTGAGCAGAATGCTTTTAATCTCTGTGCTACGGTCAGCTCAGTGGTAGGGCAATTGCCTAGTGTGTGTGAGGCCCAAGGCTCAGTTTCCAGCAAGCAAGCACACAAATAATAATGTTTAATCTTCTTTTTTTTATTAATTTTTATTCTATTTGCATTGGTATGAAGATGTCAAAATCCCTGCAAATGGAATTATAGACAGTTGTGAGCTGCCCTGTGGGTGCTGGGACTTGAACCCAGGTCCTTTGGAAGAGCAGGCAGTGCTCTTAACCACTGACCCATCTCTCCAGCCACATACGTTTTTAATTTGTATCTTTTTCTCATGGATACTTTCCTACTTCTCTAAGATAACATTTTTCTTTTACTAATGAGAGAAAGGACAGCCTAGGGAGCACTGTTTAGAAGTCAAGGCCAGAGCGTCAGCTGGCTGAACCCTGGAGGAGGAGGAGGCACGGGCGCTGCAGGAAAGCATGCCGCATCACTTCCTACATTCGTGAGACCTGGAATCACAGTTGGAAAAAATTGGCAGGGTGGGGTCATTTCCTGACTGTTTCAACTCGGCCTTGGGCCCATTCCAACAATTTATCTTAGAAACTAGATTCATGTAGGAAACTCAGCAAGTGGAAGTGATGGAAAAATAAAACACATTTTCTGGTTTTCAGTCCTCATCTGTTAAAGAACAAATCCCACTCCAACGGTGGGTGTTTGTGGCCGTCCGTACTTGGTCATTAGGAGTGATAAAAGTCCTTAGCAACTGCAGGCATATTATGTTTTTAAACTTTTGCATTTTTATAGTCAGTGGCTTTTAGATTCTTTTTGTTTGTTTGTTTTGTTTTTTGAGACAGGGTTTCTCTGTGTAGCCTTGGCTGTCCTGGACTCCCTTTGTAGACCAGGCTGGCCTCGAACTCACAAAGATCTGCCTGCCTCTGCCTCCCAAGTGCTGGGATTAAAGATGTGCGCCACCATACCCAGAGGCTTTTAGATTCTTATTTTCATTTCTGATTCATCTTTGATATCATGACTTAGTACTCCCCAACTCCCTCGCTCCTCACCCCACCCCACAAGCAGAGAAACCCAAACAAGCTTTCACAAGGAAAACACCCCCATAATGGGCAGAAAATGGTTATTTTCTGCTCAGTTCTAGTCTTCTGTTTCATTAGGAAAATACAAAACACAGGCCAGGCAGTGGTGGTGCACGCCTTTAATCCCAGCACTGGGGGGGGGGGGGGTGATGCAGAGGCAGGCTGATTGCTGTCAGTTCGAGGCCAGCCTGGTCTACAAAGTGAGTGCAGCACAGCCAATGATACACAGAGAGACCTTGTCTCAGAAAGCAAAAACAACAAAACAGAACAAAATAAAAATGCTAGCAAAGACCCTTTGTTCTTTCCTCATGAATGGACCATAAATTGTAGTTTGAAAACCACTTTGGCGCCAGGTTCAGTAGTGCACACCTGTAATCCCAGCATTTGGGGAGACAGAGACAGTCAGATCTCTGAGTTCAAGGCCGGCCTGGTCTACAAAGCCAAGGCTGCACAGAGAAACCCTGTCTCAAACCAAACCAAACCAAACCCACTACCACCACTCTGGATTTTGTGGCATAATAGAAAACACTGAATTATGAAACGTGGCTTTGCCAGACTGTCGTTCTTGTTGCTTTTACATTGTAGAAATTTTATGTTAAAAAGAAGGTAATCTCTGCTAACAGAAGGAGTTTTAAATGTCTTTTTTGCTTATTTTTTACTTTTTTCCAAAACAAGGTTTCTCTGTGTAAGCCTTGGCTGTCCTTTGTAGACCAGGCTGGCCCGGAACTCACAGCGATCTGCCTGCATCTGCCTCCTGAGTGCTGGTATTAAAGGCGTGTACCACCACGCCTGGCTTAAATGTCTTTTAAAGACAGGCTTTCTGGGGCTGGAGAGATGGCTCAGAGGTTAAGAGCACTGGCTGCTATTCCAAAGGTCTTGAGTTCAATTCCCAGCAACCACATGGTGGCTCACAACCATCTGTAATGAGATCTGGTGCCCTCTTCTGTAGCACAGTTGTATATGGAGGAAAAACACTGTATATATAATAAATAAATCTTAAAAAAAAAAGACAGGCTCTCTGTAGCCCACACTGGCCTCAGACTCCATGATCCTCCTGCCTTCAGTGGCTAGGGCTGCAAGGTATGAACCACTACACCTAGCTTTATTGTTTTCTTTTTTTGGGCTACCACTTAGTCCTCTGGACACACTTGTCAAACTCTGCATACTTGTCTTTAGAAGTAAAGTGTAGCTTTGGGTAGATCTCTAGTCCCCAGCAGAGGTTCGTGCTAGATTTACTGTTAACCAAAACTGTTGTGGCCTATGAAGAAATGATATGGGATGAATGAAGTTTTAATGCTGAAATCAAAAGGGAAAGCAAAATCTAAATTAGAGGCTTAGCATTAGTAGGCTTAGCATTAGTTTCACTCGATAAGGTGTCCACGCACTGCACTGTATCTTCCTCTGCACTTTCATTTCAATGACTGGATTTTAATCGAGAAGTTCGGTATGATGCTCCTGCTTGCTGGTTTTTAAGTTTCTTAGGATGTATGCAATTCCCTTATTTTTTAAAATTCATGTGCATTGGTGTTTTGCCTGCATGTATGCCTGTGTGAGGGTGTCAGATCTTGGAGTTACAGACAGTTGTGAGTTGCCATGTGGGTGCTGGGAATTGAACGTGGGTCCTCTGGAAGAGCAGCGAGTGCTCTTAACCAGCAATTCCCTTATTTAAAATGTTTAGGAGTGTGGGCAATGTCAGCATATCCTGGTAGCTCTTGATTCCTCTCAACTGTTTGTCAGGTTCTCACTGGATGGTGCTTTTGTGAGACTACTTGGGATTATCTGAAGATATGTGGCCATTTCATGTGCTATATGGATCCATCTGGAGGTCTGGGTTGAAGGTGGTTATTCCAAAGTAGATTTGTGTTCACTTCCATCAGGTGCCTACAGACCCTCCTAATTTGTACCATTAGTATTTTTGTTTGTGTGTGTGTGGAGGGGGGGGGGCATCACAGCATGTGGAAGCCAGAGGAATCCATCTCTCTTTCTACTGTTTAAGTCCCAGAGGCTGAACAAAGGCTGTAAGGCTTGCCTGCAAACACCTTTACCTGCTGAGCCCCTCAGCCAGCCCTGGTACCATCTTACCGTGTCTGGAGTGGATACTGGAGCAGAGAGCTTGGGGTGGGTGAGGGAGCCTGCATAGAGATCCACAGTGCTGGCCCTGCCTACTGTCCTGAACTATGCTGGTTCTGATTCCTGAAAGTTCTATAGCCTTTCAGAACAGTGCCATCAGCTGGGGAACAAGTGTGCCAACACACGAGCCCTTGGGGGTCACTTCATACTCCAGAGATTCAGGCTGAAATCCATTTGTGGAGTAACTTCTGGATACAGTGTGTCCAAAGTTCAAGGTGGGTTCCCTTCCTCAGGGCCCTCCCTCGCTGGACAATGGGTCTCAGCCAGAAGCTTGCAGACAGGTCTGTGTGTAACTTCCAATACTGCGCTGACCCAGGACTTGGCCTCTTTTCTTCTGAGACCATGAAGCTGTGGAAGGCCAAGCTGTCTGTAACCTCCACATTGCAATCCCCATGTACTTATTTTGCACATTCCTTACTTTCTTCTGAACTCTTTTGGAATATTACTTCTTTGACTGTAACATTTTAAATGGTTCCCGGCAGGCACACACATCTCATACCGTAAGATTATACTGCAGATTTATAAAATTATCGATTCTTTCTGAAGTGAATTGAAACAAAACATATAGGAAAAAAATCACTGTAATTCAGACTTTATTGCTTATTAGTCATGTCATTCCATACAATTTTAAGTAAACAGACGTTGAGAAAATAGACTGGGCGCATTACCAGATGATGGCAACACTGATGAAAGTGTTCAAGTGTTCACAGAAGGTAACAAGAGGCACCATCGCCACCGTCTGCCCCAGAGATTTGTACATTTCATAGAAAAAGAGTAAAAATAGTTCATTGGCATTTAACTAGCATTAGTCTCTGCACCTAAGAACCACAATAACTTTGACCAGTGAAATAACCTTTCGAACAGAATAAAATACTTTTTATCAATGTTACAAGATTTTTTTTTTTAAACCAAACAATCCAAGATGACAATAGAAACTACACAAACAGAAGTTTGGAAAGAAAAGATGGCATAGCCTGGGTGTCATCAATATTAATCCAAGGAACAAAGCAGATGTGGGCAGAGGTTTTCACTGTAACTACACTTACTTAACAGCTCATACAATGTAACTGATGCCTAGGGGAACTTTGTCAAACCCCATAGGTGCGTCTGCTCTTATGCTAAGGTAACTTCTTTAAAAGTTAATTGATCTGTAAAACTGGTATAAACAACAGGATATGACTTGGTGGTCTAACAAGGAGGAAGCACACAGTCACTGTAACTCTCACACAGCAACAACTTTCCCAGTAAAACTACAGCCAGTTTCCTTCTCTAATGATTTTAAAAACCAAGGATGTGTAACAACGGTTCAGCGTGTGAAAGACTTGGAGATATATATATACAAAGGCAGGTAAAGAACACATTTGGATACTTGAAAAGATGCTATGAAAAACAAACTAAAAAACCCCCTCAAAAAAAAAAAAAAAAAAAAAAAAAAAAAAAAGAAACAAAAAACCAATCCCTCAACCCCCAGATTCTAAATGTGTTTTATGCTGAATCCACTGAAAGACCTGTTACCCAACAACAAAATGTCATAATAGCAGACAATAGAAATTTATTAATACCACTGTCTCCAACAACAAAAAAATTAAATAGTAAGGCATCTTATACTCTTATCCCGGCCTATGCAGCAAAGAGAAATATTTTAAATAAGAGCTCGCACTTATTCAAATGCTTTCTAAAGTATTTGGCAAATTTCTTGTTTTTGTTTTGTTCGCTGTATGGTTATTTGTGTACTTCTGGTGTTTGTATTTGCATTTGTGTGCAGATGCACACACACATGCTTGCCTATTGAGGCCAGAGATCTATGTTAGGTGTCTCTCTTTTTTTTAAAAAAAAATTTTACTTATTTATTTTTGGTTTTTTCGAGATAGGGGTTCTCTGTGTAGCCTTGGCTGTCCTGGACTCACTTTGTAGACCAGGCTGGCCTTGAACTCACAGCGATCAGCCTGCTTCTGCCTCCCGAGTGCTGGGATTAATGTCTCTCTCTTTTGTTCTCTACCTGAACCAGGAAGCTCAATGATGGCAGGCCAGCAAGCACCAGGGAGCCCCGCCCCACCCCCCATCCCTGCCTCCCCAGCTCTGGGTTTCAGGCGCACACCTGGCTTTTCCTGTGGGCTCTGGGGATCTGAACTCAGGTCCTCATGCTTGCACGGCGAGTACTTTACCGACTGAGCGGCTTCCCCAGCCCCTCACTTCTTCTTATATCCTTTTATTAGTCATATAACTGAAAGCTCTCATGATTAAACACCTTCATACAAACTAAGAGAAAAATATAAATAGATACTAACTTATTACGGAGAAGGGATTCACTGTTGAAAAACCAAGAGGAACTACGGGGAGAGTCATGTAAAGCTCAACACCAGAACTCAGACTTCTCTGACGTATCTTATGCTTTGTTATTTAAGAGAAAGGAGATGATGACTCAAGGTGAGTCGCCTATTTGTATGGGTCACGCCGTGGACTGCCAGAGACTCGGAACAGGGCTGTCCTGAACTGAACTGTACTGTACTGAACTGAAAGCAGCTTTGTTGGCCTTTAAAAATGATCACATCGCTTGGATGAGATGGTGAAGGTACCACGGACCCACTGTGCGGAGCATCTGTTATTGAAGATGCTCAACAGCTTCAGAAAGTACTCTGAACAGGTACACTTTCACCTTTTATTAAGGCAAGTTTGTGAAAATAATTTACCACAAATGAATCTCTTCATGGACTTTCCACTTATATTTTTCAAGAGACATACCAAAAAACCTTGTCTTGTAAAAAGCCACTTAGTACTAGAAAAAAAATGAGAGATGTTGAATCGGGCTACTTTTCCAAGGTTGTTCTTGATTTTTCTAGCAGGCCCTAGTCATCATCTTTAGAGCCAGTTTTGCTTAACTGTTAAAAAAAAAAAAAAAAAAGATATTAAGTAAAAGGATGACAGTATCTGAGTCATTATTTCTAAACAGAATCAAAACTAAATAAACAATAGGACAGAGTTCAAGTTATGAGAGCTTAAACTTGTAACTGTTTCTAAATGTAACTCTTTCTAACTCTAGGCCATATTACTCTTCCAACAGGTGTAAAAGAACCCCAAAGGCCAGTTCAACATAACAAAGTTAAGTGGGGGTATCCCCCGTTTTTTGTCTCTCTCCCACCCTTAGCACCCCCCACCCCCAAGACAGGGTTTCTCTGTGTAGTCTTGGCTGTCTCGGTTTCCCTTTGTAGACCAGGCTGACCTCAAACTCACAGCCATCCGCCTGCCTTTGCCTTCCTGGGATTAAAAGATAACATTCTTAAAACTCTAAGTGTGAAGCCATAATTGAAATAACAACTTTTCAATTTGCTGGGCTTCGTTAGGTTTCCTGATAAAAATCTTCAGAAAGAGTTGGTGAATTTGGGGATGAAGCAGATTAATTCTCGAACAACACAGACATGATTGTGAACAGGATAACTCGCAGTCACTACCAACTCCATCCTGCATCTGAGAACTAAGACCACGGAAGTGAGGACTGCAGAGACAGCTCGGTAGCCAGGAGCACCTGCTGCTCCTGTGGAGGACCCATGTTCAGTTCCTGGGACCCAAACTGGGCAGCTCACAACCACCTCTGACTCTGGGTCCAGGGGATCTGACACCTTGTGTCCGTCACAAGCACCTATACGTACATGCAGACAAGCAGGCACATGTGTACATACTCATAAATGGCCAAGGCAATGGTTTTGCCAGTAAGGCGCTTGCTGCTAAGGCTGACAACAGAGTTCAGTCCTTAGGATCTACATGGTGGGAGGGGAGAAACAACTCTTTCAAGTTGCCCTCTGACTTCCGTACCCATGCTGCAGCATCTGTGTACACACACAAAATAAATAAATGTAATAAAATGATTGAAAAAGAATATGAGGGACTTTGGGAAGCAGGAGCCATGAAGGATAAGAGTTCCCAAACACATGGATATTGTTAAATAAGTGAAGGTATTAAAGACTTACTGTTTTTAATATAGGTTACGGTTGCTGCATTTAGAATTAAAACGAACATTTATTCATATAAAACTAACAACCCAACAACTTTGTGTGTGTGTGTACGTATGTACATATGTATGTACGTGCTATATGTACATGTTTGTGTGTGTGCATGCACATGGATACCATATGTCAAGTGGCTTTCTTGATTGCTTTCCACATTATTTTTTCAGACATGGTCTCACACAAAACTTAAGAGTTCCTCTTTAATCCCAGCACTCAGGGGGCAGAACAGAGGCAGGTGAATTGCTGAGTTCAAGGCCAGCCTGGTCTACAAAGCAAGTCCAGGACAGCCAAGGCTACACAGAGAAACCCTGTCTCGAAAAACCAACCAACCAACTAACCAAACCCAAACAGCCAACCAAACAAAAAACACAACAAACCCCCAAATTAAACAAACAAACAAACAACGAGTTCATGAATTTAGCTAAGCTTCCTGGGCAACATGTCTGGGGGTTGGCCTGTTTCTGACGCCCAAATACATGCCGCCAAACCCAGCTTTTTATGTGGATGGACATGCAAACTCAGGGCCTCACGCTTGCATACCAGGCCTCTGACTGACTGAGCCATCTCTCTAGTCCCTCAATAATAACTACACTTTCTAAATTAAGACTTAGAGTGGTGCTGGTTTCCCATTTCTTCAGATCTCTTTATGATCCAGCTCAACTGGAAATGGCTGGATTCGCACAAATCTCTTCCACAGTGAAGCTGAGCGCAGGATGACAGCACAGCAGAGGGACCAGGGCCAAGCTTCTAGCTACGGGGCTCGCTCTTCTGAGAAAAGAGCCTCAAATTCCGAGGAAACAGAGAACGTAAAGACTTCAAAAATACTTACGTGCTGAGTCCAAAGATGCAAAGAGACAGCCGGGAAATCCCAAAGGCAGCAGGAAGAAAAATGGAAAATACATATTTTGTTATTTGATGGCAGTAGCTTTAACAACTTTGAAGACTTGAATGTAAGTATGCCATACCTTCACGACGTCGACCCAGTTCCAGCCTCGAGGAAGCTCCCCTTTGTGATCTGGAGGATAAAATTGGGAACTGTACTAAGACCAATAGCTAATTAAATGAACTGACACCCTAGCAAGTAATACTTTTTATACTATTGCATACAACAAGTAGATGGAGAGTTTGCATCACACTACTACGCTTGAAAAAATAGTTTTGCATTATCTTTGTGACCTTAAAGCGCCACCCTGGAAGTACCTGCAAAGTATGTGAGACACACCCCCTTTTACATTCACCCCACATCCACTCAAGGCAAAACTTGTTACCAAGGAAAAGTGAGGGGTGAGATCGGCCGTGCCGCCCCCTACAGGGGTACAGCACTACTTCCTGTGAGGCCAATGCTCATCTGAGGAAGAGGCGGCACTGGCTCATTGTTTTAGGACTCCTACTATCGCGCTTGGCTCTGACAGGAGAGATGGTATCAGCAAATGTTTGGTTTCAGGAGTAATAGGAGTGCAAGTTAGCACATGTATAGCTTGGCCACGCACTGACAAAATGTTTTTGACATTCTTCCAAAAGGGCTTCACGTCAGGCGTGGTGGCACACGCCTTCAATCCCAGCGCTTGGGAGGCAGAGGCAGACAGATGGCTGAGAGTTCCAGGCGATGATTTACAACAGTAGCAAGATTACGGTTATGAAGTAGCAATAAAGCAGTTTTATGGTCGGGGGTCACCACAACATGAGGAACTGTGTTAAGGGTCGCAGCATTAGGAAGGTGAGAACCACTGCTCTCCTGAGAATGCCTGAAGCAAAGCTCACAAGGACTCACATAAAAACGCATGCGTTAACCTAGGTTATCCGCATGTGTGCTATGGTTGGGTTGCTTGGTGTTCTTGTCCGCTTCCTATGTGAGGGGAGGGGCTGCCTTTATCTTTTAGCCTGCCTTTGGGACCTTTTCTTCCTACTCAATTGCTTTGTCTAGCCTTGATGTGAGAACATATGTCTGGTCTTATTGTGGCTTGTTACACATTATTTAGTTGGTGTCCCTGGGAGGTCTGTTTTTTTCTGAGGGGAGTTGGTGGTGGTGGTGGGAATCTAGAAGAGAGGGGAGGAATGTGTGTGGGTGTGGTGGGGTGGGGGGAGATGGGGAGAGGGGAGGGAGGGGACACTGTAAACCGGCTTCATGTAGGCTACATGTCTCATTTTATGAAGCCTTATAAACATTTACATTTGAAACAAGTACTGCCAGGCATGGTGGCTCATACCTATAGTCCCAGCACTTGTGAGGCAGGGTAGGCAGATCTCTGTGAGTTCAAGGCCAGCCTGGTCTACAAAGTAAGTCCAGGGGGCAGCCAAGGCTACACAGAGAAACCCTGTCTCGAGAAAACCAAAACCAAAACCAAAACCAAAAAAAGAAACAAGTACTATACATATCTGGGGTTTAAAAAAAAAAGCTCCAAAATCCATTTTAGACCTTGAATTATGGCTGCTCAGTCAAGAACTATGAAAGTATCCCCAAATCTGGAAGACTCAGAACTCCGAACACTTGTGGTCCCAAACATGTGGATAAGGGATATTCACTGTGCAGTAAAGTAAATTAGAAACTAACGATTTTCACACAGCGAGGCAATTCTTATAGGAACACAGTTTCTGACACAAATGGTTCTTTTCTTTTTCAGACTAGTAAGAATCTTATGTCATAACCGGGTCTGGTGGCGCACGCTAATACAGAGAGACCATGTCTCGAAACATCCCCCCCCCCCAACCCGCCCAAAAAAAATCTTATGTCATAAGTCATATGAGGGCACATGGTCCTATCATCAGTTTGGTTGCACAGGCTAACCTGTTTTTTTGTTGTTGTTTTGTTTTTTGAGACAGGGTTTCTCTGCGTAGCCCTGGTTGGTCTGGATTCTCTTTGTTGACAAGGCTAGTCTCAAGCTCAAAGAGATCCACCTGCCTCTGCCTCCCGAGTGCTGGGATTAAAGGCCTGCACCACCACACCAGCTACAGGCTAACCTGTTAAAGTTGTATTTAGTATGGAAGTTCTCAGCCACAAACTCCTACATTGTCATCCTGGGGAGATTAGACCTTGTCATGAAAGGCACAAGCAAGGGGAGATATTATTTAATGAAAATGGCCACAGGCCTTGAGGCATGAAAGGTAACTGACACAGATGTTAAAATACTCTAAAAAGACAGTAACCAAACTTCTAGGAAACACACTACAATGACTAATTAAAAAACAACAACAAACAACTCACTTATTTACACTACCACTGCCTGACTCAAGAGCGAACAATGTGAAGACTTTTATATCACAAATTGTTCCAATTTCAAAATCTTGTTTGAGGACCAATATAATATTAGTTCCTTTTTATTCTATCATCAACAAACATTTAACAAAAATAAACCTATGATCCCTTCATAAAAGAAAGGGCTGGGGCTGCAGAGGTGACGTGGCAGTTAAGAGTACTTATTGCCCGTATAGGATCAGAGACTGGTTCCCAGCACCCACAGCAGAGGCTGCCTGCAATTCCAGTTCTAGAGGGCCTCCACGAGCACTGTACATACACGTGTATACATGCACGTGTGTGCACGCACACATGCACACAGGCGTGTGCACACACACGCGCAAACCCCAATGTAAGTATGTATGTGTACATACAACAATGTTCTCCTTTTCCCTAGTTGGGAAAAATCAGACTGATGCCCATTTGCAGATTTCCAAGTGCTAGAGAAGAGAGCAAACATCACTGTTGATTTGAGCTGGAGGTTATGATCCTTTTCTTGAAGAGTCTGTTTTCAGACACATGTTAATTCTGTTCTGAAATCTTATTGTACAATAAGTCAGCTACAGGCAAAAATACACTAAATAACTGTGCTAAGACAGAATGATGCAACAAACTGCAGGTGAAAACTGTTTCACACAGCTTTTGATAGGTGCACACCTGCCACACAGGTAAATAAAGTACCACATGTTACAGTATGCAGGCAGGACTCTGTACAAAATACTTTGTCCATTTTTCTTATGTTCCTCAATGGGAATATTTATAATTACGTTGTGACTCACTAGCTTTTTCTCAAATGACAGTCTCATAATGAAGTAGCAATAGATAGAGTATTTTTGTACTGTGACCAACAGGTCTCTGACTCAGACACTCCAAGAATAGACTAGGGTCTCTGACTCAAATGCCCTAAGAACACACTAAAGAATTAGCTGGGCGATGGTGCAGATCTTTAGTCCCAGCACTTGGGAAGCAGAGGCAGGCGGATCTCTGTGAGTTCGAGGCCAGCCTGGTCTACAGAGTGAGTTCCAGGACAGCCAGGGCTGTTACCCAGAGACAGCCTATCTTGAATACAAAACAAAGAATTATAAATCTAAACATATCAAGCACCCATACCACAGCAAAATCAATCCCCTTCCAGTGATAAGAGGGACAAAGAACAACAGTGCAAACCTGTTTTATCCGCCAGCTTGCGTTTCTGAGCTTTTGAAAGTTGCTCTTTCTTTTCTTTTTTCTTACTTGATGGGGCTGTGCTGGGAGTTTCAACTGAGATGATTTTGGCTATAGGTGTCTACAAGAACAGAAATAGATTTTAGACTCACACCTTAAGACCTACCAGATTAGACTAAACTAAGTGCAGCTACATCTTGAAGGGAATGGTGGATTTTTTAATTTACAAAACTAAAGGCATTATTGCCGATATTCACTCATTCAGCCTTGTGCATTTGGCCTTGCTCTTGCAGAGGCTCATTTTCATTTTTTCTTTTTCTTTTATTTAAAGAGTAATTTTTTTTATTATGTATACAGTGCTCTGCCTGCATGTACACCTGTAGGCCAGAAGAGGGCATCAGATCACATTACAGATAGTTGTGAGCCACCATGTGGTTGTTGGGAACTGAACTCAGGACCTTTGGAAGAGCAGGTGGTGCTCTTAACCCTTGAGCCATCTCTCCAGCCCCCAGAGGCTCACTTTCAATGACACAACTTTAGGGCAACGGTGGAAGCAAGACCCGAGAAAGAAGTCCTATTGCCCATGTTAATGTTGAAAATCTGAGGTTCTAACTAATTGTCTAAATTACTGAGCTCACTGTCTTATTGGTGAATCTTTAGAAAAATCACACATCCCACCCAGGGCTTCTTGGTTTCTGAAGAAAATCTTTAATATATTTGGGCTTGCATGGTTAGCATTTATGTTAGCTAAAATCTAAAATACTTACCACATGACAAGCATGCTGTGACTACATATAGCATTTATTGGAGCCTTACCACAATCTTCTAAACTGGACACGATTATAATCCCTCTTAACCAATGAGGAACTAAGTACACAGAGATTAAGAAAGCTGGCCAGGGGCTGGAGAGACGGCTCAGTGGATAAGAGCACTCACTGACTGTCCTTCCAAAGGACCCAGGTTCAATTCCCAGCAACCACATGGCAGCTCACAACTCTCTGTAACTCAAAGATCTGACACCCTCACACAGGCATACAAGCAGCCAAAACACCAATGCACATAAAAATAAAAATAAATAAATAAATAATTAACAACAACAACAACAACAACAAAAAGCGGTGGCCAAAGTCATAGGGCTAAAAGTAGTTCAGGGAAAATCGGAACCCTTTTGAGCCTCAAATGGAAATATGACAAGACTTGACATACGCTATCATGCCTGGCTTCAATTTTGATGGTTAGAAGTATTTTAACCTTTCCTGAAGTATAAAAATCGACAACATAATTTCGCTTTCTCCATGAAATTGAGGAAATCTAAGATTCATTGTCCTCACTTAACTCAAATGTAATTCTCTGTTTAAATCTGACACAGACTCCTAATTTTCAAAAAAACAACTAATTAACGTGGCCAGACCAAAATCATGTGGCAGCACCAAGCGGGCACTCACCGCATTCGCCGCGGGGTTGCCGGGGTGGTGGCTCTCCATGAATTGCTCCTTATTGTCCTTAGCGTACTCGAACAGCGTGTAGGTCATGGCGGTGCCGAGGTTTACTTCCACTGCCTCCTGCAGTTTGGCTAAGATACTCTGCTTTATAGCCGGGGAGCTAAAAGGCAGAGAAACCAGACTGTCAAGAGTCAGGGACAGAGAAGAAAGCGAAAGAGCCATGGAAACAAAACCACTCACATGGTGTTGTTAAAAAAGGCGTTCATGGATATCACGGGCGGCGTCTGGGGATACGTCTCCGTCCAGGAAATCTCTATCAGGAAGGCTTTAGGATCCCCGTCTTCACCTATCTGAAGAAAAGGGAGTCTTAAGCTTGTGGGAAATGATTAGAAGACCCAAATTACTATCTTCAAAATGACTCCTTCTAACATTCCTTGTTCAAAATCAGCGCTGTAACATGCTGAGAAGTTCAGAGGTACAGGATAGGACCAACCAAGGGTGAGGGGGGTAGAAACACTTCCAACTTTCTGGAAGCTTCATTCTGCTGATGGCCCATTGCTCAATTAGCTGCCAGCTTGTTCTTTTTCATTCCCCCCTCCCACTTTTTCTTTTTCTTTCTTTCTTTCTTTTCTTTTTCTTTTTTTTTTGAGACAGGGTTTCTCTGTGTAGCCCTGGATGTCCTGGACTCGCTTTGTAGCCCAGGCTGGCCTCGAACTCACAGAGATCTACCTGCCTCTACTTCCCCAGTGCTGGGATTCAAGGCCTGCACCAGCTTTTTAATACCAAGGATACATTTTACATTTTTTGTTCCTGGAGGTGAAGACATGACATCAACTACAAAGAACAAAATGATATTGGAGCTCGGTGTAGTAGCACTGGGAGGGAGAGGCAGGGGAATCTGAGCTTGAGGCCAACCTGGTTTACGGAGTTATACAGAGGAACTCTGTATTGGAAAACAAAAGAGGCAATGGACAAAAAAATAATTCTTTGCAAGCTTGAACCACCTTGTCTTTTGGAGACTGATACATGCTGTTCAAGTGGCAAGAGGCCAGACAATGGAGTGTAAAACGGAGACAGGCAAAGCAAAGACTGAAGGAGAGGACGCCTTAGGCCACAGAACAATTCCTGGAAAGAATGTCTTCTGAGCTGGGTGTGGTGGGGCACGCCTTTAATCCCAGCACTCGGGAGGCAGAGGCAGGCAGATCGCTGTGAGTTCGAGGCCAGCCTGGTCTCCAAAGTGAGTCTAGGACGGCCAAGGCTACACAGAGAAACCCTGTCTCGAAAAACAAAACAAAACAAAGAATGTCTTCTGTTCTGTCAACTTTTTATCTAAAATGCTTTTAATCTTAAGGAAAAGCTAACCTGGCACCATAAACACTCATTGGCGTATACATATTTACTAAACACTGCACCCCGTTTCTTTGTCATTCCTTTCTACTGCAGAAATGAGGACCTACTCCTTTAACATGTCTGGTTTTCCCCACTTTGTTTGTTGTTTTGTTTTGTTTAATTTTTGAGACAGGGCTTTTCTGTGTAGCCTTGGCTGTCCTGGACTCGCTTTGCAGACCAGGCTGACCTCTCACCCAACTGGAAAGATGGCTCAGTGGTTAAGAGCAATGGCTGCTCTTCCAGAGGACTCTGGTTCAACTCCCAGCACCCACATGGCAGTTCACAAACTGTCTGGTCTGTAACTTAAATTCCAGTGGGCCTGACTCTCTCACACAGACATATACATATGCCAAACACCAAATATACATAAAAATAAATAATTAAAAAAACGTCAGGTGCCAACACCACCTGGGTCTAGACTCTTAATGTCATAAAAGACTTTTAAAAAGCTAGAGAGAGAGTTCTATTACGGTAGACTAGAAAGATATGACAACCAAGTACAATAAACCTTTGATGAATTTTAGATTTTGGGGGAGGGATTGGTGTTAATCAAAGGACACTTTAATCATAGTTGGGGAATTTATAATATAAATTATACGTTAGGTGAGATTTTTAAATCAATGTTGAAATCCCGGTGGGTATGATGATTGTCTGCAGCTATAAAAGATATTCTGAGATTTTTTTTCACCCATAAATAACTAAAGACATTTTCAAATGCTTCAATAAACCAGGTGGTGGTCGCACACACCTTTAATCCCAGCACTGGGGAGGCAGAGGCAGGCAGATCTCTGTGAATTGGGGGCCAGCCTGGTCTACAGAGAAAATTCTAGGGCAGACATGCTACACAAAGAAACTCTGACTCAAAAACCAAAAGAAAAATAAATAAATAAAAACAAAATAATAAAATGCTTCAACAAAAACCAAAGTGGGAGCCGGGCATGGTGGCATACATTTTTAATCCTAGCACTCGGGAGGCAGAGGCAGGCAGATCTCTGAGTTCAAGGCCAGCCTGGCCTACAGACAGTCAAGGGCACACAGAGAAACTTGAAAAACAAAACAAAGAGTCTAGTCCAATTTTCCCCAAATATAGATGACTACTTCCTCTGTTCAGATTCAGATGGACCATTTTGTGAGGAGAGGGGTGCTGTAGCTCTCACTGCATCCTAGCAGGAATTACCACTGGGGATAATATCTTCAGTGTAGAGGTAATGAAGAAGTAATCTGTGAAGTAATAGCACAAAACTACGTCACCACCCTGTTTCCTAGCAACCTTTGCCTAGAGATTTTAGCATCTGTTAATAATGCTTGCCTGAATCAAGCTTTTCACTTCAGAGGCTTGTGAGATGGCTTAGAGGGGCAAAGGCGCTTGCTGTAAAGCCTGGAGACCTGAGCTTAAACCTGGAACTCACCTTAGTGGAAGGGGACAAGGAATTAATAGGTGCTGTCCATACATGTGCCCCTCCTCCAACACACACACACACACACACACACACACACACACACACACACACACACACAGTAAAATAATTAGAAAAAAGTTTTACCTCAAATTATTATTTGTTTCATCTTTATATTCTGCCCATCTTTCTTCCTTTCCTTCCTTCCGTCCTTCCTTCCTCCTCCTTTCTCTGTGTAGCCTTGGCTGTCCTGGAGTTGCTCTGAAGACCAGGCTGGCCTCAAACTCATAGTGATCTGCCTCCCTCTGCCTCCCTGAGTGCTGTGATTACAGGCATGTGCCACCGTGCCCGGTTTCCCATTCTCCTACGGTCAGCTACATTCTGTGTCAATGAACGCTGAGGCACAGACACAGCATCTAGTACATGTGAGGACCCCTTGATATGTCAGTATGAGTCACTCACAGTCATGAAGGATGCAGTAGAAAGTGACAGATAATCCACGTGATCACCAAGTCCTTACTCAAGGCGTACTTAGAGACAGACTGCCAATGTCTCACGGTATTAAAGAGAGAGGCAGGACCACTCCTGTCTTCAAAGATACCTAATGATTTAGAGAATCGCAGAATGGATAATGTTTAAAAGTAAAACAAGGCATGAAGTGATGATGAAATTAATTCTGCTTCAAACTAAGAGCAGAGACACACTTGAGCCAACTATGTCACAGAGGAGGTTGATTTAGGTCCTAGAGAAGCAAGATGGGTAAGAGATGAGAGATGAAGAGCTTTAATGTATCCAAAGACAATACTTAAGGGAGAAAAGATGCTGAGGACTGGATTAGCTGGAGGCCTGGCTCCAATGCTAAGAGCACTTGCCAGGCAGGGCTGTGCCGGTGCATGCCTTTAAATCTAGTATTAGGGAGGCAGAGGCAGGTGGATCTCTGTATATTCAAGGCCAGCCTAGTCTCCCTTGGGAGTTCCAGGATGGCCAGTGTTACACAGAGAAACTCTGTCTCCAAAACCAAAAAAAAAAAAAACCCAACCAAACAAACAAACAAAACAACAACAACAACAACAACCCAAGATAAAACAAACAAACAAGAAAAAAAGAGTACTTGCCAGTGTTCCAGAGGACTGGGGTTGGGTTTCCAAAATTCCCACAGCAGCTTACAATAGGCAGTAACTCTAGTTCCTGGGGGATATGGCGCCCTCTTTTGGTCTTTAAGAGCACCAGGCACACAGGATGCACATACACACAATATATCCAGGCAAAACACTCATATAAACAAAATAAAAAAGAAATGTTTTTTTAAAAAGTGAACTTTGATTATGGGGTGAAGAATAGAGCCATCACCATTTTACAGGCATGAAAGCCCAGGAAGACACCTCTTTAAACAGGCTATGGCCGGACTACTTAAATGTTTCAGATAGCTAACCAGCAGTCTATTGAACTGGCGGCACAGTGTAAGAGGGAGCGGAAGAAAGATGTAGAAACAGGGAATCATTTGGGAGCCTGCTAAACTGCTCCGTGAAAGAAGAGAGGGGCCGACTAGGCAAAACTCTGACTCTTCTCCTTTGACTGTTGACATACTATCTCCAGAGCAAACACACATATGCAAAGCGTCTGCATACCTGTGCTCAGGAAATCACTGGTGCCGTTAATGGAGATATTTAGGAAAGCACACAGGAATTCTCGGTGTCTCTTTGGTAAAGAAAAGATGGCAGTGGCTGGGGGGAAATCTGAGAAGGCAGCTGGACTTAAAACAGAAGGGCCCAGGTCCTAATTCCACATTGACCTTTGGCCATTAAGAGTTCCCTAGCTATCCAGGCAGCAGTGGCGCACGCCTTTAATCCCAGCACTTGGGAGGCAGAGGTAGGTGGACCTCTGTGAGTTTGAGGCCAGCCTGGTCTACAAAGTGAGTCCAGGACAGCCAAGGCTACACAGAGAAACCCTGTCTAAAAAAGAGTTCCCTAGTTGTTGAAATGATGATATAACTAGATGGGATTGAAAATCACCACAGAAACAAACCTCTGGGCGTGCCTGGGAGGGGTTTTCTAGATTGGGTAAACTGAGGAGGGAAGACCTACGCCAATGTGGACATCATTTCACAGGCTGAGTCAGGCTCTGGGTCAGGAGAGCGAGAACTGGGCCCAAGTGTTCTCTCTCGCTCTGCTTCCTGACTTTGGCACAGTATGACCACAGCCTCACACAGGATCCTTCCGTCATGACTTCCTGCCACTGATGGACTGTACCTTCAAACTGTGAGAGATGGCTTAGTGATTGAAAGCACTGACTGTTCTTCCAGAGGGCCAGGGTTCGATTCCGGGCACCCACATGGCAGCTCACAGCTATCTATAACTTGACAGCCTTACACAGACATACATGCAGACACAACACCAATAAATAAAATTTCAAAAAAATTTAAAAACTGTAAGCCACAATAAAGCCTGAAGTTTTATTTTTTTAAATATTTATTTATTATTACTGTGTATGTGTGGTGAGGGGCATACTTGTACCACAGTACACAGCTTTCTGGTCACTCCTTGCCTTCTATGTAGGTTCTGGGTTTCCAGTCCTGGCAGTAGGGCTTGCGCAGTAAGCATTCTCACCTCTTTGATCCCAAAGTTGCTTTAGGCAGCGAGTAAAGTAACAATTCTAGTTGTTATACACAATTCTAGTTGTTATACGGATGGAGGCAGCACAGAGACAGTCAGACCTGAAGAGGATCTAGGAATTGCTATAGAGCAGCAGTTTTCAACCTGTGGGTTGGGACACCTCTCGGGGTTGAATGGCCCTTTTACAGGGTCATCTAAGACCATGGGAAAACACAGATATTTATATTATGATTCATAACAGTAGTAAAATTATAGTTATGAAGTGTAGCAAAAACCATTCTATAGTTGGGGGTCACCATAACCGTAAAAAAGGGTCACAGCATTAGTAAATTTGAGAACCACTGCTATAGAGAATGCATCCCCCCCCCCCTGTGATTTGAGGTAAAAGAGTCAAGAATTCAAGGCTATCCTGGGCTACAAGGTGATGCTCTGGCTTATAGGAAAACAAACAAAAGAAAACTCATTTCCTGTTACTCTCCACAATACAATCAAGTTTGAGGATTACATATCAGTATCAGCTGTGGCAAGAGTTTAGCTAACACCATGTAACACCCACAATTTCTTTTATCTCTATCATTTTATAATCAGGTCAATTTTCTTTTTAAGGCTCTGAATTAGGCTAGAAAGATGGCTCAGTAGTTAAGAGTACTGGTTGTTCTTCTAGAGGACTCCGGTTCATTTCCCAGCACCTACATGTCAGCTCACAGTTCAGGGGCTCTAATTCTCTCTCTGGGCTCTGTGACCTGGCATGTATGTGGTACATAATCATAGTTGCCAGCAAAACACTCAGACACCCCCCCCCCCCACACACATACCCAGACACACACAGACACACAGACACACACACACACACATCAGGTTCTGAATTTAGTTTTCAAATGTTATCAATAACAATGTCAGAGTGATGAGTTTTCTTTCACATGTGTCAGGAGGGCTGAGGAGACGGCTCAGGTGTTACTGCCCTTCCAGAAGACCCTAGTTTGCTTTCCAGAACTCACCTTTGGTGGCTCACAACCACCTGCAACTCCAGCTGGAGAAGATTTGATGCCCTCTTTCTGGCCTCTGTGGGCACCCCTTTCCCCCCACAGAAAACGAAAAACAAATCACTTTTAGAAAAAAAAAAGTTTCAGCAAGTTAAACTGCAAAGTTAAAGGATAGAATCAGGTTTTGCAGAATCTCTACATTCTTTGCTGTAGCACAAACCTACATGCACTGTGCATGCTGTGTCTTACCCTATATTGAAACGAAACTGGACTTAATTCCCGGAAACTCTCATCTCCTTCATAGATAGAACGCAAAGCTTCTAATTCCATCTGAAAAATAAATAAATAAATAAAATTCAGTGGGATTTGTTGAGCGGCATGCATGGGATTAGAAACAAAAATCTTTAGCTTCTCATCCAAATTGACTCAATTATGTAAAATGTGGCCTAACTTATTGACCCCAAAACACTTATATGTGTGCAGACCAACATAGTACATTATACCAACAATATGTCTATAAGAATATTTGTTGGGCATTGTTAATGATTTTTACATTGTACCAGCTCACTTAATCCCCCTCTTCCCCAAACTAGCCTGGAGAATAGAAAATGCACTAAACTGGGGAATGAAAATTAGGAAGCACAATAGTTCTCCATGTAAAAAGAACATAACAGCCACAGGGAGGCAGAGGCAGGCGGATCTCTGTGAGTTCGGGCTAGCCTAGTCTACAAAGCGAGCCCAGGACAGGCAAGGATGCGCAGAGAAACCCTGTCTCAAACAAAACAAGACAACAAAAGGCCATCACTTATTCTTGTGATCATTTTCACAGAGTGATACAAGGCTTAGGTAGTACACAAAAGCCCCAAGAAAGAGTATCTGTAAGAATATTGACAGGACCTACCCAAGATGATTGAAGGGATAAAAGAAGATACTAATTTGTAACTCTTGCCTGGGATTTGTTCTTTGAATACTGTGGCCCCTCAAATGAGATATCTCAACCCTTGTGAGTGACAGCTGAATGTTGGAGAAACAAATATATGGGTATCTGTTTTAGTTTTAAAAAACTGTCATTAATTCTACAGACTAAAGATGGTGACCTGGATTATTCTCCATGTACAAATTTTAGATTAGATTATAAAGAAATAGGACACAACACCTGTGAAAATTTAGAATCCTTAGGATCCAGCAAGCTTCACAAGACATAGCCTAACTTTGTACATTAGAGAAAGTCACCAGACTCAAACTATTTAGATTCCAGCAAGGATGCCTTTACAGAACAGATCAGAGCCAAAACAATACCAAACAACAACAAAGAAAACCACAAAAACCCAAACTGGATTCAAGAATGTAGCGTAACTCCTGCCATAATCTTTTTCCATATTTTAATTAATGACTTGGGCAGGAACAAAAAAGAGAACACAGGCTTGTTAAAATGCAAAATAAGATGCCACCCTCGAGTCCTTTACAATCAAGTTAATGATGCTTAACTTCGTAAGTAGACATTGCATTAATACCTAAATGTGTAAGTAGAGGATAAGAAATGAGCTGCTTTGTATAAAGCACAAATGGATGTTGACAGTAAATCAGAGGACAGTGTGATACCACAGTGTAGAGGAATGTTAAGTCCAAACATGGCTGTTCTGGCCAGAGATCACATCCAGAGATCTTCTAGGTCTGTGGGATCTGGCTGGAATACAAACACATCTTTAATCCAGAAGACAGAGACAAACAGATCTGAGTTCAAGGCCAGTCTGGTATAGAGCAAGTATCAGATAAAGAAAAGTGTAGGTCCAGACATGGTGGTTCCTGCCTTTAATCCCAAGCGAAGGTAGTTTGTAGAAGGAAGCACCCATGTTTGAAAGTGATGTCTAATTGAGTGGCAGAAAAAGTGAGGAATCAGAGAAGATTTGACAGAATGGGATATACCCAACTCTTAAGAAAAGAGAGAGAAAAGGGAAGCTACTTAAAGGGCAGTTTTACAGATTGAGGAGGAAGTTTTACAAGGACAGTAATAGAAAGACAGGTTGAAGAGAGAGAGAGAGAGAGAGAGAGAGAGAGGGAGAGGGAGGGAGAGAGAGAGGGAGGGAGGGGGGGAAGGGAGGGAGGGAAGGAGAGAGAGACAAAAAACAAACAAAAAATCCCTCACTCAGGTGAAGACAATGAACCAGAAAATGAGAAGAAACCAGAAGCTTAGAGCAGATTGCTGAGTTAGTTTGAGGCCAAGCAGAGAAATTCTGGGCCAGGAGAGAAGCCAGATTGAGTAAGTCAGCTGGGAGAGGAGTTTGAGCCAGAACAGCGGAGTTGAGCCAGCCAGCCCAGCGCTCAGAAAGAACAAGTAAGGGTGAGTTTATATTAAGCAATAAAGCTCAGAGGCTGAAAACATTCTAGGCCTAGGTTAGACTGTATGGAGGGTAGAAGCTTCCAGGACAAGGCCTAGGTTAGCAGCCTTAGGAAGCAATTAGCCTTCCAGACAACAATTGAGCCAGGAGAATAAAAGTTACTTTTCTACCACAGTTTCAGCATAAGCAAAGGGAGATCCTGTTCACACATTCAATTTCAGGATAGCCAAGGAGCTAAGATATTTGAAGAAAAGCAAACAGGAAATACATGATGTTTTTGTTGTTTCATTTTATTTTTCAAAGCCAGCATCTTCAAAAACTGGGCAGGAAACTATCTTCAAAGAGCCAGACACTGCCGGGCGTGGTGGAGCACGCCTTTAATCCCAGCACTCGGGAGGCAGAGGCAGATGGATTGCTGTGAGTTCGAGGCCAGCCTGGTCTACAAAGCGAGTCCAGGACAGCCAAGGCTACACAGAGAGACCCTGTCTCAAAAACAAAACAAAACAAAACTAAGGAGAGAAACCTGTTCTTTAGGATCCCAAGTGTGGGATTGGAATGGTCTACTAAGAGAACAGGTGATGTTAATTCACTAGAAGAGCAACCACCTCGTGCAGGAGCTTAATTGCTACCAGATGAAAAATCCTGTGAACAGACTCTGGGAGGAGATATATAAATGAGCCCTGAACTGGCGGCGGGGCCGATTGGAGACTTCGGGTAGATTTGGCTGTTTCATCGCTGCACTTCGAGACTCTCCTAGAGAGAACCGCTCAAGGGAAGGCTTCAGAGCTCTGGCTCCTGCTGAGGTTCTAGGGTCTGGTTATCCTAGGTTCCAGTGGAAGAAATCCTGCAGCTCCTGACAGGAGAATCGTTCCTTGGAACTGATATCCTCAAGGTTTTGTTATTGTGTCCATTAATCCTCATTTCCTACTGTTTTGGTTAATTGGGTTATATAATTTACGTAGACTCGGTAACTAAGTTGTTAATAAAATATTCTGGTTAAGAAAATTGAGTCTACACCAAAACAAAACAACCCCCACAAAGATCCAGACACATATCATGAGGAAGAATAAAGCTCCATTGTTAAAAAAAACAAAGGTTGCTGGGCCTCTACCACAGAAACTTGATTCATTAGGTCTGAGGTGCAGTCAGCCACCAGGGGTGGTGATGGCCTATCAGTCGAGTCCAAGAAGTGTTAAACTATGCTTGGCTGCAAGAACTATTTTCAAATTGACACATAATATAGTTGTATTTATTGGGGCTGGAGAGATGACTCAGAGTTCCCCAGAGGGCTTGTTTCCATTTCTAGCACCCATTTGGTGGCTCACTGCGGTCTGGAGCTCCAGTTCAGGGTATCCAACACCCTCTTCTGGCCTCTGTGGGCACCAGACACGTGAGTGGCGCCCACACATACATGTAGGCAAAACAGTCATGTATATAAAATACAACTATTTTTTAAAATTGTATTTACTTATGGGGTACAATGCAGCCCTTTGAAAAGTACTGTAGGCTCAATTTTCTTAACAACTATACTTTATTATGAACTCACTAACAGTGTACCTACCTCATTTAGAACCCAACTTACCCAAACAATAGGAAAAGGAGATTAAAGAACACAATAATGAAACCTTAAGGATATCAGTTTTGAGGAACCATTCTCCTGGGGTAGTCAGCAGGATCTAGGCAAACCCACAGTTCAACCAAGGTTGCTGCTGGAACCTGGACCAGCAGCTGAGGCTGGAGCCCAAAGCCTCGAAGCCTTCTCTCTAGGAGCATCTCTTAGAAGTGTTGATGAACAGCCAAAACAATCCCAAGTCTTCTCTCAAGTCTCCTGTTTTGGAGATATATATACATACCTACCTCCTCTCAGAGTCTCTACTAGGATGTTTTCAGCTGGCAACATCCAAACTCCCCGATAAAGTGGTTTGACTTCTAAGTGGAAAAACATCCGGCTCTCTCACTAGTCTGTTTCCCATCCCACATTTGGGGTCAACACAAAAATATGTTTATCTCTCCTACAGTGTACTTATTACACAATGATCAAATTAGGGTAATTAACATATTTATCACCTCACATTTTCAACCATGTATTTGTCAATGAGCCACTCTTTCTTCCTCATCTGGACACATTATAGAATTAGAACGTTAAGTGGCAAACGATTTATAGCATCCATCCCCTCCAACTCTATATCAAAACGACACTTTGAAAAATCAAAGTGCAAAGTATACAAAATTCTGATTGTGATAAATGGATGCTCAAAACATTTTATGTTCACTCAACAACAGATTGACGAGCGGACTTCACAGAGACACCAGGGTCATTCTTTTTTTCTTCACAGATTTTTTACTTCCTCAAGCCTCTCTACGAGACCACAAGTTTTAAAATTTTAAAGGCCATCAGATTTTAAGACAGAATAACTCGACACACAAGCGCCTTTAAGCCACACACGGCATTTAAGGACAGCGAGGTGCACCAGGGTCGTGGACCAAGACACTCATTTTAGCAAGGAAATCTGGGGAGATCCCCGTAGTTGAGGGGGAAAAAAAACAAATGAAGAGAGCTGGAGGCTGAGTCACACGTGATCCATTCATGCTTGCTGCCCTCACTGTTACCGGGTGCCATCTGGCAGGGGATCGGCTAACGTGGGACACCCGGGCAGTCTACGACGGCTCTCAGCACGAAGGACACGTGCGGAGCCCCGGGTGCCCCACGTTGGAACCTTCGCCGGGACTGGGGTGTCTAGTCCTGGGTTCTCACCTCTTGGTCCTCGTTGGCACCCATCGTGCCCGGTGCACGGCGATCGCTACCGCGAAGAACGCGCGGGCAGCGGGCGGGAGGCCGGGGCACCCCGTTTCCACGCCTCGGTCTGGGGAAACCCTCGTCGCAGCCGTGGAAACGAGCTCGCGCGTTCTCGGACCTCGGCAAAGCCGAGGCACTAGGCAGTCGACTGTGGGCCGAGAACCCGGAATCCCGTTAAATGGGATCTCAGGAAGCGGGATCGCCTTAAGCTGGGGACACCCAGACCTCTGACCAGCAGCGGAGGGGGCGGTAACGAAGAGGCCCCGCCCCATCTCACGATAGCTTCTCCTATTGGCTCCTTCTTTCTCCGCCCCTAGCTTGTTGTCCTGTAGGAAAAGGAGCACCTGCCTAACCCCGAGCTCGGTTCTGTTCCGGGACTGGTGTAGAGAACTGTCACTCAGGCCCAGGAAGTGCTTCCTGTGCCAGCGGAGGCGGGGAAAAGGAAGTCTCGCCTTCTGCAGCCGGCTCTGAAGCTTGGGCTGTCGGGATTCCGTGGCCGAGTTCTGTGACGCCTCTGCGTGGCTCTCCCGGTTCTCTCGGGGCTGACGGCGACTCGCCGTAGCCGCAGCAGGTCCAGGGCGTGTGGCCTGGGTGAGTTGGGCCCAGAGACCTTCCGGGCCAACCCGGCTGGCTTGGGGGCCTGCGTTTTCCTGTGGCGTCCACGGGTGCAAACTTGGCATTTCTCCTTCAACTGCAAAGAAGAAATCGCGTACTTCTAGATGGAGAGGTGGGAGTGATGGAGGAAGGTTGCGTCCGTTTCTAGGACTGTGAGGTTATTCCCAGTTGCAGCTATCAGAGCTGAATGCTGCGACCCTGGGGACAGTGTCCTCACCCAAGTTGTGTTATCCCCTTTCCCTCACCAAGCTATCCTCCTTCGTTTGATCTTTTTGCAGTTGAACGTCTCTGAATCTTTGCCTGCTAGCCGACATCTTGCACTTTGAACCACCTGTTTATTGATAGCCGTCTTCTTTAGCAGATGCTTTGATTGGGCTAGCTTGTTTCTCTTCTACGCTAGCTGTCACATTATTTCCCTTGCGTTAACTAGGGGACCTGGTGCTGAGGACTTACTTTGTACTTCTGTATGTCCCCTCCTTGTCAATAGTTTGCTTTGTTTCTCCATTACTTTCCAGGAAATCAGGACATTATTTCTTTCCTGTGTGTCCTTGAATTCTATTCAGTCAGCACTTGGCCTGCCCCCATCCCTTTGAAATCTACAACATAAGCAGGACCATTACAAGTGCCAAAGCTTGTAAGGCAGACTATGGCAGCTGGGGTTGCGGATGCAGTCAGTTTTCATGACGTTGTTGGAACAGATTGGCTGTAGCCAAGAGCTACACTGTCTGGTGTGGTAGGCAGTAGCCACGGGTGACTATAGAGCACTTGAAATTGTCCAGTCTGAACTGAGGTGTGCTGTGAGTATAAAATACACGTAGACTTTGAAGACTGTACACAAATAGGTTTTAAAAAGCTCACCGATAACTTATAATGATGTTTGCAGAATACGTTTGGCTTAAATGGAACATAACTAAAATTACAGAACTCTCTCTCTCTCTCTCTCTCTCTCTCTCTCTCTCTCTCTCTCTCTCGTGCGTGTGTGGTGTGGGAGTTCACATAGCCCTAGCTGGGCTGCAGCTGCCCTGTAGACTGTGGAATTTGAAGCAATCTTCCTGCCTCTGCCTCTTGAGTGCTGGCTTTACAGGAGTTTGCTTTCTGAGCCCACTTCCGTTTTACTTTCTAATGTAACTGCCAGAAATTTTAACATTATTTATGTGACTCGTACTATATTCCTTTCTGGCAGAACTAATTTAAAAAACGTTGTAAGTTATTTCTACTTCCTCTCTTGTCCACTCCACATTCAAGGACCATAGCCACTTCTTTTGAGCCTCTGGAATTATTCAGGGAAATAAGTGCTATCACACTCTTGTCCAGACTGTTTGGTGTTAGGCAAATATAGTAGCCATAGTACATTTTGACCACTCTTAGGCTATTTTTCTCTTCATCCTAAAATCCACAGAAGTAATGCATTTCTTTGCCCCCATAGCACAACCCTTCCCAAAAGTCTTTCAAAGCACTTCTGCAAGCTTATGTTGTAGATGTATGTCATTTCCGGTAAGCTTCCCAAATCATTTTTCAATGCCCGTTGCTCCTTTAACACTTGAGCAGGAGATAGCTAACTAGTAAAGGTAGGATGCTTTCAGTTAGAGATCATCTACATTTTAGGGAACAAGTGGCATTTTACAGTTCACTATTCTCATGCTGTGTTTTGTGTAATGTGATGGTGACAGTCACTTCTTTAAAGAAGCATATAAGTCCTTTCAGAAGTAAGGAATCATTTTAAAAATACGGTGACAATTTTGATTGGAATAAGCACATTTTTATATAAGCATTTTCTACGATCAGTGCACACCTGCATTTATTGTAGAGTTAGCTAAAGGACACAACAGAAACATGTTGTACACTTTTCATTCATTACCAGTGTTTCTCCTAGAGATTTTCCTTTACCTATTACATTGTCTTATATTAGGAAAAGCAAGAAAAAAGCTATTAGTTAAGGAACATGTTATTTGAATTCTATTCTAAACATTGAGAAATTAGATGTTTGGAATTCCAGAGAAATCAGAGGAAGTTGGATTTCTTATATACGTAAGTCAATGAGCCCTGGGATTGTAGCATGTGCCACCATGCCAGGCTAGATCTATTTTAATTTCATCACTTACCTGCTTTCTTAGTCTGTTCACCCTAAACTTTGATGTATATTTTGAAATAGTGCTGAAAATAGTGAATTGGTCTGAAAATTGACTACAGTCTTTTGGGGGGGTGTTGGGATGCAATTAGTAACTTTTGTTTGTTTTTTGCTTTTTGAGACAGTTTCTCTCTGTAGCCCCGGCTGTCCTGGAACTCTTTGTGTAGACCAGGCTGGCTTTGAACTTACAGAGATTCACCTATCTCTGCCTCCTGAGTGTTGGGATTAAAGGCATGCTCCACCACCGCTGTACATTGCAATTAGTAATTTTAATAAGTCTAAATGAAGAATTAAAGTTTTCATTTTGTTCTTTTCTGTTTGCTTGACTATATACATGCAGAGCCTTATAATGCTTATATATTAGATATTGATGTTGGTTTTTAAAATTAATTATGAACATACTGACATTTGTATTTCAGATCTTTCTGTGACGTCTTAAACATGAGCCCCACACAGTGGGACTTCCCTGTGGAATTATGTTGCCGGCCTATGGCTTTTGTTACACTCACCGGTCTTGACTTGGTGTATAATGCTGTCCATCGAGCAGTCTGGGATGCTTTCTGTGCCAATCGGAGAGCTGATCGGGTACCAATTTCTTTCAAGGTGCTCCCAGGTGACCATGAATACCCAAAATGTCGATCAAAGGTAATGGCCTTAGGACCACGTGCAGTCATTCATGGTCCCCGTCCTCTTCATACTCTCAGCCCTGTTTCTGTGGTGTGTGTTGGACAACCCCTGAATTTATCAGGGCGAAGGTGACTGTGGTACCTAAGGGAAAACAGGTGTTTTCATGTACTATGGAATATAGGCATATGTTTAATAGCACTTATTTTTAACCTCAAAAGGACTACTTACATTGCTTACTATACTATGAGCCTATATTTTTCTTTTTAAAGAAATGTATTTATTAGTGTGTGTGTGTGTGTGTGTGTGTGTGTGTGTGTGTAGTTCCGATGACAACTTGTAGTGTCCTTCTAGCATGTGGGCCCTGAGGATGGAGCTCAGGCAGTCCTAGGCTGTGCAGGAAGTATCCTTCCCACCTATAGCCCCTGTTCTTTTCATTAAAATGACCCCCACATCTCCTTAACTTTAACAAAGTCTTCGCAAAAGGAAGGCCCCACATTAGCTGTTCATCATTTCCACTGCCAGATAGAACCCCATGACCTTTGCAGTGGGGTTCAGTTTCATAAGTTTTCAGACCAGATTTATTTTATCCACAGGTAAGGTGAAGTGCTGTCCTGGCAGTATGTAAACAGATGAAGCCATAGTGGGTTTCAGATCGTTTCCGTATTTGACAAGGATAGAAGTAGACCTGGAAGAGGGCTGACTACTTCACACTAGCTGAGACCCCTGGCGTGACTAGGACTCCTTCACTTTGGCCCTTCTTTCTCACACGCAGTGTGGTGTCTGTGTGGTTGAGGTTCCGCTGTAGCACTTAAAGGCACTTACGTCCATTATTAACTTCTGATGGGCTGACTTTCTCATCTGAGACACGGGTGGTGTGTGCACACTGAGTAAAGCAAGTGTGTGTAGAGTGCCCGGCCCGCCGGAGGTGGTTTCTGAGTCTTTTCTTATCAGATAACCCCAGTTTTGTCGCTGTTGGCAGAGAACATCCTATGAGTGGTACATTCCTAAAGGGATCTTAAAGACCGGCTGGATGAACAAGCATCTGAATCTGGTGCCGGCACTGGTGGTTGTGTTCTATGAGCTGGACTGGGATGAGCCTCAGTGGAAGGAAAAGCAATCTGAGTGTGCCACCCGGGTGGAAATCGTCAGGTACGGCGCTGGCAGGCTGGGGTGGTACTTGCAAGTGTTCTGTTGGTTACACAACCTTGTGCGTGCTAGGCAAGCACTCTGATGTTTTGAACAAAATCCCAAACGTTTAATTTTACCAATAAAGACTCAGGAGCCAGATGCTGGTGTGAAAGCCTGCTAGCTAAGAGAGGCAGAGAAGGCACTCAGCTGACCTTCCTACTCAGCCAACATCCCAGAAGGAAGAAGCCCCTTCTCTTTATCCACACTGTCTTTAAAAACCTTCAAATTGAATGCCCCTCTTTTCTACTTCCTGTGCATCTCTCTATCCATCCTTTAGGCTTCCTCTTAGTTTTTTTCCTCTGTTCATTCCCTGTCAGCTGGTTGGTTGCTCCACGTCTTGACCTATGGCTGACTGTTCACAGAAAGCTCTTGGATTAAAGCCACATCAAACTAGAAACAGGCTTTTCCAGTACACAGTCTCGGGTTCACGATGTGATCAATTATCCTTCAACACACTTAACCTTGAGCCATTTCTCAGCCCTGTTTACAAACACTCATGAAAGTACCTGAGTACCGTGTAAAGTGCAGTGGTTACTTTGAGATTGTTAGCCTCCACTGAAACTTGTTCTGTTTCTAAGAGATAATGTAAGTATTAACTATACAGTGCCAAGGGTGTGAAGAGATTTAGAAGACAATGTAGCCTGAAGTTCCAACTTTTTGTTTTATACTATGATCTCTTTGGGAGTTAATTTACTATCAGACCTCGAAAAATACTTTTTTTTCAAAGAACATTTTTTTTAAAAAGATGTATTTTATTATGTGTATGTATGTATATGTGTGTACATGTGAATGTGTGTGCATGCATATGCATGCTGGGGCTTCCAGAGACTAGAAGAAAGCACCGCATCCCCTGGCACTGGAGGTGCAGGCTGCTGTGAGCCACCCCACAGAGGTTGCTGGGAATTGAACTCTGGTCCTCTGGAAGAGCAGCAAGAGCTCTTAACTGCTGAACCATTTCTCTAGCACTCTCATAAGACTCTTACAAATTACTTATCTTTGTTGTGTATGTGTTGTGCGTGAGTTGTATTTGTGTTCACGTGTGGGCGTCAGAAGACAGCCATGGAGAGTTGGTTCCTTCCTTCAACTTTCAGATGTGTTTTGGCACTTTGACTCGGGTGTCAGGCTTACATAGCAAGCCTTTACCCCCTGGTGACTCACTGGTCCCCATAAGACTTTTGCTTTATCACGGTGTAGTTCTGAGATAATTATTCTAGACGACTAATATAGCATTAAGAAGAAGTAAGTTAAATAATTTTCATTAAGAAGTGTCTGTTAAGATTTCACATTAAAATCTTTATATGTTTATTTTATTTGGGAGACAGGTCTAGTTTGGGGGAGTGTGGTCTGTCCTTGTGCTATGTGAGGTTGGGGAGTCAACCTAGGTCATCTTGCTGGCCCTCGAATTTCCCTTTTAAAGCAGATTTATTAAGCCTGTAAGGTTGATGTAAGACTATACTTTGAAAACGGAGGTCATTAGGGGAATACATTGTGGGAATGCAGTTATTTGTAGGAAAAGATTTCCTCTGATCTTAATGGTTTTAGTTGAAATTTACCTTCAGTTGAACTGTGAAGTTTGTGTTTTATGTGACATCTGAAATAGTTTAGCTAAGACACATTAGCTGCTTTATTAATTATATTGATATTTTTCTGTTGCAGGCAAAGTTTGCAAGGGAGGAACACAAAGGTTGCGGTTGTCCTGATTCAAAAGAAAACGCCTTTACCTCCAGGTATCCGAAGGCCCTCTGTTGCTTTATGCCCTGGTTGCTAATACCAGGAGGGAGAGTTTTTCTTAGTGTTTAAATCTTTTACATGTTTATTTGGAGGATGACAGTATACTAACTTTTGTTTGTTTGGATTTTCTTTCTTTCTTTCATTCATTCATTCATTTTTTGAGACAGGGTTTCTCTCTGTAACAAGAGCCCTGGCTGTCCTAAATTCCCTTTGTAGACCAGGCTGCCCTCAAAGTTACAGAGACCCCCTTGCCTCTGCCTCTAGCATGCTGGGATTAAAGGTGTGTACCACCATGCCCTAAGTATGCTAACTTTTAAAAAGCACCAATAAAAGGCCAAAAAGATGATTCAGCAAGTAAAGGCAGTTGCTGATCATCTGAGCTCAATCACTTTCCATAATCCACCTGGTGGAGAGGGAGACCCAGTCCGTGGAAGTTGTCCTCTGACCTCCACAGGTATACTTGGCTCATGTGCAAACACACACGCATGCTTACATACAAAACACACACATACATATGCACATACATATAACACACACAATAAATGTTAAAAGGACAGCAGTAGTGCACAAACAAGTGCTTGTTATAAGTAATAAAAGCCAGTGACATTTACAGATGCTGAGCCCTACTTGTTCATTTTGGCTCAGCCCCCATGTACGCATGTATCAGTCAGTTGACAAAGCAGTCACTTAAAGTGTTACTTGTCTGATTCTACTTAAAATTTACTCTCACACAAAGAAACGTAGGATGTGTACTATTATGCAGGGAAATGCTTCATTTAAAAGAGTCTTTCCTTTCCCTCCCAGATCTTCATAATCCAGAATGGTTTTGGTTGCCATGTTGAAGTGCCTAGCATTCTGAGTTTTTGGAAACTTCCTCCATGAATGACTGCTTCCATTGTTATTTAAGCTTTGAACCACCCATGTGATGTGGTTTGGGGCATTATTTGTCCTGTCTGTTTTGCCCATGAGAAAATTATACCATACTTTCTGAACAAATCCGAACACAGTAACTTCCAGGAGCCCTGAGTCCTCAGGACGAGCAGCTCCCCGACTGCCATAGTGACAGGGGCCTGGAACAAACTTGGTAAATTTTACTACAGAAAACTGACACTTCTGCTTTGTTTCTCTTTGGGGCTTGCCAACAGGGGAAGACGTCATTGCGTCAGAGCGGGCTGCAGCTTTATGCAACGTGTGTGAACTCTCCGGCAAGTCTCTGTTTGTGCTGCCCCACACTGACCACCTTGTGGGCTACATCATAAGGTCAGTCAGGGTTTTCATTCTTCTCCAGGGATAGAAAGTTGGTTGCTTAGACTCTTTGTTCACAAACAACAAGACGTTCTTAAAAACACCATGGATGGTGCAGTTCTGCTAGGCCAGCACTAAGTGAAAAGACAAAAGGAGTCTGAGGCCAGCCTGGTCTGCATTAGCAAGCTCCAGTCTATCTGGGACTACATAGTAAGACCCTGTCTCAAAATCCAACCAACAACCAACCAACCAACCAAGCAACCAACAGTGATGCTTTTGCCACGTTTTCCTGATAACCAGGCATATCTTTATAATTATTTAACCTGTTTGGCTTAAAAGCAGAAAAGGGTTTAATTCTGACTAGGTTTTTAAAAAAAATAGCATTTGTTTATTAATGACTCAAGGGACAGGGGCATGCACATGTCACAGATGTCAGAGGACAACTTAGGGAAGCCACATCTGTCCCTCCAACTGAGGTTATTCAGCTGGGCAGCAAGCAGTAATGACCTGCTCAGCCATCCTGCCTGCCCAAGTATAACTAAGTTTGAAGGGTTAGCCAGGCCTGTTTGTCCTCTGGTCTGTTCTGCTGGGTAAGCACATGGTTTATCTGAGTGCGCAGACCATTTGGAAACTAAAACAAGCTTATCTTTGGTGTTTCCTGAGATCCTAGAGATAGAACTAGCTTCTTTAGCCAGTTGTGGTAGTGCACACTTGTAATCCCAGCACTCAGGAGCCAGAGGCAGGTGGATCGTTGTGAGTTTGAGGCCAAGCCTGGTCTACAAAATGAGTCTAGGACAGCCAAGGTGACACACAGAAACTCTGTCTCGAAAAAGAAAAGAAAACAAAACAAAACAAAAAAACCCAACAACAAAAACCTGGCATCTTTGAGAAGGTTATCTTTCCCTCAGTGAGAACACTATTAAGACGTTCTGGCTGCAGCTATTTCACAGTCGGTCCCTATTGTTCTCACTTGGAAAGTTTTCAGTACAAGCTTAAGTTAATAACATTGGTTTCAGGATTAGAATCTTAACTTTATTTCCATATTTTAATATTTTTAAAACTATAGTTTTGAAAGTTAACAAAAAATTCTAATCCAGAAAATCCAATTTAAAATACATTATCTGACAGATATGGTGGCACATGCCAATAATCCAAGCACTCAGGAGGCCAAGGCAGGAGGATAACCAACTTGAGGCCAGCCTGGGCTACACTAGTGAGTTTAAAGCCTTGTCTGTAAAGAAGTAAATATAATATTTGATTTTAAAATTTGACCTATCATGTTTTTTTCCACAGATGTAGTAAAATATCATTTGCATATAGGTTAAACTTACATTATATTCTCATGAGGAGAAACTCGAGGTCCCCTGTTAGTTGCCTGTGGGTTCCTTTTTCTCTCACGCCCTGCACACTTAGCTCTAGCTGGTTCTCCCTCTATCCAGGATGTGGAGTGTTTCTGGGCCCTGCTCAGACCGCTTCTTTGGTGCTTAGACTAGAGTCATGATGGAAGCAGGCTTTAGTAACACCAGTGGTATTTCTGTCTTGCTTGCCAGTTGTTTTTATTATCCCCATAAGTTTTCTTACTCTTTTAAACTCTAAATCTTAGAAGAATAAAAAATAGTGAAATCTAATTCAATTTTAAATCTTTTTTCAGATATTTTATAAAGTTATAGTAGGGATAAAAATAATCTCAAAGATCACCTAATTTCTATAAATTTTAAGGTTTTTAAATCTGTTATCCTGTGTTATAAATGATTTTCAGTGATACTAGGGAAAATCTTATTTTAGACTTTCTTTTCTAGAAATCCAGATTATACATTGCTTCATTTTTCATCTTAATCTTAAAGTACAGTGTTGGCCAACACTTTTATTCTCAATAAATACCATTCTTTTGTTTTGTTTTCGGGTTTTTGTTTTGTTTTTATTTTTTGAGATAGGGTTTCTCTGTGTAGCCTTGACTATCCTGGACTCACTTTGTAGACCAGGCTGGCCCTGAACTCACAGCAATCTGCCTGCCTCTGCCTCCCGAGTGCTGGGATTAAAGACGTTTGCTGCCGCCGCCACCACCACCCGGCATAAATACCATTCTTGAAAAGAATTTGGTTTTGGGTAACTGTACTGCCTCTTGTTTTTTAACAGGTTAGAAAATGCATTTTATGAGCATGCCCAGACCTATTACTACACTGAGATCAGAAGAGTGAAATCTCATAAAGAATTTCTGAATAAAACAACACACCAGGTACATTTTAAAAACCTAATAAAAGCATTCAAGAGCAGATTATCCATCCCTGGTTAGTTTTGAGATGATTCTTATTTCTTCAGTACTGATATTTTAAATTGTTTTAGTGCTTTAAAGGTTATTCTTTTAAGCTTTTAAAAAAGCTCTTTTGCCCTTATTTTCAAACTCTTTTACCTGTCAGAGCTCTTGGAAGCATTTTTAGCCATATCCTTGTTGGAAACATTGTAAACTTAAGCTTGAATAATTTCCTATGTATTTGAATGCATTATAATAAATATCATTTTCATGTTAAAATAAGTGTATACTCATTCTTTTCAGCTTTTGTTTGTTAGACATCAATTCAAAATAGCTTTCTTCAGTGAGTTGAAACAAGATACACAAAATGCTCTGAAGTAAGTTTCTGTTTTCAAACTAACTCTTTATTGCCTGGATGTTAATGCTACTATACTAACAGCCATCTATGAATCTCTATCACCTTGTTTCATTTTGTTTTTGTTTTTTGAGACAGGGTTTATCTGTGTAGCTGTAGCTGTCTTGGACTCACTTTGTAGATTAGGCTGGCCTCGAACTCAACTGCAGCCCACCTGCCTCTGCCTCCCTGAGTGCTGGGATTAAAGGCGTGCACCGCCATACCGGCTTCACCTTGATTTTAAGATACTCATGTTATATTCATATATTTAATACGTAGTTTTTTTCCCACGTTAACATCAGAAGTAAGTTGTCACAAAAACCTCCTGGTCTAATTTAACTAAAATTCATGATCTAAAGAAATCAGTGTCACAATTGTCTTCATTTTTGTATTTTTCTATTTGTATATTCAGTAAATGTCTTTAGACTAATTTTCAAAGCATAATAAACATTAGACATTCATTTATTCCATTCACATAAGATTTTATCATTAATTGTTCAGTTCATCACATCACTTTGTACTTGAAGGCCCTGCTTGGAGCCTTAAAGGTTAGCTGCAGGTGGGTTGACGTGGTCAGACGTTTTATCCCTTTGTTTATAGCAGCTGCAGTTTAGTAACTTATCTTTTTGTTTTAGCTCATATTTTTTTCATGTACAATGGCAATGTGGAAAGGAATTTAAAAAGGAATAATTATAATTGAGGAGGCAGACAAATCACAATAGATCAAACTAATAGCTGGCTTTAATGTATTTATCTCTCTCGGTGGGTGGGTGGCGTCAGTTAAGACCTTCAGCTTTAGTCTTGTAAGACTAACAGGAGAGTGCTTGCTAGAGAGGATGAGGCCAGCCTTTGCCGTGCACATGCTGCATCTCCTCTGGCATCTTCCTCATTCTCCATTACTGGATCCCATACGGTATTGTCTCTCCTCTGTAGCCTAATCCAAGATTAGTACTATTTACTTAACTTTTGTGTGCACTTGGGTTTAAAACACTTTTTTACTTGTTCTACCTTTTGAACCATCATTTTAAAAGTTGTTTTTCTTTGAGAAACTTAGAGTGGTACTTAAAAGCAAACCAAAAATAAACCTTATGGGACATGGTGGCATATATATATCTGTAATCTGTAGGTCTTGGGAGGCCAAAGCAGGAGGACATACAAGTTCAAGACCAACCTGGGCTGAATAACAAGTTCCAGGCCAACCCGGGCTATCTAGTGAGACTGTCTGAGAAGTACACACACACACACACACACACACACACACACACACACACACACACACACACACACACACACGCCCGCGCGCGCGTGTGTATTAACAGTGCTCTTTTTTTTTTTTTTTTTTTTTTTTTTTTTTTGAGACAGGGTCTCTCTATACCAGGATGGCCTTAAACTCAGAGATCTCAGAGATTCTACTGCCTTTGCTTTCTGAGTGTTGAAATTAAAGGAGTGTGCTACCATGCCGACAAACAATGTTTGTTTTTTAATGTAACTGGAGAGAACCATCCAGTTTCCCCTCAGGGTTCAAGCTTTTACTTGTTATTGACTGGCTAGTTCATGAGAGAACAGCTCACAATAGGATGGGTCTTTTTTATTGTGACGCCTTGATTAGTAATCAACAGATTGTGTGTGTGTGTGTGTGTGTGTGTGTGTGTGTGTGTGCGCGCGCGCACATGCACGTGCTGTTATTGAAGAGGTAAGAAATGTTACATAAATATTGTCTGCTATAAGAATATTGTTCTTAGGACTCTTAAGCATTATTTATGTCATAATTAACCTCCTTCCTCATGTTCACACTAGGAATTATAGGATTGCCTATAACCTTGTACATGAATTGAGGGCCCATGAAACTAATATTCTGGAAATTAAGACGATGGCAGGATTTATAAACTACAAGGTACAGTTCTGTTTGAAGTAAAGGGGATTTACCTTCGAATGTTATCTTTTTAAAAGGCAGAAATCAAAATCACTTTCTTGATCCAAAAAGGTGGTATTTGATGAATTATGTCATCTTTTCGATGTCCTTTTATTCAAGGACAGCTTTGATTCTCAGCAGTGTCATAGTAATAGTTATATTTTGAATTTGTAGATACAACTATTGAAAGTTGAGTTTTTCAGTGTTTGTATGTAAAAAAAGCAAATAGTGAGAAGAAAGCTGCCTGCTGATGAGTTTTAAAAGATGCAGCATATTAGAATTGTGTAAGCATTTCTTGGCTTCGTGACAACCATAGAAAACACTTGTGTTCACTTTAGTGGGTTGGTTTTTGTGTTTTCTTTTCATTTCTTTGAGCCTTGGTCTCACTCAGTGCTGCATAAGTTGGTCTTGAACTCTGGCTCAAGTGATCTTCTTGCCTTAGCCTGCTGAGTAGCTGGGACTACAATGTACACCACTACTGCTGGCTCAGTTCGCTTTAAAGAGAACCCAGCTGTTGTTTGAGCAGTTTACGCCTGTCTACTGTAGAGATGATCCCGTTTGTCCTGTTCCTATCTGTCCCGTTCCATCCCTGAGCGTGACCGTTCCCTCCTTCCCTCCTTCCCAGCACACATTAGGCTGCTGCTGTTTTCCCACTCCTTGTTTAGAGATGTCTAGCCCTGGGTGGTGATGTATAATAGAGGAGAGATAGATATATATTTTTTTCAGTGAGCACAAAATCTAAAAGTGGCTATTCTCCTACCTGGCAATCCTTTTTTAGGAAATTTCTTTGCCAATTATGGTAATATCTGTAACTCACAGTCTATGGACACTATGGAACATAGTGGATATAAGCCAGTTGGTGGTCAGTTATGCACATTTTGATGGAACACTAGTAAACTATACAGTTAAGAATGTGGCAGCTATGTGTCTCAGTTTGGTTCCTGTTGCTGTGGTAAAGACCATAACCCACTAGTTCTCAGCCTTCCAACTTCCACAGCACTTTAATGCAGTTATAGTGACCCCAGCTATAAAATTATTTCACTGCCACTTCATAAGTGTCATTTGCTACTCTTATGAATGTAAATATCTGTGTTTTCTGGTGGGCTTAGGTGACCGCTGTGAAAGGGCCATTTGACCCCTCCTGCCCCACCCCCGCCCAAAGCGGTCTCAGCCCACAGGCCGAGAACCACTGCCATAGTAAAAGCAACCTGAGGAGGAAAGGGTTGATTTGGCTTAAAAATCTCAGGTCATAATCCAGTGAGCTGGCCATGGAGGGGTGCTGCTTTCTGGCTTGCTCTTCATGGCTTGCTCAGCACTGAGGACCACCGGTCCAGGGTGGTACTGCTCACAGTGGGCTAGGACCTCCCCACAGCAATCACTAATCAAGAAAATATGTGAAATGTTTCCTTTCATGGGCTGGAGAGATGGCTCAGAGGTTAAGAGTCCCAGCTGCTCTTGCAGAGGTCCTGAGTTTAACTCCCAGCAACCACAAGGAGGCTCCTAACAATCTATAATGAGATCGGGTGCCCTCTTCTGGTAGGCAGGCCCACATGCAGGCAGAGCATCATATACATAATAAACTAATAAATCTTAAAAAAAGAAAGAAAAGAAAATGCTCTGAGGCTTGCCTCCCGGCAATCTGATGAGACACATTTTCCCAGTGAAGATTCCTCTCCTCAGCTATGTCTAGGTTTGCGTCAAGTTGACAACAAATAATGTGTTGTAATACCGCTAGATGAAGAAAGTCAGGTGTAACTCAGCAAGCGTACTGAGCTGATGCCACAGGTTCCTTCTTTATAAATATGAATATACACACTTGCCTGGTTGTGGACTGTACCGGCCATATGCTAAACACTAATTGCCTCTGAAGAGAAAAATTAAGTGACTGAAGGACATGGTGGGTGGGTAGTAAGCTTTTTGGGCTGGCAGCTGGCTTAGTGGGTAAAGTACTTGCTGCACAAGCATGAGGACCTGAGTTTGAATCCCCAGAACCCAGTTAAAAGCTAGGTGTGGGGCCTATGGCTGTAACTCGAGCACTGCCTGGGGTGCGTGGGTGGGTGAGACACAGGCAGGCAGATCCTGGAGGCTCGCTGGCCAGCCGCCTAGCTCTAACTGTGAGCTTCAGGTTCGCTGAGAGACCCTGCCTTAGAGCAAGAGCTATGAAGTCATCTTGTAGCTTCCACATATGCACACAAGTTTACATGCAGACCACACACATATGCACACATAGAGCACACACGCGCGCACACACAGAGTTTATATATATATTTCTTTTACCTAAAGAATAAAATTGAAAGTTGTTATGAGCATATGGAAATAAACTTAGGTTTTGTTTCTTCTGGGCTTCCACTTGCCCTCAGTTTATGTGGAGTGTACCAGTTTTGAAACAGTGTGTAGTTAACACTCCAGGAAAATATATTTTGAAATTTTCTGTAAAGGTTGTTGTTGTGTAGGCAACTTACCCTAGAAAATGCAACAGAAACATTTAATTTTCTACCAATTCTATTGCTCACAGGCAGTCTCTTCTTTACAGCCCTATTGGAAACATTACAGCCCACTATTATGTTCTTTTGGCATAATTTTTTAAATTCTATATTGTGAAAAGCCTTTTAAAGGCATAGGGCAGATTCAGCATGTTGAATTATTGTGCTTCACTTCTCAAAGTATGCCGATGGAGAGAATTCCATTGCAGAGAACTTCAGAGAAGGAGAATGTGCAGGCTCTTAAAGTTTACATATTGCTAATGTGTATGCGTGTGTCTTCTCCCTGATGTGGGGATTGATTTTCTCATTTTTTTTTTCCAGATCTGTAGGCTGTGTTTTCAGCACAACACCCCATTGGATGCAATTGCTCAGTTTCGAAAACACATTGATTTGTGTAAGAAAAAAATTGGAAGTGCAGAGCTAGCATTTGAGCATGCTGCTTGGATGTCTAAACAGTATGTCTATGTTGCATTTTCTTAATATTTTAAAAATAGAATGTGGGATTTGAAGAGATGGCATTAGCAAAGGCCTTGGTTCTAAATGGAATTAAGTGGGTCTTTACTAGGTAGGTTTTTTGGTTTTGTTTTTTGTTTTTCCAGAAAGGGTCTGTCTATGTAGCCTTGGCTATCCTTTACTCACTCTGTAGACCAGGCTGGCCTGGAACTCACAGAGATCCGCCTGCCTCTGCCTCCTGAGTGCTGGGATTAAAGGCGTGCGCCACCACTACCCGGCTGTAAGTAGGGTTTTAATAATATACCTAGGTATGTATCCAGAAATAGTATATATTGATTGGTATAATTTCTTGGTAGAAGTTAGGCGATTTAAGTACCATCTTTTACATTCAGCATGCATTATTCATTGGGTTTCCACTTTTCTGTTGCTGTGCTCGAGCACCATGACCTAAAGCAACTTACAGGGCAAGGAAGGGTCTAGTTCATTTTACACTTGCAAGTACAGTTCATCGCTGAGGGAGTCAGGACTGGGCTCAGGCAGGAGCTGAAGCAGAGACCGTGAGGAGTGCTGCTTGCTGGCTTGCTTCTCATGGCTCCTCATGACTTGCTTAGCCACTTCTTAGACACTCAGGAGCACCTGCTCGGGAATGGCGCCGCCCACAGTGGGTGAGCCCTTTCACGTCAGTCATTAGTCAAGAAGATGCCCCATCAACTTGTCCATCAGCTATCTGGTAGAAGCATGCTCTCTATTGAGGCTCCTCCCCTAGATAACTCCAGCCTGAGTTAAAGTAACAACAACAAGACCAACCAGGACAGTCTTTTAAATTGCCAAAAGTAGGCCGGGCGTGGTGGTGCACACCTTTAATGTCAGCACTCGGGAGGCAGAGACAGGGGGATCACTGTGAGTTTGAGGCCAGCCTGGTCTACAAGCTGAGTCCGGGACAGCCAAGGCTCCACAGAGAAACCCTGTCTCAACTATCCCCTCCACAAAAAATGCCAAAAGTTACTTCCAGAAACTTGGATATAGTTGAAGAGTGAGGTTTATGTTAAGATCTAATAAAAGGGCGTAGATGAACTTGAGTTATCACAAATGACTGAAATAAAGAACTTGTTTATTTTTATAACTAGTATATATAATTATTTACAAATAAATCATCTGTTAGTCAATAGTTTTATGTATTTACTTTACATCCTGGTCATAGCCCCCTCCTCTCCTCCCAGTCCCACTCTTTCTCCTCCACTTCCCCGTCCCTGCTCCCCTATTTCTCAGAAAAAGGGAGCCCCTCCTACCCATCCACCCCAGCTCATCGGCAGCAGGACTGAGTTTGTCCTCTTCCCCTGTGGCCTGGCAAGGCAGTCAGTCCTGTCGGGGGGGGAAGTGATCGAAAAGCAGGCCACAGAGTCCATGTCAGAGACAGCCCCCTCCCCCCTGACTTGGGGACCCACATGGAGCCTGAGCTGCTCATTGGCTACCTCTGTTTAGGGGCCTAGGTCCAGTCCATGCGTGGTCCTTGTTGGTGCTTTAGACTCAGCTGGCCCCTCTGGGCCCTGGTTAGTCGGCTCCGTTGGATTATACGGTATGTTGAGCTATGGATTCCAGATGAGTAGTTATTAGGAGTAAGCCTCCTTTCCTTGCTGTTACAGCCAACCTTTTGATTTCTTGGTTTGTTTTCTTTAAGATTCCAGGCCTTTGGAGATTTATTTGATGAAGCCATTAAGTTGGGGTTGACAGCTATTCAAACACAGAACCCTGGTTTCTACTATCAGCAGGCAGCTTACTATGCTCAGGAGCGGAAACAGCACGCGAAAGGCCTCTGTAGCCACGACGTAAGTCCCAGATAGCATCGCCCTGCTCTCAGGAGGCTGAGTTTCCCTTCCCTTAGAGAAGCGAGGGCTCATGCTGGTGATTTTCTCCCTCTTGTCTTTGAATATATTTTGAATTATTATGACTTTTCAGCCAGGTATTCCATGAGAATAGTATTTATATTTATGTTTTACATATATTAAGATTTTAAGCTTTGGCTTATTGTAATTTGAATATATTTAATAGATTATTAAAACTAGGTGTTATGAAGAATATATAGAACAGGGCATTAATAAATAAGATTCAATGGGATATAAAGTAATTGTTCTGCTAAAAAGTAAATTGAGATTTAAACCTAAGTGTGATTTCTTGACACAAAATTTCATTTTCAGGAATTGGATGATAGGTCCTAAGGGGTAAGTTCCAAGGTTAGTTATGAAGTTCTTGTAAGCTTATTGATTGTAATATAAAATAGGAATTCTTTTTTAAAAAAATTTACTTATTTTTGTGTGCATTGGGATTTTGCCTGCATGTGTGTCTATATGAGTGTGCCAGATCCTCTGGAACTGGAGTTACAGACAGTTGTAAGCTGCCATGTGGGTGCCGGAATTTGAACCTGGTTCATCTGGAAGAGTAGCCAGTGTTCTTAACTGCTGAGACATCTCTCCAGCCCTATAAAAATATGAATATTATAAAAGTTTATTAAATATGCACCAGCAGAGAAACACAAGAAAACAAATGTTTAGAAGTATATTTAGTGTAAATGAAATATACAAGGCTGGAGAGATGGCTCAGAGGATAACAGCACTGGCTGTTCTTCAAAGGTCCTGAGTTCAATTCCCAGCACCCACATGGTGGCTCACAGCCACCTGCAATAAGAGCTGGTGCCCTCTCTAGCCTGTAGGCCTACATGCAGGAGAAACACTGTGTATGTAATACATATAAATTTTTTAAAAATGAAATGTACAGAGTATATTTAAGTGGAAAAAGTGGTTGAAAAACTTTACAAGTAATTTTTTCATGACAATATGTGAGAATAATGCATATATTCTTAACAAGTTGCAGTAGACTTATTTATTTATTTAGGTTTTCGAGACAGGGTTTCTCTGTGTAGCCTTGGCTGTCCTAGACTCCCTTTGTAGACCAGGCTGGCCTCGAACTCACAGTGATCCGCCTGTCTCTGCCTTCTGAGTGCTGGGATTAAAGGCGTGCGCCACCACACCCAGCTGCAGTAGATTTATTAATAATTGGAATTTTATCTTTTTCCTTTTGGGTGTTTTTATAATTTTTCAATAATGTAGTTATATTTTGGTTTTAAACACAAAAAGAAGAAAAAGTATAAATTATGTTTTTTCTAGTGCCAAAAAATACTCTTTTCTACCAATACTAGGACTAATGCAGAAGTAATAATAAAGAAAAAGGGTGTCTTATTTTAGTATTCCATATAGTATTTTTATTACACAGAGAACATTTTTATATGTGAAATACATAATAACCATAATAGTTTCACTAGTTTATTATAGCAAGGTGAAAAAGAATGTGTGAAAAAATCACTTACTATGAAGTCAGCATCAGAATCAGAGACTTCAGACTTTGTAAGACTTTGTAATGTTTCTTTTCTTTTCTTTCTTTTTTTCTTTTTCTTTTAGGGATGGAGATTGGTGGGTTTTTGTCTTTTTTTGAGATAGGGTTTCTCTGTGTATACCTGGCTGTACTAGAATTCTCTTTGTAGAGTAGGCTGGCCTTGAACAGATCTACCTGCCTCTGCCTCCAAAGTGCTGAGATTAAGCCTCTGCCTCCCAGCACTCTGGAGGCAGAGGGAAGTGCAACTCTGTGAGGTTGAGACCAGCCTGGTCTACAAAAGTCAAAAACAAAAACAAAAACTAAAAAGTGTTGTCCACCACCATGCACTAACGTTTTTATAAGACTTCTAAATGTTAGTAAAGGATGTTAAATAACTTATGGTGGTATCAATAAGTACTTGATGTTTATATTTATAGATATTCCTTTATGTAATCAAAGACTGGCCAAGAGTTGATTTGGAGTGGATAACAAACTATTTCTTAAACTTGTTCTTTTGCTTTCAGGCTTCGGTGGTGTACCCCAGTCCTGATCCCTTAGAAACACAAGCAGGTGTTCTTGACTTTTATGGACAGAGGCCCTGGAGACAAGGAATACTAAGTAAATAATTTCCCTTCCTTTTTTTTTTAGCTTCAAGAAGATAGAGATAGCGGTCATGCTGTCTAATGC